>OY728138.1:141559415-142810782 GCA_963277665.1 Viscum album | reverse complement strand
ATCAATAGTTCTAATAAGATAAATTATTTTGTGTTATGACTAATGTCTTACCAACATAAGTATGTTCTTGTCATGAGGCCATGAAAAAGTGGTTATCATGGCCATCATTATTAATTACCTAATTATAATAGTAGATTTTGATATTACATATTATTATTCATCATTCGGAATATCCATGTGAATGATTAAATGGAAATATTTGATTTATTAGTACCAGATTATGCTAAATTTTATTTTTTAAGGTCTTTTATTATAGTTTTATACTTTATATACATGTTTAAAAATATATATAGAATCATCTACTATGTTGATTAACCTTACTGAGCATCTAATATCTCCCTTTTTTATTTTTTATTGTCTTAGGATGCCAAAAAGTGTTTTTTGATTAATATAAATGTTTAATCTAGGTGAATAACAACATTATAAAATTAATATCTATGTTATAGTGTATGTATGAGATTATACTGTAAATTCAAAATTGTAATATATTTTACAAGACTACTAAATAGATATGTCCTTAATGATTTGATTCCTTGTAATCATGCCAATGTATTAAAATAGTTCACTAGATCTAGGAATCTAGAGTTAATGCATTATAGTTTGTATCAGTGGATGTTTATAAACAACCTTGAAAACATGATTTGGAAAACATAGATTATAAATCATAACCCCAAAATATTATTTGAGGATATGTATATAAGAACATCCTAACATTTTCATAATATAGAGATTATGTGTGTATTCATAGAAAATATATTGCATTCTGGATACTACAAGTTGACAGGGTTCTAAAGTATATGTACATAGGAGTAATAACTCTGATGAGGTGTTTTGGGATTGACTCAGGGTAACCAGGTATTGGACAATGTACCTTATTGTGCACCTGATTTGTCACTTTCGTGGGATATATTTTGGATAATTTTAATTTTATTTACAAACCACTATGAAGTATTTAAATGTAGAGATGACCATAAAGTAAAAAAATATTACAATTCTAGTATTTATGATTCATAAAATAATTTTATATGTTATACCATATTTAGAGTTAAAAAAATCACATATCTTGATAAACTAATCTAGTATATTTTATCTTATAGAGATATATCCTAGAAAAAGTAATGAGAACTCCACCAATACACATTATCCAATGAGATTTAAGGATAATATCCTTTACGGTATTAAGAAAAAATTTCAATGGGAAATAGTCTCCCACATATTCTCATCATATGCAGAAATAATATCACGTGTTACTAAGATATGTAAAGAATTATTTGAGTCCAATTTCTTCAAAGGGAAGTAAGAGAAGAAAAGGATGGGAGAGAAAAAGTTGGATAAATGGGATAAGGGAATAATAGATTTACCCACATGTGATAACTATGGAATGAATCACTCTTGCAATTTATTGAAGGGAATTGGAGTTTGTTATATGTGTTGTGAAAAATGACACCGTGTTCATGATTTTAAGGGTTAGAAAAAGGTTTTTAGTGTAAAATAATTCATTTTAAATGAGATGGGAAACTATGTGAATCAACATCCCAATTGTCAAAGGAGTATACCCTAGATTATGCAATCGAGTTACGATCATGTTATGATACATTCACATAGGGAGAGGAATAATTAATATTCCTATTAAAAAATTATTATTTTTTAATATTTTATAAGAAATGTAATGTTAATAATAATTATGGAGTTTAAAATGACTATACTAAAGTACTATTTCATTAAGGATTTAAAATTGTATGGTTCCAATAAATGTTACATAGTTTCATGTTATACATTATGGAAAATATATGGTTGAGGGAATTATTCTCCTCAATATGTAATAGATACAGATATAATTATGTTAGGATAATGATTTAATTGATTTATATAATTGATATTTTTTATTATTTATTACATTGACTGATTATTGGATTTTTATTCCATCATTTTTTGTGTTTACATCTTTTTTTTCACTTAAGTAGTATATCCAATAATCTATTATTTATGTAAGGAATAAGGATGAATTAATGTATTCAATAAATTTTTATGGTAATTTAGGGTATTAACATGTTTTAAGAGAATACCCAATGAATGTTATCATGTGTTTGGTATTTGACCAAAAAGGATATTCATTATTTTATGTATATTTTTGAAATTGACTGAACTTCTTAATAAATTTAATGATGTGTGTTTAGTCATAAGTTCTTTAGAATGGTCTAATGGTTGGAATGGATTATGTTTAAAATTAGAATGTATTGTTTAATGATAAATAATTTATTTATATTTTTTTGAGTGTTATAATAATATAGTATTAAGAAAAGTATAAATTGTATGTTGGGAGACAACCCATAAGATCATATAAGTTTGTAGGAATCGAACCTCCAATCGATGTGTGGAAAGTATTCACCATTTACTACTAGCCAACAAAAAGTCCATGGTTGTTAGAACATATTTTTACTTATTTGAACAATACAAGTATATTTTTTTAACCCTATACGATTAAGATAAATAGAATAATTTTTAAATTATATTATCTTTTAAATATAATGATGACTCTTGGAAATATTTAGTAAATGGATAAAATTATAATTTTCAACTATGTATGCTTCCTTCTGTTCTTAATCTAAAATGAGTATTAAATTTTCAACTCTAGGGAAAGGATATTTAATGAAATAATTGTATTCTAGTAATTTTTTGAAGGAATAAAAGGTTCACATAGATCATCTAATATTCATATCATTGTGATTGATATATTTCTTCCAATCATGTTCTCAAACACTCTCAATCAAAAAGTGATGGTTATATTTCCCTTCCATGCCATTTTTTTCTTACATGGAACCCTATAATGTTTTATCAATGGAGACAATCACACTCTCCTTGTTTTATATTAATGTAGAGGTATCATTAATCAATTTTTTTGTGTGGGTTTTCCACAAAGGTATTATTTAGTATCAACCATTTATTTTTGAAGTCCAATTTCAAATTGTGAGGACACAATTTAATAAATGAGTGGAGAATGTAACACCCCATGATTTTACAACATGTTATTTGTTTATACATATTAAATAGATTATATTTCACTCAACACTGATTGGCTTTCCTTACATGCAATATTTCATTTCTGTGAAACCAAAATTTATTATTATAATTATTAAAATGTTATATTTAAAACATATACAATAAGTATAATTATAAAAACAGTAATAAATAATTTTGAAGTTTTATTTATAATTATTTTAATATAAGTAAAACATATTTATAATGAAGTTCATAAGTTTTGGTAAAATGGTTTTATGTTTAAAAATACTATTTTCATAAAGGAATTATATTTTATGTCATTTGGTGATTAATAATAAAATTAATATTTAAAACATTTATAAATTCAATTTTGTAAATTAGTCTTTATTTTTGAATTTTTAAAATCAAAATTAGAATAGGTTAATTTTCTTCGATTTCCATGAAAACATTTAATTTTTGATGAATAGTGAAAAACACTGTATTTTTAAAAAAAAAATCCTTTCCCATTTTTAAAATCACCTTTCTATAAATTGATTTAAAATTAAAAAAGAAAAATAATATATATATTAACTTTTTTTAAGTCGTTGAAATTTATTTTATTATAAAATTAAATAAAAAAATTCATCGCTACTTTTTACTGTCTGTTTACCAGCCTTCTAGGTATATTTTTTTATTTACATTAAATGTAAATATACCAATTTTTTTGAATTATATTTTAAAAAATAAACATACAAGTTTTTAATAAGAATGATAATTTTGGTCTAATAGAATCAAAATAATATTTTTTAAATAGAATCTTTTGAATTATATTTACCACCGTCAAATGTAAATAGAGTAATTAAAGGAAAAAAATAATGTTATAATAATATAAAATTACCAATAAAATTGTCCTAATTTCATTGTATAAGTATTTTTCTACCCAAATAAATCCTATTTTAGTAATATTATTCTTTTTAGGAAAATTTTGTTAGATCAGTACATGTATTATATTATATTTAAAGAAGTGTTTAAAATGTCATATTCAAATTTTTATAACTATTTAACTTTTATAATGAGGTTATATAATAAATATGGTCAAATATAAATATTATTTACTAATATAATATATATATAAATTATGATACATTATTAATAATTTTTAGTCATTAAATAATTAAATCAAACATGCACACCGTGATGATGGAGTAATAGTTTAATTAATTGAGATACCTAATAAATGACATAAAAAATTTTAAAATAAATCTAATGTGATTTAATTATTGAAAAAAATAAATATTTTAGATAAAATTTAAATGTATTTTACCTATTTTATTTATTTGTTTAAATTTTTCATGATGGTTTCATATCTGAAAAACTTAAATCATTGAATAGTATCAAAATTGATATAAATTATACTTTAAAATAAATAATTTATTATTAAATGATATAAAATTAATATAAAAAAAAATTCATCCAACTGAATTATATAATGTCAAAAATCTCATAAATTATCCAATTTAAATAATTGGGTATTTTATAGTAACTATATTAACCATATAGTGTAAAATTACAAGAGGACACAATAAGAGTTAAACTATATAAAAAAGGGTTAAATCCAAAGGATAAAGTAAATTTTATCTCATAAAAGTGTCTAAAATTCATTAGTTGAGGGGATTTAGACTCATAATTGTCTTATCATCGAAATAAATCTCTTCGGAGAAATTTGACACTGAAAATAAATTTATAATAAATTAATATTTTAATATCTAAAAGTACCCCTCACCTTTCATATAAAAGAGTACTTCTACATCTCTTTAATAAAAACCAATAAAGCCCATTTTATCAGTTAATAAATCATTATTTTATCTCAAAAAATTCCTCACAATGACTGGGATTCCATACTTTTGGAATAAATCTATAATATGGTGTCCTTTTGTGCAAATCAAATGGAGATACTAGAAAAAGAGATAATTATTTTGTCACCTCCTTCAATGTTCTTTTCTTCATCTACATCCTCTTAATATTTTGTTTTCATACCAATGTAACAAATAAAACATATAATATATTTTTAAATGTATTTAGTATTATGGGTAGACAATATTCTTCATTTTATCCATTATATGAAAAACAATATTGTTATGCGTGAGTGCGTATGAATTACCGTCTCTACGCTGTGGTGTAAACTTCTTTTCATGTATATATTGTTTATATTGCTGTAATGATAAATATAATGTATTTAATAATGAATATGTCAGGAAACATTTTCTGTACAATTCATATTCCATCCAATTCAATAACATTTAACAATACTATAAATGATACAGTTGCATGTACGTTTGTACTGCTTACCATCACTAAGACATGATGAGATTCATCCCCCTCATTAACTATTCAATAATAATTATAAATATATATATGTTACAAATAATTATAAAGTATAAGAAATAATATTTCTAGTGTATTCATATATATTAATATACATATATGTTATTTACTTTCACTCATTCAATACGATAAGAAAATAGGTACTATGTTCATACATTCATATGTCCTACCTCTTCCACCATTTCATATATCTATCATATATATATAACAAATATATATATATATATGCTATATAAATCAATTTATACATTTTTTAATTAATTAAACCATGATATATTTAATATGATCATGAATAACAAATCAAAACACATACAATAAACAAAGTAATTATTACATGAAATATATCTTCAACATGGAATTGTTAATAGACAAGTAATATTATTTAATAAAAGAATAATAAATTATATCATATATGTTATTATGAATAATTTTCAAGTTGACAATTTGTGTTAAACCACTTTATAAATGTTTCAGATAGGTACATAGATTATCAAACATAAGTTAATGTAATTTCATGTCAATTTTAATTTTCATGAGATATAAGCCACGCTCACCACATATTTCATGTGTGTAGTGTATGTAATGGCCATATTATATTTTATATCATGAATGAATTTATCATAATTGTATTTAAATATTCAATTTAATATATTTGACTTATTATTTAGATTTTTATTCTGGTGTGGGATGCCTTGATTGTTTAATTAATTAATATTTTTATCATTTCAATATTCACGATATTATCATACATATTTATTGATATGTATAAAACAAATTATAAAGTATATTGTATTAAAATTTTTAATTTCATTGAAATTTTTTCCAAATAAATATTTTTAGGTTTTTATATAAGTTTTAATTTTAAAATCTCTTTATTATCTGAGGTTGTTTTTATGTAAGTATCTACTGGGAAATCCTTATCATCCATGTCAATGTTTCTTAAAAATTAATGTCAATATATTATTACTATAGATTAATGTCATTTTTACCCATGTTTGAATTATTATTATTATTTTTCAATGTAACCATTCCATCTTATTCCAAACGAGGTACATTATGATCTTTTGGAAAAATTTGTTATAGAATGATTTCTTAAAATATATGGCACAAGTAGTAATTTCTGTTATTATGATTCCTCAGCATATTGAAGATTCCTTTACAATGATAAAAGATTATTTTAAAAAAGAATTGTTTTTTTTTATATTTTTGTGCATTTTAAATTATTTCAATGGAAAAAATTAGATATTTATCTTAAAGAGATATAATAAATTTACTAGACTATTTTCAACTATGTCATCATATTTGTTTGATTTTATATTTAATTAAGGTTGATTTATTATGATATAATCTTCCATGTTATATTGAAGGGTCTATGATATGTTTGACAATGGATGTTCTTTTTGGATACAATTAATATTATATAGTTAATGTATTAACATATTGTATTCCAGTTTTAATAGGAATATTTATGTTAGTAACATTTTACCTCTTTCATATGATGAATTCATTTGACTTAGTATGTGATAGGTTGGTGACCACATAATGAAATACTTATGGTTTGGGGACCAGTTAATGAATGCTCTATGATGTATTAGTAGTTATCATGTGAAAATTAATTTTTTTCATTTGACTGATGTCATACTCGGATAAGTATTATCTTGGTATTAGGCCTTGAAAAATGGTTATGTAGTTTAACTTTATGCATTCCCTCATTATGAGATTAATTAATGTTATTTCATGTCATTATTATACTGTTAGAATATCCATGTGAATGTTTAAATGGCAGTATTTTATTTATTATTAAAATATTATGTTCAAGTGTATGTCTAAAAGTCTTGTTCTTGAGTTTATACCTTATTTATAATTTAATGCTTATTTATGAGAGCATATTCTGAATTTATTGTCCTCAATAAGTAGTTTATTACACCCTTTTATATTGTTTTATTTACCCAGTATGCCTATAATTGTTTTATGATTTATATGTAGGGTTAATCTTAGAGAATTTTTATTTTCTCAAATTATTATCTATGGTGTATTTTATGTTTGAATATGTAATGTAAACATCCCATTTTTATTTTATTAACCCATAATGCAAAACTGATCAGTCGTTCAGGATTTAATTCCTTCAAATCATGTTATATCATCTGGGGTATGGGCGTTACAACATCCTATGAACATGATATTAAAAATGTGTGATTTATCCAAACAACGTGACTTAAAAATTAAACCCCAATTCCATGAATCAAAACATAATACTATATGAAATAATCCAGAAGAATTCATATGTGGTGTGTGGTCCTCCATGATTCTCATTTATATTGGCTTTGTTCTTCTACTATATTACACATATCCGTTTTTTTAGTGTTCAACCATTCATTCAATCTCTGTGACCTTAAACTAAGAATTAACATTATCAATTAATGACATTAATTTGAGATCATTTTCAAAATAATTTTGGGATTCTTCTTAAACATATAAAATATGATACCTACCCAATTCTCATAACATGGGATTCCTCGCAATGATTGTTAGATGCTTCAGTTCCTTCACCATAAATTCATTCCTCCACTAGTGATGGTCTCTCATCATGTTGTGATAATCTACATGGGAATCATCATTTTAGTTGAAAATTTATATCACATGAGATATATCAATTCTATAGAAATAAAAATTATGTTTTCCCCATGTGATAGTTAGATTCACATAGGGAGTATGCATCTCGATTTTTATTTATGGATTGATTTATATGATCATATAAAACTCAGTGACGTCCAAACCTGATGTACTGGACATAGTTGTGCAAAACTACAACCATTCCCCCTCTTCGTAGAGTCCAGACCTATATAGAGTGTTCCTATCTTGAACTATGCATTCCTTGATTCCTATCATCAAAGGATACATAGTGATGTATAAAGAACATTTGTTGGGCCCTTTAAAAAATTTTATGAAATTTATAATTTTTTCGTACCATTAGTTGGCCTCCAGGTCCATTTTAATGTCAGGATTATGTTTCTCTTTGGTCCATAAAATGATCCGTTACATTACTGCAAAAAAAATTTGTCCCAGTAACCACACGATAAAATTCATGGTACAACGGCTGTGTCACAAGACAATAAACAATGTTATTCCCATTCCCCTATGTTATGACATTAAAAAATGAAGTACCATAATGTTCTCCCCTGGGAAGAAATTTCACATGGAATATATCAGCTACAATGTCTTATTCGAGAACTAAATACTATTTTATTCTTTTCACCACATGATACATACAAATTCCTAGATTTTAGATTCTGGTCATGTCACCATAAAAATAATATATCACCCCACCCTA
Source organism: Viscum album (assembly GCA_963277665.1). Taxonomy (NCBI): domain Eukaryota; kingdom Viridiplantae; phylum Streptophyta; class Magnoliopsida; order Santalales; family Viscaceae; genus Viscum; species Viscum album. The sequence goes on along the minus strand of OY728138.1, from coordinate 142,802,087 downwards.
CACATGGGGAAGAACTACGCAAGGAGGTTTCCGTCGAGAATTATGTGCGAATAGACTCCTTCCCTAAATGGATTAATATTTATTCTTAGATCTCTATTCATGGTCTCAACTGTGATTATACTTCTCTCAAAATGATAGAACCCATTCTTTACTGTAAGACATTAAACAAGATGGTTTTTCAAGAACTATGCATGGATTGATTCTTATTATATTTGATACAATGTGATTCCAATACGTCATGTCCTGGTCCCAACTCTGAAATATTAGAAATTTTTCATCCACTACATACAAACAAACTCAGTTTAGTGGACTCCAACGAAGGTCATATTTAGTATTCCATGTAGATAAAATTGGTACCTCCATATACATAAGACAAATTATTGTTGTCATGTGTTTAATAATCTAAGTGTGTATTTATTATCATTAAAATGGGATACATAGTGACATTCAAACAATATATCCAAGGCCTAGTAGTGAAATATGACAATAATTCCACCCTTAGTGTATAAGTCAGACCTGGGGTGAGTTTTCCTATTCCAAACATTTAGTGGCATGACCCGTGCCCACACATGAGACATAGTAACACAAGAATCTATAATTGTGTGTAAAATAGAAAAAACTAATTTTATTTCATGTTGGGTCACCATCATTCCCACTGCATGGTGTTAAAATTCATGGGTTTCTAGAACTATGTGTAGCATGATTCCTACCACTATAGGATACATAGTGATGCCTAGACCTCTAGTCTTGTGGACCACCAAAAAACTCTGAATAATGAAAAGAAAAAAAGTCCCCCTCCATGTGCAAGGTATCAGATGTTCCCTTGGATCCAATTAAAGAATAATGTAGAGATTTATTCTTACCATAATGAGATGCATAGTAATGCCCTAATCACCAATCATGGTCTAACCACCAAATAATAAAAATGCCTTTATCAATCGTTTTAAACATATATATGTTGTTTAATAAATCATTGCATCCATTATGTTTAAAAAGACCAAAGCTCTCATGGGGTTGTGATTGTCACGAACAAGCCTAGGAACCCTTGTAAACCGATAACCCAGCCGGCCATGACATGACCCGAAAGACGTTCTCGATCACCACAGGTCGGCGATTAGCACTTGGAATCATACAGCATACATGTGGGAAGGATTTTTTACCAAGAACACATCAGGGAAAGATAAAACAATATATGTATATCAAAAGGAAAACTCCACTGGGAGTGAATTTAATAGAACATAGAGAGGCCTAAAAGACAATGTACTACAACATAAAGTATTAAACAAGAAAATAGCCCCAGGGTCCCTAAGGACAGAACTCACCATGTACAAATCACAAAAGCTAGATCCACCTCCAAGATATCCCTTCCCTTTGCTGGAACTAATAAGAAGAAATTCTACAAACACCAAAATGAAAACTTAGGGTGTGAACCTATGACTAGTAGGAAACCAACAAAATTTACATAACAGATGCCAGGTATTTATTATCCAATTAAATTATTTTAATTTTTAAAACAAATAGGTTTGTAAATATTAAAGTGTATTTAAAAAAACATGGAAAATAATTTTGATATGTTATAAAATTAATTTATAGAATATTATTTAAATTAAAAGAGATAGAATATTTATAAAACAATTCCTTATGTGAGGAATTTAATTAAAAATATTATATAAATTTAGCAGGCATATAAAGCTGTTCCAACAAACATTGTAGCACATTTACATTTCAAATATAAAAAAACAATAAAGCAACATGGACATCTTCAAAAAGGTACAATAGTATTAAGCATCTATAGGGTTGTTTACTCACTATGTGAACATAGTAAAATTTGTATACACATGCCCCTATGACACCATCCAATGGAGAATTATCACCAACCTGTAAGAGATGTCACTCTCCAGAAGTATGTTTTATAAAGTTATCATAGCATAGAGTGTATAAAATTAATTCAAATACAATAGATGACATTTATGTGCTCTTACATGATGGGGAAAATATTTTAAGACTACTTAAAATATTATCATTTTCATTCTGGAATTTCAAAAATTCCAATTTCGTTCCAATTTTAACAAAAAATGATTTTATTCAAATATAAAACTTTTCACAAGAAAAAACCACTAAGTTCTATCGAAGAATTTATACCATTTTCATGAGTTTGAAATCCATTAAAAATTAAATCCATCATTTTCACTGAATAATTCCATAATTAAATACAACAATTTAATTGAAATTATTTCCATTAAATCCATAATTTGAATCATCCAATTTTAATGAAGTAACCCCGATTCAATGGAATTGGAGGTTTACAAAATTTAGGTTCCAAAACCATTTCAAAACATTCAATTCATTGGTATTGCTTATTTATCATTGATATTGAAAGTATGTTTAAGAAATTGAATTTAAATAAGAAATTTAAATAAATCAGGAAATTCAATGGTAATCAATTTGGACAATCATGATGGAACCACCTACCTCTTTTCTATAGAATGGCACTACAACAACACATTTCAATGAGAACGAGGGTATAAAAACCTTGAATCTCTACCTAGTAGAAACATCCAACACCACAAGACATGGATCCATAAATACCAAGCTTATCCATTGAAATCCCAAGAGGTTATATGGAGAGAAACCAGAAGAACAAGTGATACCCTTTACCCATAAATCACTCCAAAATAAGAATGAGGATCCCAAGTTTTTTGGTTCGATACAAAATGACATGAGTCTCTAAAAAATGCACCCGAACATATCTCTATTGAGAGAAACAATGTCTGGAATGAAAAGGACCAAGCGAAATAGAAAAAGCCATGACATTAAGTAGGGTGTGGGCCAAGTCATGACATGTACCTTGGGTTCACAATATGTAGTCCACGCTGGATAAGTACACTTAGAACCCTATCTCCTTGGGTAAAAATTTGATATTTATCCCCTACATGAATTATACTTCAGGTTCACAGCATGTACGAACTCACGACAAGACCACCCCATTCACACCCAGAAATAATCTTCTAGTACACGACATGTACTTGAGGTAAACTTTGTGTACATCAGGTACACGATGTGTATTTTTTCATTAGTCTGCAGTAAACCCAGAAAATGAAATAAAATTATTTTTGATTTAACATGGATTAGAAAAAATATAAATTTACATGTTCAAGGGAAATGAATGTTACAACCACCCCACTATAAAAACATTTTCCCCCATAACTCCTATGATGAAACCTTGTTCTAAAGTAAGGAGGCCACGGATCTCTCATCAATTCTTCTCTCTCACACATATCTTGAGAATCATAACCATGCCTACACAGCACAGGAACTAAAGGTATCATCCTCCCATGAATTACCATGATCTTAGAATCAACTATCTTGACTGGATGCCTAGTCAAAGGTATACCAGGTTCAATCTGAAGATCACTGCAGCTCAAAATGATAGATGAATTAGATAGATACATTCTCAACTACAATACAAGGAACCCATTATGTATTGTAATTAGCTATTTTGGAAGGTCAAATTGTTACGAAACATTCCCCACCTACACAATAACCTAGAATGGTCCCATAAAGTGAGGTGAGAGCTTCATTGTCTTCCCAAGACACCGATTGCCCATATAGGGTGAAACATTCCAGAACACTTAGTCAATAACTTAGAAATACAATGAAAATTGATATGAATCATCATAAGACTTATATTGTATTTTTTTCACTCATAACCATTTAACGAATTATCTGAATCCTTTTTTTTTCTCCTGCATGAATCATGTTGTAACCAAATAAATCGCACTGACCTCTAACCAACACTATAGAGATTTAAAAGTTCATCCCTAACTGGCCTCAAAAGGTTCCATTCTGATCATGGACATGAAAATGTCATTATAAAAACATTAAACCCTCACCATGTGATAATCCCAAGCCCCACCGAAGTCAAGAACACATGCACAAAGCATGTCTTGACGAATCTATATCGCTCATTCAGTTTGGACATCCGACTAATGATGGTACATCATTATCAAATGGACCTGATATCCCATTGCCTCCTAAAGGCCTCTGTAAATGAGATAATTGATCTAGAGATCCTTATCAGAGACTATAGAAGATGGAAATCTATGAAAATGATCAATCTGTTTCATGTAGTGATTGCCTAACTCTTCTACATTGGTCGTATCTCGAATTGGTATAATGTGAGTCTACATAGTCAACCTATTGACCACCACCAATATTGAATTATTCATTCGTTGGGTATGAGGCAACCCAACCATAATTTCAATAGAGATATCATCGCATATTCACGTAGGGACTAGATGTAGTTAAAGAAAACCGGATGGTTTCTTGTGCTCACATATCACTTACTTGCTCATAAAAATTGGGACACAATTTTAGAAATTTATGCTCTCATTACTAGACATTAGAACTATCACCTCATCTCAAAAAAAAAATTTGTGGTTCATGGGTGGACAACCCACTGAGAGATATGAAAAACCCCCATCGTTGCCTCTCTCACTGCTAAGGGCACAACGGAGTGGTTTTGATAGAATAGAACACACTCTTTGGAGACCGACCCCTGAGAAACTCTCTCTCGACCATAATGGGATTCTCTAATTCTCTAGAACTCATCATCAAGATCTTTACCATGAATAAGCATCTTGTGAAGTTTATATATCAACTAAACACTATATAAAGAAACATCATCCCTTTCTTCTTGAACTCCAACATGCAATTGGGAAAAGAGAGCCATCAAATTCCATTCTTGAATATATATTTTAACTTCAGGGGTTAGAAGTTTCTTGATCAAATCATCAGCAATGAAATTCCCTTTACTCAGGGTATATGTGATGTAAAGTTGAAAGATTGCATGTACTACACCCAATGCATCGACCGAGGATTCAATTAATTTTGGGAGAAGATATAACTGGTAATTTTTTGGTCTTAAGACATCAAAAACCATTTTCCAAAAAGGTAGTGACACTAACTTTTATGTGCCTGCATCAATACTATATATTCCAAATTGTGGGTAGGATAATTTCTCAGGTGACCAAAGAAGACGAGATCCATATTCTAATATATGATTACCATACATAAGAATTCACCCCATGTCATAACCAAATGCATCAAAAAGACCATTTTACCCTACCCAGCTTCTGGAAGAGTTAACACCACTACAATAGTCAATAGACGTTTTAGAACAACAAAAGAAATCCAACATTTATCATCCCACCCAAACATCACCCTATTTTGAGTTAGAGCATTCATTGATGAATCCAACTTTGAGATTTGATGTATGAACCTACGGTAATATCTAGGTGAGCCCAAGAATATCTAAATCTCGAAGAAATTTTGAGGTTTCTCCGATTCCCTAATAGCCTTCACCTTCTTGGGATGAATTGATAATCCTTGTTCAAGGACCACGTGTCCCAAGAATTTGACTACTCGAAAACAAAAATACCACTTTAAAATCTTGGCCTAATGGTGGTGATTTCTCAGTAGACTCATAACTGTTCTCATTTATTTCGCATGATCCTCCTCATACATGGATTCAACAACAATTTCATCTACAAAGAGTACGTCAAAGGTATCCATATACTCCTAGAAAATAATGTTTATTAATTCCATGAAAATGGTAGGATCATATGTCAAAAGCAGACACATAAAAAGGTACTCAATGTGTCCATACCTGATCTGAAAGGTGGTTTTCTAAATGATAGATTCCATTATCCTCAACTTACGGTAACAAGTCTAATGGATGATATTTAGAAAACACTTCCCATATTTTAATAGATCAAACATATAATCAATTCGTGGAAAATGCATATCTTTTTCATTATCATAACTTGATTGATCATTTGATAATCAACACATAAGTGAAGAGAATCATCGACATTATTAGAAAATAAAACTGGTTCTACCAAAGGAGGCACACATGGAAAATGAATCATTTCTTAAGAAGGTCACCCATTTGATAATTCAGCTCTTTTAGTTCAGTTAGTGCCTTGTTGTAAGAGGGGATAGATACCAGATTAGTGTTAGGAAACATGTCGATAAAAAATCTTCCTCTCTCACATGTGGTAGACCAAAGAAATATAAAGGAAGCACATCATAAAACTCAATGACATGTGTAAGATGATCAAAACCCATTGTATCTCACATTGGGTAAAAATAAACCACTGGTATTAGTTTCCCCAACTCTATATAAGATGGCCAATCATTGCTCGACCTTGGGTCCCATTCTCCTTAGAAAAATGGGGCACACCACTAGGTATTGTAAAGTAGACCCATCGAAGGTAACAATAAATTCGGGTTTTTTTGGAAAATATTGAATCTATCACGAATATGATGTTAAGATATTCCATATTAAGAACTAAAAAATGAATACTCTACTTCTAATGGAGAGAATACATAAGAAGGGCTACGAAGCCCCTAGTCTCTCTTCATACTATGGGGTGTAGTAATATCAATTGCACAAGACAGTTTCCCCATAGAATGAATAAGTATGATTAACCATACAGGTTAAAATAAAAGAGTGAGATGCACCAGTATCAAAAATAGAGGTCACTAACTAAGATGTAATGGTAATGGTACCTCTCACTGTTGCTGGAACCCATATATGATTCCATTGGAGACTATTCCATTAAATAGAGAATCTTTATTCCAGATGCTTGTGTTTGGAACCCTTTTGAATGTGAAGAATTTTATTCCCCCCTAGTTTCAAGAGGAGGTGATGATCTTATCCCACTACGTTGGGTAGAGATGTAATGGAAGAATCTCTGTATATGTCCTGAACATCCACAATTGCTACAATTCTATGGTTTCTCAGTGCAAAACCTCCTGGAATTTCTTATATTTCCACACTGGTAGCAAGTCAAATAGCTCTCTCCAATAGATATAAGTGGTTTGGAATGACTATTCCATAAAAACCTTTTATAAGGATCGTCACACTTTTGTTTTCCTTTAAAGTAACCAATACTTCCATTGGGAGAAAAAGGAACTCCCGCCATCCTAGAATTACCATCCAATTCCATCTCAACAATCATCCCCCAATCAAGCACTTCAACATAAGTGAGAAGCTTCATAATTAAAATATGAGAATGGATATCTGATTTAATTCCCCACTTGCACCATCGATCCTTCATCCTCTAATTAGATATAACCTCAGGAGAAAACTGCACCATCTTAGAAAAGCGATTTGAATATTATATCATGGTTTTGTCAGCCTGCACCAGCTTGAAAAACTCTACAGCCTTAGCCATCAACATCATCCCATGATAAAACTAATTGGTTAAAATAAAAATGAATTCTTAAAATTCTAATCCTTCATGTTTCCCTTCCATAACCATAATTTCCCACCATCTCCCCCAATATCCCTCCATCAAGAAGGTGGCACACTTCACGCTGATCACTTCCGGTCTCCGCAAGGACTCAAACTGACGTTCTGTCATTCCCAACCATTACTCATCATGTTGAAGATCAGTGGATCCTTTAATGACTATTGGATTTTGCTGAAGGAACTACTGAGAAATAGTTTGAAGAACATTCCCATAAGGTTATATAGCCGGAGCATGAGCAAAAACAAGAGGTGGTGCTTGTCCCAATGCCTGTCCAGTGCACACAATTCTGTCAACCAGATATATGTTGACAAAATGATTTTCTTGATGTGGTTGAACAGTAGACTTTTCATATATCTGATTCACATTTATCCTTGAACGCATGATGCTACAGAAAATTAGTAGATAAAAGGAGAACATTGGATTAACACTCAAGGTGAGTAAAAGGAGAAAATATTCTCAACATTAGGAAAAAACAAGATATTGATTTTACTCTATCCAAATATCAATATGGAAAAGCCTATAACTAATCCACCTGATGTCTTTACCTTACCACCCCTACAGAAATAAGGTTCCTTGCAGTGAGATATGGACAAGAACTTAAATGAAACTATCTCCTAAGTCCCAAAATGATGTCAAATATGCATACTGACTTCAAGAAAAAGGATCAAAAACCTCCTATGATACCAATTTTTTCACAAACCAGCCTGGGTGCCTTGGTAATGTGATTACTGAGCCGGACCTGATGTTACTTGAAGGGTTTTCTTGATCCCCATGGGATGGAGACTAGTACCTAAAATAATACAATATATAAATGGGAATGGTTTTTTACATGAAAATGAATAATAGAATGATAAAAGAGCATATGAATATCAAAAGGAAACCTACACTATGTGTGAATGTAGTAGAATATAGAGAGGCATAAGTGAAAACATATTGTATCCCAAATCACTAAATAAGAAAATATCCCCAGGTTTTCTAAGTACACAACTCACAATTTCAAAAGCTGAATAGTTGGATCCACCTCCAAGACATCCCTTCACTTTACTCGGTCTTGGAAGAAGAAAGAATACAAACAACCAAATAAAAATATAAGGTTTGATACTAAGACTATTAGGATACCACCAAATATTCCATAATAGATTTTGAATATAGATTTTCTAATGGAAATCATTCAATTTTAAAAAACAAACAGGTTTGGGAATTTAAAAAAAAATTATACGAAACTCTCTACACTGTTTTGATATGATGGAAAATCTATTTAAAGCATAATATTTACATTACAAGAGATGGAATATTACTAAATTAATTTTTTAAGTATAGAATTTATATTCAATAGTTTATATAAAATTAGTAGGCAAGTAAATGAGTTCCATGAAACATTGGAACACATGTATATCTCAATTACAAACAAACAAGAGAGCATCATCGTTATCTACCTGAAGGTAAGATAGTATTAACTAGCTATAGGATTCGACCCTCTATATGTGAACTCAGAAAAATGAGTATACGCAAGTCCCTATGAAAGTAGCCAAAGGAGACTCGTCACCAACCTTTCGGGGATGTAACCTGTCATAATTATGTTTTAGAACGTTGTCGTAGCATAGAGTGTATTCAAATAACTCACTAACTATCTAAGGCTAGCATGTGCCCTTATATGATTGGCGAAATATTTTTAGACTACATAAAATATTCTCAATCTCATTTTCCATTTCAAAATTCGAAATTTATTAATAGTTAAAACAAAAATATTTTTATTCAAAAAAACATTCCTTTTTCACTTGATAAAACCATTGGTTTTCTATCAAATAATTTTACCCATTTTAATTAGTTTAAAATGAATTAAAAACAAGTTCTATACTTTATTAAATTAATATCCATAATTAAATTCAAAAATTTAATTGAAAACATTTCAATCAAATCCATAATTTAATTTCAACAATTTAAATCATCCAGTTCCATAAACCCACCCAAATTCAATGGAATTGGTGGTTTTCCAAATTTCTGTTCCAAAAACATTTCAAATTCTCCAATTCATTGGAAATGGGTTTTTATCATATAAATTAAATTTATGATTAATCAATTGAATTTAAATTATAAATTGGTATAAATCAAGGAATTCGATGGTAATCAATTTGAAAAATCGGCACAGAACCACAAACCTCTTGTACGAAGAACGACACTCGCACCGACACCACTAGTGAGAACAATGGTGTAAAAGACCACCAAAATTTAAATATTAGAAATATCCAACACTGTAACACATGGATCCATCAATCACAAAATGATTTAAATACCAATATGGGATATGTGGAGAAACATAAAGAATGAGGGAGAACACTTACCCATAAATCACACCACAGGAATAATGAAAATCCCAATCCATAAGGTTCGATCCGGAAGGAGTTGAGTTTCTTAAAAATGCACAAGAACTACTCTAGGTCGACAGACATAGATTCTAGACAAGAAAAGTCAAAGAAAAAATTCCAAACATGTGACATTAGGCTGGGCATGTGAAAATTCATGACATGTACTTTGGGGGTTATGATGGGTATCCCATGCCGGATATTTACGACAAAAAACCCATAGCGTCAGGCTACAAATTTGATATTTATATTCTATATGACATGTACTTGAGGTACAAAACATGTTCCAACTCACAACGTGACCTCCCCATTGATGACAATAAATTAGCTCCATGTACACTATGTATACTCTAGGTACACGATATGTACTTGTTCTGTAGTCTGTAGTAAACCTAGAAAAATGACATAAAATGAATATAAAGATAATGGGGAAGTATAAAAAGTGTAAAAATACCTATTCAAGGTATCTCTTAGTGTGCTTCTATAGAGAGCATGAAAACCCTAACAATGATTATGACACTAATGGTATTTAATGATTCATATGAATATATTAGTCTTTTTATTTAATCATTCAATGTGGTATGGGATGCTTTGAATGTTTACTAGATTAATCCATTCTCTATTTTAAAATTCTTAATATTATCAAACATATTTATTTATATGTATATATAGGATTATAATGAGAATTTTATTTCTATTTTTAATTTCATTTAAATTTATTCAAAGGGAATATTTTTATGGTTTATTTGTAAGGGTTAATTTTGCAATCTCATTATTATATAAGGTTGTTTATATATATGTATCTACAGGGATGTCTTTTTCATCCATGTCCATGATTTATAAAAATTTATTTCAAAATATTATTACTATTTATTAAATTCATTATTACCCATGTTTGAATTTTTATAATTTTTTTTGAAAGGAATCATTCTATAATTTTCAAATGAGGTACTTTATGCCCTTATCGAAAAATTTAGGAAAGAATCATTTCATAACTTATACGACAGGAGATGTTTATTCCTCCCAAATTCGGCCATAACAAGTTGAGAAATTCCTTACAATATAATAATGTTAGTTTCAAAAATAAATTTTTCCTTTTATAATTTTACGCATTTGAAATGATTTCAAAATTAAAAAGGGATATATCCTTTAACCAGTTGTTATGAATTTGTTAGATTATCATCATGTATTTCAACATCCTTGTTGGATTTTAGGATTAATTGAGATTGATTTATTATGTTAAAATCTTTCATATTGTATTTAAGGGTCTATGATTTGTCTGACTAGGGATTTTCTTTCTAATACCATTCACAGTTTATGGTTAAATTATTAACATATTGTTTGATAGTTTTAATAAAAATGATTATGTTGGTAATATTTTATCCTTTTCAAAAGATAAATAAATTTTTATATTGTATGTGATGGGTTGGGGAAAACATAACGATGGACTTACGGGATGTGAAACAATTAATTAAATCCCCATGATGTATCGGTAGTTATAATAAGACTAATTATTTTGTGTTATGACAAACATCTTACAAGCATAAGTATGGTCTTGGCATGAGTCCATGACATAGAGGTTATGATGTCCATCATTATGAATTACCTAATTATAACAGTAGTAATTGATATTTCATATTATTATTCATCTTTTGGAAAATCCATGTGAATGATTAAATGGAATTATTTGATTTATTAGTACCAGATCATGTTAAATTTTATTTTTAAAAGGCTTGTATTTAATTTCATACTTTACATACATGTTTAAACATATATATAAAATCATATACTATGTTTATTAACCTTACTGAGCATCTAATATCTCCCTTTTTTTAGTTTTTATTGTCTTAGGATGCCAAAAGTGTTTTTTGATTAATATAAATGATTAATCTTGGTGAATAGCCACATTATAAAATGAATATCTATGTTATAGTGTATGTATGAGATTATAATGTAAATTAAAAACTGTTATATATTTTACAAGACTACTAAATAGATATTTCCTTCAAGATTTGATTCCTTGTCATCATGCCAATGTATTAAAACAGTGCACTAGATCTAGGAATCTTGGGTTAGTGAATTATAGTTTGTATCAGTGGATGTTTATAAACAACCTTGGAAACTTGATTTAGAAAACATAGATTAGAAATCAAAACCCTAAAATATTATATGAGGATATGTATATAAGAACATCCAAAAATTTTCATAATTTAGAGATTCTGTGTGTATTCTTAGAAAATATATTACTTTCTGGATACTACAAGTTGACATGGTTTTAAAGTATATGTACTTAGGAGTAACAACTCTAATGAGGTTTTTTGGGATTGACTCACGGTAACCAGGTATAGGACAACGTACCATACTGTGCACCTGAATTGTCACTTTTGGGGGATATATTTTGGATAATTTAAATTTTATTAACAAACCACATTGAAGCATTTAAATGTAGAGATGACCATAAAGTAAAAAAAGATTACTATTCCAGTATTTATGTTTCATAAATTAATGTTATATGTTATACCGTATTTAGATTTACACAAAGCACATATCTTGATAAACTAATCTAGTATATTTTATCTTATAGAGATATATCCTAGAAAAAGTAAGGAGAACTCCACCAATACACATTATCCACTAAGAAAGAAGGATGATATCTTTTACGGTCTTTGGAAAACATTTCAAAGGGAAATAGTCTTCCACGTATTCTCATCATATGCAGAAATAATATCATGTGTTAATAAGATAAGTACAGATTTATTTGAGTCCAATTTCTTCAAAGGGAAGTAAGAGAAGAAGTGGATGGGAGAGAAAAATATGGATAAATGGGATAAGGGAATCATGGATTTCCCCACATGTGATAACTATGGAAAGAATCACTCTTGAAATTTGTTGATGGGAATTGGAGTTTTTTATAAGTGTTGTGAAAAATGAAACCATGTTCATGATTTTAAGGGTTATAAAAAGGTTTTAAGTGTAAAATACTTCATTTTAAATGAGATGGGAAACTATGTGAATCAACGTCCCAATTTTCAAAGTAGTATACCCTAGATTATGCAATTGAGTAAAGATTATGTTATGATACTTTCACATAACGATAAGAATAATTAATATGCCTATTGAGAAATTATTTTTTAAAATATTTTATATGAAATGTAATGGTAATAATAATTATGGATTTTAAAAGGACTATACTAAAGTACTATTTCATTAAGGATTTAAAATTGTATGCTTCCAATAAAAGTGGAATAGTTTCATGTTATAGATTATGGAAAATATTTGGTTGAGGGAATTATACTCCTTAATATGTAATAGATAAAGAGATAATTATGTTAGGATAATGAGTTGATTGATTTATATAATTGATACTTTTTTTATTTATTACATTAACTGATTAATGGTTTTTTATTCCATAATTTTTTGTGTTTATATCTTTTTTTCACTTAATAAGTATATCCAATAATCTATTATTTACATAAGGAATAAAGATGAATTAATGTAGTCAATAAATTTTTATGGTAATTTAGGGTATTAACATGTTTTAAGAGAATACACAGCGAAGGTTATCAAGTGTTTGGTATTTGACCAAAAAGGATATTCATTATATTATGTAGATTTTTGAAATTTACTGAACTTGTTTATAAATTTATGGATGTGAGTTTAGTCATAAGTAATTTAGAATGGTCTAATGGTCTTAATGGATTATGTTTTAAATTAGACTGTATTGTTTAATGATAAATAATTTCTTTATATTTTTTTGAGTGTTATAATAATATAGTATTAAAAAAAGGATAAATTGTATGTTGGTAGACTACCCATAGGATCAGATAAGGTTGTAGGAATCGAACCTCTAATCGATGTGTGACAAGGATTCACCTACTACCACTGGCAGACAAAAAGTCCATGGCTGTTAGAACATATTTTTACTTATTTGAACAATACAAGTTTATTTATTAAACATATACGATTAAGATAAATAGAATATTTTTTTTGAATTAAATTATCTTTTAAATATAATGATGAGTCTTAGAAATATTTAGTAAATGGATAAAAATATACTTTTCAACTACGTATGCTTCCTTCTGTTATTAATCTAAAATGAAAATTAAATTTTTAATTCTAGGGAAATGATATTTAATGAATAAAATTTATCCTAGTATTTTTTTGAAGCAATAAAAAGTTTACATAGATCATCTAATATTGAAATCATTATTATTGATATCTTTCTTCTAATCATGTTCTCAAACACTCTCAATCAAAAAGTGATGGTTATATTTCCCTTCCATGCCAATTTTTTCTTAAATGGAACCCTATTATGTGTTATCTATGGTGATCATTACACTCTCCTTGATTTATATTAATTTAGGGGTCTCATTAATCATTTTTTTGGTGTGGGTTTTCCACAAAGGTATTATTTAGTATCAACCATTTATTTTTGAAGTCCAATTTAAAATTGTGAGGAAACAATTTAATAAATGAGTGGAGAATGTAACACCCCATGATTTTACAACATGTTATTAGTTTATAGATATTAAATAGCTTATATTGCACTCACCACTAACTTGGGTTTCCTTACGTGCAATATTTCATTTCTGTGAAACCAAACATTATTATTATAATTATTAACATGTTATATATAAAACATATACAATAATTATAATTATATAAATAGTAATAAATAATTTTTAAATGTTATTTAAATTGATTTTAATATATGTAAAACATATTTATAATTAAGTTCATAAGATTCAGTAAAATGGTTTTATGTTTACAAATACTATTTTCTTAAAGGAACTGTATTTTATGTCAATTGGTGATTAATAATAAAATTAATATTAGAAACATTTATAAATTTAATTTTCTAAATAATTCTCAATTTTTGAATTTTTAATATCAAAATCAGCATAGGTTAATTTTTTTTAATTTTCATGAAAACTTTTAATTCTTGATGAATAGTAAAAAAACACTCTATTATTGTTAAAAAAATATCCATTTCTATTTTTAAAATCTCCTTTCCTTAAATTGATTTCAAATTAAAAAAAGAAAAAAATATATATTAACCTTATTTAAGTCGTTGAAAAAAAATTTATTATAAAATTAAATATAAAAATTCATCGATACTTTTTACTGTCTGTTTATCAGCCTTCTAGGTATATTATTATATTTACATTAATTGTAAATATACCAATTTTTTGAATTATATTTTAAAAAATAAACTTACACGTTTTTAATAAGTATGATAATTTTGGTCTAATAGAATCAAAATAATTTTTGGTGAATACAAACATTCGAATTTTATTTACCACAGTTAAATGTAGATAGAGTAATTAATGGAAAAAAATAATGTTATAATAATATAAAATTACCATTACAATTGTATTAATTTCATTGTATAATTATGTTTCTACCCGAATAAATCTTATTTTAGTAATATTATCCTTTTTAGGAAAATTTTGTTAGATCCAGACATGTATTATATTTTATTTAAAGAAGTGGTTAAAATGTCATATAAAAATTTATATAACTATTTAACTTTTATAATGAGGTTATATAATCAATATGGTCAAATATAAATATTATTTACTAATAAAATATATATATACATCATGTTACTTTATTAACAATTTTTAGTCATTAAATAATTAAATCAAACATCTACACCGTGATGATGGAGTAATAGTTTAATTAATTGAGATTCCTAATAAATGACATAAAAAATTTAAAATAAATATAATGTGACTAAATTATTGAAAAAAATAAATAAATTAGATAAAATTTACATGTATTTTACTCATTTTATTTATTGGTTCAAATTTTACATGTTGGTTTCATATCTGAAAAATTTAAATCATTGGATAGTATAAATATTGACATAAATGATACTTTAAAATAAATAATGTATTATTAAATGATATAAAATTAATAAAAATAAAATTTTCATCTAACTAAATTATATAATGTCAAAAATCTCATAAATTATCCAATTTAAATAATTGGGTATTTTATAGTAACTATATTAACCATATAGTGTAAAATTACAAGAGGACACAATAAGAGTTAAATTGTATAAAAAAGGGTAAAATCCAAAGGATAAAGTAAATTTTATCACAAAAAAGTGTCTAAAATTCATTAGATGGGGATATTTAGACTCATAACTTTTTTATCATCGAAATAAATCTCTTCAGAGAAATTTGACACTGAAAATAAATATATAAGAAATTAATATTTTAAGATTTTCTAAAAGTACCCCTCACCTTTCTTATAAAGGAGTACTTCTACTTATCTTTAATTAACACCAATAAATCTCATTGTATCAGTTAATAAATCATTATTGTATCTCAAAACATTCCTCACAATGTATGGGTTTCCATACTTTTGGAATAAATCTAACATATGGTGTCCTTTTGTGCAAATCAAATGGAGATACTAGAAAAAGAGATAGTTATTTTGTCACCTCCTTCAATGTTCTTTTCTTCATCAAAATCCTCTTAATATGTTGTTTTCGTACCAAAGTAACAAATAAAACATATAATACATTTTTAAATGTTTTTAGGGTTATGGGTAGACAATATTCCTCATTTTATCCATCAAATGAAAAATAATATTGTTATGCGTGAGTGCGTATGAATTATCGTCTCTACGCTGTGGTGTAAACTGCTTTTCGTGTATATATTGTCTATATTGGTGTAACAATGAATATAATGTATTTAATAATGAATATGTCTGGAAATATTTTCTATACAATTCATATTCCATCCAATTTAATAACATTTAACAATACTGTAAATGATACAGTTGCATGTATGTTTGTACTACTTACCATCTCTAAGACGAGATGAGATTCATCCCACTCATTAACCATTCAGGAATAAATATATATATATATATATATTACAAATAAGTATAAAGTATAAGAAATAATAATTCTAGTGTATTCATATATATAAATATACATATATGTTATTTACTTGCACCCATTCAATACGATAAGAAAACAGAAACTATGGTCATACATTCATATGTCCTACCTTCTCCACAATTTCATATATCTATAATATATATATATAAAGTATATATATATGATATATAAATCAATTTATACTTTTTTTAATTAATTAAACCAATATATATTTAATATGATCATGATTATAAAATCAAAACACATATGATAAACAAAGTAATTATTACATAAAATATATCGTTAACATAGAATTGTTAATAAAAAAGTAATATAATTTCATAAAAGAATAATATATTATATCATATATATTATTATGAATAATTTTCAAGTTAATAATTTGTTTTTAACCAATGTATAAGTGTTTAAAATAGGTACATAGAGTATCAAACATAAGGTAATGGAATTTCATCTCAATTTTAATTTTCATGAGATATAAGCCACGCTCACCACATTATTTTTGTGTGTAGTGTATGTACTGACCATATTATATTTTATATCATGAATGAATGTATCATCATTGTATTTAAATATTAAATTTAATATATTTGACTTATTATTTAGATTTTTATCGTGGTGTGGGAGGCCTTGATTGTTTAATTAATTAATATTTTTTGCATTTCAATATTCATGATGTTATCATACATATTAATTGATATGTATATAAAAAATTATAAAGTAAATTTTAATAAATTTTTTAATTTCATTTAATTTTTTTTCAAAGGAATATTTTTAAGTTATTATATAAGATTTAATTTTCAAATCTCTTTATTATATGAGGTTTTTTATATATAAGTATCTACTAGGACATCCTTATCATCCATGTCAGTCTATCTTAAAAATTAATGTCAAAATATTATTACTATAGATTAATTTCATTTTTACGCAATTTTGACTTATTATTATTATTTTTCAATGTATCCTTTCCATCATATTCCAAACGAGGTACTTTATGATCTTTTGGAAAAATTAGTTATAGAATGCTTTCTTAACATTTATGGCATAAGTAGTTATTTCTGTTATCCTGATGCCTCAACATTTTGAAGCATCCTTTACTATGATAAAAGGTTATTTTAAAAAATAATTGTTTTCATTTATAATTTCGTGGATTCAAAATTATTTCAATGGAAAAAATTAGATACTTATCTTAAAGAGCGGTAATAAATTTACTATACTATTTTCAACTGTGTCATCATACTTGTTTGATTTTATATTTAATTGAGGTTGATTTATTATGATATAATCATCCATGTTATATTGAAGGGTCTATGATATGTTTGTCAATGGATGTTCTTTTCAAATACAATTCATATTATATAGATAACGTATTAACATTTTTTATTCCAGTTTTCATTGGAATTTTTATGGTAGTAATATTTTACCAATTTTATACGATGAAATCATTTGACTTAGTATGTGATAGGTTGGGGACCACTGAATGAAGAAATTATGGTTTGGGATCGGTTACTGAATGCTCTATAATGCATCAGTAGTTATCATGTGAAAATTCATTTTTGTCTTTTGACTGATGTCATACTCAGATAAGTATTTTCTGGGTATGAGGCCTTGAAAAATGGTTATGTAGTTCAACATTATGCATTACCTTGTTATGAGATTAATTAATGTTATTACATGTGATTATTAGACTATTAGAATATCCATGTGAATGTTTAAATTGCTGTATTTGATTTATTATCAAAATATTATGTTCAAGTGTATGTCTAAAAGTATTCTACTTTAGTTTATACCTTATTTAAAATATTATTCTTATTTATGAGATCATATTCTGTATTTATTGTCCTCAACATGTAGCCTATTACACCCATTTATATTGTTTTATTTACCCAGTATGCCTAGAATTGTTTTATAATTTATATGTAGGGTTAATCTTGGAGAATTGTGATTTTCTAAAATTATTATCTATGTCGTATTTTATGTTTGAATATGTAATGTAAACATCCCATTTTTATTTTATTTACCCAGAATGAAAAACTAATCAGTCATTCAGGATTTGATTCCTTCTAATCATGCTATATCATCTCGTGTGTGGGCATTACAACATCTTATGAACATGATATTAAAAATTTGTGATTTATCCAAACTACGTGACGTAAAAATTGAACCCCAATTCCAAGAATCACAACATAATTCTATAAGAAATAATCAAGAAGAATTCATATATGGTGTGTGTTCCTCCATTATTCTCATTCGTATTGGTTTTGTTCTTCTACTACATTACACATATGCGTTTTGTAGTGTTCAACCCATCATTCAATCTCTGTGACCTTAAACTAAGAATAAACATTCTAAATTATTGACATTAATTTGAGATCATTTTTTAAATAATTTTGGGATGCATATTAATCATATAAGAGATGATACCTACCCAATTCTCATAACATCGGATTCCTCTCAATGATTGCTAGATGCTTCAGTTCCTTCACCAGAAATTCATTCCTCCACTAGTGGTGGTCTCTCATCATGTTGTGATAATGTACATGGGAATCATCATTTTAGTTGAAAATTTATATCACATGAGCTATATCAATTCTAAATAAATAAAAATTCTCTTAACCCCATGTGATAGTTATATTCACATAGGGGGTATCCATTTTAATTTCTATTTATGGATTGATTTATATGATCATATAAAACTTAGTGACGTCCAAACCAGATGTATTGGACATAGCTGTGCAAAACTACAACCATTCCCCCTCTACGTAGAGTCCAGACCTATATAAAGTGTTCCTATCTAGAACTATGCATTCCTTGATTCCTATCATCAAAGGATACATAGTGATGTATAAACAAAATTTGTTGGGCCCTTTAATAAATTTTATGAAATTTATAATTTTTTTCATACCATCCTTTGAACTCCAGGTCCATTTTAATGTCAAGATTATGGTTGTCTTTGGTCTATAAAATGATCCTTTACATTACTGCAAGAAAACGTTGTCCCAGTAACCAGACGTTAAAATTCATGGTACATCGTCTGTGTCACAAGACAATAAACTATGTTATTCACATTCCCCTATGTTATGACATTAAACAAAGAAGTACCATAATGTTCTCCCTTGGGAAGAAATTTTACATGGAATCTATCAGCTATGATGTCTTATTCAAGAACTAAATACTACTTGATTCTTATCACCACATGATACATACAAATTCCAAGATTTTATATTCTAGTAATGTCGCCCTAAAAGTAATATATCACCCCCACACTACATGTGGGGAAGAACTACGCATGGAGGTTTCCATCGAGAAGTATGTTCCAATAGACTCCTTCCCTAAATGGATTAATATTTATTATTAGATCTCTATTCATGGTCTCAACTGTGATTATACTTCTCTCAAAATGATAGAACCCTTTCTTTACCATAAGTCATTAAACAAGATGGTTTTTCAAGAACTATGCATGGCTTGATTCTAATTATATTTTATGCAATGTGATTCCAATACGTCATGTCCTGGGCCCAACTGTGAAATATTAGAAATTTTCCATCCACTACATACAAACAAAATCAGTTTAGTGGACTCCAACGAAGGTCTTATTTAGTATTCCATGTAGAGAAAAGTTGTACCTTCCTATACATAAGACATATTTTGTTGGGATGTGTTTAATGATCTATGTCTGAATTTATTATCATTAAAATTTCATACATAGTGATATTCGAACAATATATCCTAGGCCCAGTAGTGAAATATGACAATAATTCCACCCTCAGTGTATAAGTCAGACCTGGGGTGAGTTTTCCTATTCAAAAAATTTTGTGGCATGACCCATTCCCACACATGAGACATAGTAATGCAAGAATCTATAATTGTGTATAAAATAGAAAAAATTAATTTTATTTCATGTTTGGTTGCCTTCATCCTCACTGCATGGTGTTAAAATTCATGGGTTTCTAAAACTATGTGTAGCATCATTCCTACAACTATAGGATACATAGTGATGCCTAGGTCTCTAGACTTGTGGACCACCAAAAAACTCGGAACAATGAAAAGTAAAAAATTCCCCCTCCATGTTTAAGGTGTCAGACGTTCCCTTGGATCCAATTAATGAATAATGTAGAGATTTATTCTCACCATAATGAGATACATAGTGATCATCAATCTTTGTCCAACCACCAATGAATAAAAATGTATTTATCATTCATTTTAAACATATATATGTTGTTTAATAAATCATTGCATCCCTTATTTTCAAAAATATCAAAGCTCTCATGGGGTAGTGATTGTCACAAACAAGCATAGGAACCCTGGTAAACCGATAACCAAGCTGGACATGACATGACCCGAAAGACGTTCTCGATCACCACAGGTTGGTGATTAGCACCTGGAATCATACAACCTACATGTGGGAAAGATTTTTTAACAAGAACACATTAGGGAAAGATAAAACAATATATGTATATCAAAAGGAAAACTCCACTGGGAGGGAAATTACTAGAATATAGAGAGGCCTAAAATCCAATGTACTACAACCAAAGTATTAAATAAGAAAATAGCCCCAGGGTCCCTCAGGACACAACTCACCAAGTACAAATCACAAAATCTATATCCACCTCCAAGATATCCATTCTCTTTGCTCGAACTAATAAGAAGAAATTCTACAAACACCAAAATGAAAACATAGAGTGTGAACCTGTGACTAGTCAGATACCAACAATAATTACATAATATATGCCAAATATTTATTATCCAATTAAATTATTTCAATTTTTAAAACAAATAGGTTTGGAAATAATAAAGTGTATTTTAAAAAAACATGAAAAATAATTTTGATGTGTTATAAATTTATTTTATAAAATATGATTTACATTAAAAGAGATGGAATATTTATAAAACAATGCTTTAAGTGACGAATTTATTTAAAAAAATTATATAAATTCAACAGGAATGTAAAGCTGTTCTAACAAACATTGTAGCACATTTATATCTCAAGTATAAATAAACAAGAGAGAAACATGGTCATCTTCCAAATGGTACAATAGTATTAACCAGCTATAGGGTTGTATACTCTCTATGTGAACTTAGTAAAATTTGTATACACATGCCCCTATGACACAATCCAATGGAGAATTGTCACCAACCTGTAAGATATGTGACTCTCCACAAGTATGTTTTATAAAGTTATCATAGTATGGAGTGTATAAACGTAATTCACAAATAATATATGACTTTCATGTGCTCTTACATGATAGGGAAAATATTTTAATACTACTTAAAATATCATCATTCTCAATATGGCATTTCAAAAATTCCAATTTCGTTCCAATTTTAACCAAAACTGATTTTATTCAAATATACAGCTTTTCGCAGGAAAAAACCACCAAGTTTCTATCAAATAATTTATACCATTTTCATGAGTTTGAAATCCATTGAAAATTAATTGCATCATTTTCACTGAAGAATTCCACAATTAAATACAACAATTTAATTGAAATTATTTCCATTAAATCCATAATTTGAGTCATCCAATTTCAATAAAGTAACCACAATTCAATGGAATTGGGGGTTTACAAATTTTTTGTTCCAAAACCATTTCAAAACATTCAATTCATTGGTATTGGTTATTTATCATTGAAATTGAATGTATGAATAAGCAATTGAATTTAAAGAAGAAATTGAAATAAATCAGGAAATTCAATGGTAATAAATTTGGATAATTGAGACGAAACCACCTACATCTTTTCTGTAGAATGCCACTGCAACAATGCTTGTTAATGAGAACGAAGGTATAAATGACCTTGAAACTCTACCTAGTAGAAAAATCCAACACCACAAGACACGGATCCATAAATACCCAGATTATCCATTGAAATCCCAAGAGGTTATAAGAAGAGAAACCAGAAGAAAAAGTGATACCTCTTACCCATAAATCACTCTACAAAAAGAATGAGGATTCCATGTTTTCTGGTTCGATACAAAAGGACTTGAGTCTCTAAAAAATGCACCAGAACATCTCCCGATCGAGAGAAAGAATGTCTGGAATGAAAAGGACCAAGCGAAATAGAAAAAGGCATGACATTAAGTAGGGTGTGGGCCGAGTAATGACATGTACCTTGGGGTCACAATTTGTAGTCCACGCTGGATAAGTACACTGAAAACCCCATCGCATTGGGTAAAAAATTTGATATTTATCCCCTACATGAATTATACATCAGGTTCACAGCATGTACAAACTCACGACAAGACCACCCCATTAACACCCAGAAATTATCTTCTAGTACACGACATGTACTTCAGGTACACAGTGTGTACATCAGGTACACGGTGTGTATTTGTTCTTTAGTCTGCAGTAAAAAAATAAAATCATATAAAATTCTTTTTGATTGAACAGGTCTTAGAAAAAATGTAAAATTACATGTTCAAGGAAAATGAATGTTATAACCACCCCACTATAAAAAAAATTTTCCCCATAACTCATATGATTAAAAATTGTTCTAATGTAAGGAGGCCACTGATATCTCATCAATTCCTCTCTCTCCCACATCTTTTTAGAATCATAACCATGCCTCCACAGCACAAGATCCAAAGGAATCATCCTCCCATGAAGTACCATGATATCGGAATCAACTATCTTGACTGGATGCCCAGTCAAAGGTAATCCAAGTTCAATCTCAAGATCACTGCAGCTCAAAATGATAGATGAATTAGATAGATATTTTCTCAACTGCAATACATGGAATAGATTATGTATTGAAATTAGATATTTTGGAAGTTCAAATTGGTACGAAACATTCCCCACCTACTCAATAACCTAGAATGGTCCCACAAAGTGAGGTGCGAGCTTCTTTTGATTCCCAAGCCACTGATTCCCATATAGGGTGAAATAGTCAAGAACACCTAGTGAATAACTTAGAAATACAAAGAACAATGATTTCAATCATCATAAGACTTATATTTCATTTTTTAACTCATAACCATCTAAATAATTATCTGAATCCTTGTATTTTCTCCTGTATGAATCATGTTGTAACCAAATAAATCTCACTGACCTTTAACCAGCACTATAGAGATTTAAAAGGTCATCCCTAAATGGCCTCAAAATGGTCCATTCAGATCATGGACATGAAAATGTTGTTATAAAAAAATTAAACCAGCCCCGAGTGATAATCTTAAGCCCCACCGAAGTCGAGAACACATGCACAAAGCATGTCTTGATGAATCTATATTCCTCTTTCAGTCTGGACATCTGACTACTGATGGTACATCGTGCTCAAATGGACCTGATATCCTATTACCTCCTAAAGGACTTTATAAATGAGATAATTGATCTAGAGATCCTTATTAGAGACTATAACATATGCAAATCTATGAAAATGATCAATCTGTTTCATGTAGTGATTGCCTAACTCCTCTACTTTGGTCGTATCTCGAATTGGTATAATGTGAGCCTATATGGTCAACCTGTTGACCACAACCCATATTGAATTATACATTCTTTGGGTATGAGGCAACCCAACCATAATGTACATAGAGATCTCATCGCATATTCTTGTTGGTACTAGATGTAGTTGAAGATAACCTGATGGTTTCTTGTGCTCACATATAACTTACTTGCTCGTAAAAAATGGGACACAATATCATAAAGTTCTTCTATCATTACTAGCCACCAGAACTATCACCTCATCTCATAAAAAATTTTGTGGTTCCTGGGTGGACAACCCACTGAGAAATATGAAAAACCCCCATCAATGCCTTTGTCACTACTAAGGGCACAACAGAGTGGTTTTGATATAATAGAACACACTCTTTGGAGACCGACCCCTATGAAACTATCTCTCGACAATAATGGGATTATCTAATTCTACAGAACTCATCATAAAGATCTTTACCATGAGGAAGAATATTCTAAAGTTTATACATCAACTAAACACTATATAAAGAAACATCATCCCCTTCATCTTGAACTCCAACATGCAGCTGGGAAAAGAGAGCCATCAAATTCCATTCATGAATATATATTTTCACTTCATGGGTTAGAAGTTTACTGATCAAAGAATCAGTAATGACATTCCCATTCCTCAGGGTATATGTGTTGTTAAATTTCAAATATTTCAAGTACTACACCCAATGCCTCGACCAAAGATATAAATCATTTTGGGAGATGATATAACTCATGATTATTTCATCTTAAGACACCAAAAACCATTTTCCAAAAAGGTAGTGACACTAACTTTTATGTTCATGCCTCAAGACTGTATATTCCAAATTGTGGGTAGGATAATTTCTTAGGTGTCCAAAGAAGATGAGATCCATATTCTACTGCGTGATTACCATACATAAGATTTCACACCATGTCATAACCAAATGCATCAAAAAATACCATGTAGCCCTACACAGCTTCTTGAAGAGTTAACACCACCACAATAGTCAAAAGACATTTCAGCACAACAAAAGAACTCCAACATTTATCATCCCACCAAAACTTCACCATATTTTGAGTTACAGCATTCATTGATGAATCCAACTTTGAGATTTGATGCATGAACCTACGATAATATCCAGGTGAGCCCAAGAAGACCTAGATCTCGTAGAAAATTTGAGGTTTCCCCCATGCCATAATAGCCTTCACCTTCTAGGGATGAATTGATACGCTCGGTTCAAGGACCACGTGTCCAATGAATTTGAATACTAGAAAACAATAATCACACTTTAAAAGATTAGCCTAAATGTGGTGATTTCTCATTAGACTCATAACTGTTCTCATTTATTTCTAATTATCCTCTTCATACATGGAGTCAACAAAAATTTCATCTACAAAGAGTACGTCAAAGGTATCCAGATACTCCTTGAAAATAATGTTTATTAATTCCATCAAAACGGAAGGATCATATGTCAAACACAGAGGCATAAAAAGGTACTCAATGTACCCATACCTGCTCTAAAAGGTGGTTTTTGAATTGTTATATCATATTATCCTCAACTTACGGTAACAAGACTGATGGATGATTTTTGGAAAACACTACTCATCATTTAGTAGATCAAACATATCTTCAATTCATGGAAGTAGATATTTTCTTGCATTATCATAACTTGATTGATCATTTGATAATCAACACATAAGTGAAGAGAATCATAAACATTTTTAGAAAAGAGATCTAGCGCTACCCATGGAGGCACACTTCGAAAATGAATCATTTCTCAAGAAGGTCACCCAACTGATAATTCAGCTCTTTTAGTTCAGTTAGTTCTATGAAGTACATGGGGATAGATACCAGTTTAGTGTTAGGAAATATGTCAATAAAAACTCTGCCTCTCTCACATGTGGTAGACCAAAGAAATATGCAGGAAGAACATCGTAAAACTCAATGACACAAGTAAGAAGATCAACACCCATTGTATCTCACATTGGGCAAAAATTAACCACTGGTATTAGATTCCCCAACTCTACATAAGATGGTCCATCTTTACTCGACCTTGGGTCCCATTATCCTTAAAGAAAATGGGGCACACCACTAGGTGTTGTAATGTAGACCCATCAAAGGTAACAATAAATTCTCGTTTTTTTTGGAAAATATTGAATCTATCTCGAATATGATGTTAAGATATTTCATATTAAGAACTAAAAAAAGTATTACTCTACTTCTAATCGAGATAATACACAAGAAGTACTACAAATCCCCTGGTCTCTCTTCGTACTATGTGTTTTAGTAATATCAATTGCACAATACAATATCCCCATAGGATGAATAAGTATGATTAACCATACGGGTTGAAATAAAAGAGTGAGATGCACTGGTATCAAAAATAGAAGCCACTAACTAAGAAGTAATGGTAATTGTACCACTCACTATCGCTGAAACCCATATATGATTCATCCGGGGACTGTTCCATTACGTGGAGAATATTTATTCCAGATGCTTTTGGTTAGAACCCTTTTGAATGTGAAGCATTTTATTCCCCCATAGATTTAAGAGGAGGTGATGATCTTGTCCCACTACGTTGGGTAGAGATGAAATGGAAGAACCTCTGTATATATCCAGAACATCCACAAGAGCTACAATTCGTTTGTTTCTCAGTGCAAAACCTCATATAATTTCCTATATTTCCACACTAGTAGCAATTCAAATAGCTATCTCCTGTAGATATAAGATATCTGGAATGACTATTCCATAAAAAAACTTCTATAACGATAATCACACTTTTTTTTCTTTTAAAGTAACCAATAATTCCATTTGGAGAAAAAGGAACTCCCGCCATACTAGAATTACCATCCAATTCCATCCCAACAATCATCCCCCAATCATGTACATCAACTAAGTGAGAAGTTTCAGCATTAAAATATGAGAATGGATATCTGATCTAATTCCCCACTTGAACCATCGAGCCTTCATCCTATAATTAGATAGAATCTTAGGATAAATCTGCACCATCTTAGAAAAGGGATTTGAATACTATGTCATGGTTTTGTCAGCCTGCTCCAGCTTGAAAAACTCTACAGCCTTAGCCAACACCATCAACCCATGATAGAACTAATTGGTTAAAATAAACTTGAAGTCTTACAATTATAATCCCTCATGTTTCCCTTCCATAACCATAATTTCCCACCATCTCCTTCAATATCCGCCCATCACGAAGGTGGCACACTTCACGCTGATAACTTCTGGTCTCCGCAAGAACTCAAACTGACATTCTATCATTCCCAACCATTACACATCATGTTGAGGGTCAGTGGATCCTTTAATTATTATTGGATTTTGGTGAGGAACTATTGAGAACTATTTTGAAGAACATTCCCATAAGTTTATACAGCTGTAGCATGAGCAAAAACAATTGTTGGTGCTTGTCCCAATGCCTGGACAGTGCGCACAATTATGTCAACCAGATATATGTTGACAAAATGATTTGCTTAATGTGGTTCAGCAGTATCCTTTTCCTATATCTAATTCACATTTCTCCCCAAATGCATGATGCTACAAAAAATTAGTAGATAAAAGAATAACATTGGATTAACACTCAAGCTGAGTAAAAGGAGAAAATATTCTCAACATTAGGAAAAAACAAGATAATTATTTTACCCTATCAAAATATCTATATGGAAAAGACTATAACTAATCCACATGATGTCTTTCCCTTACCACCCCTAGAGAAATAAGGTTCCTTGTAGTGAGATATGGACATGAACATAAATCAAACTATCTCCTAAGTCCCAAAAATGGTCTCAAATATGCATACTGACTTCATGAAAAAGGATAAAAAAACTCCTATGATACAAATTTTTTCAAAAACCAGCCTGCGTGCCTTGGTAATGTGATAACCGAGCCAGACTAGACATTACTTTAAGGGTGTTCTTGATCCCCACGGGATGGTGACTAGCACCTGGAATCATACAATATACAAGTTGGAATGGTTTTTACACAAGAATGCATAATAGAATGACAAAGGACCATATGAATATCAAAAGGAAACCTACACTATGTGTGAAAGTTCTAGAATATAGAGAGGTATAAAAGATAATATACTACATACCAAATCACTAAATAAGAAAATATCCCCATGTTTTCTAAGTACAGAACTCACCATTTCAAAAGCTCAATAGTTGGATCCACCTCCAATAGATCACTTCACTTTACTTGGGCCTGGAAGAAGAAAGAATACAAACAACCAAATAAAAATATAGGGTTTGATACTATGCCTATTAGGATACCACCAATTATTCCATAATAAATTTTAAAAACATATTATCTAATGGAAATCATTCAATTTTAAAAAAATAGGTTTGGAAATTTAAAAACATTTTTATACAAAACTTTCTACATAGTTTTGATATGATGGAGAAACCATTTAAAGCATAAGATTTACATTACACGTGATGGAATATTACTATAATAATTTCATAAGTAAAGAATTTATATTCAATAGTTTATATAAAATTAGTAGCCATGTAAATCAGTTCCATAAAACATTGGCACACATGTATATCTCAATTATAAATAATCAAGAGAGCAACATCGTCATCTACATGAAGGTAAGATTGTATTAACCAGAAATAGGATTCCACCCTCTATATGTGAACTCAGAAAAATGAGTATACACAAGTCCCTATGAAACTGGCCAAAGGAGACTCATCACCAACCTCTCAGGGATGTAACCTGTCATAATTTGGTTTTAGAACGTTGTCGTAGCGTAGAGTGTATTCAAATCACTCACTAACTATCTAAGGCCAGCATGTGCCCTTATATGATAGGTGAAATATTTTTAGACTAATTAAAATATTCTCAATCCCATTTTCCATTTCAAAATTGACAATTTATTTATAGTTAAAACAAAAATAGGTTTTTTCAAAAAAACATTCCTTTTTCACTTGGTAAAACCATTGGGTTTCTATCAAATAATTTTACCCATTTTCATGAGTTTAAAATGCATTAAAAACTAGTTCTATCCTTTTTCAAATTAATATCCATAATTAAATTCAAAATTTTAATTGAAAACATTTCCATCAAATCCATAATTTAAATTCAACAATTTAAATCATCCAGTTTCCTTAAACCCACCCTAATTCAATGGAATTGGTGGTTTTCCAAATTTATGTTCCAAAACCATTTCAAATCCTCCAATTAATTAGAATTGGGTTTTTATCATATAAATTAAATTTAAGATTAATCAATTTAATTTAAATTATAAATTAATATAAATCAAGGAATTCGATGGTAATCAATTTGAAAAATCAGGATAGAACCACAAACCTCTTCTATGAAGACCGACACTCGCAATGACACCCACTAGTGAGAACGATGGTGTAAAAGGCCACCAAAATTTAAATAGTAGAAATATCCAACATCGTAACACATGGATCCATCAATCACCAGATGATTTAAATACCAATAGGGGATATGTGGAGAAACATAAATAATGAAGGAGAACTCTGACCCATAAATCGCACTGCAGGATTAATAAAAATCACATGCCATTAGGTTTGATTTGGAAGGAGTTGAGTTTCTAAAAAATGCATAAGAACTACTCTAGGTCGACAGATATAGTGT
This sequence comes from Viscum album, assembly GCA_963277665.1. Taxonomy (NCBI): domain Eukaryota; kingdom Viridiplantae; phylum Streptophyta; class Magnoliopsida; order Santalales; family Viscaceae; genus Viscum; species Viscum album. The sequence goes on along the minus strand of OY728138.1, from coordinate 142,772,455 downwards.
TTGGAATGAAAAAGTCAAAGAAAAAATGCCAAACATGTGACATTAGGCTGGGCGTGGGCTAATTCCTGACATGTACTTTGGGGGTCATGATGGGAAGCCCATGTCGGATATTTACTACAGATAGCCCATAGCATCAGGTTACAAATTCTATATTTATCTTCTATATGACATGTACATCAGGTACAAAACATGTACTAACTCACAACGTGACCACCCCATTGATGACCATAAATTCGGTCCTAGTACACTACGTATACTCTAGGTACACGATATGTACTTTTTCTCTAGTCTATAGTAAACCTAGAAAAATGACATAAAATGAATTTTACGCTAATGGGGAAGTATAAATAGTGTAAAAATACCTATTCAAGGTAACATAATGGTCAAATTATCCTTTTAAATGGATTCCATGAATGGTATTAGTGTCATAATCATTGTTAGGGTTTTCATGATCTCAATAGAAGCACACTAAGAGGCATAAAAATTGTTCTTATGACACGAATTTAAACTATGTGATCACTGTATATAAGAAACTATGTCTCGTATGATGCTTCCATAGTATGATATGCATTGTCAATGAAGTCATTAATCATAGTTCATGTTGTAATATTTCCTCTTCGAATTGGGGAACCTACATCCTTACAACATGACAATAAACCACATTGATAATTTCATTTCCACAGAATATTAAACTCTATGGTACCTCAATAACAATGTGAGGTTTTATTATTATATTTACAATATATGTAGTGATTCATAATCCTCATATATTAGTCTTAGCCACATGTAAAATAAAAAAAATTTCTCATCTTTTTTATACATCCAAAGATCTATGTAGAAGATCTCATGTTTCCGGTTATCATTCAGTGAGATATGATGTAAATAGTAACTCCCTTAACTAGGAGTCATATATATATATATTGTTAACATCAAAATAAGTCAATAATTATGGTCTAAATATCTGTTTTATACCATGACAGATTACTTCTATTCATTAAACGTTATGCCCGAGGAAATTTTGGTTCTCGACAACCATTATCTAGCCATTACAAATGGAAGATCAATGTAATAAAGATATATCTTATTGAATATGCATAATTTTTCCCATTTTCATCCCCATAAATTTTCAAAAATAAAATCTCATTCAACTAGTAAAAAATTCCACCCCAAGAGACACCTCCTTTATCCCTATAATTCCCAATAGAATTTATGCCCCATCTAAATTATATTGACTTGAGAATCCATATAATCATGGATTACACTTTTTTCCCCCTCAAATTTGGGGAATGTTAGATCATCTGTGTTCGATGTGCATCTTATTACCCTCATTTCTCTGAAAAATGACCCTACCCTTATGACCTAATGTTGAAAGTCCCAATGTCATCCATACCACATGATGAAAAACAATATGGATGATGTCTGAGTATCATGAAACTATATTTTGTTACTCTCAAGAACTACATTTATCCTGATAATCATTTTGATGTAAGAATTATATAGTGAGGCTAGAATCTTCAATATCTAGAATGATCATGAGATAAAAAGGTATCCCTTTTCCAATGTATGGGTCATAGCAACACAAGATATTTTATACACCAACTATGTGAGATAAAGATATATGTGTGGAGTTATTCCTTCCCATACAGGATATTTACTTACACTCATGTATCCAAACATAGGTCCAGCCAAAACAATTGTTAAATATTCTATTTCCTTTTGTATGAATCCAGCCTACATATAGATATCTATAAGAACTGGGTATGGCTGGATTCTTATTTTGAAAGGATACATAGAGACACCGGGATCATAAATCCTTATCAAAAACAAAAAACAAAATATCCCACCACTATCCTATAAATGAGTGTGATTTTCATAGGGGGTGTACAATATGTGACCCACCACATTCTTGTGCTCGTATGTACAAGAAGATTCCCCTCCCCATTGTATGATCATGATCAATACATGGTGAATCCTTTTAAGAACCACATATGAAATTATATTTATTTTTAATAGATATGTATGTATTACTAGAACTAGAAAATCGGGCATAATCATAATAAAGAAAATCATTACATCTGATGTATCAGTCCGACTAGTGTAATAGAAACATTTCTACCCATTTTCAGATGTTTTAACATAAAAGGATCAATTCATATTCTGGTAATTAATTTCATAAACCAAACTCTATGTCTGGGGACGTGTGAATCTTCCTAAACCTACATGTCCATTAGAGGTAATAGATCTATGTCCTAGGGACACCTTTATTTGACAATACATAACATTCCCTAGTTTCCTCTTCATTTGTTTCTAAGAAAAATGCATTCCATCCAATGAAAAATGTATCCCTTGGAAAGACTTTCCCTATAATTATACACCCTAATGATTTTTCCATCAAATTTAACCCGTCTAATTCTAATAATCCCTGATTATATCTTACACCCTTTCCCCATCAAACTTGGATGTGATGGAACATTCTTGAAAAAAATACCATGATCTAGAAAAATAATTTATCCCTCAGTCAATGCCAAGTGACACTTAATCTTATTGTTTGATTATCCTCACTATATAATTTTAAACAAAATGGTCCATGTACTAGTTTCATGACATTATACTACATTATACTCCACTCCTCCTTTACTCAAGACAAATTATTGTAAGATTGGTTCCACATTCCTGGGCTATGCCATTTAAAATTATCTCTTTATATTTCAGACATAATTCCATTGACATGCCGCCAACTATGTTCATTATGAAATATTAATATTCATAAATTCATCGACCCTAAAAATTGGATGGTAATCATTCTGGGGACATCATTTTTAGACTATGCACAATATACCCATGTTTCCTCTTCATATGTCACCAACAAAAAAGCATGTTAACCAATGATAAATTATTTTTTATGATAGGATTTTCGTATCTGTTTTTTCATATAGAACATCATGTGTGAAAAATTTCATATTTTTACTCCTTTCATGAATGCCTTATTTCATGGTTTATACTCAATACTAAAAAAATGTGGATCAATAAAAATCACTCATTCATGTCTGGATAATATTAAGGCATTGTTAGCCAGAAAGACCTATTGTGATCTTCTCCACTTATTTTGTGATCATTGATTTTCAACAAAAAACATTAGTTTCGTTAGTCTATCTTGAAAGACTATAAAGTACCCATAAAAAATTCATAGTACTCATTGGGATAAAAACCCCAAAAGGAAACCCTAAAAACAGTCGAGTTCTAGATCCTTGATCTAAGGCTTTTATAGTTTACCAAAAAATATTTAATTACAAGAGATATTCAAAATAGCATAAAAACATGGTAGGTCAAGATCCAAAAAAAGGATAACCATAGAAAATTATTTCATTTCTAAAAATGATTGCACCATAGGGGAATTTTTAAATAATTAGGCCCCTGATTGAAAAGATAGAAAAAATTAGTGTTCTCTATGTGAACCTACAAAGTGTCAGATCGATAATAGCTGAGTCCCAAGTCTCATGAAAAAATCAGAGCATTACATGATCATGTCAATTTTATTATCTTATATTATGTTGAAATAAAAATCTATAAGAGATTATAATTCATGATATATCCAGTTATAATTGATTACCATTACTGGAAATGATATATGATAGAAATTGAAGAAGGAATGAGTATTCATTTATTTATCAAATAGAGAAAAAAGTGGAAAATCCATAGAATGGAGCCTCTCTATGTGAGTAAAAAATTTGGATTATAAGGCCTTCTCGATAGAATCACAAAGTTGAAGAAGTTCATTGTCCAATTTCTCTATGGCTTTGAAGAAATAAGAATTGGTTTCAGACTAATCATTTGAGTTGGTATGTAGTGTCTCTTCCCTATCTTCCATGTCTAATCTTATATTTTCCTCTTATTACACCAAATGCTTACCTTCATCAGTGGCTACCAGGGTGAAATAAAATAAATTCTATAGATACTCTAGTTATTGAGTTATCCACTCCACCTCTAGATGAATCTGCTATATTGAGGTCCTCTAATCTACAACTCCACCATATTATCTTACAAAAATCCCAACATGTTCAAAATATTCATTAATGAGGATTTTCCATGTTATATAATGATTTTCCATTGAATCAATTTTTTAGATATGAGAGTGTAGATTAATATCCATCTCCTAGTTTATAATCACCTATTTCACAATGTCATGGATTTCCTAATAATCAAACCCTATGTACCCATGGAATGAGAACATGCATCAAAATTTGGGAATCATTGGTAACATGTATGAGATGGGTGTCTGAGAGACCATCTTCTATATATATTTCCATATATTCTTATGGGATTTAATATAGTCATCCCTATCCTCCTCTTATACTTCAAAATTAATATTGGTTGGGGGAAAATATTTAGGAATGAGTGATTCCTAAGATGGTCTTTACTGAGATAACATAGTATGGATTGATAATCAAGTATCCGACAATCTAATTTCATAAAATAGATGAGATATTAATGTATTAGATATAGCCATCTAAAATTGTTTCTTGAATTCTAGAATTAGTATATTGAATCAATTATCACCAAAACCCAAAAAATGGGAATGGTTGGACATGTGAAAAACCACATCTAATTTCTTGGACATTGAGATCCCTAACCACCATTGTATCATTATAATAATTAAAATTGAATGTTTTATCATCTGTATATAGATTCACTTTAGGTACTTCTAGAGAATCCTCTGGTGTGACATCATTCTGGTGTTGGTAATTGGTCTCCAAAAGTCCCCTCATAAAAACTACAGTTCTACAATAATTATCACAAAAGTAGGAATGATAGCTGATTATAATTCACCTCAAGCCTCAGTCACACCCTCTTCCATGATTGTTCACTATAGAGGGGTTAGATAAATATGTGTAGTTGGGTGTTATTCCTATGGAAAGTTCTGTCTATGGGAGAATAAGTCATTTGATGAGAAAGTGTCGACCTAATGTAGATTCGAATCTCCCAGATGTTCCCAATTTTCATGGGTTCCCTATCCTACTCAGGAACATCCATATGTTTATTAAATTGTATATATAAGGAATCTGGATCTACAAGAACCTATGATATTACTTCCCGGGTATTTACTGGACCCTCGCCAATTCTTGTGCAATAAGACAACCTAGCTCAAGGAGACACATAACATAAAAAAAATTCAATAATTCAATGATCACATGTTATCCACAACTTTGGTCATAACATTTATTGTGATGCCCGCAGAAGACTCACGGTTTGATCTGTAGAGGATCCCCTATAAAGGATATCATATTAGATTGTGGTTGTAAATTCTTTATTGGGATCTACAAGAACCCCCTATATACTCTTCATTCCACAAAGAGAGACCACTCTGGATACTCTCATTTCTAAAGGGATATGGTCCCTAGTAGTGTTTCCTAATGTTGTCTACTCCGTGGAAGATACTGGTTCTTTAGCCTCCCTAGATTCCTACAAGACCATGTGTAGGGGTTAAGCTCATGAATGTAAGAAGAAGACTAGTTGGTATAAACAATCTTATTACATCGTCATCAGTGTCATGTTTCCCTATCATGATCATCTTAATATTCTCTACGTGGCCAGATCAATAAGTTATTCCATTATACTAATGGATTCATGGTTCAAATTATTTCAAATATACATCCACTTTATTGGAATCTTCTCAAGAAGAAATCCATGTGGGAGGATTAATCAATCAAAATACCGAATGTTGAAGCGGCTCATCCAGGAGTATTTCTCAAATATATTTAGTACATTTTCATGAATTAGGGTTTTAAAAGGTCTCCAAGCCTCCGGAAAGGCTGTAGTGATTGAAATATATATTATTATATAGCATCTAGGACCAAAATATCCACCCAAATAGTGATAACGGTCTAGGTTCAATTGGCCTTAGGCACACCTCCCCCAAATGCCAAAGGCTAATGACTACATGAAAGGATTTAAATGGGTATAGTGGGGAGGATATTCCCTCAATGAATATATAATGAAATGTTAAAAGCATAATAAGATAATGTGTAGTGGAAATAAATGACTCATCATATTTAAACCAACCTCGTAGTGCAGAAGGAAATCAATTATTAATAAAAAATAAAAGCGATAAAGAAAATAAATAAGTGAAATAATGTAAATGGAATTTAATTCCCAACACCACATATAAACACTGCTAAAAATACAAGGTATGCATCAATAAAAGGTTATACATGTCAATGAAGAAATGGTGCCCATGGTTAACAATTTTAGCTAAATTAAAAATAAGAATGATAATATTGGAGTGAAAGTAAAAAAAAAGTAAAACTCTATCTTGGAATAACATAAAGGTCCATGCCAATCTCCCTGACAAATATTACTACAATCCATCTTTTGCAGCCAATCTGTTAACAATATCTAAATCCAAAAAGTCTATATGCATCCAAAAGTGCCCATGCGAGGTGTCAGATGAATCTGAGTAGGATACCACCAAATGGTTCATACCTAGTATACATTGTTATATAAAATAAGAATCTCTATATAAATTAAACAGTATGATATAATAATAAACATAACCTCCACTACTGCTTAGTAGCCACAAGGGAGTTTCACATGATTCAACCAATTGCGGAATCTCAAAAATAATTATATTCCTTGTCCCATGACCCAAGGAACACGTGTAGTCACAACATCCTAGTGAACCCTTTGGTTCCACCTCCATCATATAGCCCAACATCACATGCCTTCTTTCACCTCATGTTTCAATGTACTGATGACTAGAAGACATGCCTAATCAATAGTATCCTAGACCTAAAGACCCCAACTTGAAATCTCACATTGGGATATGGCATGAAAACCTTGAGGAAAAATGGTGGATGCCGTCAAATAAATATCCAGCCCCATGGAATCAATAATGGAGAGCCTTATCCCCCACCTCAATAGCCTCATTTTTACAATCCAAATTCTCCTCCCTATCCTTGTGGCTTTATATAGAAGGAACACATAAACCATAAATACATAATCCATTACTATTTGGGGCATCTACCACACAAATGGTAAAAAAACTCAACATAGAGTCAAAACTTGTGAACATGACTCAATCAGATTTTTGACCTTCATGAGTGAGGCGAAATCGCAAAATAATAACCTATGCCACATCATCTCTGGGACCTCATCCCCTAAAACCATGCCACTAAAATCTGATGGTCATTCCATACATGTATCTCGGGCCTTTCCCAACATGATGGTCTCACCGTATCAATCAAATGTTTTAGACACCAAATCCTATGGTCAAAAACACTCACGAAAATCCATGAAGATCCCAAATAGTGATAAACAACAGTCAATCTTAAAGTCCATGCCATCCCAACCTCATTCCCAACCCGTAACAACCCTAAGGGGATAAACAAATGTAATCTCAAGTATTAAATAAATATAATATAGATTAAAGTAATTTAAACCTGAATTTTAATTTAAAAAAATTTTAATTACCCTAACAAATAGATACAGAACATTAGTACAGAGGTATTAAATATCTATAACTCAATTATTCAAGATTAAACAATCTAAATATACCATTTTAAATTAAAATAATTTTGTAACCCCAACCAAAATATCCTAAGGAGAAATGGACTCTTTCATATACTCAATCAAGAGTAACAGGTATAGGGAATGCCCAATAAATCTGGCATGGTGTACCAATCACATCAATATGCTATAACAAGGTTATTCTAAAAAACTTCCATTATGATAGAAATTGAAACCAACAAGGTCTACAAAAACACAAAACAATGTATGCACAACCTATCCATTACTCGTAGTCATAGGGACATCTGATATTGATGTACAATTTGTAGTGCATAGAAATAAATATGAGTGTTTGTCTTATTCCTTGAAATTGGCTCAAGTTGAAACGTCAGTCTTTAAGATCAATTATTAAAGGGGAAGAGGTATGCACATGGTAAGCGTAATTGTGGTGATACTATAACTTCAAAATGAATGAAGAATGGATTCTTGATGGAGAGATGAGATCAAATGTAGTAGAAGGAAGATATGGGTGGATCACCCCTACTATGTGAGACCAATAATAATGAATGAGAGAGAGAAGGAAAGAAGAATGAAAATGAAGAATAAAGAAAAATTAAAAAATAAAAACTTGTACAGGATGCACAGTTTACCCATGTGGTTTGACAAACTATTTGGAAACGATGTAATAGCCATTGTCTATGGTGGTACTCCCACATGACCACCCCACTCGTTTTCTAGTTCCGTGCACAAAATATTTGGTAACCCAATGAAATTATATTGATGCATCTACACTGTTAGGTGCCATAACCTGCATGGTTTCCCGAAATTGTGTGCCTACAACTGTTTTCCAAAAACTAGGCATTCGGGCCTTCGATTCACTTGAAACCCTTACAAACACTTTACACACTCCCATAGTCACTAAAGAGAACAAAAATTACAATTTAATGCCAAAAATACGTTTTTAATTATGTTTTTATCAATGAAACCTAATGTAGCATTATAATTAATTGAAAAGTTCAAATCGAGAGGGGTGTTCAACCCAACAGAAAAAACTGAGATGTTAAAATCTCTCTACCTTTCTATAGCTCATCCCTATGGAATCGTGAAAAAAATGACGATGTTATGAAACCTACGAATCTTGATAAAACGATCCTTGAATACCCCAGTCTCAAGGGTTCTAGAAAAATTCCACAAAGGGCTCCCCACTATAAGAATTTATTATCTCAACCAATATAGACCCAATGTTTAAATCTATAAATGTCCAACGACCTATTTTTGGAACCATGGTCTACATAGGATTCATGGTTTCCCCTACACTTCATTAGGTTCTTCCATATCATTTTTTACATCCAATCACATCCCGCACTACATCAGTTCCCACCACGAGCAAATGAATCCCATAGAAGAGTGAGGTCTTGAATGCCATGGATGCTCAAAACAACTTGGTTCCTAGTACATATATCGAAAATATATCATCCCTGATCCCTCAATACCCATGGAACCACATGTATCCCACATACAATGATGCCTCAATTCCAAGAACCCCAAAACATCCATACAACAATGATCATGATTCCACACACCTGATATATATATATATATATATATATATATATATATATTCACACACCTGAGATGGTGCCGACCCACAATCCAGGGCCTGGTGAGTCTATATACAACATGTTCACCTTTTTACTTCAAAATAGGCATTCCTCAATAGGCCATTCAAAAATGGACATGCCTTAATAGGCCATACAATGAAAAATAAAAAAATTACGGCCATGCTTGTGACATACTTATAATCGCCAACCACTCACCAAACTACTCATCCCCTAGAAGCTCCATGTTGTGAAACTAGACCATCACATGTCTTCCTAATTCATGATATCCAAATAGTTTCACACTAGACACTAGAGACGTACCCCATTTCTCGGTCACACAGTCTCTACCATGTCCTCTATATATAGCTAATCCTAAGATGGCGTCACATAGTTCCAATATGAATTGACACTGGACACCTGAGTCTACCACAATCCACATCTATCGACATTATAAGAAGGTTACCTATATAACCTATCAATATTACTAACCTATCCACATTCTCAGAACTCCTTTGGATGTGTGTCACACTATGTTTGGGTATTCCCTAGATGACCACACTGAAATAAAATCACTACTGAGTTACCACGAGGTGGTATAGATGGGTCCCTGTTTTGACTTCCCTATTGGAACTCATCCCGACATCATTATCTAACATCTAAACTGTCACTTGAATCTTTATCCTAGTTCAAATGGGACTTGACCATTAGGTTGATCTCATCTCTGAGTGCCTGATTCACTGCCCATGACAACATGGACCACCTAATGATGTTTAACTACACCCATATGGCACGTTGTATGCAACATTCGAAGCGCCTAACCCCTTGAGGTGTCATAACTAACCATACCTATTGCAAAGTGATTACACTTAGTGAATGTAGATACATAGTCCATGACAGACATGTCACCCTATTGTAGGCCCTGAAGCTCCCAATGTCTCTCAACCCTCAGTGTCTGAGATAAAAAGTGATAGATGGACTTATCCTCATTTTCCATCTAGGACAGTTACTCATTTATGAAAACATGAACCTGCACATCCCACCACTACATAGATTTTCCTCTAAGCATATATGTCACCAGCATGACCTTAAACCCTAGAGGCATCTCTAGCTTATCACATATCATATTTATCCTCTCTACCTACTTCTCAACTTCCGGAGTAGCACCTTCACCCCAAAAAGTGGAGGGTTCTTTAACTAAACTCTTGTGTATGATAGGACATATAGAGATATGTTCCCTGAGAACCTATGTCAATTCTCTAAAAAAACATGTACCAATCTAGATCGGAGCTACTCTTCAATCCATGAAATGAATACTATCAATCCTAACAGATGTCCCACATACACTGGATCCTAAACCTGATCCTACCCCTGAGCATGTACCTGCAGATCATGCTCTTCCTACCCCTCAAGGGTTTGAACCTAATCATGCTCTTACAACACGGAAACAACACCAACCTGATGCTTCATTAGAGACATCTATGGGTAACCCGCTAAAAACAATAAAATATTCATACAACCCATGTATATATATGATAATATACAGTGATGATAAGGAACGAAATAAAATTTCAATATATGACAAAATCACTTACTCTCCCCCATTACAATCATGCCCATGACATCCCAGTCTCACAACCTCATTACCCACCCTCAACAAATCCAAGTATCAGAAAATCCTTGGGTCATGCCCGTCCGGAAAACCAACATTGTAATGACTCAAACATTTTTTAATGAAAATTACATTAGATCTAATTAGATGGATTATTGTGAATAGTAGTTATATAAAACATATCAACTTACTTGGAGTTATGATTTTGGGATTTAAAATACCATTAAATTTTTTTATTGTTGATAATAAATCCATTGAACACTTATCAAAAGATTAGTATAAATATAGGGCTTAAACAAATCCAATTATTTCGAAAAAGGAAGCAATAGACTTATCTAAAATAATTTCCCAATACAAATCCCATTTTTCGGATCTAAAAAAGGAGTTATCATCATTGAGATTCACTGTTGACCAATCCTAATATGAGCTTCAATACGTTAATATTGAACAGAATTTCTTATGGGAGAAGTAGAACTTAATAGATATTACCACCCAAGTGATGTTATCAGATACATCCCAAGTGTCAATCCCCATCACACAACATACCCTTAGGTCTTATGCAGATGTTATAAGGGGTTATGTAACAATACCATAGTACTATTATTAAGTACATTATTGTTTTATAGAATAAATAATGTATATTCAATTTATTATTGTTACTTTGCTATAGTTTTTAAACCACAAAAATTATTTTTAATTAATATTAAAATATGAAATATATTTTTATGAATTAATGGATTCTTGAATTAAAATATATTTTAATAATTTATTTTAAGAAAATTCCTTTTTATTTAATATAAATGGTTGTATAATTTTTATAAAATTGTAATTTTTATTATAGTTTAAAAGAAATTTTTGTCAAAACTGATGAATTTTCAATAAATGTTGGTTTGCATTTTAAATGTAAATATTCACATATTTAGAAAATTATTTAGATATAATGATTATTATTTTTGGATTGAAGACATCGAAATTATCGAATAATGAATTTTTCACTATTTTAGGAGACAATCGATTTGTTGGTAAGAATTTAATACCATTTGAATATATTGTGTGATTTATGACATCATAATGACCCAATAGTGATGTAATAAAATAATATAAATGGGATATTATGAAAATATATGTTTTACCTAAAAATATTGTTATTTTATATTTTATTGATTAGTTTTTTGGTGACTTAGTGGACCCTTGAATACTTTGAACATATTATACCTTTTTAATATTATTTCCTTGAAAGATTGACTCACGTCCACATATGCGAGCCTAATATTTTAATAATTTATAACATTAGAAATATAAAGTTATGTTTTACACACCAATTCTGAAAAACCCAATGGGCATAAACCATGGGATGGTTTGTGTTTTTGATTATTTTAATGTGTAGTGTCCAAAACCTAAATATTAAATAATCTCTCTCTTTTCTTATATAAACACAGTCAATTTCCAATTCCTGTTCACTCAAAACATTTTCAAATATACCAACATATTCCTTAATCATTCTAGAATCATCCAAAGGTTCACAATGCTCCTAGGAAACCTCTCTCAAGCCAATATCAATCCTTGGAAATCACACTTCCAAGTGAGGGATCCTAATGTTCATTGTTTCCTTATTTATGTCCAAATTTCCTTATATTATTATGTCTTTTTATATTCAATTACAAATGTTGGGGGTATTATTTATAACCTCCACTATAATTACATATTTATGTTTGAATGATTAGATACCTCTTATCTCCCATTAATGCATCCCATGTACACCCGTTACCATGCTGAAATTCCCTAAGGGATTTCTCCCTCCTCAATTACAATCATGAAATTATCTTATATTATGCATCTAAATTACATTAAAAATGTTAGGATGGCATTTTCCATGACCCCATACTATCTAATTCAAGTACATGTTATTAGAGAACCCTTCCTCTGTCACCATCCCATTTAAGGATTTCTATATGATGTTGTTATGCAGCAGATCTTAAATCAAAACATCCATGAAAAAATCATTGTCTAAGAGAATACCACACATATTTCACTAACAAGGGTATTCACATTTATGAACATGTACATATTTATTGAGGACACACATTTATATATTCATAATATCTTATTTTCTGAATAAATAATTATGTTTAATTTATCCACGTTGTATAATCTATGTGGAACACTTATGCATTAAATGAAATTTTTATATAGGGTGTTCTCAGATATCACTCAAATGCATTAGGTAAAGAATATTATAATGGTATTACATGTGTAATGAGGGTTTACTCATGATAATTATGGTGCAATGAGGGCTTACTCGGGCTAATTCAAGTTTAATGAGTGTTTACTCGTGCTAATTCAAGTTGAATGAGGGTTTACTCGGGATCTATGTGAAATGAGCCTCGGATAATGCTAATATCATGTAAAATGTTGTTCCTACATCTCCAAGTTATGATAATCATATTATATCAAGCCTTCCTATTAATGTTTCTCTTATTCTCTATTGATATTCCAATTTCCTAACATGTATTATATAGTTTATGTTATGACTTGTTTACTCCCTTACTGGGAATTATAGCTCATCCTTTTCTTATATATATCCTCATGTTATTCCATTCAATGCTATGTAAGAAGGAATTTTGTGGTTTTGTAATGTAAATTTTCAATAAAGATAATTTATTTTATGTTCTATGTTTTAATGTAATGTTCATAATTTTCCAAGACACTAGACTTATTGATCCTAGGAGTTGTCTTAAGTACAATTTTATCTAATAAATCATGTTTATTTGTGTCATATAGAGTAGGGGTAATATATTTGGTATTAAGGAATATGTTTAGTTATTTTTGGGAAAAGGATTATAAAAACCTAGAGAAATCCTTAGGGATAATACTATGTATAATAAAAACATCCCTAACTTTTGGGGATTATAGAGTAAGTGGATTATCAAGAAAATATATCTATCTATGGATATGAACAAATAGAGGTGGCTCTAGTATAGATATTTCTTGGGGTAAAACCTGAAAACACCGCTTTGAGATAGACTCGAGCTAAAATTGATTCACGAAATTGGGCATTGATACACTCTTGGTTCGACACTCCCATGGGATATGCATTTGTGAATTCCTAGTCATTATATGAACCATTATTAATGTGAATAAAGAAAATTCCCCTAATAATATATGTTGGGAAGTAGATCATCAATAACATTGATTTAATACATCATATTTATATGGTAATGAGGTAAATTAATTTATATGTTATCCCCTTAATGTCATTGTATCCCCCTTTATGTGTAAAATTGTTTAAGATACTCATCCCTAATTTTCTATTTCTTCTAGAAAAGGGCTTGTAATATGAGGAATATGGATAACAAATGATGTGAGGGGAAACACGACGAATGTCCCAGTGAGATTACTGAAAAAATTGGGTCTCAAGTAGGATATATCATGATTAGGCCAAACCAGTAATCAAAAATCTTGATTAAAAATTGGCTCTTTGTTGAATTCCCAAGGAAATAAAGGAAGAGGAAGATGACATCTCATTAAAGTCTATTTAATGTTGATAAGGAAAAGAAGAACAAAATTTCCTTCATGAAGCAGTTGTGTAAAGAGGCACCAAGGAAAATGTCAAAAAGGGACTAAGAGATATTTTATGATTGTAAAGGGAGGTCCCCTAGTATTTGATTTCCATGAAATAATGTATAATGTTATGGATGGAAAAAAAGATCCACATAAGGTATCTTAAACAATTCAATGCTATAAATGTGGAGAATCCAGGCATTATCCAAGATAATACTCTATTGTAATGGCTAAGAATAGTGAGGGGCATCAATAATATCTAGGATCAATGGAGAAATGGATATCCTATGCTAAGATGGATAATTATGAAAAAATTACATGTGACCATTACTTCAATGTAGTATACATCATAATGTATTTCAGTCCATGTCAAATTATTATATCCTTTATATATTCTATGAACACTTATTCCCTACCAGAAATGATATTAAATAATTATAGAAAAACATCTATGAGTTTTGTATCACATGTTGATGTTTGTGGGAATGTTATTAATGATAATTTTATAAGTCACCATTTAAGGGATTTTGAGGAAAAAAGACAAAGGCATTGCCTATGCTTCAAGGAAATTGAATGTTCACGATAAAAACTATCCAATACATGATCTGTAGTGGGCTACAGTAATTATCACTTAGAAATTTTGGTGGTATTACCTCTATGGGGAGAAGTGTAAAATATATATGGATCCCAAACGTCTCAGGTATATATTCACATAGAATGTGTTTAATATTCTCCAACATAGATGATTAGATCTGATCATAGACTATGACTGTTCAATCCATTAAAACCCTGGGAAATCAAACGATGTAGATGATTATCTATATATAAAGAACCCAAATATTATATCATTGATGATAATTGAAAATGATCCATTATTCCTAGATTTGATGAAGGTGGTCATAGAAATCATAAATAAGGGAACAAGTCAATCCGTTTTCAGAAATGAATTATCAACATCCACTTTTGTAATGCTTAAAGGATGCTGAAAAGGAAGATGTGAGATTCAGAATAAATTGGAAACTAGAAAAAAAGGGAAATTTTTGGATTTTAATGTTAATGAAGCTGTAATATTATGATATGGGTCAATTCTATGTGTTCTATCATGTCCAGAGATAAATAAAAAACTATTGGATGAAGCACATGGTTTGAATTCCTCATTCACCCAAGAAACAGAAAGATGTATCAAGGTAATTGAAGGTATTGATATCATGATTAAAGATATCAATCAGTATACATAATAGTGTTTGGTGTGTCCACAAGTGAAGTCTGAGAGGTAGAATTGTAAGAGGATGATGCAACCATTACCCATACCAACAAGGAAATGGGATATAATCGCCATGAAATTTTTCACCAGACTTATGAAAAAAATTAAAGGAAAAAATCAAGCTAGGTTGTTGTGGATCGTCTTACAAATAATAGACACTTTATTGCAAATTGATATGATTTCTTATTGGATAAACATGAACATATATACATTAGAGAAGTGGTAATGTTTTATGGAGTACTACTATCTATTATATTTGATTGTGATCTAATATTCATATCTATATCCTGGAAGAGAGTCTAACAAGATCTAAATACTGAGCGAAACATCGTTAGGTCATTACATCCTCCAACTAATGGCTAATCATAGTGGAATATAAAAAAATTTAGGACATGTTGATATCATTCTCAATAAACTTCAAAGTAGGATGAGATCATCATATTCTTCTTGTTGAGTACCCTTACAATATCATTTTCCACTAAGGCATCCAAAATGATCTTATGAAGCACTTTATGTGAAGTGGTTCAGAACACCAACATGTTGGGATGACGTTGTAGAGAAAAAACTCCTCGATATAGAAATGGTTGATTAAATTTTGGAGAAGGTTAAGACCATCCAGTAACACATCAAAGCTGATTAGAATAGAAAAATGTACTACGATGAAAATCTTCGACGATACCTAGATTTTGATGTTGGATACATGGAATTCTTGTTCATATCACCATGGAAGAGAGTTATGAGATTTTTTAATAAGGTAAATATTAGTCAAAGGTACATCAGCCCTTTTTAGATCCTTGATTGCATAGAAGAAGTGGCCTATTGACTAGCACTCCCATCGAATCTGTCTCATGTACAAGACGTATTCCATGTATCACTCTTTAGGACGTAAATACCTGGACCATTGCTTGTACTCAATCCAAATGTTGTACCATTGGAGAAGGATCTCCCCTATGAAGATAATTCAGTAAAGATATCAGATCATAGGGAAAAATTTCTATGAAATATGGCAATGACCCCATCAAAGTGTTGTGATGAAACCACATGTTTTAAGAGGAAATGTTGGAACAGGAATAAGTGATGAGGTGGGGTTACACAAATTGGTTTTAGTTTGGGAAAAGAATATTTCAAGGGTGAAATTTCTTAAGGGGGGATAATTTTAACCAACTAAGATTTTATTAACGAAAATTCCTCTTGATGTAATTCAATGGATTATTTTGTAGAATGATTATATAAAACACATTCACTTCCTTGGTTTTATTTTTTTGGATTTTCAGATACTGTTAAAAATTTGTACCATTTCTAATATAGCCCTTGAAAAGTGATCACATGATTTGTATAAATATAGGGCCTTAAATAATCCTATTTACTAAACAAAGAAGTGATTTACTCGTTTAATTAAATTTCTCTTTACAAAGCCCATTTGTTTGAGCTCTGAAATGAGGTACCATCACTGAGCTTCTCCCATGAACAACACCCTACTATGTTTCACCACATAATGCAAGAACAAAACTGTCTATGGGATATTTATATGCTAATAGGGATTACCACCCAAGCGATGTTATCCAATCCGCCACAATATTCTTTCACCGTCCCACACATTACACTTAGGTCTTATGCATGTGTCATAAGGGGTTATGTAGCAAGACCCTAGTATTGTGATTATGAGCATTATTCTTCTATAGAATAATTAATATACATTCATTTAATTATTATTTCATTTTAATGGGGTTTCGATGATGAAAAAGTATTTTAAGTTCATATTCAATTAAGAAATATATTTTGATGATTTAATGGATTTTTGAATAAAATTTTATTTTAATACGGTATTATTACTAAAATAATTTTTATTATAAATAAATGATAAAATAATTTTTTATACAATTGTAGTTTATATTATGGTTTGAAATCTCCTTTTGTCAAAACACCTGAATTTTAAATAAATGTCAATTTGTATTTTAAAAGTAAAAATTTAAATATTTATAAAATTAATTATATAAAAATGAATATTTTTTTGATTCAGGATGTCAATATTATTAGTGGTGAATTTTTCATAATTTTTTATGACAACTAAATTTTTGGGAAACAAATAAACACCATTTTGAATATATAATTTGCTTTATGACATCATAATGATCCAATAGTGATATAATAAAATACTTTAAAAGGAATATTAAGCCAATATATTTTTTACCATTAAAATAATGTGATTTTAGATTTGTTTTATTAATTTTATAGGCCTTAGTGGACCCTCCAAGCCTTATAACATATTCTGATTTTTTCAAAATGATTTCCATGAGAGCGTGACTCACATCCACATAAGAAAACATAATATTTTAATATTTTAGGACATTGTATTTATAAAATATTGTTTTCTAATCCACTTTATAAAAAAACCTAGGAAAAAAACATGGTATGGTTTCTGGTTTTGATAAGTTTAATGTGTCATGTAAAAAACCTAAATAATATTGAATTCCCTCTCCTTCCATATATAAACCCACCAAATCTCCCATTCCTCTTCACTCAAACCATTAAGAGAATGACTAACCCATTACCTACTATCTCTATAATCTTTCTAAGGTTCCCCAATATCCAATTATTTCTCTCTTAAGCTTCTCTCAATCATTTGGGATCACACTTCCCAGTAATGTATCCTAAATTTCCTTCCGTCCTAATTTCTGTACACATTTCCTTATATTGATATTCACATTTATTTTCAAATAAAAAAGTGGGGTTGGATTTAGCACCTCCCCTATAACTCCCTCTATATTATGATTAATGAGAGACCACTTATCTCTCTTTAATTCCTCCCATGTACACCCATTACCATGCTGAAATTTCATAAGGGAATTCTCTCTCCACATTTAAATTCAAGGATTTTTTTATATTAGGCAAAAAAATTAATTAAATGTGTTGGGATATTCTATTCCATGACCCCCATATTAAACATTTGACTTATAAATTATTTGAGGCCCCTTCCACTCTCATCCGCCCATTTTATAATTTCTATTTGACATCGTTATCAGGCCAAAGTTACACCCAAATTTCCTTGCCAAAATCACTGAGTAAGTAAATACCATACCCATTTCTCTATCAAGGGTATTCGAATTTATGCACATGTAATTTTTTGAATGAAGATATAGATTTATTTATTCCACATATCTTATTTTTTTAATAAATTATGATGTTTATTAAATCCTTGTTGTATGATCTATGTGGAACACTTATGAATGAAATGAAATCTTTATAAAGGGTGTGCCTTGATAGTTATTCAATGAATTGGGTAAATAATAGTATAATGATACGCCATGTGAAATGAGGATTTACTCATGCAATTTCATGTGAAATGATGGATTACTCATGCTTATTCATTTTAATTCTGGGTTTACTCATGCTAATTCCAGTGCAATGAGGTTTTACTCATGCTCCCTGTGAAATTGGCCTTGGATCATGCTAATATCATGTTAAATTTCATTTCCACATCTACAAAATATGCTAATCATGCTTCATCTTGCCTTTATTTTCATGTTTCTTTTATTCTTCATTGATATTCCCTTTTCCTAATATGTATTTTATTCTTCATGTTATGCCTTATTTACTCCCATACTATGATTTATAGCTCACCATTTTCTTATGTATTTCCATTGGTTATCTTATGATATACTATGTAAGAAAGAATTATGTGGTAATGTAAAATATGATTTAAATAAATATGTTGTATTTCATGTTCTATGTTTTTTGGTAATGTTCCTAATTTCCCAAGACACTAAACCTGTTGATCCATTGAGATGTCTTAATTACATGTTTATGTAATATATAATGTTTAAGTTTATAATATAGTGTAGGGTTGTAATAAATGTTTCCTCAAATCGATGATTGAGTCACCCAATCCTGGTGATCAAAATTTACCCCAACCATAAAAATGTACTTCTCTTATTGTAGTTAGTCCAAATTCCCTTTCCACATGCAATTTTACAAAAAAATAAAGCATTTAATATCACATTGTATAAAACATGAAATTACCTTGGTAATTTCTCCTATTTCACTTGAAAAATAACATATATCAAATTATATTATCATTTAACAATGCAAACATGCATATATAAAACTGAAATACTATAAAAAATGTTCCTATTGAAACCCAAACAACCATGCCTTGCCTTACCCGGCAAGGGCCAATTCTCCTTTATCGTATCGAGTCAAGGGTCACATTTCACTACCTATAATCATCACAAACCATGTGATGAACCAAGGTGGAAATCATATACACTATAATCTGAGCAAAAGAAAAATAGCCTAACCAACCTAAGGAAACTAAATAAACACCTCTTATATATGGCTGTAGAAACCCAAGAATGAGTTCAGAATCCAATTATGGAAACAACATATCTTATGTGTACCATATCCCCAAATAGTAATAAGAAGAAAAGATTTAAAAGAAACTCATCTCATACCATTTGTAGAGTCCCTGACCCATATTTCCACCCAAACATTACTGAAGGGCTAGGTGGCACTACCCTTTCGTGCACCTCCTCAAATGGAAAAGGTGGCAATTATTAGTAAGGGAGTAAACATGTATATTTTGTTGGGTATACCATTTGGTAATAGATTATATACTGGTAAGAGAATAATTAGATAACATATAACAGAAATAATTGAATCTGTAGACTTGAACCATATCTGCAGAGCGAAAGCAGGTCCAATATCAATAAAAAAATAAGGAAGCATCACAATAAATTAAATAGAAGAGCATGTCCAAAACCACATGATAACAATACTAAAACAAACAATTCATGCTTCCAAATATGGTAATACATGTCAATATTCAATGGGCTTCCATGGCTAACCAATGAATCATCATACAAATTAAGAATTTTAATATTGTAATTAAAACAAAAGAAAAGTAAAACTCTGACAATGAATGACCACAAGGTCCCTACCATTCTCTAGGACAACTTGTACAATGGACAAGCTCCTGTGGCTGACCCTTTACCTATATGAAAATCTATAATGTATACATACATCTAAAAGGGCATGTGGGGTGTGTGAGATGAATCTCATTAGGAAACCACCCAATGGTACATTCATATTTGATGTGATTAAGTTGACAATCATATCTATGAAAATTAAATAGTACGATGAAGTATTAAACACAACCACTGTAGGAACTCACTAGGCACTAAAGTGTTTTAGTTGCTTTGGCCATCACAAGAATCTCATAAAGAAAGAGAGTCCATTTCCCACGGACCAAGGTATCCCAGTAGTCGTAATATCCTAGTAGACTATCAGATTCCACTTCAATAATATAGCCCAACACCACATGCCTCCTGACACCTCATGCCTCAAAGTACTGACTTCTCAAAGGAACACCAAAATAATATTATCCCAGTCCCATGAACCCGGATCTAATAAATATCCAATACATTGGCCTTAATCATAGTGAGCCGCATCCCACAACCTAATAGCCTCATTACTATCATCCGAAGGCACCTCACCTCTACGTGTGTTTCTATGACAAACACCTCTGTCTATAAATAAGTAAACCACAACTATTGGGGGACTCTACCGACACGGGTGGTCAAAACACATCATCAAAGAGTCAACCTATGTGCACGAGACTCAATCAGTTCTTTGGACATCACAGGTGAAAGGAAATCACCAAATAAGAATGTTAGACACACCATCTATGGATCCTCATGGACCAACAACCATGTTGCTCAAATACAATGGGTATTCCATCCAAGTATCCTGGACCTTCCCCCACATGATGGTTTCGCCACCTCAATAGGACTTCAACCATGCCCAATCGTATAGTCAAAACAACTCTTAGAAATCTTGGATGATCCCAAAAAATGATCAACATCACTCAATCCAAATGGTAGTCCCATCCTAACCTCAGGTATAACCCTTCATAACCACAACGGTCTTATCATATGTAATCTCGACCAATTAAATAAATATAAATCAAATTTAAGAACATTAAATAAGTAATTCAATTTAAATAGATTGATTGACACTGGATACAAACTATAACACATTAGGACAATGGTATTAAATTCTTATAGATTTCTTATCCAAGAATAAAAAATATTAAAATACCATTTCAAAATAAAATAAATCAATTAAAACCATTTTTTCACCCCCGCCCAAAATATTCTAGGGTGAAACGGCCTATTGGGTGGCCTCTCTCAAGAGTAACAAGTGTAGGGAATTTACACAACATCCAACACGGTCTAACATTAAATTAAATATTCATTAACATGGGTTTTTTCCAAAACCCACAGTTTCCCAAAAAAACTTACAACCCCCGATAGTCAACAAAAACTCAAACCAATGTATTCAACAACTTCTTTAGACACAGAGGCCTAGGCACATCTGATTTCAAAGTGAAATTTGAAGTAGTAGACGTCAGTATGAGATTTCATATTAAACCCTAACATTATCTTAGATAGAATCACATTTCTATCAGAAGAAGGATTAATGACAATGATCTACGTGTATGGTTAGCCTTACCGAGGCGATCCAATAGCTTCTGGTGGATCAAAGAACTCATGCTGGATAGAGAGACATGATTAGATTTACTTGAATGAGGAGATTGGTGATTCACCCCTTCTATGTGAAATAAAGTTATAAGTAATCGAGATATAATAAAAGAAGAAATAAAAAAACAATGAAAAATTAAAAAAATAAACTTTTACAGGCCGCATAGTATACCTGCACGTTATTCCAAACCACATAGAAACGATGTGTTTTCCACTACCTAAGGATTTAGGCCTGCATGGCCTTCCTGTATGGTTTTCCATACCATACCCAAAACGTGTAGTAACCCTATGCAGTTCTGTAGATGCATTCATACTGTCATACTCCATCACCCACATGATTTCCTGAAATTGTTCACATGCAACTGTTTTCTAAAAATGTGGCCATAAAGCCTTTGATGCTCTTAATACCCTTTTGAACACCCGAAAAACTCCCCTAGCCTTAAAAAGATCCCAAAACCACCATTTAAGGCCAACAAAACTCTCTAAATTGTGCTCTTACCATTGAAACCAAAGGCAACATAGCCACTAAATGAAAAGATCATATTTGTAGTGGTCTTCAACCACAATAAAAACCCTAGGATGTTACACCATAGAAAGTGCATCATGGGATGTGATGTGGGTATCATCTGATGGAATATATTTTTATGAAATGATCCACCAAAAAACTTTTTCGGGGCAGCTCTTATGTGACCCTATACTATAATAAGGAATTACCCTAGTCTAAGTTGTGATATGAGGAGTGATATCTCTAGATGTGTGACTATTATGTTAGGTATCCCCATTAAAATCAATCCTTAACATCAATATCACTCAATGAAAATATTTATATCACTTCTTCCTATAATGTATTATGTCTTTAATATCTCGAAGAAATGTTTTCCCCCTCTCTGAGTCATCATAATAAGAGATATGGTGGGAATTGACACATAAATATATATCCTGTCAATGAAACATAATTCTCTGGTAGAATGTTCCATAGAGCGCAAGCCATATAGGAACTTATCAATGAATCCCATTTTGTCCAAGATGATAATTATGATGGATTGGGAGGGATGGATGATTGACCCATGTAGGAAGCAACAAAATCATGTAAGGTTTTACCCCAGGGCATCAATTACTACCTTAAATAATCAGATAAATGGGAATTTATTGGATGCTTCCGAGGCTTAATATGAATGATTACATTCCTTTGATTTCCACTCAGCTCGAGAACATTTTATTCATCAACAATAGGAATCGGGCCACCTAATTCATCTATGAGGTATTATTAGATCCTAACCTCAAAATAGGATCTGGTAATTGTAGACTCAAATATGACATAAGTTGGAAGACCAATATAGAACCATATATCATTTATATATAATAATATCCAGAGATTCCATTATATCAGAAAGTGTTTCTTGAAGTGTGCATTGTGGTTGTTCATAAGATTCCTCATATAGAAATATTTGAATTAACATATGATATTGGAAAGGGAATACCCATCAAATAAAATCTCATGCCAATACTGGAAACTAACTCACCTCTAATTAAAAATATAATATATCCTCTTTTGGAAACATTCCATGATCTTTCATTTTATAATATAATGGAAGGGGGAAAAGAAGGATTATAAGTAGAACAATCATGATTGTTAAGATGACCCATTATTTCCCTCTGACACTAGTCTGATGGAATTAACCCACTTAGGATTTGGTGGTATGGTCGGATACTTTCTACTAAGATATGTTGAGTTTAGATATATCTATTTCCTACTATATGGGATGCTAACCACCCCACATTACATGTAAGAGACACACATGATGGTATGGTGGAATCCCCACAATGAATTATCCCAACACATAGTAAGTCTTTTGCAGAACTGGGATGGAATGGATAGTTTACCTTTTGGTGTCCAATTAATCCACCATCATGGATGTTGTGCCTCTATCCCCAATGCTATAATCCAATATTGGTTGTAGTCAAACACGTGGAGACATGGCTAGAAAGACTTCCTATGAGAACAGTTGTTCATTATTAAGAATGATGTCTCTTATTCACTCATTAAAATAACCCTCTTAAAGTATAATCCCATTTGAGTAAATACCGATTCATTCCTCAGTAGTCAGAGATGTCCTAAAACACTATGAATGAGGATCTTGTCCACATTCTATAATAGAGGAATATATCCATTCATAAAATGGGATCTCACAGTTTTGAAAAGTGTCACCCTTCAGAATGTCCATAACCATTTCATTAAGCTTCCTAACAAGAGGGGGACTCCTCCCTAAATCTTCTTAGGAAGAAGGGGTCAAATGAAACACATCATATATATCAATTATGAAGGGAACCCAAAAAATAAATAGAATATCTTGTAAATTGATACCAACCTTTTCATGCACTATGTGGGAGGTGTTGGTATCTATGATCCCACTACAATGCTAATGTGGGGAATGATTTTGGTTTCAGTTGGATCAAGTTTCTGATACCCATACCCCCTCATAAATACATACATCCTTTATATTAATTAAAATCCCTACTATGTCTGAAAGAAACTAAAAGGACACCCCCAATCCATGATGAATGATTCCCTGGCATAAAGGACCCATTGTAATGACCTACACAACTACTCATTTTATGTTGTCTATTGTGTGATGTTGTGTTAATATTGGATTGTCTCATCTAGTACCCACATTTTTTCCTGTAATGACTATGTATCATAGTTAAAAAAATATTTGACATGGTGGGATTTTTTTATTAATCCCCCTTGCAAAGATGTAGTCTTAGGGAATATTGTTATTTTTAATTTTCATTTCCACATGTTTATTTTTTTCTATGGTTCCAGAATTTTCACATTGGGTAATAGACAAAATATATAATGGTGTAGCAGGTCTAATACCAGATACCCATTATTATTGGAACTAATATGTACTAATAAACTTTTATGGAGTGTTTTGATAATTTTGTTACAATTATTGTTGAAAAAGTTGATCATATAATTCCTCCATTCATCAACAATATGGAGAAAATTAGTAGTAGTTGTTGAAACAGTTTATGAAGGATCCATCTACATAAAAATGAGTAATTAAAATGGTTAGTATCCAAATAATGAAAAATTATACAGCCATGTGAACTAATAGTTCATGAACCACTAGTTTATGATATGTTCATTCATGAACCATCATCCAATGAAGCACTGAACATTGATGTTTTTTCTAGTAAAACATTGGCCCATGAGGCTTTTAGTATTCCTGACATTCCATCCACGAAGTATCCTACTGTAATGCATAAATCAAAAGTCACCATTCACAATTGAGACATATTGTTTTTTGAATATGGAGTCCACAAAGGAATCAGAACATGTAATAATAGTTGATACCATAATATTTATAATGCATTGATTACTCAAAAATCATGTAGATGAAAAATGATCCTGGTCCCCTATTTATAGGTATGGTACCCTCTTACAGGTCCACTTGACCAACACTAATTGGTTTCAAAATAGACCGAAATCTACATCATAACAGTATTCTCTTTATATTTATAAGAACCTATTTTGAATGGGGCCTTTGATAGGTTATAAAATTTATTCATATGATAAGAGTATATTTATTTAAAACATGAAAAGAGAAGAAATAAAAATAGAATATTATTAAAGTAAAATGTTGAAGGTGTGATCCATGAAGGATTGATTGATCCCTCTATATACAAATCTATTCTTGAAAACCCAATCTATATCGTATTATACCACATCGTGAATAACCCCATGAACTACATAGTCGATGGGATGAGTCATTACCACCAACAACCAGGAACAAAACAACATTCGTTTGTGGGGTTGGTCGATGATTTATTTCCCCCACGAATGACATTCCTAGATGATTGAAATTGTTCACAGGATACGTTTTAATATTGGATGTCATAGATATAAAAATTTTGTTTTGTAATATGGATGATGATGTTCAATACTAAATACGACACCCCCTTGAATGTATTCATTCATAGGTAGGGGAATTCTCCTCATGTCCATTGAAATAAGCTTTATAGCCCATCTCAGACGACCTTCCATATTGGTATTCGGTCTCTCCGATAATCACAAAAAAATACCCTAATGGGTATCGAAACAAGAAACTATTGACCTAAGAGATGATGGAGATGAGTGATGAGGAATTAAAAAAAATCCTTCAAGAATAATTAAAAAATATCCTGTTATTTCCATCAGATAAACACAACACATATAATCATGGAAGAAATTAAAAATCATCTAGCTATTGAGGAACATAAACACTTAAGTATATAACCATAAAACAGGATCAAATGGATTCTAGTTTACATCCCAAAAAACAGCATATAAAAATGATACATGGGTAGAACCCTACCCCACGTATAAAAGTGTTATTTGGGAGGAACCTGAACCTTCCAAAAAAATGCTACGTTAGAGGAACATGGCTCCAAGTATAAATTATTAATTCATGTGAAATATAACCCTAAGTAGTGTCATGGTACATGTGTAGAACCCTAGTTTTTTTAGTTCAATGCTATTTGGATGATACCCTCCCCCGTATAAGAAAAATACTATGTAGAGGGAACCACATCACATATAAAAACATGCTACGTGGAATATGGAATCCTAGGGTGTTCCACACTCTCAATCAAATCACGCCCATTGGAAATGTCATGGGGAACCATATTGGGCCATCCATGATCATGTGTTTTAGAATCAAGACAATGCATATACCCAAGAGACCTATCATGTATGAACAAAACATGGGTCACATCAGCGTGTCCTCTCTAGTCAACATACCCATGGTAGAAGGAGTCACATGAGAAACCTCTTCAACTAAGGGGACACATGAAATTTCTCATGTCCAACATTCCCATGGTTATGAGTTTTCCAACCATGGTTTCCTTATGTAACCTCCCTATTTTTTGAGTTTACGGGAAACAATATATTTTCATTTTTATGAGTCACTAGTAAAAAAATATATCTTACGTTGTGTTTTTAGGTTTTTCATGTCGTTTTTATGTCCATATCATTAAAAGTGACATAAAAATAATATTTTTAACATGTTTTAATATAAAAGACAAATCAGATATTATTTGGGCAGGTTTTCACATCATTTATTAAAAAACCGACGTAGAAAACAACATATGATGTT
Organism: Viscum album; assembly: GCA_963277665.1. Classification (NCBI taxonomy): domain Eukaryota; kingdom Viridiplantae; phylum Streptophyta; class Magnoliopsida; order Santalales; family Viscaceae; genus Viscum; species Viscum album. The sequence goes on along the minus strand of OY728138.1, from coordinate 142,745,240 downwards.
AGTTTTTATATAACTGACTTGGAAAACAATTATCCTGATGAATTTTTATACATCATTTATTTAATAACTGATGTGAAAAATGTGTCAGGATGAATGATTTTCACATTGTTTATCAAAAAAAGAAGACAAAAACTATATACCATTGTGGTTATAAGAAATAAAACATAAAAAACCATGATCTCAAGAATTTTTTATGTTAGTTATTTTATAACAGATGTGAAAGATTAATTTTTTTTTAAAATTATTTATTAAAATCATCCTCTCCACTACAGAACTAGAACTCAAAAAACCAAAAACACACTAAAAAGCAGACAAAAAATAAGATGAAACTGAACAGAAACAAGAAAAACTAGAAACAAAATTACACATTCACTTTTACAAAATTCAAAATTCAAAATATTAACTAATAACAAACTTAAATCTTACAAAAAATTACCACATACACAATTATTATTGTAACATTGAAATTTTTAACATTAAATAAAACACATAAATTCAATATAACCTATAAAATAATTTGTCTATTCAACTTTTGTGTTTTTGAACTGTTGTGCACTATAATGTTGAGGGTCATCAAATAGAAAAAAATTAAAAGGAAAGTAGTTGACATATATAATGAATAAAAAAATGAAATATTAAGGAATAATTTATATGGAAATGTAACATGGTTAAACATTGTAACTATCCTAGTTGTAATTATTTCGTAAATAAATCATAACATTAAATATTTACATTCGATTATGCCTTGTTGTTTATGAAAATTCTGTTTAAATGTTTTTTAAAATTCAAAATATCATTTTTAATGCATCCAAAAGGTACCAGATTTATATGGATATTCACCTATACTTTTACAAATTTGATCTTGGAACTCTTCTTATTTGTTGATAGTTGAATTAATGACCATCCTCTATAAGAAAATAATATAAATGAAATAAATTTAAAATCCATTATAACATAAACAATTATTATTAAATTAAAACTTGTTTGTCCAATATGTTCTTAAAATTTTCTCACACATTTCCAAAGACAAATCAGATATAATAAATAGTTTTCTCCCTGGGAAAAAACACCTAACATCCAATTGTAACTGATATACAATAAAACATAATTTTTTAGTTATTTTCTTAAAACAAAAATAACAATTTTTAAAAAATATATTTCATTCCTCTCAGCATAGGGAAACATCCATCATTAGGTAACTATATTCAGTTGGAAACATTTAGAAATATAATCCACCCTTTTTAATCATCCAATTCATGTAATTAAAATGATATCAACTACGGTTCTGTCTACCCATATACATCTATATATTCATTTGTCTCACAAATTATATAAATATACCTAGTAAAAAACATATTTATAAATTTTTAATAAATGTAACACAAGGAATGATATCTCTGATGAATTAAATGGGAAAAACATGCACCATATTGATGTCCAACTTATCTATAGTAACATTCTCCATTATACCATTTTCAGAATCTCTACATTTATTGCACATCCACAAACATGAGCATTGATAGGGAATATATAATAACCCACCCAAAAAATTAATATATTGAAAATCTATCAAGACTACTTGAATATGAATATGATATCATATCCCATTGACATTGATGTAGTATATAATGTATTTCATTACCTTTAATGTATTAATGTAAATAAATAAATAAATATGTTAACATTCAAATGTCATAGAAAAATTAATTGAAAAATAATATAACATATATAACATAGACATAACTCTATGGTAATTATTCATAGAAGTCAAGATGGCCAAACTAAATGTAGATGATACTTTTTCCAATTGTCATCACCTCATTTTTAGATAATAATACTATAGCTGATCGATATATAATATCCAATATAGGGACCCTATAATTCTCTAACTCTAATGGTTGATGATGAATTGTATCTCAAATATAATATATCATACCATATGCAATTATATGATATTTAAGATCATTAACATACCACTCACAATTTCTACGGAGCTATGGAGGAGGGGGTGTAGGTGTTGGAACAAAATGGGTTTGCAGGTGGTGGTGGTGGATAAATAATGAGGTCTATAGTTATAGGTGGTGGATAAAAAATTAAGTCTACAGGCAGAGGTGGGGGAGTGGGAGCTACTGGTGGAGGTGGACCAAAATGTGGGGTATAAAATTGTCTTTGCATATCGGTAATCATAAATAGTAACAACACTCTAATATATTCCTCTTTTATTACCTTAATATTGTGAACTTCATCCTCTAAAAATTCTTTTTTTTTGGAAAAAACCCCTCTATTGATGAAGCTTGTTAATTTGGTAACACTTTTCTTATTGATACACCGACTAGGTATCCTTGTACATGACATGAGTGATATATCTTTCCCAAATATTCACAAAAAATAACATTCCTTCCATCAGATTTAAATACCCTTTATGTTCTCTTATCCTTAAGATAATCCTATTTTAATTATTTAAAATATCATGTAACGATTCATAGTATATAAAATGAATAATTGACTAAAGTAAATGAAATAAAAACTTACAATCCTCTGATCTATGACCCTTGATTCTTCTATAAGATATTTCCCATTCTTTCTCATCTAAACTGTCTTCCATTTTTCAAGTCTAGATGGAGGGGATGTAGGGGAAACCACTCCAGATCTAGAAGAATCAACTCAATGTTTTTGTAATTTTTCACGTTTCATTTGTTTTTCCAATAATTTATGCGCTTCCTAAGATAATGTATGAGGGTATAGTTTCTTATATTTGATATTCTAATTATATTACCTTTATTCCTATAAAATATGAAAAATAAATCAATAATAAGACATTAAAATGTTCATTAATATAAAAAAATTCATAAAGTTTACACTGATCTTCCAATAATTATTTTCATCTCCTACATACGACAAATATTTTTTATATGGATTCACTAATAAAAGGATTTATACCACATGAACTGTCATGTTTCCTATCACCAAAAATGTAATTAGATGTGAGGGTTTATTTTAAATCCCTTAACCTCCTTGAATCCATCAATAAGAATTTCCTCATTAATTTTCTAGTGTCAGGTATATCAAAAGTCAACTAATAAAGAAGAAAGAAAAAATATTATACTATAAATATTTCATTATTATTCAAACAATAACAAAATATCATACCAAAATGGTCTCCCATAATAGATCTAGTGTAGTTCTTTCAACACATCTCCAATTATTAAAAATTGAAGACATTCCTTTTACCCTAATGTCATCCATAGTGTGAGGTAAATGGAAGGATTATAACATATTTATGGGGATCATCTAAATTTAAAGAATGATTAGAGAAATAAATATCACAACAAATGGTATTGGTTATGTCAAAACACATATTATTTACAAATAACCATTGTGTAGTTGTCTTTGCAATACCTCAAAGAGTATCCTCTTATCTTCATTCCAAAAACGTTGATTTATTCCATATTAGATCACCCACTGATCCTATAAACATGAGATACCCACACAAAATATTCACATGTCTATGTCATAGTGACACCACAAAATGAATGTATGTATTACTTAACCCCTCCCAATATATGGATCTATATTAATAATTACACAACAAAATTATCAATGTCAATTGAGACACAAAAAACATTAAAATAAAACTATATTCAATAACCTAATTACCACACCATGATACTAAATTTTAAGGATCACTTCCCATAATTTAATCATGAAATACACGATATATCAATCCTTTTCATTCCATTAGGAAAATCGATAAAGGGACATTCAATTTTATATAGTCTTAACTATCATCATCTTTAACAAAAGTTATATAGCCACACCAAAATCATGGATACCTATACAAATTCAGTCATAAAGAGAACTATTTCATCAAAAATAATTATTCTACAGTATCTAATTGAAAAAATCCAAAAACAGCTATCCATAATGTTAGAGAAATTTATATTAAATACATATCAATAGATTCTATTATAAGATATTCATGGCCAATCCCCATAGAAAATACCACATAGACAAACAAACATTTTGTCTCTATTATTTAACACGTATACAGGAAGACATCATCTATGAGTTAAATAAATATAAAAAAGAAAATTATTTAATAAAGAATTAAAATAATAGAATTACATTGAAAAAAATATTGATAATAACTTAGGACACCAAATATGAATATGTGTTAGTTGTCCATGTATAATATCATCCATTCTAGTATTACACCACGGAGCCCAAACCAAAGGGATAAGTCACCCTAGTAGAACCATCCAACAATAATAATTTTTCATATATGAATACTATAGAAATATATCATATCTCCCAATAACTAAGTAACTATAGTCAAGGACATGAGAATCGTCATTAAGATATGGTGTCAGATGTTATACATGAAATATCTTATAGATCTTGAATAACTATAGTGGAATAGAAAACTGACCCATCACCTCAAAAGTACCCATTAATATGTTGAAACAACCAGTAAAATGGGTGTATGAATTACTAACCAAAAAAATTATAATTCATATGACAAAGGGAAACCAAAAATAACATATTTTCACTAAAATCTAACTCCATTAGAATCCACCATCGATTAGTATAAAAATTCCTATTTTCCCATGATACCTTCATTCATCCATAGATCACCTGATATATACCTATTTTTTCTATACACCGTATCAAGGGAAAATACCTGTACATCCCAAAACATATTTTTGAACAAAAAATAACTAAATTAATACATATAAAATTTCATGAATGATACATTTTTAATATAAGAGTGTAAGATGTTTTTATAAGAATAATAAAAAAATAGAAAATTCATCATCATATATATCACATAATGAAATATGTAATAATTTATTATATCCATTAAATTATAATTAATTTTTGATGTATGTTAATCTATTTAAAGAAGTAAATAATTGTTAAGGAAGAAAATGTAAAAAAGAATTCTATAATCTAATCCACTAACTCAAGGTAAAATAATTATATTCATTTGAGATGATAACTCGGGGAACATCATGATTCCTCTATAAATAATCCATATATTGTCTTGAAAAATCTTTCAAAACACCCAAAAACATATGATATATAATATTATGTTAGACCTTTTAAATCATTACACAATCATCAAAATTATATTACGTCTTCCATTGTTTCATGTTATTCCGATGAAAAACATTATCAAGATATCTACGTATTTATTCTAAACCTCATCTAATTGCTACAAAATAAGACCATTTTCAATATAATATTACATTACCTATTTACATAACAACAACAATGATTCAAACTCTACCAAAAATATCCTCATCCCAAGCTATCAATGTTGACCCCTCAATGCATTATACATGTTTTCCACAGTATGATGAACATCCATAACTATCAAATTTACCTTATGAAAAAATAATTATATAACCCTAATAGAAAAAACAAAATATATTTGAACATCATCATATGTTAGCAGTTCTCTAACCATCCCACTAAAGAATCAATATGGATGAGATGACCCCACATCACATATACCTAAACTTATACCAACTGGAACTCATTGACTTACTGTATGATGGAATATTGTGATGTCATGTAAAATAGGAATAACTTATCCCCAGCTTCATCAAAATCATGATCTTCCACTAAAATACACTTTTACCTCACCAAAATATAGTAGATTCTGATATGACACCTACTATTGTCAAATTTCTATTACATTGGTCATATGAGTACTCAATTACATAGGCCTTAAAGAACTGAGTCCACATAGTTTGTAAAATATTAGAATCACACTAGGTGAAATCATACATCAGGAATATGTGATCTATGAAAACCATTATTCATATTAATGGGGTAATTCCAACATGTCTTTAGAGAATAAACTACCACAAAAAATACTTGAGAATGGGTTATATAGTTATACACATAATTATTTAGCTCAATGAACACAAATGATATAATTCACTTCATTTTATCAAGTCACATTCCAAAAAATGGTAATTTTTATTGAACACCTAAGGAACCACTCTCTAATATACAAGATAGATAATTAAAGCATTGATGAACCTGTAAATCAAATGGTAAAAACTTGCCTGATATATATTATTTTAATGAATACTATGTTCATCTTAGTCAGGAATACCAATGGGTATGTATCCTGATTGTTATTTGATATGAACCCTTAATAGTAGCCTATGAGGCATAGTGAACTGTATTCATTTACGACATTCATGGGTGCTTACACTGATAAAAATGAATTAATCATTGATTATTGTTTTACTATTACCTATATAAATATATAATTTATATAGATATACACCACTTTTAACTGATATATTCACTTGTAATTCATTAAATAATGATGATCATATAGACGACCATCTCTAATAGAGTAATTTTTATTGTGATGATCCTCCCATGAACTCATATATATTGGGATATTGTCAATGAAAATGAATGTAAAATGTTATAGTAAGTTATTGACCATAGTTTTATTGAGTCTTTTGAACACCCATGTGGAATTACAAACACTGAATTGAACAACTACCAACTATATATCCTTCTAATTTTAATTGGATTTATATTTAAGGACATCAACATACACTTATCTAATGGTATCGTGATGATAGAATTAACGTAGAAAATATTTTAATCATGTTATAAATTTAAGGAGGTCATTAATCCTTATATATGGGAAATAATTTTAGACTGTCACATAGTTTAACTATCTATAGAATATTCATGTCTGTTCAAAACCATTAGAAACCACGTAGAATAACACATTAGAACCCCATGGCGATACACTATTCTACTTAATTATATGATATATTATATAATAAAAATTAATTATTAATTCCCGTAATAATAAAGGTTTAAATAATTAGATGTCATGAAAATTTTAGAATAAAAATGTTCTTAATTTATCTTAAATATGAAATCACATAAATAGATTAAATAAAAAACTAAATTTGAAAAAATAAATATATAATATCTTATGAAAATATAGAACTCCACTTCTATCACCTTTATATAATCCATTAAAAATCATTCATACTGAGATGTTAATGTATCTAATCTTCAACGACATATTTAACAATCCAACTCTCGAATAGAATCAACATGTCATCTCAGAAAATTAAAAAATAGAACTATACATAAAATATAATTTTTAATCATGAACACAAAATGATACCACCATAATCTAAAAATGAAATTTTACTTTTGAATTATTAGTTGAAGGATATCCCCATATCACTAGTGATTCCTATTCATCAAAAAAATCCCAGCAGTCATTACAAACTTATATTCCCACCAAAATCCATATTCAATAATAAGTGATGTATAAATATCATTCCCATGTGACCAAAGAAAAAAACGAATTATCAGTAAAAGAGTGTTCTATTATGGAATCAAACAACTAATAATCAATTGATGAGGTTAAATAGATGTCACCATGGATTCTCATAGTGATAAATGGGTTAATCAAATACATTTAATGAAGCTTTCTACATTAGTCTCCCATTCATCTTAGTTGAAGAAATTTTCAATGATAGATCTGAAAATCTTGTCCCATTGAGAGTGTGAACCCATTAGTATACCCTATACTCAATTTTTATTAACTCAATAGATCATAATATTGTTACACCTGTGTATAATGTGACCATTGAATAAATTTCATTTATTTGAGTTGAAAAAGAGTTGTAACACCCACACCAAGATGATCTGTGAAGATGGTTATGCACTAAAATTATCATTGACCAAACCATCCATTTAAAAATAACTTCATCATAGTGCCCCATATATGAACAAAATAATTTTTTCCTTAGTGAATTGAGAGGAATAAAACTCATGAGGACTTCTCATAGCTAGATAAAACCTCAACTATCCCAAACAGTATGAAACAACACCTATAAATCTTCTTGATGAAGATCTCTCACTGATACCAAATTTAAGGGATCCTAGACGAGTATTTGTGCCCTAAATAATGATATCCATTTTTAACATTATGAGTATAGGAATAATTAAAGTATTGATAAAATATTGACTCACTAGGACCAATTCATCATTGAAACACTGATATCTTGACACCTAAATATGATATAATTTAGTTTGAAAGACAAAGAGGTACATTAACATTATCACATACTCTCACACACTCAAGTTCCCTAACTGAAGGACCGTATTTTTTTACCCTTCTCAACCATAATCATTAAAGATATAAATTTAGTGGGAAAATACAATTTAAAATCTACCAATTAAACATCTCAATACTTTTTCTCACCAAGATTCATGATGAATAATAATCCTAACACTCAAAAAATATAAATGATATATAGTGAACCTAATATATTTACCATACTATGATCAATCCGAATGAGAAATTGAGTTCCTCTAGTTAGCATTTGTAATACGTGATTAGAGACTCACTGCTCAATCATATACATTCCATAATAAAATATCATGAACAATATTAGCAAGTACGTATCAACCTTCTCAATAAGGTTAACCATACCATGATCAAATAGGTTATTATGTTCAACCATATAATTAATAGCTATTCATAGGTGATCTAATAGACCATGATTGAATAATATAAACCAATTTAAAAAAATTATACATTTGATAGCTTGTGATACATGGAACATCATTCATAAGTAAAAAATGATTAATTGTAATGAAGAAATAAATGTATTACAATGTGATTAAATAAAAAACATAGAAACATAAATAAATTAGATCTGATAAAAATTATTTTAATTAATAATTTCATGAAATAAATATTTTATAATAATTAATGGTTCAAATTATAATTAAATTTTCGTTATTTAAATGGTAAATTTAAATTTGCATCATTAATTATATAAAAATTAAACTAAATATTGAATTCACCCTGTAAATGTAATGAATGTGGTAAATTTTAATATTTTTCAAAAATAAAATATATTGAGGTGAATAGTAAAAATACTAATTTGAGAAGTACGTCATCATTTTTTGTAAAAATTATGATATAATAATAACATTAAAATTTATAAAAACATTATTATAAAATAAATTATGTTTAAGTAGTAATATAAAAATTATTCAAATACCATTTTTTATTTTTCATCTTGTGTTTGATCTTTCTAAACCTAAATTATACTACACACTAAAAAACTATATATTTCTTCATCATTTTGTAAATTATTTAATATTACCCGTTGATTTTTATAATGAATTAAATTTCATAAAACATTTATTTTTTCCGTAATTTATTATATTTCATAGGAAATAATTTTGTACATGGTTTTGGTGAAAAATACAATTTATACATAAGAATTCATTTACAAAACTATTACACTTTTTAACTAAATAATTATATGAAATGTAAATTATTCCACCTAATCAAATTTAATATTATAATATGGATTAAATATTTAAAAATTGTATTATTAATAGTTGCTAATAATGTCAAATTAATTTTTGTTCATAAAAATATTTCACATATTTAAAAAATTAGCCACATAGGTTAAGTTTAAAATTAGTTAAAAAGTATTTAAATAAATGGATAGTCAATATGATATAACAATAAAATATTTTAAGATTTTAGGACCCTGGGACACCTTGAGAGGGGAGGGGTGAATCAGGGTGACAACTTTTTTTTAATGTGATGGATCGTGTTCCCACGTTAGTATGAACTTGGTAATCCTGTATGATAAATATGTTCAGAAAGAAAACATTCACATGCAGAGAGATGAAACAACACTTTTTAATTGGTTTATCACTAAGGGCTACATCCAAGGAGCATATGCCGACAGGTTGTCAGTCATACCAAATTCCACTAATCTTCACAAGCTGTGGATTACAATGGTTCCGGCATAATCACTCTATCCCAGGCTCACTACCTTTACAAAGGTTCAGGTATAGCTCACTGTGTCCCTCGGGTCACTCCTGTTAACTCCCCCAGGATCACTGCATTTGGTGAAGTCCCACTCAGTTTATATATGTGATGGTTTCTTCATATTTTCTAATGAATACATCCTATGTTGTCTGTAGATGCTCTGTTGAAGTCTAACTCTTTCCCGTAGACTAATCTCACTTTGCACTGATTGTATCAAGAAATATTCCATCTTTCGTGTAGCTCCAAAAAGACCGTTATGCTTCAACTACACCCGGCATGCTTCACCATGCTGGTGTAGAAGTTTCAAAGACGGCGCGCAAGTCCACCTCAACCACTTTCACGACTCTCACTTCTTCAACATCAATCTTGTGCGACTCAAATTCATTTCCACCGAAACTGGTTTTGGCGTGAAAAGGTCAACTATTTCCCTTCTTCAAATCCTAGAATACAAGTGTCACCAATCCACATGCATGACACTTCCTTCCCCAACTAAAAACATGGGCGACCAACACCCTTTCTCACCCAAAGAACCTTGGACGTGCAACAAACAACTATGGCGCAACATATACTGGCACTACCACACAACCACTTGCACGACCACTACACCTGCGCGATGGGAACTCTAAATTTCTCTATGTCTCAAACTTCATCAAGAATGAGGATGGGTTGACCTCTATTAATAGGCATTTGGATACCATGCACGACGATGTGCAAGTCTTCCCTCGACGCGCACGTTTCGGCACGCAAGTCTCTACCGCGCAAGTTGCGTGCGCGGCAAAACATAAAACATGGGTGACCTTCTCCCTTTGCCATATTTTTATGTTCTGATCTTTAAAAACAAATGGTGTAGAATCCTCTTTTACAAAAACCACTTTTCTCCATTTGTCAATTTTTTGGCCCAAAAAAATGGCAAAGACTGGAAATAGGTTCCACCTTCGATACTATTATCTACTTGTTCTGTGTGATCACTTTGTTGGAAGACATTCTGAACATCCAATGAGGATTGAAAACAAACACAAACCTTACTCCAATACATTCATATAACGACCATGGTTCCAGCAATATCCCTCTTTGGGTATGTTGGAATCAGTAAATAAATTCAATAAAGCACCATCCATAGGCAAACCACAAACGCAAGAATCAACTCAACCAACACTCTACGTCTATGTGACCAATGCTCGGTGTAGAAAACAAGATAGAAATCATGAATTGTCTTTCCTTCCAATGTATCCCTTCCAAACATAACATAGACACTGAACTCTAAGTTTGTCACAAAATCATTACATGAATGAATTTATTCCTTTCTCCCCCTTTGACAATAAATCCAAAGACCCAAAAATGATCATTATTCAGCTCAAATGACACTCTCCCTTGACAGTGTCTCCCCCACAAACCTGCATTGCACCCATAAACAGATTAAAAACAATTTACATAACTGGGGAGAGGTGTATTGCATACCCTCCTTATGCACTGGGAGGTGGATGAACACCGAGGTTTAACCGATGCTTCTTAAACACAGCCGCTGACAGTGGCTTAGTCAGGTATCATTCACTTCCTCATCAGTTCTCAGAAGATCAATTCTAATCACACCTTGATCAATCTTTTCATTGATAAAGTGATACCTGATTTCAAAATTTTTTGTATGCGATTGATGAATAAGATTATTCGTAAGATCAATTCTTCTCTTGTTATCATTGTAAATTACCATTGGTTGCTTCACCTCATCACCAATATTTGTTATTTGTTACTTCATCCATAACAGTTGAGCACATGCCTCTCTGGAAGAGATATACTCAACTTCAGCAGTACTAAGAGAAGTAATTTCATGTTTCTTTCTCAATGAGCCAACACATTTATTCCCAATATAGAATGATCCACCACTGTTGGAATTTAAATCCACTACATAGCCAGCCCAATCAGAATCAGAAAATGCTAATAATTCACTGTCTCTTCCTGTAGCAAAGTATAAGGCACAATTGTGAGTACCATGAATATACCTCATGATTGTTTTTAATACTGTCATATGTTCCTCCTTTGGACTACTCTAACAGCGGGCCTCTAGATAGGTTGCAAAGAAAATATCTGGACATGTCGTTTTCAGGTACAATAGGCTCCCAATTATCCTCATGTACATAGTGGGGTCTACAGATGCCCCATCCTCATGCTTTACATGTTTGTTTCCAATTGCAATCAGGGTTGATATTGGTTTGGAGTCTTTTATATTGAACTTATTCATAAGATCTCTTTCATACTTCTCATGAAAAATTAATGTGTAATCCTACATTTGAATAACCTGCATCCCCAAAAAATATGTGAGCTCCCCAATCATAGACATTTCAAATTCTGATTTCATGTGATTGGAACATTCTTCCACTGATATCTGCCTATTGCCAATAAAAATAATTTCATCATAGTAGACAAGAACCATGAAATGATCTTTTGTAGAATACTTCACATATAGATTGTGGTATACTCCTCCTCTTTTGAATTCTAGATTCATGAGATACGAGTCCAGCCAAAAATACCATGCTCATGGTGCCTGATTCAAATCATATAGAGCTTTATTCAGTTTTTAGACCTTTATTTCATCAGTTCCAAGAAAAAACCCCACTGGTTGTTCAATGTAGACTTCTTCTCCGAGTACACCATTCAAGAATAATGTCTTGACATCCATTTGATATACTTTATATTCTCTTTGGAGTTCCATGGCAGGGAAAATCTTGATTGACTCCAGTCTAGCCATTGGAGAAAAGGTTTCTTCAACATCAACGCCTTCAATATGGGAGAATCCTTTACATACTAGTCATGACTTATTTATAATAAAACTTCAATGCTCATAAAACATGTTCTTGAAGATCCATTTTGTTCCAATCATTCTCTGACCATCGGGTTTCTGGAAAAGATCCAATGTCTGATTCTTGTCAATCTGATCTAAATCATCATTCATGGATTTCACCCATGATTCATCGTTTATAGCTTCTTCAAATGAGGATGGATCCACAACTGACAGAAATGTAGGTTGCGTGTTATTCCTCATCCTCCTTGTTTGAGTGGGTGTACTCCTTTCCCCAATTTTGTTAGACAGATCAATATCAGATCTTCAATTTCTCCTACGAGGTTCAGTTGTATTCTCTCCATCCATAGTTTCTTCTTCAGATTCTTCTTCTGACTCAACATCATGATGTGATTTCTGAGTGTTTTGTAAAACTCCCTCTATTTTTGTATTTTTATTTTCTCCACATTTAATTTCTTTCTCTATTTCTATCCCATCAGCATATGAAGTCCTTGAAGAATTTGTGGTTTATCTTCAAGTATCTTAACAACACTACATTCCACAATCCTTCCTAATCACTTGTTGAAACTCTTTTAGACTTTGATGTTAATTGAGTATCCGAGGGAAATTACTTCATCTACATTGTCACCATACTTCCCTTGATTTCCTTCTTTGTTTCTGATGAAGCATTTACTTCCAAAAAACGAAAGTATTTAAAAGAGGGATTCATTACATGCCACAATTTATATGGTGTCTTCGTTTCACCCATATATAGTCCTATTCAACTTTTAATGTACACTATATCTTAAACATTATCGTTCTAGTAATGTCATGGAATACGACTCTCAATCAGCATAGTTTGTTCCATGTTGTTCACCTGTCGATTCTTACATTCAACAACTCCATTTTTTGTGGTGTTCTCATAACAGCTACCTCATGTTGTATCCCATGATTCTCTAGGGAATTTTCCAATTCAATGGATGTGTATTCCCCTCCATTGTCAAATCGCATCACTTTGATTGTTCGTCCAGTATCATTCTTGACGATTCGTCGATATGTTTTCATAAATTCAAGCACTTGTCGTTTCTTTGAATGACCATAAAACATGCCATTATACTGTAATCATATATGAAAAGGACAACGTACCTTTCTCCATTAGTTTCGGTAACATTTATTGGCCCGCATACATCTTTATGAATTAGATCATGAAGATGATAGGCCCTTTTCTTCTTTGGCTGATATGAACTGCAGACCATCTTTCCACTAATGCAAGAATCAGACGACTTTTCATGCTCACTCTTCTGGTTGGGAATGTCCATCTAAATCCTTATTTTTTATATTTTCTCTTAGTCTTGTTGATTGATGTGTCCTAGTCTGTGACGCCACAAATTGTTTTCTTCTTCAACAGTCATGTGACAATCATTTTCATTACTATCAACCTGATACAAGTTGCCTTCAGTTCTACATCCCTTCATAAGTGAATTTCATGCCTTTCTCTTGATAGTGCATCATTTCTGATTAAAAGTAACTATAAGTCTCGTGTCATCGAGTTGACTCATCCAGAGTAGATTATGATGAAGGCCATCTATGTAAATTACTTCAGTCTTCTTTATCTCTACATTATGTAACTCAGTACTTCCACTGCCTTTGATTTTCAGAGCTCCATCATTAACAAATCATACTATACCATCAACCATCCTTTTGATATCCATTAACATGCCATCATTACATGTCATATGAGATGAACAACTGATATCCCGAATCTAGGTACTTTTTCTTTTTGTAGCTTTGAGGGCCACCTCTATAAGGTTGGATTTCCCAATTTTCTTTATTTCATTCCATGAGACATTAGATTGAGTATAGAGCACTCATGGTCGTTCAATTATCTCATATGTGTACATTGTTTATTCATAGTCTAAGTCTTCTTTGAGAGGAGAAAACATGTTTGTAAGACAAAAAGTATCTTGTTGACGAGATTTGACTTATCTTGATCTCCGGTATGAGGTGTCCATGTCTCTTCTCTGCCTTCCATTAAAAGCCTTATGACCAATGTTAAAACTATGAAAATAGTATCTATAGATACAATTTCTTCTATTAGATGGCGGATATGAAGTCAGTCTCCTTTTTTGACATCCCATATCTTCCCCATTCAAGTAGCTCCTTGCCTTTTCCAAATATGACATGGTATGGCCTAGATAGCCATAGAACTGACACTTCATGAGATGAAACGTCTTCTCACCTGAATTTCTCCTAATACCTTCCTCCTTGGGAGAATAGTTGGACTTCCTGTCATTTTAGAATGTTTGGGGATATTTTTTAGTTCTCTTTTTAGTTTAGGTTGAGTGTTTATTTTTCAAAACATCAGTAAATGTTTCAACATGTCAAACTTTCATCTTTTCTTTATTTTAGCTCTCTTATCTTCCAGCAGTTGATGTCTCAGCTTCACAGCCAATTCCACTCATTCTCATGCAAGCGGGTCTTTGATCACTCAGGATTTTTCTAACCTCATCTGAACCACACTTGGCTCTTTCCACTAATTCTACATCTGAGAATATTCCAAACTATAATTTCTCCCTTGATTTTTTTAAATGGATTTAGTCTCAAGTTTAGTTTTAAGAGTAACGACTTCCTCATCAAGACCCTCAGTAGTCTTGGATTTTTCTTCAAGTCTGGATGTGAGGTCATTGATGAACTTTCCCTGCTCTTCAATTCTTAGCTTCAGATCTACTATATCATTATTGTATTTAAGGATTTTAGACTGTACTTTAACAAATTCTTCCTGTCATTCATTTTCAGCTTCATGATGATCAACATATATAGTCGATTCCTATATAATTGATTCCCACTTATTCCAACTCTTAAATTTCATCTTAATATTTCTAACGGAATCCTTAAGTTGAATCTCGGAATTTCCACTAGTTTATAACTGATTGTCTCCACCACTATCTTCTGCTTTTTCAATAGTGGCCATCATGGAAGCATGGTTTCCAGTTTTGAACTTTTGTTCTTCTTGTTTACAAAATTCATTATCATCATCATCCTCTTCACAGACAAAACCCTTCTTCAGTATTTTCTTTCTAGATTTGACGTCTCTTTTCTTGAAAAACTTATTCTGAGGATTCTCAATGTTTTCAGCATCTCTATCATCATTATTGATTGTTCTTAAGCACTGAGAAGCAATGTGCCCGAGTTTTCCACAACTAATGCTAGCTAGATGTAACTTCCCTTTAAATTTCCCATTTTCCTTCTAGAACATCTTGGGAATTAGAGAAATAATTTTTTTTCCTCATCATCATCACCACTATTGTCTTTTGAAATTTTCAGTTTCACCATGGATTTGAACATGATTTCTTTGGTCACTCATGTAGTAGCATCTTCTGGTTTTACTCTCATTTCATTTTCCACTAGGCTACTCAATAATTCATCCAAAGAATGTTTAGAAAGATCTATTTCCTCAAGGGTGGACACATTTTCATTGTATAGGGGTGGAAGACTTCTTAATATTTTCTTTACAATGTCAACGACTTTGATTTCCTCACCTAGATCATGAATTGATCCAAACACTTCAGTAATTCGATTGAAGAAGGTTCTTGTATTCTCATCAGGATGAATTTTAAGATCATCAAACCTATTATGTAGGACTTGTAGTTTCGCCTCTTACACATTGATATCTCCTTCATATATATTTTAAAGTTTATCCTACATAGAATTTGATGAGGTGAAACTCATTACCTTTAGATAGATCTGATCATAAAGGGATGGGGTGAGAGCATTCTGCACTTTAGCATCGGCATCAAGAATTTTCATATTGGCATCCATCATAGCCAGCCCTGTTGGATCAGTAACATGAATACCTTGGACAGTGGAAAATATTAATTCCATTCCAAGAGATCATAGATGAGAACTCATTATAGTCTTCCAGATCTGGAAATTACCTATATCAAAGAGAGGGACTGCTCTGACATTTACTGCTTTCTCCATGACAACAAAGTATAGATTCAACACCAGCAACCTCCCTCTGATACCACATGTTGGACCCCGGCATACCCTGAGAGGGGAGGGGAGAATCAGGGTGAAATTTTTTTCTATTAATGTGATGGATCTTGTTCCCACGTTGGTAGGAACTTATTAAACCTCTATGATGAATATGATCGGAATGAAAATATTCACATGAAGAGAGATGACAGAACACTTTTTCCATGGTTCAACACTAAGGGCTATGCCCAAAGAGCATACACGAATAGGTTGTCAGTCATACCAAATTCCACTAATCTTCACTAGTTTTGGATTACAAACGTTCGGACACAGTCACTCTGTCCCTGGCTCACTGCCTTTACAAAGGTTCAGGGATAGCTCACTCTGTCCCTCTGGTCAATCCTAATGACTCCCCCTGGCTCACTGCCTTTGGTGAAGTCCCACTCAGTTTATAGAGGTGAAGGTCACTTCATCTTTTCTAATTAATACATCATTTGTTGTATGTAGATGCTCTGTTGGAGTCCAAATCTCACATGTAGACTAATATCACTTTGCATCGAATGTGTCGCACAATCTTCTAGATTTCGTTCAGATCCAAAAAGACTGGTATGTTTCAACTACACCTGGTGTGCTTCTCCAAGCTAGTGTGCAAGTTTCAAAGCCGGTGCACAAGTCCACCTCAACCACATTCATGACTCTCACTTCTTCAACACCAAACTTGTGCGACTCACATTAATTTCCACCCAAACCGGTTTTGGCGTGCAATGGTCAACTGTCGCACTTCATCAAATCATGGAATGCAAGTGTCATCAAAACAAATGCGCAAAAATTCCTTCCCCAACTCCAAACATGGGCGACCAACACCCTTTCTCGCCCAAACAACCTTGAACATTCAACAAACAATTGTTGCACAACCTATACTTGTGCAACCACACAACAACTTGCGCGACTACTAATCTTGCGTGATGAGAGCTCTGAATTTCTCTAAGTCTCGAACATCATCAAGAATTAGAATGGCTTGACCTCTATTTATAGGCATTTGGATACCCTGCATGATGGTGCACAAGTCTTCCCTTAGCGCACAAGTTTCGGCGTACAAGTCTCTTCTGCGCAATTCACTTGCGCAACTAAACTTAAAACATGGGTTCCCTTCTCCCTTTGCCATATTTTCATTTTCTGATCTTGAAAAACAAATGGCGCACAAGTCTCTTCGCCAAAAACCACTTTTACCCATTTTCGATTTTTAGGCCCAAAAATAAGGCAAACAATGGAAAATAGTGCCACCTTCAATACTATTATCATCTTGTTCTGTATGATCAATTTTTTGGAACACATTCTGAACTTCCACTGAGGATTGACAACAAATAAAAACCATACTCCAATTCATGCATATAATGACCATGGTTCCAACCAAGATGGGGTTTTTTATATGGATTTAAACTTCACCTCAGTTATTCATCTAAATTTTTCCATTTGGTGAAACATTAATTTTACAATGACTATTAATATATTTAATGGTTGTTAATATTTATAATGGTGACACTCCCCTAATTAGTATTAGATAAATTACTATTAAATATTATATATTTCAATTGCGCACAATAAAAATAAAAATATATTACCAAATACGGTCTAAATATATCATCCATGAAATTTTGGTTTATTTATTCTATATATACCCATCCAAGAAACATTATTTATTTTTCCAATGGAAAATTTTCAAGGAAAATGTATAATTTCATAAAATATTCCTTATTTATTATTCTTAATCCTCATAAAAATCAACCCAAACATCATTTAAACAACAAAATAATTATATAAACTATTGATACATTTTATTATGTTAATGTTATAACTATTTTGTATATTTTTAAATCAAATGTATAATATGGGTAATAGTCAACAATACATATGAAATGTTTTATCCATTAAGTGATGTACTATATTCTTCATCACATCCTCTCATGGCCAGTTATATCGATGGATTTAATTAATATATAATTGTTATATATGATATTAAAATTAAATTTTAAAGATATTTTACTAATTCCATCTCTTTGTTAGTATTTATAGGATAATTAAAACACTACTCAGTTGTATGTATGGACTACCTCCCCCATGATTTGATATAATTGATTTTACATCACAAAATTATATTGATTCAAATTGATCTATAAAATAAATAAATATTATCTTTATAAAATGATAAATATTCTTTATATTATAAAACATTTACAATGGAAAACTGTCCAAAACCGTCTAACTGAAACAACAATGTATATAGAAAATTTGACACTCGCAATGTTGACATTAAATAAGAATTTTGAAAAAATAAGTAATTGAAAGTTGTAAGGGATTTATATATAGTAAGAAAATTATGAATATTTTTACTTATTAAATTTAAAATACATCTTTATTTATTATACTATTGGAAATATTGTGTCTGAACCATGTTTGACCCAAGGTAAGGGTTAATATTCAATGACATTATATATTTAGGATTTCTAATATTCATGTTTCTATTTGAGGTAACCATGCCCTATATGAATCTATAACATCATCAATATTATTATTATATAATTATTTGTTGTTTTTTCATTTTTTTTACATTAATTATTTCCCTATTTGTTTTCCAAAAGTCCCAAAAGATTTGTTTTTAATAGAATGTGCCCATATTTATCTATTTTGGTTGGGAATATTCTGGCTCCATGTCCATGATATTCAGAAATATTTTTTGTGAGATTATATAGTGACTAAAATTATATAAAATATTATTTTAATCTATATTTTATATTAATATTAAATTACTTGAATATTATTTTTAATTTTGTTTTGTTATTCTTAATTTTTAATTTTTAGAAATGTGTGTTGAAATTTAATTTTTAACATATACAACATAATGATATTTTGACTCATTCATATGATTTCCTTATTATTACTCTTCATTTATATGATTTAAATATTTTATAATGAAATAATATTCCCACATTTTAATAATTTTAGTTTTTAATGTTTTAAAATAAAAAACATTTTGTCATTTTTTCAATGTTTATTTTTAACACTTTTAAAATTTGAATTTTCATCTTTTTAAACATCATATAATGAATGTTATACATCACAAGTAATATTTTCTTATAATAGAATAAATTTACATAAATTTGAAGTATTATAATTATGATGTTAAATAATTTTTTTATGATGTTATACCTATTACATAGGTTAATTAAGCTATTATAAAATGATGAATGGTTTTATGATCCCATGGATAAAATGTGTAATGTATTCAAATTGTGATGTGTCATTTTTGAATTGTAAAAACTTCGTGTGCACAAGGTAAAAAATCAATTCTCAAGAGAGAATATTAAAAGTAATGAGGAGAGAAAACAATCAAATATTGGATGTTTTACACTATTATATTTCGTGATATGATCCATGATTATGGAAATTACAAGAATAGTGGTGAATCTAGTCCTCAAAGAGACTCCATCATTTGTAATTGTATTTATTGTAAGGATCCACTATTAGATTTAGTTTCAATGAAATTTAGTACCCCAGGAAATTTATTATTCTTATGGAATATTCCCATGACTCATGATCGATTATTTAGGTCTCTACACTATTATGGTTGATGCTCTTTATTATGAAAAAAATTATTACAATACCCATGATTTATAGAAAAATAATTATGGATTATTTTTAATAAGTTGTTATCATGTTTTTATACACATATTCTTATATCATTCCATGTTATGATAATAAAATGATAACTCTCTTATTTACCATTATGATATTTTTCAAAACATAGTTTTTTTTTGGTTTCCCAAGACTTGGGTTATTATGAATAGTTTTTAGTATGATTTTATAATGAACGGTACAATGATGGATGAACATAATAGAATATATATTTAGTATTGTTCATTAAAATTATTATTATGTGTCCTCTTTCCAATGACACTAATATATTGACGGTTTACAGTGTGTATTATTATAATTGGTTTATAATATTTATCTAAAAAATAAATAATTATGTATGTTGTACTCATATATCATTATATTACATCAAACAAGGCATTATAAATTTTCTAAATTATTTATTTAAAAAAATTCATTATAAAAAAATGTATAGTTATAAATATATTAAAAAATATATAATGTATATTGCACATGGTTTCATAGAAATTACATATGTATATAGATACAGAATGTGGTATGTTGTGGGGAAACGTATGAAACATTGGAGATAAACATAAAAAATGGTAGTTGAGTGTCTACTAAATATTCACATGTTGCATGATTTGTGTCCATATTAATTTATGCATAGATAGACACTCATTGGGGATTTAATTTTTAAATTAACATTTCATTTTTGAATCATTATATTGGATTTTGATAAATTATAGTTATAATTTAACTATAACATTTTATTTTAAGATTATTTCATAGATCAAGATATCTTATGAATGATTTTTATATTTTTTATTGATAATAATATCTATTTATTAAAAATACTCACACTAAAAGTTTTGGTTTCATTCAATGTCTCAACATGGGAGAATGGTGTCAACAATTAATGTGATGAATAATGAAACATATTCAATCACGAGAAAAAAAATGTAATTGTATAATTTATGAAATATCATTTAGTTATTCTCACCCAAATATATCATACTATGAAGGGTAGAAAGAATAAAGAAAACTACCTAATGAAAAAAACACACCATTTATTCAATTATGAAAAACCAGAAACTAATTTTGGATTCTATAAGTAACTTATTACAATGAAATGAATCAATTTAAAATAGAAAATATTTTTATTTTACCAATACTCATATGATGATATTAATTTTTTGGTTTTGTATCATAATAATGGTAAAAAGATCAATGTTGACTGTTATCTATAGGATAATTCGAAATAATTAAATTTAAAACATTACATTGTTAATGTTTTAGAGGGTGTTTTTCAAAATTTAACATGTATGAAATATTATCCTATGAATTAAAGTTGTAGTGTTTGAGAATAAAGAAAATGATGGCGATTATATTAGTAGTTATGGGTAAAATTTCATTGGACATTCAATGTATGCTTTTTTCTTTATCAAAAATCCTGAAAAAAATAAATTATTCATTAGTGGAATAATTATATTTCATTGAATTGAATTATCTCTAAGGGACATTATTATAATTCATTCCATAAATTTTTAGTAATGGTTAACATGGATGGTAAAGTGTTTCATTATTATCAGTGTGATTGGGATAAGAATAGAATGATGTGTTTTGAAGAAATTATAATAATAAACCTCATGTAGGCAAATATTAATATTTATTTATGATAAATTGGTTGAAATAATCATAGTTGGAAATCTATTATGGGGATTTTTAAATGTTTTATGCATGGAAATGAATGAAATAATGGAAATGAATGTCAAAGAAACATTAAGAGGTCGATTAATGTTGATAATAATGTTTATTTGAATGCCCCACCCACATTCTTATGTATTATTTATAAAAAGATCAAAATTAGGCTACTGTATATATGAATACAATTTTTTATAATGATTATTATTTTTAGTGAAATATTATTTGACGAGATAAAGGGAATATTCATGTGAACAAAACTATTAAAGTTGGTCCTTAGAACAATATTTTGAGAGATATTGATAAAATAATCTTTAGAAAAGACTATTTAATATTCTATATTAATTTTGAAAACTCTTTTATATTTGAAAAAATTTCAATTATATCACACAACATCATAAATAATTAAATGTTGAGTTTGTTTTAAAAATAATTAATGGTATGATGATCATGTCTCATGTCCCTAGCCGCTCTTTGATAAACTATTGTTTGCATATACTTTTTAAAAAAATTAATCTGCCTCAAGATGAATTTCAGGTGATTTGGTTAATGATTTATATTATTTATGGAGGTATGATATCATTTATTGTGGTGGGGATCCATGTTATATATTAACAATAAATATACGATCATATGTTAATTAATTAATGAAACTGATATATAATTGAAATTATTTAAATTATATGGTTCATAAAACCTATTCATAAGTAATATTTATCTCAAATAGCTATGTAGAAACTCAACATTAATAATATTCATATTTCAGAGGAATAAGATTGTGTAATTTGTAAATAATATCATAGATATACATGGAATTGTGAGGTTGATTTTTCAAAAAAAAAATTGGATCAACAACTATTTCAAAAAATCCCTATAGAATGTCCTTGATTTAGATATTAGAAGTGAATATGACCTGAATGAGAATCTAAAATGGTTTCATATCCCAAATTATGCCACTATGGGATGAAAATATTTTTTTATATGAATATATAATGGATCACACATCATTTCATTTACCACTAGGAACTTGAAATCATCATAAATATTTTCATGTATCCTCTTTGAGTTATTAATCATCTATATTATCAACTATATAATTCTAAATATGTATATGTGATTGTCAATAAAATGTTTTTTGAAAATTTACTAGTGATAATCTATAAAATAACAATGACTACCATATATATTACGTATGGACATTATTAATTTATATCATTACTTTTTGGACATACAAAATAGAGTATTTACTATTTAACTTCATTAGTTCCTAATAGTATTTATTAAATATTTTTTATACATTGAATTATAGTGGATATAAATGAATATTATTTGAATATTTTATTAAAGACATTGAAAAAATAGATGATCTAGGAAAAATTTTATAAAATGAGAATTCTGGATATTAAAATTCCCATTCAATCATATAGGTTTAAAAGAAAATGTATATCAATTATTCGATCAAAGAAATATATTATTTTACAATCTATTAGATCTACCATACTAATATAGATCCATAATTATCATATATTATCTTGATACTATTGATTTTTTTTGAGAAATTTGTCATGAATAAATATAGTCCAAGTTTTCACCTAAATTTGATCTATGATCTTTTGGATAGATGAATGTAATGATAATTTTAGTTGACTAAGAAGAATAATGGATAATGAACTTATGCTCTGTAAAACTATTAGTAAATAAAGACATTAGATATAGAGTGAATAATGAATTAAGGTATTTTAATGGATCATCTTGATAAACTATAAGGTAGTAGTTTATACCTCTCTCCACATGTAGAATCAGGTGATAAATTACATGAATCATGATTTTTTGTTTGCAGCGGTAATTTAATATATGAAATTATAGAGTAATTTCTATTTATATTGAATGATAATTTACGTAAAAGACATTAAATAATGAAATATATTCTTGCTTATAAAATAATAATCCTGTCTAAAATAAAATGGTGAGAATTGAATAATGATAATAACTGGTCAACAAATTACCACACAAGGAAGGAAATTAAGTTGAAAAATGATATGAGAGAGAAGGGTCATGATAGCATTAAATGATGATGACTTAAAAGGATCCAATACTTTTGGTAGTATAAATGATTATTCATGATATAATAATTAATTATGAATTATAAAATCTTACTCAGTTGATCATTAAATAATCCATTTATGGGATGATTATTTACAAATTAAAAGAGGACTTAGAACTGGAAATGAAAATCATAGTTGTTTTGGAATTAAAATGTTACCTTGAAGAAATGATAATATTTACTACACGGATATCTTCTCCTTTAATTAAAAATATGATGATTTTTTTATTAGATGAAGAATGAATCTCATAATTATATAATGATAATATATTGAAGAAGAGTTATATTGATCATAGAGATAGTTTTTGGTTGTGTAACTCATGAATAAATATTAATGACTATGTATATCGATGGATTATATGTCCGAATGATAAAGGTGAAAATAATAAGAAGAATTAGATAAAAATAAAATTAACCATACATATGTGTAAATGAGAAACCAATACCTTGGATTATTTCACATAACCCCTATAAAATCAAATATTCAAATTTTCCATTGGGTTTTATTGAGTCACCTTATAAAATCTTTTCATTTCATTTCTATGAGATATGATTTGTTTTTTAAAATACAATTTAGGGTAAAAAAATTAAGGGGTGAGATGTAATAATGTACTACTCTATATCATATTTTTTCAATAATTAAAGTTTTCCTCGATGTTCTATAGATGTATATGTCAATCATTGAATTTTGATAAGGGATTAATACTAGTATATCATCAATTAGAAGAGAATAATTTTCATATTTCAATTCAAACATTGAGATATATTTTTCTAATAATTCCCTATGAATTTAATATATTTTTATGATAAAAAACACCCTCTTATAGAATTTTTTTTTTCAAAATTATTTTAATGTTCACCTTCCATATGATTCCTTATGATACCCTCAATGGAAATAACTATAGGACTCCATTTTCATGGATTGAATTTGCGAGAAAAGGACATTTAGAAATGATCTTGCTAATGAAATGGTGAGGACGGTAAAATATAATAACTAGAACATCGTGAAAGCATCGAGTCGTCACAAATTCTTTGATTAAAATCATTAGATATATATATATAAATAATTGGTAGATATAAATTATACCAATAAATGTATCCTTGGATGAATATTATTAGATTTTGAGTTAAGTAAAATATGCTAATTAGATATATCAATGATGTTTATATTTTCTAAAATATTATGATTTTATCTTGCCACTTGATGCTTCCATGACCCCCATTAAATATCATTAGGTGTTCCGTGAATCACATATAAAGAATTACATACTGGGTCCTTTGCATCTATTGAACTCAACAATTTCACAATTGGATAATGATCATTCTTATGAAGAAAAACTAGTGTAGATTTTGGTAAAAATAGAGAATATGTTTTACAATTAGGGAAATCAATTGGAAAATTTTCTATAGAGAAATCATATATATGATGAATCTATACAGAATCATAGTAATTTAATGAGGTTTGTATGTCATCAATATTTTCTTTAGAATAAAAAATGAAATAAAATTTATATAAATGGTTATATAAATTATCAATTAAATATTTTAGCATATCAATGTCATTAATAAATTCATTACATATTCTAGTTTTTTGTATTAACTATTTAATATATCTTTATAATTAATTAATATAATAAATATGATATATATTATACTATGAACTAATGAATCATAATAATAAAATTAGTTTCTAATTATGTGAAATTAAACATTATTTAATGATTAATAAAATGGTTTTTATATAATGTTTTTCAATTGTATATGGATTATTTAAAACCAATATTTGATAATTTGTGGAATTTAAAATTGAATAAATTATATTCACCAATATATTTAGCACAAAAATATGTTAGGTTGATGTTTTAGTGTTATTTATTAAAATATTGGATTTTAAATGATCTGGGAATGTCATAATTTTACAAACACTATAACAGTTATTTAATAATAATGATATAATAAATAATGAAAATATTTGATCAACCAATGATATGTTTATGGATGAAAATAAATAATTTAATGCTAATATATTAAATTTGGAAACTCATCCTAGAATTTGAGGAACATGAAGATTACTATATTTAAATAAAGAACTATTTTAGTCCTTAATTGATAATGTTATCATAATTATCCACTTCAGTGTGGATTTATTTTAATTTCATTAAAATATTTTTTATAATAATTTACTAAATTTCATGGGAATGCATTTTAGACATGATATTATTATATGTTGATTTTCAGTTTTACAAACCATTTAATTTTTTTTATTTCTTGTATATATATATATATAATTTGATATATATTATAGGAATTGAATAATGTAAAATTGATTTAATATTTTGAATCATAATAATAATTATTACTTAATAATGCAATTTTTTTCAAAAATATAATTTTTCTTAATTAAAAGTTTATCACTACATTTTAAATTATATTTTTCAAAAGCATTATACTAATGGAATAACGATTAAATGTAAAACTAAAAATTACCATTATATTATTTTTTGAATGGATTTATAACTATACTCAAAATATTTTATATATTTTACCACATGTTTTAAATTTCAATGGATAATTTATTTTTTTATAATTTAATATTCTTAAAATTTAGATGGATGCCACTCCCTACCCTTATAAATTTGAAGCTCATCTTGAAACATAACACCATTACGTGATCCCCTTAACTAAAAAAATATTAATAAGAAAACCTCCCAAAATAAAAAACCAATAACTAACAATTTTATTATTCTTGAAATACTAATCAATGAAGCCTTATAGTTTTATTCATATGGTGATTATATAAGGAAGAGGTGTATGTTATTACACAGGCTATAGAGTATAAATTTTTTTAACTCGCCTCTAAATCATCCATAAGTTTCATAAAATGGTTAAGTATGTATCCATAAGAACATTAATGTTTTTTTAAAATTATGAAAATATAGTTTATAACACATTCTTGTCAATTGGGAAAAAATTATCATACCCATGTATGGTCCAACATTACTATGTTACAATGTATTTTCCATTTCATCACTACCTATTGTCAATGGTTTTATAGAATAATGTTATGAAAATATATGAAATTTATTATATTATTATGATTATATATTGATAAATTGAAAATAACCTTTATTTCATTCCATTTATTGAAAATGAAAACATCACTTATGAGTATGTACATATCACCATATCATTAAAGTGAAAAAAAATCCTTTTTTTCACCAAATACTATTCATGTTTATAATATTTTACATAATGAATAAATATCATATTTTTAATATGATTATAATTTTGGAGATGATGAAACCATTATCAAGGTGAAACAAACAGAACCATCAATGCAAAACATGCATAAAAAATCATTTTATTCCCAAAATTATGATTTTAATAAAAAATTAATATTAAATGTTTCATTAGAGAATTAAATGTTGTACTAAATTGAGTAGAAATTATTAATATGTTTTTTAAAAATGTAAATAATAAATAGAAAAATTTTACATAGGAGTTTAGTATACATATATTAAAATGTATGATGTGAGTTAAAGGATATACTCTAAGATAATTTTTTAAAAAAGATTGTTTAAATCAAAGCTTCCATTTTGGGAAACATTTGATATTTATCTAATAATATATATATATATTATCTAGTTATTTATTTATTTTTCATGTTTAACTTTAATTTTTACCTATTTTATACTAAAATTAGTAATAGAATATTTTAAAAAATATTAAATTATTTTCCATTATGATCAAGAATCATTCTCATCTATATATATATTCTTATATTTTTTTATTATTTTCAAAAGAACATAAATCATAAATGAATATGATTTTTACTATAATTTCCATTATATACTTTTGATAAATTAAATATTTCTAAATTATTTTCAATTTAAATTTTCATTTTATATTTAGAAAATTGTAAAAATATTTTTTTATTATTATATACGTTATGAAAAGAAGTTACTACCTTTATGACCATGATTAATTCATTTGATCTTCCAAAAAAATCATAATATATATATATATATAATCAAATTTATTTACACATAAATAAAAACAGAAAAAAATTATATTTGATAATCATATATTCTCCCAAATACACAAATCATTTCCATTAATACCTTGACTTTTGATAAAGGCAAAATAAAATATTATAAACTTAAGAAATAAAATACATATTTTATTCCCCATGTAAATTCCCATCATTAACAAAATTATTTATATCTACCTTAATCATAAAGGGATTCTAATATAGTGAAAATCGTAAAAATTATGATTAGAGACCTATTCACTTAATCAAAGATCAATCCCAAGGTTCTATATATGATAAATTATTTTTTAAAAAAAATATAATATTTTTTTTCAAAAATGAATAAAAATAACAAAAATATTATTTATTGTTTTAACATTAAATGATATATAACAAAAATTAGTTTACAGATTTTACAATATAATAATATTCAGACAATATACACCATCTCATTAAACCTAAGGGTTAAATATTCCTCATCAAAATATTATATAATTCAAAATATAATTAATCCTGAAGAAAAATTCATATAACATTTGATAATTTTTTGAAAACAACTTAATTATCATAAATACAACCAGGGTACTAACATAAAAGATAACAATTATCTTTACCATATATATATATATATATATGAAAATATACCCCCTCCAATGAATAAAATGTTAACAATCATGATTACTTATAATGACCTATCCAATGATATGTAATAAAATAACGTCAAATCATATACTATAAACAATGGTTATCTAAATATAAGCAGTTTAATCATCGTAGAACTAGTAAATGTTTCAAATTACCTAAAAACCCCATCACATAAAAAATCTATAGTGGTGTCTATAACTTCTTGCTTATAAATAACTATAATCTTATAAACCCATTATGATTTCCATAACACACATGTTATCCTAACATCAAAAGAACATATTCATAAATATTATCTAAACAATTATTTTTGTTACAAATTAAATCACTCAGTCATAAAATATGAGAAAATATTGAGTTTTATTTCAAAATTTTATGTTCTTTCATTTCTAGGATCATTTCAGGCGTAGATTTTTATAGTATTTAGTCAAAAAAATCACTTAAACCCCCATTAATTTTAAATATTAAAATTCCTCTCAATATTTGTTTTTACAAAAATATAGGTCCTTGAAAATAAAACATGTTTTATTTTCATGAAAACCATTAATATTTTCAATAAGATATATTATATTTTTCTATTCCTCCTAAAAACCAATGGAAAAATAATAACATTAAGGGGGAGATTATAATAATTTATATAAATAATGATGAATGAATCTTATCTTTCAATTTTCAGTAAAATTGACCATATAACTGAGTTTTCATGTTACATAATAATCATTGAGCTCAAAGAAGTGTTTTCACACACAATATATTAGAATTAATACACAAAAGTTTTTCGTAAAACACATTATAATAAAAATGAAAACAAAACAGTATAATGAGTGATTATATAAAACATGAGACCTAATGAAATTAATTTTCATAAAAAAATTTAAAATGAATATCTATAATCATTCCATTAAAATAAAATATCATTATATTGACTTTTGAATTTATGAAATTTCCTTAAATTTTTTTTATCAAGAATAGAAATATCATATAGGATCCATGGGAATTCATATTTATAGAACCCTTTTAAAGACTTTCTCTAGAGGAATAAATAATACGTATAAATCCCATCATATTTATCCAATGAACATAATCAACACTGAATGCATTCTGTAGCTATATTGAGCAGACATTTCATCATGAGATATATCAGTCTCAGCCATATTAATCAGATATATCGAGTTTTCCCATAATAAAAAAATGAATAAGGTATATAAAATGGAAAAACATTTTATAATTGGATTTTTCATCCTAAATACCTTAAAAATATTCTATACCCATATAACAATAAATATAATATATCAAACATCCCTTAATATTTTAGAAATTTTTTATGAAAATAAAATTACATTAAATAATGTAAGGATGGTTTTGATTTTAATTTAAATTTATAATCTCTTCTTCAAATAAAAAAAATATAATAAGGATTATAGAAGTGAAAAAATCAATTACAATTTTATACATTAAAATCAAACATTCTTTTTTATTTAATAAAAAGTGTAAAAAAATTCAAAAAACTATATTCCATTTAATATGGTCTTTTATAATGTCCAAAAATTTCGTTATAATTCACTCATTTCCATATAAATACCTTAATAATGTATTTGTATGAATATTGACATGTATGAAAGATATTTATAAATTCAATCATTAAAAATAATGATTCTGAAGAAATGTGTCACTTACTCTGATTTATACTCATTATATACATTTTTATCATCCTATATTATAAAATTATCTCAATTACTTGCTTTCATAAGTTACATTTTATATATATTTATGATTACTTCCATTTTTTACATCCATATAATAAACAATGACTTATTAAATTACAATTTAGTTTTTTTTAATGATTTTGAAATCATATCTCTAAAATGTCATTGGTATGTTTAATATGGTCAATGTATTAATAATTTCCTCCTCTCCAAAATAATATTAATTACATGATTATAATTATTATACATAAATATACTTTTGAAACCAACATTTAATGGTTGATATAAAGTCCTGGCCTTAAAACATTACATAATTTTGTATTAAATGAATAATTCGCATTGACGATGTTTTCAGGATTAGAGCTTTAGAAAATTAGGACATAAATATTACATCTCAAAAGAATACAAAGTAGACACTTATACTCAGTTTCCAAAAAAAACCTCTTGAAAATAAATAACTCTACTTCCATGTTTTAGATAGCATGGCATTTCCTTGATCCAATCCTTGAACCAATTCCACTTTATGTCCTGTGAAAAACATTTCAAAAACATGGGATGAGCATAAAAATCTCAGTACGGGATACACAAAGAGAGAAAACATTAGATCATCAATATATATATTTCATAATCTTTATAATGTACATCATGAAATCATAATATTTTTGAAATACTCATTGAAATCATAAGACATAAAGGTAACTTGAAGAATTCATAACATTCGTACATAGGGAGTAACCCTCATTGTTGTGTTTGGAATACCCATCATAGTATATTACCAAAATCTCTTCGGAGAAAGATTAAAGTTTAACTCCTTTGTGTAACCCAATGCATTGGAGAGCTATCTCGGGCTCATCTGCTCATAGTTTATCAAGGAACCACCCTACATCATAAACAATGCCCAAGAACCATAACACAATCGTATCACATAAAACATGCATAAAGGAAACATAACATTTGCACATTTCAATCACAAGATATCAATACAACACATTGATATAATCAAAACATTATCAAAACAATTTTCAATACCAAAATAATAGAAAAGTAAAACATGGTTTTTATTTTTCTTTTAAAAAAAGTTATGGCTTGTAGAGGAAGCGGAAACTCAAATAATGGTCGCAGCGGCAGAGAAGACTTTGTCGCTGCATATGTAAAATAAACATTCCTTTTTTCATTTAGTAAAACACTTCTTGTATAATTATTACTTTTGAATGAAATTAATAGTTAAAAGGGTTTTATACACCGTATAAAATAAACTCGTGTAGAAATCAAAATATGCCCCAATGAAAGGAGATTGAGAGGAAGTCCCGTACAAAGATGGTTTCTTTAGATTAAGGATAAGTCATTTACATAATTATTTGTGAAAAATATAAATACCCCCTATATAAGTGGATATTAAGTTCAAAACAATCATAGGTCATCCAAACATATTCATAGTATGACATAATGATGAAGTTGAGGTTTAACCCAAAGAATTGAAATTTGGTTAAGATATTCCCCTACAGAAATTCGACAGCCTAACGACGTCACTTTAAAATTAAGAAAATGGGATGGTGAGAGATAAAAAGGGTATTTTATCACATGTATATAAAATTTACAGCAATAAGTTTATATAAGAACATATCCCAACATTAAGAAGATTTAAATTAAAAGACCTAAAAAATAAGTCTTTTAAAAAGAGGAGGGTGAAAGGTTACCTTACTGATTTGGGTAACATTCGAGACGTACACCCCATGAATGAAGGGTCATACAATAAAGATGTAAATACCCATATACTAAATTATATTATTCAAATAATACAATCATGGGCAGTACATACAATACACAAAAGGAAATAGTGGCAAATGTAGCATGAATCTCACAGAAATAAATAGTGAGATAAAAACCCCTTACCTCGTTGAAATCAATCGAGTCATATGAAAAAAATAAGAAACACCAAATTAATCACATAATAACATGAAAATAAATAGAATCATGATAATATATATGAAATTTCTGTACCTAATACACCATAGTCAAAAAATAAGTGGCAAAAAATTGAAATCTCATGGAATTAAAAGTGAGATAAGAAATCCCTTACCTCAAGTCCGACTTGTCTTGTTCGTTTATTTATATTCCGGAATAATAAAAATTGTTCAATTATAACGGATTAAGGAATTATTTTAATTTTTATTCTTCAATTCATATCACATATTATAATGTTATAATAATTTTTTAATTATGTGAGTTCATATCATACGGTTTGTCGATGTTCGGTACACGAGTCAACAATGAAATTGTTTGAAGAGAATTGTCCATGTAGTTATAAGTACATCAACTCCAGAATGGTATTAATGATTTAAATATCATATATATCTAGTATATATTCATTTTATACTATTCCATAACATTTTGAGATATATAATTAAAATGCACCGTTCATGGAGACGGTAGGCTGTACGTACGCATGAACGCTACTTTCATTTTTTTTCATATTAATGTACCTTAAAACTAAATTAAACATAGTTATATAATAATTATATTATAATATATATTTTATATAGGTAAATTATGTTCATGAATTAAATTCTTTATAAATTCCATGTTTGGCATGAATGAGTCACATCACTTGAGGGGGCGGTAGTCCACACTTTCTCATATGACATTATCGCATTTGCACAACATGAAAAGCATAAAGGTATGTTTTAAATATAAAATACAGAATCATATAGAGAAATAAATATAATATATATCATATATAAATATAGTTCCATCATAATTTCCACCATGAAAGGTGTTAAAAGTTGATTGAACAATCATCGTTTCGTGAGGCAGTAATTTGTCACCCACATAAACAATATGTTCTTTAACCATTAGATGGGGGGTGTGTATGTGTTGGTAGAATCCTTATCATATAAAAATAATAGTATATTTAGGATACTGGTGTTATTATGGGTAAAATAATAAGAATATAGTGGTTAGTGAAGAAGGAAAATAAAAGAAAAAAACTCGAGAGAAGACATTACCTCTAAATCGAGTAACTCGTTTTGATATAATCCAAAGTCTTCTTTGGGAAAACTTCTTCACAAAGTGAGGATTCTAAGAGGAAGATATGGATTTTGAGATATAATAAGATAAGATTTTTGATGAGACAAGGGCTTGAGAGGTGTGGGTAATGGGGTAGAGGAGGGGGCCTTTTATAAGAGGGAGGAGGGTCACTTTTGGAAAGTCTTGAAATGTTACTTTATTATAAAATGGTTTTCAGATTGTAAATCCCCCACAATGATATATTTAGAGGATAAGGTTCTAAGGGTTCTATATCAACCCATACAATATGTTTTTTATAAGTTTATGTCTTATATTTTACCTTATCGTTTCATTTTATTTAAATCGTTCATTAATAAGGTAATCACTACATCATCATGGTGTCATAAATAAATTTATTTATTTAATGTCAAATAATT
Organism: Viscum album; assembly: GCA_963277665.1. NCBI lineage: Eukaryota > Viridiplantae > Streptophyta > Magnoliopsida > Santalales > Viscaceae > Viscum > Viscum album. The sequence continues at coordinate 142,711,347 of OY728138.1, read as the reverse complement.
ATAAAAAATTACTATGATGTAGGAAATATTTTTATATTTCTAATTAATATTTATAGATAAAAATATAACTTAAATAACCCCATATAATAATTGTTTTAGTAAAACAATACATGTTGGTGACATTTTTATTTTAACTTTAAATAAAAAGTTTATAATGTTATTATCTTACCCATGTGACTCCTGGGGTCCCAAAATTGACCCATGGATTGTCTTTGTCGGACATGAATAATCCAATAAGTGTATGATAGGTGTAAAGGTAATATAATATTTTTATAACATTATTTTTACCTTAAATTACACTGATTTCCTTTAATCGCGGTTAATAAAAGTCAAAATTTACTATTCACCAAAAATTATTTCCATCCATTTGAACCAAATTTTACTTACTAATGAAAATCAGGTATTTTGGATTTTTTAAATTCAATTCAAAGAAGCGGTAAAATTTCATTTAAATGAAAAATCAGTTTTTAACTACTAATTAGTGGTTTCACTATTAATAAAAAATTGATGTTTTTTAGAAAAAATACCAAAAATTCATCCTAAGAAATATTTGATATTCCGAATTCAAAACTGATGTCCATTTTGAAAATCTAAAACAAATAAGTTGCATCAATTGATTTTATAATTAATTCCCATTTTCAAAACAAATAGTGTGGTTTTAAGAGACAATATACCGTAAAAGATTGACACTTGTTTATGTCCAATTTCAATGTGAAATTAATTCCAATGACCACCATTGAATTAAATGGTACAAATATACTTAATTACACTTTAAAACCAGTTAAAAAGATAATCTAACCATATAAATAAATTATATTAAAAGGAGGATTTGAATTAAAACACATCATTTTCAATATTCATTAAAAATGAAATTTATCAGAAAAATAACAAAAATTTACACAAAGTAAATTTGGATGTCCCAATTATAAAGAATGATTTTATTTTTTTCAAATATAACATATAAAATTAACCAAAAACTAGTTTTAAAAAATAGCATCCCATCAAAAGGGGGTTAATCAACCTTTTAAAGTACATTAGTATATTAATTCTTAAAATCAAATTATATTCTTATTTTAAGACTCTAAATTTTATTGGATAAGTATAAAAATATTTAACAAACATATATAATTTTTTTGTAGTCAGTTCTGTTCATTCTTGACATTACACCAGCTAGGCGTTAACTACCATTTAAAATTATATTATTATATTATTAGTGTGAAATGTAAGATTTCAATGAAACTAGTTATTGTGTACTGGGTACACCATCGAACATAGTATTACCTTTAAAGTAATATTAACATTTTATTCAAAAATATTAATAAATATGAATATGTCATCTTATTTATTTACCCAGGATATTACATCCTTCCCCCTTTTTGGGATTTTCATCCACGAAATTTTAAAATTGGGCTTGGAAACATCATTGAAAGCCCGACACTGGAAAAAGAGTAAATTACACTATCACTATAAAAGAAAGAAAGAAAATTACAAAGGTCACCCAAGACAACCGATACTATGATTCTATGAAAATATTGATATGGAATAGAAAACAAAGGGTCAAGTTCTGATGGAGAGTGATAGAAAATGCGTTTAAGAGAAAGTTAACCACAAGAAAATCACAAAATTGTGATGGGTTAAATGGTATTTCATTCCCCTGTAGAAAAAGTTAACATAAAATTTTCTTTAAGTTACTTTTCATTGAGGAATATATTTATGATCTTAACTAAATCAAAAGGAACCATACTTACTTGTCATTTATACTTTTATCTCTTACTATATTTCTTATAGAAACTCATATTTCCCCCAAAAGATGAGTATTTAGGATGACTTGTTCATATTAAAAGTGATATAATCAACTTCATGGGAATCACCTAATCTACAAAAGATGAACCATATATTTCCCATGTCTTTATACCTTAACCAAAACCAAAATTATTAGAACAAGATTAGATAATCCCCAAAAGGATAATCATTCAAACAAAGAAAAACTAACCTTAATCTCCAAAATTTGTCCTATGAAACACAAAGTTCATCAAAGACCATTCAACAAACAGATATCCCTAAAATTATTCAATGTAATCTAAACTAAGATTGAAACCCAAATCTCTGAAGGATTTAATTACATTGTCTTCCAAGGTAAATCTTATCATTTATTCCCAAAAAACATCATTTACTCATAAATTCACTTATTAAAAAGTAATTAAACTAATCACATATCCTACATGATTGGTTAATCATTTCCCAAAAACCAAATTATTCCTGATTCATAAGATCATATAACTAAAAATAATTAGTCATACTAACTAGGGACATCATGTAGTTCAGTGGTAGCCGATAAATACCTGTCACACTTTGGTTGTGGGTTTGATTCTCAATGCTTCGTCCGACATGACGGGTTTCCACACGATTTGCGTGTTGTCCCTTTCGTAAAACTACATATTTTTATAATATTCCCAAAAAGATATAAATTCATCAAAAATAACCATAACCAATTTTAACCATAAAGGTTATCTAATAACTTTTTTTTGCATACCAAAATGTATTAACCGGTAATTACCTAAAATTTAAGGATCATATAAACCAAAATGGGTTTTTATTACTATATCCACAAAAGAATAGATAATAATTCCTTGAATAAAATTTTCATATATCAAACATTAGGGTTTCACATACTATAAAAATTCTTCTAATGTAATCCAAGCATCAATAGAGCCTCAATACTTCTAATAATTTCACCATCCTATAATCTACCATAACTCTTTAATCCCTTATATGTTGACTTCTCACTCATTAAAAAATATTCATGATCCATTGACCATTCCTTTCCAACTAATTCTGAAATAATTCTTCCCTACAAACAAAATCATGAATCATAACCTAATAATTCAATAATAGGAAAACATATGTTAAGAAATAATCCATACCTTCATTGGTCATTGTCAGTTTCATCATCTTCAATCGGAATGGCATTTGGTACTGGTAAACGAATATTTGTATGATCCGGGTGATCCCATTCCAGAAACTTCTTTATAGGAAATGTTTTTGAATAATTACCATGCACACCACATTTAAAATATTCAATTGATCCTTTAGAATAAACTTCTTTCCCTTTCTTAGAGTCAACTAGATGCTTCCATTTTACATGGAAGGTTCTTGCTTTATGACATTCATTTCCACATCTATGGCATCTTTCTGTCCCATTGAAACATTTTCCTAGGTGTTTCGTTCCACATATTTGAGAAATAGGTTTTTGAACACACTTACCTTTACAAATATTACCTAAACTTATATAGGGATTTTATTCTCACATATATGATTCCTTATAATGTTCACTAAGGTTCAGGTGGTCAATCATCACTCCAGATAGTTGGTTGAGAATAACCACAAGAGTTCTCATTTCAACTCCCATATCATTTAGTTGATCGATCAAAAAATTGTTAACAGTTATCTTCACATCCACTGTTACTTTGGTGCCTCCTAGATCTAGCTATTTACTAAAACCAAAAAGGTCAGTGTGAGTATATCTGTAAAATCATCATATAATATCTTATGAGGAGGTTAAATACTAAAATATTATTATTCATGTTATCTTAGACTCATTTACTTTATAAAAATAAATGTGAATCTTTCTAAATTCCTTACCATTATAGTAATGTCACTTGTGCTTAAAGAATACCCTAACCTTTAACATTATCTAAACCGACCTTTCATACAAACTATAAATACCTGGCCTTAAAACATTACATAATTTTTAATTAAATGAATAATTCACATTGAGGATCTTTTCAGGTTTAGAATTTTAGAGAATTATGACATAACTATTACATCTCAAATGATTACAAAGTAGACACTTCTACTCAGTTTCCAAAAAAACTCTTAAAAAGAAACATGTCTTGTTCCATGTTTTAGATATCATGACATTTCCTTGATCCCATCCTTGACCCTATTCCACATTATGTCCAGTGAAACGCATTTAAAAAACTTGGGATAAGCATAAAAATTTTATTAAGGGATACACAAAGAGAGAAAACAGTAGATCATCAATATATACATACCATAAGCTTTTTAACAATCCTCATGAAATCATAAGATTTTTAAAATACACAAAGATATTATAAGTCATAAAGAAAACATGAGGCATTCATAGAATTATTACGTAGGGAGTAACCTTCATGGTTACATTTGGAATACCCATCAAAATATATTACATAAATCTCTTCAGAAAAACCTTACAATTTAGCCCCTTCACGTTCTCGAGTGCATTGGAGAGCTATCTTGGGCTCACCCACCCTTAGTTTATCACAGAACCACCCGACTTCATAAACAATTCCCAAGAACCATAACAAAATTATATCACATAAAACATGCATAAAGGAAACAAAAAATTTCCATATTTTAGTCATAAGATATAAATACAAAACCTTAGAATAATCTAAACATTATCCAAACCATTTTCGATACGAAAATAAAAGATAATTAAAACATGGTATTTATTTTTCCTTTTAAAAAATTTATGTCTTATAGTGGAAGCTGAAACTCAAATAATGGTAATCGCGGCAGAGAAGTCATTGTCACTGCATACATAAGACAAAAACATTCCTTTTGTAATTTAGTAAAACACACAGTGTAAAAAGATTCATTTTGAATGAAATTAAATTTCAAAAGGGTTTTATACACAATATAAAATAACGTCGTTTATAATTCAAAAGATACCCCAATGAAATGAGATTGAGACGAAGTCCCATACATAGACAGTATCATTATATTTAAGATAAATCAATTGCATAATTTTGTGTAGAAAATATAAATACACCCAATATAAGTGGATATTAATTGTAAAAAAATCATAAGTCATCTAAAAATTTTCATTGTACAACATAATCAAGAAGTAGAGGTTTCACCCAAATAATTTAAATTGGGTTAAGAAGTTCCCTTACAGAAATTTGACAACCTAACAGTGTCACTTTAAAATTCATAAAATGAGTTGGTGAGAGATTAAAAGGTTATTTCATCACTTGGACATAATATTTATAGCCTGACGGATATATAAGAACATATCCCAACATTAAGAAGATGTAAATTAAAAGACCTAAAAAAGAATTCTTCGAACAAGAAGTATGAAAGGTTCCCTTACCGATTTGTGCAACGTTCGAGAGGTACACCCCATGGAAGAAGATTAAAATAGTGATGATGTAAATAACCATAAATTAAATAATATTACACAAATAATACAATCATGGGTAGTACATACACCAGAAAAAAGGAAATAGTGGAAAATGTTGCATGACTGTTAAAGCAATAAAAAGTGAGATAAAATCCTCTTACCTCATTTTAATCAATCGAGTTGTATGAAAAAAATAATAATAAACACAAAATTAATCACATAATACAATGAATATAAATAGAATCATTATAATATATATGAAATGGAAGTACACAAAACCCCACATGCAACAAATAAGTGGGGAACAATGGAAATCTCACGGAAATAAAAGTGAGATAAGAAATCCCTTACCTCAACTCTGACTTGACTTGTTCATTTCTTTATATTCCTGAATAATAAACATTGGTCAATTATAATTACATAAGGAATTCATTTAATGTTTATTATTCAAATAATATCGCATATTATCATGTTATAATAATTGGTTAATTTTTTGAGTTCATATCCTACGTTTTGTCGATGTTCGGTACACGAGTCCACAATGAACTTATTTGAAGAGAATTGTCCATGTAGTTATAAGTACATCATATCAAGAATGGTACTAACTATTTAAATAACATATATATCTAGTATATATGCATTTTATACAATTCCATAACATTTAGAGATAAAAAAAATGAAATGCACCGTTCATGCAGACGGTAGGCCGTACGTACGCATGAAGGCTACTTTCATTTTTTTGTCATATTAATGGAAATTAAAAAGAAATTAGACATAGATATATTATAATTCCAATATAATATATATGTTATATAGGTAAAATAAGTTAATTAATTAAATTATTTATAAATTCCATGTTTCGCATGAATGAGTCACATCACTTGAGGGGGCGGTAGTCCACACTTTCTCATATGACATTATCACATTTGCACGACATGCAAAGCATAAAAGTATGTTTTAAATGTAGAATACAGAAGAATTTAGAGGAGGTAAATATAATATATATAATATATAAATATAGTTCCATCAAAATGTCCACCATTAAATGTGCTAAAAGAATATTGAACAATCATCGATTCAAGAGTTTGTAATTTTCCACCCATAGAAACAATATGTTCTTTAACCATTAGACGAGGGTGTGGGTAAGTGAAGGTAGAATCCTTATCATAACAAAATCCTAGTATATTGAGGATACTTGCGTTATTATGGGATCAAATAATAAGAATATAGTGTTGAGTGAATAAGTAAAATAAAAGAAAGAAACTCGAGAGTGTACATTACCTCTAAATTGGGTAACTCTTTTTGATATGAGCCAAAGTATTCCTTGGAAAGACTTCTTCCAAAAGTGGGGATTCTAAAAGTAAGAGAGGGATGTTGAGAGATAATATGAGTATAGGTTTGATGAGAAAAGGGCTTGAGAGGTGTGGGTAAGGGGGTAGAGGTGGGGGCCTTTTATTATAGGGAGGATGGTCACTATTGGAATGTCTTGAAATTTTACTTTATTATAAAATGGTTTTCAGATTTTAAAGTTCCCACAATTATATATTTAGAGGATAAGGTGATAAGGGTTCTAAATCCACCCATCCAATAGGTTTTCAACTAGTGTATGTCTTAGATTTTACCTTATCATTTCATTTTATTTAAATCGTTCATTAATGTGGTAATCACTGTATCCTCATGGTGTCATAAATAAATTTATTTACCACATGTCTAAAAAATTTTAAAATAATTAATATGATTTTGGAAATATTATTATATTTCTAATAAATATTTATTTTCAAAAAAATAAATTTTATAACCCCATGTAAATTTTTGTTTGGTAAAACAATACTTGTTTGTGACATTTCTATTTTAACTGTAAATAAAATGTTTTTAATGTCATTATCATACCCATGTGACTACATGGGGTCCTCAAATTGACCCATGGATTTTATTTGTCGGCCATGACTCATCCAATAATGGTTTAACAAGTGTAAAGGTAAATTTTTATTATTATAACAATATTTTTACCTTAAATTACACTAATTACCTTTAATCGCGGTTAATAAAACTCAAAAGCTACTATTCACCAAAAATTATTTTCATCCCATTGGAGAAAATTTTACTTACTAATGATAATAATGTATGTCAAAATTTTGAAATTCAATTCACAAAAGTGGTAAAATTTCATTTAAAAGAAAAATTAGTTTTTAGCCACTACTTAGTAGTTTCACTATTCATAACAAATTGATGTTTTTCAGAAAAATACCCAAAATTCACCCTAAGCTATATATGATCGTCCGAATTCATAAATGATGTCTATTTTAAAAAATTCATAACATATAAGTTTCATTAATTAACTTTTTAATTAATTCACATTGTCAAAACAAATAGCGTGTTTTTAAGAAACAATATCTATCAAAAGATTGACACATTTTTATGTTCAATTTCAAAGTGAAATTAATTATAATGATCACTATTGAATTAAATGGTAAAAATATATTCTAAATACACTTTATAACCAATTAAAAATATAATATAACCATATAAATAAATTAGATTCAAAGAAGGTTTTGAATTAAAATACATCATTTTCACTCTTCATTAAAAATTGATCTTTATCGAAAAAATAACAATAATTTACACAAAATAAATTTTGATGTCCCAATTCAGAAGAAGGATTTTATTTTTTCATATATAAAATATAAAATTTAAAAAAAAGTAGTTTTAAAAAAAGGGTTTCCATCAAAATGAGGTTAATCATCATTTTAAAGAACATTAGAATATTTATGCTTAAAGTCGAATTCTTTTCTCATTTTATGCCTCTAATTTTTTTTGGATAAATTTAAAAATATTTAACAAACATATATAATCATTTTTTAGTCTGTTCTATTCATTCCCTCCATTACAACGGCTAGGCATTAACTACTATTTAAAATAATATTATTATATTATTAGTGTGCAACGTGAGATTTCAAAGAAACTTGTTGTTGCGTATTGGGTACCCCATCGAACATAGCATTACCTTTAAATAAATATTAACATTTTATTCACAAATATTAATAAATTTGAAACTTCCATATTCTTTATTTAAAAGGGATGTTAAAATTGGTATAAAAAACGATATTTGTTTCAATGATAGATAAAATATTCCATATGTATGCCTGAGTAACGTTTCAATTTTATAAAAAAATGATGGAAAAAGGAAAATACATTTTTATATTTATAGAATTATAATCATGTAGTAATGAAAAATATATCTAATGATAAAATTTTATATTTTTCAGTCATGATGTTCATGATGAAAAATTAATAAACTACTCCATAAAGGTGGTAATGCACTAGTAAAGATAAAAGATGTAATCATTTTTTACGAGTTTAAAAGGAAATAAAAATTTATGATATTTATATAATCCTGAGTTATTATAAGGATACTTTATGTTTAATTTTGTCCAAGATATACCACATTGATCAAAAACGACATACTAACTTTTATTATTTAATTTGATATTTATTACACAATTATTCGAATGGTGGTTATGAACATGACTAACAGAATTATGAAAATATGGTTTAACAAAGTATATATAATTAATTCATTACAAACAAATTAATTATAAATAAAAATAAAAACCTTTTGAAAATAAAAAATTGGTTTTAAAAAACTATTTAAATATAAAAAGATGTGTTTTAGACCAATTAATTAGGAAATCACTATTTTTAGATATCATTATTGAAATTTATAATATATTCAATCCAATTTTTAACATTCATATTTTGTGTTTTCTAGACATGATATAAAAACATATTCAATTTAACTAATAAAATTTGTATTTTTCTGAATACATATTTTCACAACCTTTTGATGGAACACTAGATATAATTCTATTTGTACAAAATTTATAAATTATATTTGATAGAATAAATAATCTTATTAGGAAGATGAATATAATAATTTACTTTGGTTGATTATTTTATTTTTCTTATAAGTCTAATGTTTTGGTGTATAATGAAAAAAATTTAATTTTGTTTAAAAACACCTTTTGTGTGTAAATAATTTTGATTGTTATATTTTATATTTTCCTGGATTTATGGTATAATTAAGAAAATTTTAATATCCTGAAATCCAATGATGGTCATCCGAATCAATTATAAATTGAAATTTGATATAAAAACATTGTGATCATTTGAACATTTTTATCTTATATACATATTGCTTCATCTCATATTTGAGAATAATTATTAATTAATTAAAAAATGACCTGTTTTTTAAATTTGGAAAAAATGGATTCCAAATTTGTAATTATAAGGTTAAAATTTAGTAAATATTAAATTTTTATATTAGAATAATATAAAAAGTAACTTCCTAGTTTTTTATTTCCATAGTTATGGTTTAATCAGGTAATTATAGGTAAAAATAATATTATAGATGTTAGAAAATCATCCTTACAGTTTTCCTAATTTTATTGTATACGTTTAATTTACTGAAAGTGTCATTCGTCAGATTTATAACATCTTAAAGCCACTGGGATATCCTTAAGTCCTTTAGAGTATATTATTAGAAGAAAAGTAAATGATATGATACATATGTTTTAAAACATTATCAATTTTAATATATTGTTATTTATAATAAATATTAAACTATTATAAGTTTTTTTAAATCTCAATTATATATCATTATCTTGGATGTTTGTTTTTATTTTTAAGATTGAAATAATTTCCTTAGAGGATCACTCCTTGACGATGTGGTAATTTTTTAATTATTTTAAATATAAAATTAAGGATGTTAAAATATTAAACTAAATATAATTTTAAGTAATTAATGTCATCCATTTATTTTACAGATTACAGTGACACATTATCAATTTTTTAGAATAATTTTTTCAATTTTATCATGTTCTTATGTTAATTTTTATATGTCAACAATTGAATAGTGTCAAAATTGATATTAATGATATTTTAAAAATAATAATATTTTAATAATTATATAAAATTAATAATTCATTTATATATAATTACATCATTCAAATAATAAAATATACTTAAAACATGATCACATAATATAAGTAATATCATAAATTTACATATATGTTATTCTTCTAATATCATCACAAAAATCCATCTCGAGTTCTGTAAAATGGGAAAACAATTATCATTGGTATGCGCGATAAAATACCACCTCGTGAACCAATATAATTTGTTTCCTATAACCATTTCTAAAAAATGGTTATAGCATTGGAATTAATGATTCTCTTCAGTATTAATAAATGTTTTGCATTACGAAATGATAAATTTTTATTGGCCTTCTTACCTTTCATATTCATGAAAAAATGATAACAATGTTCATGCATACATGTAAACTATCACCTGCACAAAGTGATGTGATACGTCTTTCATAACCATATCACATGGAAAATATATATGAGTATATTTTATAAAATTATATGATATATATGTTTTTATTATATTAATTTAAAGTTAATATCATATTAAAATTTTTTCTACATTGATCTTTGAAAATTGTAAATTTCACTCATGTGTACGTACGACTTAACGTCTCCATGGTTGAAACATAGTTCATTTTTAATATCCATATTATATTGATGAATTTAGAAATAAAATATATTATAAAATTTTATTACACTTCTATGAATATTATACTGATGATGATGGAAATATGTCGACTTTTAACTATAGACATTATACGAAAGTCAATTTAGACTAATGTATGCAATATCATCAAAACATTAAATGTGAACATAAATAATTATGTAATTGTTATCACACAGTTATAAGTGATATAAATATAAAAATAATTGTGAAATGTTCTCTCATGAAATTAAATAATTAATAGAGGTTTATAATTTAGTAATATCCTTATTGTACATGACAAGTCAGACGCAAGGTGAGGCATTTCATCTGAATATCCGTACATTGAGCCATATTTTTATGTTGTACATATGCATTATTTTATGATATATACATACCCCCAATTTGACATATCATATGAGGAATTTATTAATTCTCATATTATTTAACTCTTTTATAAAAGTTATATCATCATGGATCATAGATTTAAATGGTCAAATCGCTATAGGAAATTTCGAATGTTTAAAAATTAAATTATCAAATCTTTTTCTCCATGTCAATATTCATGATATTATTTTATATAATTATTTATATGCATATATAGGGATTATAAATTATTTATTTTTCCATATTTTTTTAACATTGAAATATTTTTCTAGACGATAATAATTAAATATTTTATATGGAACTTTTTGAAAAACCACAAAAGGAATGTTCTATTCATAGCATACAAGATGAAAATAATTTTTTCCATAAATTATGTTATTTATTTTATATATTCCATATAATTATTACATATATTATTAAATGATATTTATTCGCTTTATTTTTTCCGTTTTTTATATGTTTTTATTCTAAAAAAGTAATTGTGTGTTTGAAACAATCTTTTACAGGGAAATGGTAATTTTATCTGAAAGTGTGTTTCCTATGGTTGTAAAATGTATTTTTAAATGTATTTATGATGATTTTGTTTTATTAATGATATTATAGTAGATAATTATATGAAATGTTGATACTAGTATAGATTATAAATGGGGCTGCCTAAATAGCATTGTGTAATCCCAGTATAGCTTAACATGGGGTGGCCTAGATAGTATCGGGGAATACTATTACAACTTAACATAGGATGGTCTAAATAGTGTTGGGTAATCCCTTTATGGTAAAACAAGGGGTGGACTAAAATGTTTTGGGCAATCCCATAATATCTTAATTTGAATTCATCCTTATGGTTATTCCAATTGAAAGGCTTTATCTATATATTTCTTTAACTCATAAAAAAGAGATTTAATTTCATTATTGGGTTTTTAATGAATTTATTTGAGAATAATATGTGTTTTATTTTCATGTGAAATTATTTTATTTCATATTATTAGAAAAATTTTAAGATAAAGGTAATGTTTTTATGGTTTTTCATTTCATTAATGAACAAATAGTTTTATTTCAATAAATTTTCCTTACTAGGATTTAATGTTCATCCAATTATTGAAAATGTATTTCACTGGGTTTAAAGGGGAATAAAATCATATATGAGATTAAGGGGTAATTTGAAAGAAATTTTCTAATTAAAATCATATTCTATATCATGGACTTTAATATTGTAAAAAAATGGATACTGAGTATAAGTGTCATGTTGTTATGTATCAGTTTAATTTCTAAGTTTTTGTCCAAATTATCTAAAACACTGAATATAAAAGGTCCTTGAATGTGAAATATTTTTAAAGAGGATTTTCAATGATTAAGGAAGGATCCTTAACATAGTAAATAAATGATGGTTTAAAAACATTATAGGTTATTATAGTGTAATAATATTCTCTTAAAGGATTTTACATTGTGGTTAATTTTAAATGATGTAAAATTTTAAAATTACCATTATGTTGGATGTAATTTATGATTTTTCAAAATGATTTTCAATGGATAAAAGATGGAAGTTGTAGCGGGATGAAATTTAATGTTAAATAACTATCCAAATCAGTATCTCGAGATAGTTGGAATTTTAATAGAAACATTTGATGCATTGATGGATCAAATGACACATGGTATAAATGGAGGTGGTATCCATGCTAGGGAGGAACCTAATATACTATAAAAGAACATGTCTATAGTGTATCATTTCATGAACCAACATCCCAAGTCATGCTATAGAACACAAGACCTAGTGGAAGATGAAAGATGGATCAATGCCCTAGATATGATATTTTATGTCATGGGGTGTTAAAAACGTCAAATGGTAACTCTTTTTATTTATCATTATGAAGGTGAAGCTGATTGAATGTGGTATTTGGTTAGGAATAGTAATAAAAAATATAAAATTGATACAATGGAATTGGAAAATTTTATAAATTTCATCCATGAGAAATAATTTCATATTATATTTTTTGACATGGGATGGAAAAATAGTTATTGTAATTAAATAAAAATGACAATGATTTAGTGGACACATATCGATAAAATATCCTAAGAATAGAAAGGTATGCTCCAAATTTTATTCTGGACATTGATAGTAAAATGAATATTTTTAACTCACATTGAAACTAATTCTATAACGATGTTTTTCCTCACTAATATTTTAATGTTATGAGAAACTTCATAGTTGTCATAAAAAGATGAGATGTATTTTGTTGATACTTATGTGATACTAGATTACTGTAGATAGAAATCTGAATGGTTATATGAAATTGATAACAATATAACCTTGAAATCTAAATGTAATCTCAAAATATGTTCCAACTGTGGTAAAAAAATATTTCAATGAAAATTTTACTAGAATAGGGTAGTGTTATAGATGTGGTTTGTTTGGTCACAGGATCCATAACCCTAAAGAAAATTTCCATGAACAACTAAGTAATGGGGTAACAAATAAACATCCAATAGAAATGTGTTTTAGTTATAATGAGTTGTGTAAATATGCTAATGTGTGTCTGAATATTTCTACCCATGATAAAAATCATAATGACTTGATAGAAAAAGATTTGGGAATTCTTTTTTCGTCAACATTAATTGACATTGAGAAATCTTATGAAATAATGGAAGCTCTAGGGATCCCAATATTTTTTTAAGGGTAACCATAAGTTCAATGCTTTCAAAATTCATTTTTATGTTTTAATATATGTGCTCATAAGTGATTAAGGGAATTTTTGTGAGATGATTATTTTCAGATTTTGTTTATGTAGGGATTTTTCAATGAAAATAATTCCTTCACTTTTGGATATTACTATTAAGGTATTTAAAACCTTCATAGTAAATAATATATTTGACCATTAAGGTTATTTTGAGGTATATATATCTTAATTTTAGTAATTTTATGAGGATAACATTTGGATTATAAAATATAAAAAATTTAAGTTAGTATATTCCCATACCTTCACTGATAGTAAAGGAATTCCCCAACTATTAGAAAATTATTTTGAATAAAAAACATTATACATTTCAGTTTATTACAATGAAATCATTTCAATATTAACCCATAACGTATTTATGGTTTTTTGAGGGTTAATTGTATAATTACCATTTTCTCTATCACTCTCCATCGTAAATTCCTTATAAATTTTATCATCTATGTCCATGTTTTACTACATTGATCATTAGTGTGTGTTATGTTTTATGACCTTTGATCTTCAATTTTCATTGTTTTAATACGGATGTTTTATTGAGAATTTTTTTGTGTGGGATTTCAATACTGGTACATTGAAAGTTCAATCCTATAATACCAATCAAAAGATCAAATTGAGAGGAAATAGTTTCTTAAGGGTGGAGAGAATGTGACATCTCAAGTTCTTACAAGTAAATAGCATGTAAGATAGCATACATCATATGAAGCATTAACTATAAAGGAATAACAGAATATTATGATTTGAATATGCATGTTATCACATAGTAGTTAGAAAGTAATTTATGACCATGATAAACTAAAATATAAAAACACATTTTACACATGTAAATATAATAAATGTTTTGATAACAATTAATTATAAATTAAAATAAAAACCTTTTTAAATAAAAGGAATTGTTTTAAAAAAAATATTTAGTATGCCCAAGTGTCATTTATACTAAAAAAAATTGCAAGATTATATTAAAAAAATTATAATATATCAAATAAACTGGTTAAATTTTATCCGATGTTTATTCTAGACATGATATTAGAAAAAATCCAATAATACACATAAAAGATTAATTTTTCTAAAAAGTGATTTTTTTACTTTTGATGGTGTATTGGTTTCAAATGTAAATTTTCAAACTTTTATTAATTATATTTTTTCAAAATAAAACTGTTATTAAAAACAGAAATATCAATCTTTAATTTAGAAAAATTTTATGTATTTTTCTTATATGTTTCGTGTTTTGATTAACAGTGAAAAATACTGAAATTTCATTGAAAATGGATTTCTAACTAAATAATTTAGAGTTTCAAATTATATATTTTATCAGTTTAAATGTATAATTAGATAAATATTATATCATTTAATCTACTATAGTTTATTGGATAAAATTTTACATTGGAATTGGATTAAAAAATTATGATGTGTTGAAATTTTTTTAATTCAAAAACCTCATTGTTTTATCCCTTCTATGAGACTTAATTTATAGAATTTCTTGAATTTCCATTTTTTTAATTTTCCTAAAAATTAATCTATACAGGTAATATGATGAACAAAATATAGTAAATACCTCCCTTTTTTGGACAATATGAATAGTTACATTGGTAAATTTTAATTACCACATTTAATGTTAAATCAAGTAATTATTTATAAATATATTACTATAAATATAATTAAATATCCCTAATAAATATCAAAATATTATTTGATTATTTATCACTTACTAAAATCATCATTGGGATGATTTTATGACTTCTTGGATTCATTTTATGCATTAATACCTTTATAGTTTTCTATTTTAATGAAATGTCAAAGATGTCATTCTTATGTTATAATAAAAATGACATTTTTAATATATGTTTATTTAGATAATATCGTCATATTTAAATTTCCTTTTAAATATAAAATTTTAATCGTCATCAGGGATATTTATTTTAAATTTTTAATAAATATATATTTACCTTATAATACAAGACAATGTTGTTGAAATAATATTTAAACTAATGGAAATATCAAAAAATTGATCTAGTAAAATATTTAAATAAAAATATTCTAAAATAACAAATATCATCCATGAATTTTACATGTGATATAGAAATTTTAGTTACATGGTATATGAATTCGTTCGAATTTATACTAGATTTATGACATTTTTAAAATTTTCAATTAATGAATATCGTTAAAATTTTAATTAATGAAAATTTAAAATAAACAATATTTTATAAAATGATATTAAATCTATAAAAATATATAATTCATCCATGAATTTTTATATGGTTTATAATGTCATCAATTATCTATTTAGTGTTCGTTTTCCATTTTATAGTAAATATATTAACCCATAAGGAGTAAAACATATTAACAGTATAATATGAAATGAGTTTAAAAAAGGTTTAAGCTAAAATATAAAGAACAAAAATAGATAAAAAAACTATTTTTGTAACAGAAAAGACCTCCACAGTCCATTACATTGTAAAAATCAGTTGTTGAGGTGTTCTGGGAGGACATAGTTAATCATTTTAAGAGTTTGTCAAAAACCCAGTTCTTCCACCGATAGGTGGAATTAGTGTGTGGTATTGGTATGTGGAATTGTTAAGTGTAATTATTGAGTGGTATCAGAATGTGGCATCATCATGTGGTGTTGGTGAGTGGTTTCATTAGGAGGTGTGGGTGAGTGGCATGGGTTGGTGGCATCAGTATATGGTGTCAGTGAGTGGCATCCGTGTGTGGTATTGGTAGGTGGTGTCGATAGGTGGAATCAATGAGTAATGTCATTGACTCATCCATTGGTGTGTCACATTGGAGACACCACCATCAATGACTCATGTCAGTGACACACACACTGGTGAGTCATTTCAAACAATATTTCAAATTTCTAGTTTTCCATGTTTTCTTAGTTTCTTCAGTTTAACATTATATCTGTTGTAAAATGAGTATAAAAAAACCTTTAAGTGTTTTTTAAGCCAATTCAATGAATATAAAATATATATTTAAATTTATAAAACTCATATACTCTTAAAAGTACAAACCTCGTGGCCATTGTCAAGATTCTACTTTAATGGATTTTAAAACTTTTTCATCTGTTAATATAGGATATGGCCTTTCTTAAGATGGTACCCTTTTCCCTTGTTCTTTTAATCTTTGTTCTTGATAAATAGCATCCAAGTTCATTTATTTTCCAAGTTATCATGTGTTTTTGTTGTTCCCATTTGATTGTGTCTCCTTCGAGGTTCCTCTTTCCTTATGCACATCCACAATTTCAGCTCTGGTAGTTGTTGTCGATCATCTTTTCATCCATGTAAGGTTTCCTTCATCTCTTTTAAATTGACTATCACATGCGGTGGGTGTATGAATGTTCTATTGTTATGATAACATAATTATCAATAAATAAAGATAACTGATTCTCAATAATATTCATATACTGGGGTTGGGGGAAAGTGTTCCATGATTATGTTTGATTTTTTATTGATATTGTGTTCTATATTGGCTAAATTCCTAATAAAAATCATGTTTGTTTGTAGAATTTTTTTCACTCCTATTATTGCATTGGGATTTTTTTTCCGATCATCATTTAAAGAATATATGAATATAAAACTGTTTTACCATTTATATTAAATTAAATAAATTTATGCCTTAAGATAAAATATGTTCTATGATTACTCAATAATTATCAACGTGGAATTAAATAATGAGTTTTTTATAAATATAAATACACATTTAATTTTTTTGGGGCTTTTTGTAGTGTGTGATTTTGTTCAATATTGTTCATTGTGTGGTTGTGTGTTGCTAGGGTGGAGAGCACATATGTATGTTGGGAAAGTGCTTGTTTTGTAATGGAATATCTGGTAGATAATTTAACTGATTATAGAATGGATGGGAATTATTTGATCACTAGGGTTGTAGGATTTAGATGTGGTATTTTTATGTTACATGGTGTGATGGTTCTAGTGTTTTTATATAATGGGGTTTTTGGGATTGTTGTGACGAGGTGTGTTTCAAAGTATAGTAGTAAGTTGGAAGTTATCTTATTATGATGAAGGATATAGAATAATGCCATTGAATAATGTTTAAGGCTATGGTTGGTAGTTGCCTAATTAGAAATGGAATAGATAAATGGGTTTTTTAATAAATAATGATAATTTTTTTAAAGAGATGGATAGTGGTATGTGTGAGTTTTATATTGTTGTAAATGGATTTCATTTATCAAAATATGATGTGACTACTGGTGGTGTTCAATAATTTATTTATAGGTAGAAGTATCATAGCGTGGATGATATTTTTAGTGATAATACATAGGTTTTCCTTTAGTGTTTGTTAATATATATACATACCTTTAATTTCCTTATGTTTTTTATATTCACGCCACCCTATTTGAGAACAATGTTTGAACACCCCAATTATCTTGGGGGGGTGGGGGTATCATTACCAAACATCTCAATGAGAGGATGGATGCATTGCAACATGATTTTCACTAATCCCACTACCTGGTGGTAATAACCCGTGATTAATCTTGAAGGTAGTGGTTTGTGTGGCCAAGGTCATTGCGAGTGAGTTGTGTTTTCTTAGGTGCATTTATAATGAGATGTGTTGTGAATTGTCGGGTGTTTTCAGGATGTGACATTGTATGTGGACTAGGTGTCTGTAGGAAGGTCATGGTTGTGGGACCTAGGGTTGTGTGGGTGATATGTGATGAGATTAGTTTTCCTAGGTTGCGTAACTTGATGTGAGGACCATGTGTCTGTGGGTGGGGTTTGACGTTATAATTTCAGAAGAGGTTGGTGCTCCAAGAAGATTACCATTATGGGGTGAGAGAGGATAATCAGTGGGAATGTGGTGAGGGTACCCTATCATCAATGTGTCCTATATTGCATTACAAGACTTGTGTTAATTAGGGACAATGTCATTAGCAATGTTGGGGTGTATAGTATACATTATTCGTTTATATTAGTTACTTCTCCCTTCTCATGAAAAAATTAGTATGATTATACACATGGGCATGAAAGACATTTGTTTTTCCCTATGTAGTATACATTTATGCTCACCCTAGGAACATGAAACATATTTTAGGTATCCAGACGGGTAACATGGACCAGGATGGGCATTTCTAGTTGGGGCATTGGAACAACTACCATGTCACATCATATCTTAGTTATTTTGGTAGTTAATTTGGAGTTTTATTGTATTTATAGTAGTTTTACTTTAAAAATTCACGTGTTATGGATTTTGTATTATTTCATAAATATGTATTATAGTTTCCTTGAGGTGGTACATATTATCACTTGATACCGGTTACTATAAAAACGTTAATGCCTCCAATTTCATGAGATTATATTCTATTGGTTATAGTCTCCACCACGAGGCCTATTAGAGGTGGGAATCAGGGGGTCATTATCTCTAGTATTTCAATTACAGCTCAAGAGCGGCATCACTAGAGTGAGGGGTCATGGCAGAATGGTATCAGAGATTATGGTTAATAGATGGGATGTAGTTTGGAGTAATGTACAGTTAGAATTTTATGGGTTGGAAAGGAAATAGTGTTTGATGATCTTGGTATATGGAATAGATATCGGAAGACCGAACATGGCATGCGATTTTAGCCCCCCTACGATCAGATGTAATGACTCTGAGCCTACAGAACAATCAAGTGAGAAAACATATATTTTAGGGTAGAGACCCTATGAATGGTACATCTGTCATAATGACTTGTGTCCTTTTCTAAAACTGGGCAATTTAGGGAATCTAAATGGAAATCAAAAATTAGATAAATGATTTAATATTATTCTAAAATTAAATTTTATACTTATCATTCTTATGGAATCCTTTTTACCATTCATATATTTAATCTATTATCATCATTGTGTTGTATGGGCACTGGATTCTCACTGGCCGACCCAGTTGATTGACAAAGTATAGACCAAGTGTAACAGGTTGACCATAGGTAAAAAACATTAAATTCTTTCCATCAACAGTTCATCCGGAAGTACGAGGCCATTCTGTGGCTTTCGTTGGAGAGAGAAGTTGTCAGATGGGCATTCAGATCATAGGGACCATTCATTCCTTATTAAATGAGTTGTCAGTGGAGTCGATAGATTCTAAGATGTTGGAGGTTCCCTACATTTTTTGTAGACTTCATTCACTTATTACCCATGGAGGATATGATTCTTCCCACTCTATGTGATGTTGAGTTCATGATAGACTTGTCACCAGGTGCTTCCCCAATTCTGATGACTCCTTACTAGATTTCACCTTCTTATTAGGTGAATTTGTTGATTTAGATTGATGACATGATTAATAAAGTATTCATCTTTCTTAGTGTATCACCGCAGGGTGAATTGGTCTTGTAGGTGAAGAAGGTGGACGGTGGTATGAGTTTGTACATAGAATACAGGGGGTTGAACCAAGATATGGTCAAGAAACACCACATGCTCACATGGTTTGAAAATATTTTCTATCAACTGAGAAGGGTATGTGGGTTGCATAAGATCAATCATCAATCTGGATATCAACAATTTAGGTTGAAGGAGGGTGAAATACTTATGATTGATTTCAAATTCATGTATGGGAACATTGAGTTTTTTTTCATTCCATTCTATGTTATGAATACACCAGCCATATCCATGGGACTCATGAAATATTTCTTCTATGAGTTCATGTGCTAGTTATTATTCATTTTCGTCAATTAAATCTTTATTTTCTCAAAGTGGGATGAGGAACATATCAAGAATACTAGGACCATCTATCATATTCATATTATAAGTACCCACCCTTAAAATGTTACATAATCATGAATTAAATTAATAATTCACACTAAGGATATTTTTAGGTTTAGAGTTTTAAAGAATTAATCCATAATTATTACATTTCATTTCAAAAAAATACAAAGTAGACAATTCTACCCAGTTTACATATTTTTCAAAAAAAATAACTCTTAAAAAAAAGAGTCATGTCTAGTTCCATGTCAAAGACATCATGACTTTTCCTTGATCCCATCCCTGACCTTATTCCACATTATTTCCTATGAAAAACATTTCAAAAACTTGGGATAAACATAAAAATATCAGTAAGGGATACACAAAGAATCAAAACAGTTAGTTTTTTAAAACAACAAGTAAACCATGAATACTTTAATATCAGTAGTACTTTTCACCTTTATGAACTAGAAAATACACTTCACTGATTAAAAGGTCACTACCTACCCTTTTGTAACCAAAATATTACCATAATACCCATATAAATAACACATAACATATAAAGGTAACTTGGGACATAAACATACTTAAATGGAATAACCATATGGTAAACTTCCACCCATATCATTAAATGGAATAGCCATACGGCTGACATCCATATCCAATTCATTGGAGGTTATAACGTAACCACCCATCCCGTTTTATCACGACCCCACCCGTCATTTGGTTTATCAGGTAACCACCAGTCAACTGACCAAGTACCATTATAAAATCATAACACATAAAAAAATATAAAGGAAATAAAAAATTCTAACATCTATATCACAATATATAACTTAAATATATTGACAAAAAAAACCATTATCCAAACCATTTTCAACACCAAAATACATAAAAGAGTATGGAATTCAATTTCCTTGAAAAAAACATTACATATTTTAGAGAAGACATAGAACATATAATGCACACAGTGGTGGAAAGGTCATTTTCACATATTATGTTTAAATGAACATTCCTTTTTATCGTTTAGTTCAACGCTTCATAAAAAATTGTCCCCTTTAAAATTTCCAGGGTGTTTATATAGCGTATAAAAGATATTTGTGTAATAAAACAAAATATGCCTCAATAAAAGAAGATTGAGATGAAGTCTCTTACCTCATGTCTGACTTGACCCGTTCTTTCATTAATATCTTGAATAATAAAATAAAATAAATTTATACTTTTATAAGAACTTTTTTTATGTTTATTATTCCTTTTATATCACTTATTACCGTTTTTTAGTCATTATGTAATCATTCACATTAATAATGATTGATTTGTCGATATTTGGTACGTGAGTCACAAATGAACACCATATAGATACAAGTAGTTAACATGGTCAAAAGTTAATTATATTAATAATGATATTCATGATTTAGAAGTCATATATATTATTTATATCTAGAATATACATGTATTTATAATAGTACATAACATTTGGAGGTATGAAATGAAATGCATCATTCATAGAGATGGTAAGTCGTACATACGCATGAATGATACTTCCATTTCTATTTCTTATTTTAATGGAATTAAAACATATTGATACATAGGTATATTATAATTCAAATATAATATCATATATAATACCATTAACCCTATCTTTCATATGTCCCACTTATGGCATGAAGGTTCATATCACATTGAGGGGGTTGTAGTCCGCACTTCCTCATATGAAATTATCGCGTTTACCCATAATGGAAACACTAAAAGTATGCTATAAAAGAAAAATTCAGCAGAATAAATAAAACATAAAAATAATAAATATCATATATAAATATAGTTTCATATTAATGGCCACCATGAGAGGTTTTAGGTGATAATCGAACAATCACCATTTCATGAGGCATTAGTTTTCCATCCACATAAATAGTATGTTTTTCATCCATTAGATGAAGGTGTGTGTAAGTGTGGTTATAATAATTATAATAGCAATATACTAGTATATTTAGTATACTGACGTTATTACAAAATAAAGTAATAAAAATAGTTTATGGGGCTGGAGAAGTAAAATAAATGATATAAATTTAGGAGAAAATGTTACCTTTAATTTGGGTAACTCCCTTTGGTATGATCCAAAAGGGTTTCTTGAAGTGCCTTATTCTTAAGGTAAGGCTTCTAGAAGGAATATAGGGATATAAAGAGATTTATTGGGTGGAGGTTAGAGAAGCCAAAAGGCTTGATAGGTGTGAGGAGTTTGTCAGAAATGGACTCCTATTATAAGTGGGGGAGGGGCACTTTAGGAAAGTGTAAAATTATTATTTTATTATATAATGATATTAGGTTTCTAAAAGACCAAAAATTATTAGAGTAATAGCTAAGAAGAATCATGGTCGAAATAAAATCATCAAATAAGAATTGGATAGGTTTTTGATTTTATTTTAATATTAATAATCTTATTTATTTAAATGATTTATTAATGAGGTAAACACTGTATCATTATTGTGTCATAAATAATTTAATTTATTTGATGTCTATATAGAATTAAAGAAATAAAATGATGTATTTAATAATTTTATCTGTAAAATTAATATTTATAGTCGAAAATAAACCTTATATTACACCATGTAAAAATTAATTTACAAATAGATATTTGTTTATGTCCTTTTTGTCGTTACATTAAATTAATGAATCTAAAATGTCATTATCATTCATAAGTGGCTTCATAGGGTCCCAAAATCGACCCATGTATGCCCATAGTTAGACATTACTCCAATAAGGTTAGGAAAATTGCTAAAGTAATTTTGAATTATTATAATATTCTTTTTACGTTGAATTATTTTATTTACCTTTAACTTCGGTAAATAAAAGTCAATAGTTACTATAACCAAAAATTATTTTCATCTTATCGAACCACATTTTACATACTAATAAGAATAATTTATTTAGGATTTTCAAAAATAAATTAATAGAAGTGGTAAAATTTCATTTAAATGAAAAGGTTAGTTTTGAACTACTACTAAGTGGTATCAATATACATAAAAAATTGATGTTTTTCAGAAAAATACCAAAAATCAAGACTTATCTATATTTGATAATCCAAATTAAAATATTTTTTCTATTTTACCATTTTATGAAAATAAAATTTTTATTAATTAATTTAAAATTATTACCGTTGTTAAAACAAATGGCATGTTTTTAAGAAACAGTAACTATCCAAAGATTGACACTTGTTTATGTCCAAATTCAATGTAAAATTAATTCCAAATACCAAAATTAGATTAAAAGGTAAAAATATATTCTAATTAAACTTTAAAAAAATTAAAAGGATAATATATACATATAAATAAATTAGATAGAAAATCAATTTTGATTTAAAATACAATATTTTTTACTATTCATTAAAAATGAACTTTATCAGAAAAATTACAAAAAATTACACAAAGTAAATTTGGATCTCCCCATTCTAAAAAAAGACTTTATTTGGTCAAATATAAAGTATTAATGTGACCAAAACTAGATTTCAATAGGGTCCACAATTAAAAGGTGGTAAATCGACATTTTATTTTAAATTATGCTTAAAATTACATTCAGTCACACATTTACACATCTAAAATCTATTAGATAAATGTAAAAAAAATTTAAAAACATGTATAATCATATTGTAGTTATCTTTTTTTATTCACACCAATACAACAACATGGAGATAACTTACTTTTCAAATAATAATATTATATTATTAGTGTGCAACGTAAGATTTCAAAGAAACTCGCTGTTGCATATTAGGTATGCTATTGAACATAACAACTACTTTATAGTAAAACTAATATTTAATTCACAAATATTATAAATATGAAAATCTATTATTCTTAATTTAGATAGGATTTTACATCCTTCCCCCATTTTGGAATGTGTGTCCTCGCAATTTTTATTCACTATTCAGAATAAGTGGGGGTATATATCCCTCATAGCATTTTCAGATTCCCTCGTTTCCTGTTCAACCATATGGTTTTCTCAAAAAACCTTTACCTGGTGAATTACCATATTTTGAAACACTTGCTCTCTATGGTCAATAATTTGGACTTTTTGTTCCTCATAAGAGATATTCTCATCCAACAGAACTACCTTTGGGCTCAAAACATGGGACAGATCTGGAATATACTTTCTCAATATCAAAACATGAAAAATATTGTGTACTTGGGATAAACTTGGAGGTATAGCCACTCTGTACGCAATTGATCCAACATTCTCCAGGATTTCATAAGTTCCAATGAACATAAGACTCAATTATCCCTTCTTACCAAAACACGTGACACTTTTCCATAGAGGAACATTGAGAAAGACATGATCACCTACCTCAAAAGAGATATCCTTCCTCCAGTTTTCCACATAACATTTTTGTTTTCTCTACACTGTTCTCATGTGCTTCTGAATAAACTAAACTTTATCTGCCATATCTTCTACCAATTCTAGCCCCATCACCTTCCTTTCACCTACTTCATCCAAAAAAATATGGAGTTCAACAACGCTTTCCATATAATGCCTAAAATGGAGCCCTCTGTATATTGGAATGAAAGCGGGTTTTATAAGAAAATTCAACCAAAGAATAATGTTGGTCCCAACATCCCTAGTAATCTAGTGAACAAGAAAATAGAATATCCTCCAAGGTCTGAATTGTTTGTTCTAACTACCCATCTGATTGAAGATGAAAATTTGTACTAAAATTTAATTTAGTACCCAACGACTTCTGAAGTCCTTTCCAAAAGATAGAAGTAAACTTGGGATCATGATCAGATACAATAGAGAGGGGAACTCCACGTAACCTGACTATCTCTTTAACCTAAAACCGAGCAAGTTGACCTAGAGAAAATGTATCTAAAATAGGAATGAAATGATAATATTTAGTCAATCGATCTAATATAACCTAGATTGCATTATTACATTGAGATGTCTTCGATAATCCCACAACAAAGTCCATGGATTTATTTTACCATGTCCACTCTGGCACTGGTAAAGACTGAAGCATCCCTTTCGGAAACTACCACTCGGATTTAACCTGCTGAAATTTCAAACACTTCACAGTAAAATCAACAATATATCTTTTCATTCCATCCCACCAGTAATACTTCTGAGTATCTCGGTAAATCATAGTACTACCAGGATGAATAGAAAACAGAGAACTATGAGGATCACATAACAACTCATTCTTAAATTGTGAATCACAAGGCACACATAATCTCTTACCAAACCTCAAAACACATTCATTATCAACGTTATAATCCAGAAACTAACCGTTTTTGAACCAACTCTACCTTTTTCTGCAACTCGCTGTCTTATTTCATACAATGGCTTTATTCTGTCTGATAAAGATGATTTCACTGACATCTAAAACAAAATACAAGAATCTTCTACACAATAACATCTATTCTAAATTTCATCAAATAAAAAACCAATGGATCATGATCCAAACAAACAATGGTTAATGAGACATTAATTTTTCAACTCAAAGCATCATCCACTTTATTTTCTTTTTCCGGATGGAAATGTATCGTGTAATCCTAATCCTTGAATAATTCCAGTAATCTTCTCTATCTCATGTTCAATTATTTTTGACTGAATATATACTTTAACCTTTTTTCAGTATATATTTCACATTTTACTCCATTAAAATGATGCCTCTAAATTTCTAAGGAAAAAACAACTGTAGCTAATTCCAAATCATGTGTAGTGTAATTTAACTCATGTGGTTGGAATTGACATGAAGTATAAGAAATTACATGATCATTCTGCATAAGGACACATCAAATTCCTTTCAATGAAGCATCAATGTAAATAAAAAACACACCATTTTTGGAAGGCAGTGACAAAACTGGAGCATTCACGAATCTTCTTTTCAATTCATAAAAACAATCATCGCATTCTTTTGTCCAAATGAACTTAATACCTTTTCATGTTAACATAGTCATTAGACTAGATGACCCAGTAAAAGTTTCAACAAACCTCTATTAATAACCTACCAAACCAAGAAAACTACGGATCTCGGTTATATTTGTGGGTCTTTTCCATTCTTCATCAACTTTTGTTTTAGCAAGATCAACAATTATGCCACATTTTGATACAATGTGGCCAAGGAAAAAAAATTCTTAACCAAAACTCACACTTTCTGAATTTCCTATAATGTTTTTTTCTTTTAAGGTATTCAAGATAACCCTGAAATAACTATCATGCTCCACTTTAGTTTTAGAATAAACCAAAATATCATCAATGAACACAACCACAAACATATCCATTAATTCATAGAAAATTATATTCATATGATCCATGAATATAGCAGGTGTATTGGTTAACCCAAAAGGCATAACTAAAAATTCGTAATTGTCATATCTAGTACAAAACATGGTCTTCAGAATGTATTCTTCCTTTACATTCAACTGATGGTACCCCGATATCAATTAAATTGTAGAAAATTAATGAGCTCCCTGGAGCTGATCAAACAAATCATCGATATGTGGCAAAAGATATTTGTTCTTAACAACGATGTGATTCAAGGCTCTTTAGTTAATGTAAATTCTCATTGAACCATCTTTAATTTTAACAAAATAAGACAGGAGCACCCCATGGTGATGTTCTAGGTTGAATGAAACCTTTCTCTAATAAATCTTGCAATTTCTCCTTCAACTCTAAATGTTCAATTTGAGCCATTCGATAAGGGGGTTTTGAAATTGGATTTGCATATGGAACTAAGTAAACAGTAAATTCAACTTCCACATCAGGTATAATACAAGGAAACTCATCAGGAAAAGCATCAGGATACCCATTTACCACTAACACATAATTAATCTGAACAGTTCCTTTATTTTCAACATTATCTACAAGGTAGCATTTATTTCCATCTTTTACTAGTTTCTCATCTTCCTGATATGTTATCAAAAGCAAGGGTTCATTCTTGTACACAAATGGTAAATCATTCTGAAATGAAACCTCTTTAGCTCTGCAGTCAATCTTATCATGATAAACAGACTGCCAATCCATGACCAAAATAACATCAAACTCTACTACAGGACAAAAAATAAGGTTTGTAGGTAGATTCTTCTAGCACACAAGTACAGGAATGTTCTTATGTTATTGTTTTGTCTCAACATTTTCTTCCAGGTGTTTTTACCATAAATTCTGTATTCATATCTTGAGATGGAATTCCCAATTAATTAGAAAACTTCTTAGAAATAAAAGAGTGTGTAAACCCTGAATCAAACATCACATTGGCATAATCTGAACAAACAAACAATGTACATGATACTACATCGTTTGATGGCCCAACATATGCTGAAGTAGTTGCAATGTTTTTTACCACCCTTTTCTTCTTGTAGTCAGGATACTTTTCCTCAGTTGAGTTCTTTTATGGACACTCATTTTCATAATGACCCATTTCAATACACATAAAACAGCTTGTTTATGGATTTTGATTGCCTGTTTGACCATCTTCCTTACAGTTATGAGAAATATGACTAGACTTACCACACCAGAAGCACTTTTTGGACATTGATAAAAAATTTCCTGGATGCTTTTTTCCACACTTATCACAAGTTGGATATTTAATTTTCTTACCTCTAGGATTCTTTAATTAATTATTTCCCTTTGCCTGCCAATTGGACCTCTTATTCTGTTGTCTGTCAACGAACTCTTGATCATCATCAAACTCCTTTTCCACATTCTCCACACGTCGAAAAAGTTTTTCCTAACATTTTAACTCATGAGAGGCTAATGACCTTAGTTACTTTGGCTTTAATCTTGAGTAAAAAATGGTTGATTTTACTATCATGATCTCATATGAAATTTGAAGCATACCATGCCAGTCGAGTGAACTTTTCTTCATACGAAGACACTAAGTCATCCTCCCACCTCAATTTCTGGAATTGTTTTTCCATCCTAAGATGAACCACCTTAGTAAAATATTTCTCAAGAAACAAACCTTTTAATTCATCCCAATTAAGAGAATCAATCTCCTCACTCTCCATGATATTTTTCACCCTCGACCACCACTGATCAGCTTCACCATCAAAACGGTAAACATCAAGACTAACATTTTTATGTTATGAACACCCCATGACATCAAAAATTTCCTCCAGTGCTTTAATCCACTCTTATTATAGAATAGGGTTAGACGATCCTCTGAATAATGGTTGATGGTGCCTCATGAAATGCTCCACTACTGACACATTCTTCTGCTATTGATATGGAGGATCTCGTGCAAGGACACAACCACCATTTAAAGCCCGAGTCAACTGTGCCATCACTTCAACAAAAATTTTAGTTCTAATTCCAACCATCTTTGGTTGCTAATCTAAAAGGTTTTCTTCCTCCTGATGTCATCCCCATATAGCTACTTTGTTTCCTCTGTGAAAACCATTCTGAAGATAAAAATATCTTAGGTGAAGTGACATGGTAATCTCTAAATTCTATATCTTTTTAATATTACCATAAATTAATTTATATACATTTATTGAACAATAACTTTACTCTTAAAGTTGTCTAAAATGTCCACATACACCAACTATAAGCACCCGTCCTTAAAACATTACATAATCATGAATTAAATGAATAATTTACAATAATGGTCTTTTTAGGTTTGGAGTTTTAGATAATTAGGCCATAACTATTAAATTTCATTTCAACAAAAATACAAACCAGACACATTTACTTAGTTTCCATTTTTTCACAAAACAATAACTCTTGAAAAAAAGAGTCATGTCGAGTTCCATGTAAAAAAGGGCATCACTCATCCATGATCCCCTCCTTTACCCTATTCTACAATAGGTCCTATGAAAAACATTTCAAAAACATGGAATGAGCATTAAAAGCATAGTAAGGGATACATAAAGAAGAAAAACTGTTAGTTTATCAAAACAATAAGTAAACCAAGAATACTTTAATAGAAGTAATATTATTCACCTTTATGGAGTAGTAAATACTCTTCACTGAATAAAAGATCACTACATACCCTTTTGTAACCAAAATATTACCATAAAACCCATATAAATAACACATAACATATAAAGGTAACTTGGGACATAAACATAACTAAATGGAATAACCATACGGTCGACTTCAACACATATCACTAAATGGAATAGTCATACGGCCGACCTCCATACCCAATGCATTGGAGGTTTTAACATAACCACCCATCCTCGTTTATGAAGACACCACCCTTCATTTAGTTTATCACATAACCACCCGTCAAATGTCTATGTACCATTATAATATCATAACACATAAAACAAATATAAATGAAAGAAAACATTTTCAAATTTTAATATTAATATATCACTTAAATATGTTGACATAACCAATCCATTATCAAAACAATTTTCAATAACAAAATACATAAAAGATTATATGGTATTTATTTTCCTTGAAAAAAAACATTATGGCTTGTTAGGGAAGCCGAATAACAAATAATACTCACGGTGGCGGAAAGGCCATTGTCACCACTTAAGTTAAGAGAAACATTCATTTTTGTCGTTTAGTAAAACGCTTCATCGAAAAAGATTCCCATTGATAATTCACGGGTTTTTATATAGCTTAGAGAAGAAATTCATGTATTAAAACAAAATATGCCTCCAAGAAAGGAGATTGAGATGAAGTCCCTTACCTCCTGTCTGACTTGACCCGTTCGTTCTTTAATATCCCGAATAATAAAATAAAGTTAATTTCAAAATGATTAAGAACGTTTTTAGAGTTTATTATTCCTTTTATATAACTTATTACAATATTATAAACATTATGTAATCATTCATGTTAATAATGTTCATTTTGTCGATATTTGGTACTTGAGTCACAAATGACCACCATATTGTTACAATTCATTCACATGGTCAATAGTTCATTATATATAGAACAATATTCATGATTTAGATATCATATATAAAAAATATATCAAGTATATACATGTGTTTATAATAACACATAACATTTGGATGTATTAAATGAAATGCACCGTTCATGGAGACGGTAAGTCATACGTACGCATGAATGCAACTTCCATTTATATATCTTATTTTAATGGATTCAAACAAAATGATACATAAGTATTTTATAATTCATATATAATATCATATATAATACCATTAACTCTATCGTTTATACATCCCAGGTATGGAATGAACAAGTCATATCACTTTGAGGGGGTGGTAGTCCGCACTTCCTCAAATGAAATTATCGCATTTACACATAATGGAAACCATAAAGGTATGATATAAAAAAATACAGAATCATAAGGAAAAAACATAATATATATCATATATAAATATAGTTTAATCTTAAGGGAGACCATGAGATGCAGTAGGAGAAAATCCAACAATCATCTTTCTGTGAGGCGTTAGTTTTCCATCCACAAAAACAGTATGTTCTTCACCCATTAGATGGAGATGTGTATAAGTGTAATTCGAATACTTCTCATAAAAACATCCTAGTATATTGAGGATACTATTTTTGTTATAAAATAATGTTATAAAAACATTTTAGGGAGTTGGAGAAGTAAAATAAAAGAAATGAATTTAAGAGAAACCATTACCTTTAATTTTGGTAACTCCCTTTTGTATGAACAAAAAGGGTTTATTCAAGTGCCTTATGCCTAATTTAAGGCTTCTATGAATAAGATAGGGATGTAGGGAGATTAATTGGTAATAGGTTGGATGAGCCCAAAATTTTGATAGGTGTGAGGAATTGGTTAGAAATGGTCTCCTTTTGTAAGGGGGAGGAGGGGCTCTTTTGGATAGTGTAAACATATTATTTTATTATTAAATTATAATCAGTTTCTAAAGGTCCAAAAATCATTAGAGTATAAGATACGATTATTCAAGGTTTTAATAAATTCATCTAAGAATAATTTGACTGGTTATGTAAGTTATTTTAATATTTATAATCATATTTATTTAAATGATTTATTAATGAGGTAAACATTTCATCGTTATTGTGGCATAAATAATTTAATTTATTAGTTGTATAAATATTATAGAAAAATACCAAGATGTAGAAAATCTTTTTATCTTTCCAATTATTTTTTATAGTCTAAAATATTACTTTTATAACATAATGTAAAAATTAATGTACAAAAAAATATTTGTTTGTGTCATTTTTGTCTTCACATTAAATTAATTAATATAAAATGTCATTATCATTCATAAGTGGCTATATGGGGTCCCAAAATAGACCTAAGGATGCCCATGGTCGGAAATTACTCATCCAATAAGGTTAGGACAATTGTTAAGGTAATTTTTATGTATTATAATATTCTTTTTACCTTGAATTACCCTATTTACTGTTAACCGCGGTAAATAAAAGTCAAAATTTATTATTCACCAAAAATTATTTTCATCTTATTTAACCACAGCTTACCTAATGATAACCACCTTGTTTGTCAGGTTTTCTAAATTCAATTCACAGAATTGTTAAAATATCATTTAAATGAAAAAGTCAGTTATTTTATGTAGTACTAAGTGGTTTCACTATTCATTAAAATTTATGTTTTTCAGAACACATCCAAAAATTAAGCATAAGAAATATTTTTTATTCTTTATTCAAAAATTATGTCTATATTACCAAATTATATTCATATCTGTTTCAATAATTAATTTAAAATTAATTCCCATTGTTAAAACAAATAGCGTGTTTTTAAGAAACAATAACTATCAAAAGATTGACACTTGATTATGTCCAAATTCAAACAGAAATTAACTCCAATGACCAACATTGGATTAAATGGTAACAATAAATTATCATTAAACTTTAAAAAAAATTAGAAAGATAATATATCCAAATAAATAAATTATATTAAAATTCAGTTTTGAATTAAAATACAATATTTTTCTCCATTAATTAAAAAATGAACTTTATCGGAAAAATTCCAAAAAATTACACAAAGTAAATTTTGATGTCCCCATTATAAAGAAGGGTTTTATTTTTTCAAATATAATTCATTAAAGTGACCAAAAATATATTTAAATAGGGTTTTCCATTAAAATGTGGTAAATCGACCTTTGATGTAAATTATTCATAAAAATAGATTCAATCACATTTTAAGCCTCTAACTTTTATTGTATAAGTGTAAATAAATTTAACATACTTGTATAATCATATTGTAGTTATTTTTGTTCATCTCCTCTAATACAATGGCTAGGAGATAACTTCCATTTTTAATAATAATATTATATTATTAGTGTGCAATGTAAGATTTAAAAGAAACCCATTATTGCATATCAGGTACTCTATAGATCATAGAAAACCTTTTAAAGTAAAATTAATTTTTAATTCCCAAATATTGAAAAATATGAAAATTTCTTATTCTTCATTTACCTAGGATTTTACACATTGACACCCCCATCTCTATGTAATTTTGTTCAAAGGCATGTTTTGGTCATAAGAGGTACACTTCTTTGGGCATGTGATGTCTCATCAGGGTGTTGCAGTGGACTCAAAAAAGGTAGAATTAGTTTTTTATTGGAAAAAACGAAATAATGTGGTATAGGTCCACATATTTCCTTCTGGGGAAAGATACTATCAGAGATTCATGCCTAATTTTTCTCTTGCAGTAGCTTCAATGAAAGCCTTGACCAAGAATGACCAAGACTTTGTGTCAAGAGGGAAGTGTATAGAAATATTTAGATACCAGAAAGGGATGTTATTAAATGATATAGCTCTCTAGATTCCAAATGAATATGGTGATGTTTGAGGTGTTTTTGTGCTTCCCATCTGGGCTTGGGATGTTTATTAATGAAAAAATTTGGAGTGATTTCTTAAAGGTCTATGAAGTTATTAACCCTTGAATGTCACTATGTCTCACATGATCTGAAGCTAGTGGATGTTGTATTCGCACTCAATTTGTGGTGGCATTATCTCATTAGGTAGAGCATTATGGTCTTCACAACTCATAAGAACTTGTGGCATTTCCTTTCAAAGTGAGATATGAACTTGTGATAGTGGGGGGGATGATTTTCTTTATGATTATGACATTGATATATCTTAAACCATAGGGAAGGGAAATGATGTGGAACTTTTTTTGATCTGGAAATTATAGAATAATGTTGTTTGGGAATATGAGGATGTTTGGAAATTGATGGATGAGTTGGAAATATTTCACGTAGATGTACGGGTGGATGGTGGAAGAGGAAGCCTATTTTAGATGATAGTGTAGTATACTCGGATGCATCAAGGATATGATTCTTTATAGTAAGACATATAGATATAGCTGATAGGTGATCACGTTGACCATGGGGTTTCTTCGAAGGGATGGTGAGAGGATGGCGGGAATTAGATGTTTTTTTCTCAGAATCGATTAGTTCTGGTGGTGAGGTTCAAGGGAGTTCTCCATGAGTTTCATAGATAAACTTTATTAGTTCACCCAACAGTTTCCAAGATATATTTTTTGTGATGATGTAGTTTTGGTGGCCCAGAATGAAGAAGATAGTGGCACAGTTTATGGTGATGTTCTACGTTTTCTTAAAGGAGAACGACGATCACCGTGTTCAAGGGGGTTTGTTATAACCAATAGTATTTATAGAGTGGATGTGGGATGAAATATTGATGGATTTCATCATAGGGACTCCCATGGAATGATGAAATGTAATCATGGTAGTGGTGGATCAACTAAAAAAATTGGTTCACTTCTTAGTAATTAATGAGTCAGGCACAGTGGATGTCTTAACAAATCAGTATGCCAATGAGGCATTGTGGTTTTATGGAGTGTTGTGGGTTATCATCTCATATCATGACTTGTGGTTTACCTCATGTGTCTAGAGGGGATTCAGCAAGACTTTTTATCTTAGTTATACCTCAACAATACATTGTACTCTTATATAGATGGAAATTTAGAGAGGACCATCCAAGAGTTGGAGAAAATTTTATAGGTGGGAATCTTGGGATTTGATAGATCTTGGGTTAAAAAAAAGCCCTTGGTGTATTTTTATTACAAAACTGACTATCACTATTCCATTTCCATGGCTCTGTTCAATGATTTGTACAGAAGATGGTGTCTTTCACCCTTATATTTGATAGATGATGGGGAGGAATATCTTTTTAGTCTGGACATGGTGCAATGTCCAACTGAGAATAAGCATATTGTACGTGATAGGATGAAGGCAACACATTACCATTAGAAGGTGTATGATGATTACATAAGGAGGCCCATGTAGTTATAGTGTTTGGACAACGTTTTCATAAGTTTTCCCCTCAAGGTTTGTAGAGGATGTTTGGTGGGGTAAACATTCTCTAAGGACCATCATACCTTTTGAGGTATTGGGGTTAGATAGAATGGTGGGACACTAGTTGGTACTCACACAACTATTTGAGATGGTCCACAACATATTTCATGTCTCTCAAAATTAATGTAATCTTAATAAAGACTACCATGTAATTGACTTTGGAGAGTATGATTTTGAATATGATTAGAAATTCGTGGAGTGCCTAGTAGAGATCCAGGATCATCAAGAGAAGGTGTATTGTGCAACGATCATTCCCTTAGTTCATGGGTTGTAGAGTCATAGTGGTCTGAGGTGAGTACATCAGAATGAGAATCAAAAATGCATTCCCAGTACCCCTAGTTGTTTTATGTTTTTTATTGTCTTGTTTTTATTTGTAATGTGATGCTTAAACCATGTTTGATATGAGATGATTTTTCCCTTAATCCTTAATGTGTGATAAAATCATGACATATGAAAAGAATATGACCTGAATCCAAATCGATATTCATTAATTAGGATGCGATTAATCCCATTTGGGTGAGTTTGTGCCACCCAAAGTGAATAATATGTTGACGTGGAAGAATAAATTCACTGATTCATGTGTCTGAACAGCATTCCATTTTGAGATTTCATGGGGTTTTTCTTTGTCTTGTGGTTATTTGGGGTAGTAGATGTCATAAGAGGTTTCTTGGATGATGTGGTTTCACCGTACATTTCTATCAATATATAGTGGGTGTCATTGTACATTGGTATGCTTTGTCCGTAGCGGTTTATTCAAGCAATTTGGGAAAACTGAGAAGTCTCTCATGGGATGGTTGTTTGAACCCCACTATTTTTTTCTAGGTTGATTTTGAATTCCCTAGGGAGAGATTAGTTTGAGAGTTATCTTGTGTAACATCCAGGACATCACCTATCGATTAATTTTCCTAAAATTTTTGTTGATGTATTCTGGGAGGCAAAGTTGACTTACATCAAGAGATCAAAAAGGCCCAATTATTCCATTGGAAGGTGAAATAGTAGGTGGTTTCAGTATGTGGCCTACTGAGTGGAACTAGTATGATTCATTAGTGAGTTCCATTTGTAGGTAGTGTCAATATGTGGTGTAATTGAGTGTAATTGGTATGTTGCATCGCTGAGTGGAATTAGTGAGTTGAATCGGCATGTGGCGTCCATTGCTGCATCAATGAGTGTCATTGGTGAGTGGTTTTGTTTGGTGGAATTTTTAGGTGGTTTCAGTGACTCATCCCTTGATGAGTAGCATCAGTGACATTTCCATTAGTGACTCTCTTTAGTTACTCAGCCAATGGTGTGTCATTTCCAAAACATTTTCAAATTTGCAGTTTTCCCAGTTTTTCTAGTTTCACCTCATTACAATTTTTTTGATGTTAAATTAGTATAAAACAAAATTTATGTGTCTTTTAAGTTGTATAAATGGATATAAAATGTAAATTTATTTTCATGAGAGAAGGATACTACTAAACATCCATGATATGTGGTCTTGGTCAATATCCAAATATAATGTCATTTAAAATTGTTTCATCCATTAATATAGGATATGGATTTTCTAAAGCTGTGATCCGTTCTAACTTTTTCTCTCTATATTTACTCTTTCTACCATGAATCCGTTAACTATTATTCCCTATGTGATCATGCATTTTTGTTGATCCCCTTAGATCAGGTATCCTTGTAGGTTCATCCTGCTACTTGTGCACCCCCAGTTTTGGCATGGGGAGGAATTGTTGATCGTATCTTCATCCATTACGGGATCCCATCATCTCTTATAAATTGTGTATCATGCAAGGTGGGTGTATGAATTTTATATTGTGGATATAGGATAATTATTAATAAATAAATATAATTAAATCTATTTAATATCGATATACCAGGGATAAATAAATGGGACAAATACTTATGTTTAATTTTGTTAATGATTCTTTATAGGCTATATGCCGACTGAAAATCACGACCATTTGTCTTATTTCATTGAGAACCTATGACATATAGTGGATTTTTAATGTTGATTAACTATGAACAACCACCTGAATATGATATAGTTAACCATAGTATTTAGTGATATAAATGTATGCCTCCGGATCGAACTGGTTCTATGCTAACCTATGAATTATCAAATTGGAATTAATGAATGGTTATTAGCAAAATATAAATACACCTTGAACTGTATAGTGTGGATATGTGTTGTTTGTGATTTTTTTCTTATTTTATGTGTGGTTTTTAGTGCTAAGATATATAACATGACTATAACCTGGGATGGTATTTGTGGTGTAAGGGAATATCATGTTCAGAGATTGTCTGATTATGGAATTAATGGGATGTGTTTGAGAAATATGGATATAGGCTCTGGTAGTGGTATGTTTATGTCACTGTGTGCATTGGGATTAGTGTTTAATATGGTGGGGCTATTGGGTTGTTTGTGATGAGGTGTTTCATGGGGTTTTACAGTAAATTGACAGTTTTCATATTGAGAGGAAGGATAGGGAAGAAAAACATTGAAGGGTGATGATGGATGTAGTTGGTAGTTTCTCGATTTGGGATGGAATGAATAGACAATTTTATTAATAAATAATCATAATTAGTTAAATGATATAACTGGGGGAATGTTTGAGTAGTGGTTTTTTGTGAATTGATTTCATATATCCACTTCTGAAGTGATTACTAGTGGTGATAAATAAGAAATTTATAGGTAGAATCATAGTTGGAAGTATCACAGGTTTTTTGATAGTTTGATTTAAAACCCATAGATTTGTCTTGAGTGTTTGATACTATATATAAATACCTGTATATTCATTGGGTTTCCATATTCACCTCACTATAGTAATGCACTATATTCCAAACACCCCCATTTTTATGGGATAGGGAGTCTTTCCCTAACATCCCATTTGAAAGACATATAGATGGCCACCCATTCTTAAATGCTCCCACATTTAGATGACAATATCCCATGAAAATAACCAAATTTAGTGGTTTGTGAGGCGCATGTGTTTATGTAAATGTTGTGTTTTCCCAGGCGTCTTCTCGATGATATGTGTTGTGATTTCCTTGGTGTTTTTGAGATGTGAAATGGTATGTGGCCCTGGTGTCTGTGGGTGGGATGTGGTTGTGAGGCCCATGTCTGTGGGGGGTTGATGTGAAGGGAATAATTTTCCTACATTGTGGGACTAGATGTAAGGCCCAAGCGTGTGTGATCTGGTTGTAACCTTGTACTTTTGTGAGAGGTGGGGGCGTTATGTTGTCTCTATTATGGTGTGAGGGTGGCTAATTTGTGGGAAAGTAGTGTGGTGTACCTTATCATTGATTTTCACTATATAATAGACATGAATTTCATTATTTGGTGAGTGTTCCATTGAAGTGGTTGAGATGTCTAGTATACATTGTTAAGTGCTTTTGGATTTTACTATTTTCTCACGAGGGCATTAGTATGCCTTTCCACTTGTGCACGAGAGACATTGGTTTTCCACAGAGAGTATACGTGTATGCTCACTCTATGTATATATAATAGAATTCATGTTTCTAGGAGGACTACATGGACCACTTTGGGAATTAGAAGCTCATAATTTGGGATAACAACTGTGTCGCTACATAGCTTTGTTCTTTTGGTACATACTTTTGAGTTTAATAGTATTTATAGTTGTTTTAAATGAAAAATGCATGTGGGATTGATTTTTGATTAGTTCATATATATGTACTAGATTTTCTTGAGGTGATACATATAATATTCAAATCTTGGTAATATTAAAAGTTTAATTCTTCCCATTTATGGATATTATATACCATTGGTGCTAGTCTCCACCCTAGGTCCTACTTGGGGCGGGACTCGTGGGTTCATTATCTATCCTCCTTCATCAGTAGCTCTGGTGGGCCACATTAGTGGGAGCAGTCATGATATTTTTGGATTGGATGAAATTTTCTAAAAGTTATATAATCCTATATTAGAAAAAATATTACTATTGATCAATTTTATCAATATTTGTAATTTATATTGATTTAATATTTTGATAAGTTCCATTAGTGCCCCTTACACTTTTACAAAACGAAACCTCCTATCCTCTATTCATCACACATCAAAACATATGTTTATCACCCATTATCTAACAAAATATATTCCCTGATTACCTCCCCACATTTTTTATATATAATTTTATACAAAACACCATCCTTATATGTCTTAATATTTTATGAAAATTTGGTGGTTTGAGGAAGAGGTACCACTTTTAATAAAGTATTTTTAACATATTACTTCTTGTACATCCTTCTAATTTTATTCAATTAAGATAAAATAACAAATCAAATATCAAAAAAAATATGATATTATGTAAATATCATCACCTAA
Source organism: Viscum album (assembly GCA_963277665.1). Lineage (NCBI taxonomy): Eukaryota > Viridiplantae > Streptophyta > Magnoliopsida > Santalales > Viscaceae > Viscum > Viscum album. The sequence continues at coordinate 142,672,267 of OY728138.1, read as the reverse complement.
ATCCATCTCCAATTCAATTAAATGGGAAAAAAATTATCATTTGTATGTGTGAAGATATACCGCCTCTCGAACTAATATAATCCGTTTTCTGTCACCTTCTATAACGTATGGTTATTATGATGTAATTAACAATTATATATGATATTATTCAAAATATATATCATTATTAAATGATAACATATTATTTATTTTCTTCTATTTCCATTCATGAAAAAATTATTACGTCATTCATGAGCACTTGTGAACTATCACCTCAATAAGAGGTCATTAGTTTATCATCACCATATCACATGGATACCATATATAAATATATTTTAATAAATAATATTATATATATGAAATAATTATTATTAAAAGATAAATTTATTTTAAAATTCTTTACATAATGGTTAATTAATAATGGAAATGTTACTTATGTGTACATATGACATACTATCTCTATGATGGTAACATGGATCAGGATTCTTATTCTTATTTAATAGACTAATTTAAAAGAATAATTGATCTATAAAAGTTTTTATTACTTCATTAATATTAATCGAGTGATGATTTACTAGTGAACATTTATGACGATATAATTAATAGCAATGTCATTTTGGACTCATATACTGAATATCCTCGAAAGTTCATGTGAAAACACAAAAAATATTTCTATTGTTATATAATGGTATTAAATAATATAAAATAATAATAAAACATAAAAATTTTATTATGAAATTAAATAAAAAACCAATGTTTATTAATCATGAATATAATTATTTTACATGATTATTTGGACTTTGGGTAAGAGGTTTCATCTCAATATACTTTCATTGATGCATATTTTGAATTCATATAGGCAAATTCTTTTATAAGTTGTATATAATGTCCATTTTAAATATCATATCTTGAGAGTACCTATTTTTTGGTATTTAAATTATTATCAAAATTTATTCTTTAATATATTTTATTCTTTAACTGTTTAAATTAGTATGAGATACTTTGACAGTTTAATGATTTTATTTTTAAATATTTGTCTCCTTGCTAATAATTGTGATATTAATTTAAATATTTAATTTTATGGATATGAAATTTTTATAATAGGAATTTCAATTTTATTTTGAACTTCATTCAACTTTTTTGAAAAGGAATCCTTTTACATGTTTTATAAGGATAATTTTGGCAAACGACAAAAGTAAAATTGTATTCCTGACGTACAAAAAAACAATCACTTTTCTACCACAATGAATATTATTTAATTTCTAGATTCATTTATAATATTATATTTTAATATATTTTATTTATTATTTTTTTGGGTTTTTTGGTTTTGAATTTTTTTTGATAAAGACAGTTATTTGGTGTTAAAATGGAGTTATAAAAGAAAAAGTAATTTTTCTCCTAAATTATTTTCATATGGGATTATAATAGGTTTTCAAAAAAGTTTTTTGATGATTTTTTTTATTAATCACATATTTTATTACAGTTACAAGAAACAAGAGAGAGTGGTATATATTATACATGGGGTGGCCCGGATAGTGTCTGGTAATCCCAATGCAACTTAACATGGGGTGTCCCAGATAGCATGATGAAATCCCATTATAGCTTAAAATTGGGCGACCCAGATAGCACCAGGTAATCCCATCAAATATTAACATGGTTCATCTTGATATCTCTAGTTAAGCCCATAAAATCCTAATTGTACGTTTACCGTATGATTATACAAAGTGAAAGGATTTTGAAATAGTTTTTAAAGGGTTAAATATATATGATGCTCTAATTCACCTAATAGAGTTTCAATTTATTTTTATGAGTTTAAATGATTTTATTAGAGAAAAATGTTTCATTGTTTTTCATTTGAAATTTTTGTCTTCAACTTTGAAATAAATATTGATGAGAATGGTAAATTTTATATGAGTTTTAATATTTTTACTAAACTAACCATTTCCATTCATTATATCTCCCTTACTGAGATTTTTTACTCATCCATTTTTTCAAATTTTATTCAAATTGATTTAGGGGTAGAAAATACAAGGATGAGATCAAATAGATAACATGGAATACTATTCATAAGGGGAAAAAAATTTATAATTTATGGTGTTTTATTTTTTTTGAAAATGGATATTTATAAGTTTCTACTTTTAATGGTTGAATTTATGTTGTATGACCTTTTTATTATTATCTAAAACACTAATCTAATGATATCATTGAATTGGAATTGTAGTTCAGAACACCATAATATGTAAATTTTTAGCTTACGTCCTTAATGTTGGTACCAATGAATTTATTAGAAAAATTTAGAGGTATAGATAGTGTTAATATAATTCCCTTGAAAGATTTTATATTATGGTTATATTAAAAAGATCTTTAATTTTTTGATGAAATTATTTATTAATCATAATAAAACATGTTTATAATTTTTTTCTATAGATAAAAAAATATGTTGTAGTGGAAGGATCTGATAGGATAATAACATTCCAAATTAGCAATTTGAGATGGTATGAATTGGAACATACTTATTTTCAATAGTGATTGATCAGTATACATGAGCTATAAATGGAGATGTATGCATTCACAAGATTAACCAAACTGTACATGAATGAAAATTTTGATAATGGATCATTTCATAAGTTAACACCCCGATCATTAAATGTATCATTTGACTTAGTGGTATTTGAAGGATGGATCAGATCCCTCAAGATGAAAAATAATGTCATTGGTTGTTCGAAACGTGAAAAGGTAAATGTTTATATTTATCATTTTGAATGAAATGCTAACCAATTATTGTCATTGGTTAATAAGTCTAGAGATAATGATTTTATTTGTTCCGAGAAATGGAAAACATTTAAGAAACTATTCATTTAAAAATGTATCAATATCATTCTCTTAATTAGAATGGAAGAATAATTTATTGAAATTAAGAAAAAGGATGGTGATTCAATAGATTCCTATAAATTAAATGATTGGAAAGGTATGTTTTATATTTTATTCAACAAAATAATATTAAAATTAATACATTTTAATCAATATTGAAATAGAATAAATAAAGATCATTTTCATCAAGATAACATAAATGTTATAAGAAAGTGGTTATTTTTTATTAAGAATTTCAGATAGAGTTTTCCTATATTTATGTGCCGCAAGATGAAAAGATTAAGAAATGGAAAATGTTGAATAAAATGGAGAAGCATCCAGAAACTAAATATAAAGGTATGTCTTAAATAATATTAATGTATAAGAAACATAATTTAAAGAAATGTTTGAATCCAATGAGGAAATGTTTTTGTGTGGGTAATTTTTTCATGGTATTATTAATTGTAACATAAAGAACCCTAAATAGCCAAATAATAGGGTAAAAATATCCCTCCAAAGGTATGATCTTTTATTTTCTATGATTTGAGTCATTAATCTAATTTGTGTCTCAAGATAGAATCATAGGATGTAAATCATAATTATTAGAAACAAATTGATTCATGAAAATATTTTGCAGCTACTAAAGTGGATATTGAGACATATGATGAGATGATGGAAGATCTAGGGATCCTAATGTCTTTCAAAGTTTAACCATATGATTAATGTCTAGAGACACATTTTGATGTTTAATGTCAAGAGATAAATAGCGATTAAGGAACATTCTAGGAGATTCTTATTTGGGTTTATGTGTAATTAAGATTTTTTAATGAGAAGTATTCCCTCAATTTTTGATATTATTTTTAAAGTATTTATATCCTATCGGGGTTATGTAATCTGTGATGATTAAATCTATTATATTGATTTACATTAAAATTTTAAGAGTGTTATGATGATGAAATTATGATAATAAAATATAAATATATAAAATCAGTGTATTTTATTGTATTTTATGATACTAACGAAATTCCCCAACACTTGGAAAATAATTTTTATTGAAAAATGTAATCAATTTACTATTATTACTAAAAAAATAATGAACTTTTAACCCATAAAATTTTTTTGGTTTTGTGATTGATAACATTAAAATGATGATGTTCTCTATCAGTCTCTATCAGAACAAGATAGTTCATTTTATCTTCCATTTCTATATTTTTATACATGGAACACTAGTTTGTGTAATCTGAAATTACATTCATACATTTATTTTATTTATTTAAAAGTGGATGTTTTATTAAACCCTCTTCGAATGTGGGATTTCAATAAAGGTCCTTTTAAAATATAAAACCCTATATTTAATTCCTAAGCTAATATTGTGCGGTTTAAATTTATTAGGGCATGTGGGAGATGTTACATACTATATTTTTAAAAAGTATCATTATGTTTGATTTCATACATGATACAAACCATTGAGATAAAACGAACAACTAAATATTTTTATCCAATATAGTAGTAGGAAAAAAGCAATTAGAATAGAAAGTATGAACATGATTAACTAAATTGTGAAAATATTGTTTACACATGTATATATAAATAAATTTTTTTGAGACTAATTAATTAAAAAATTGAATAAACCCCTTTTTCAAATATTTGGAAATATTTTTATAAAATACAATTTAAATATGTATAAGTGTTAATTATATAATAAAATAAACAAATAAATCGTTGTCTATTATATTAATAAAATTTATAGTATACTAAATATAATTTTCAACATTAAATCTATGTGTTTTATAGACACGGCGGAATAAAAAATCCAATTTTACTCATAAAATATGTATTTTTCTAAAAATGGAGTTATGATATTTTTGATAGAAGATTTATTAAATTTAATTAAGAAAAATATATAAAACTTATTTTAAAAAATATTATTCTTAAAATATATAATAATATAATATTTTTATTAGGATTAATTTTTGGATTTTTTATTATTAGTTTCATGTTTTAATTAATAGTGAAATCTACTAAATATAAATAGAGAACTAAATTTTCCTGTAAATAATTTGTATTGATAAATTATATATTGTATTTGTTTTAAGGAATAATTATATCAATTTTTATAATTTAATCCAATATTGGTCATTATAATCAATTTCATATGGAAATTTGAAATAAAAACATCGTGAACTGTTTTACATTTTTACTTTAAAAAACATTTGGATTTGTCCCATCTACTGAAATAATTTTTAATTAATTTTAAAATATTCTATTTTATAAATTTTGAAAAATTTATTCATAGTTTTGATAAAAAGGGATAAATTTATTACGTAGTTAACTTTTTTTGGAAAATATAAATAATAATTTTATTACTTTTTAATGACCACAATTATGGGTAAATCGTATAATTAATGGTTAGAATAATATAAAAAATATTAAAATATTATCTTATATCTTTTCATAGTTTTTGATTAGTTGTTTTCTTCTAAAATCATCCTTGGGTAGATTTTATGACCTCATTGAGATAATTGTATGAATTAACCCCTTTATAGTATGTTATTTTAATGAAAAATAATTTATGCCATAGTAATGTTTTAATTACTATAACATTATTAATATTGGGTAATTTAAGAGAAACATTTAACTATAAAGAGTATTTGTAAAGATAATATTTTTATAAACATAATCAGAATTTATTTTTAGTATTTACGAACAAATATTTTCAATACATGGTTACCCAATGATAAAGCAATAATTTTTTTAATTAATGGAAACATCAAATAAATGATAATAAACTAATTCAAATAAAAATAATTTTCAGTAATTAGTGACGTACATGAATTTTATAGATTAAATTGAAATTTTATTGATTTTTTTGAATAAGTTTTTTAATATATATATTTTTATTATATTTTTTAAAAAAATCAATAAATTAATAGGGTCAAAATTGACATTTATTATTTTTTAAAATAAATAATATTTTATTAATTGATATAAAATTAATTAAAATATATATTCATAATAAATGAGTTTTATATGGTTTAAAATTTCACTAAAAATCCATTTATGATTTTTTTAACATTTTATAGTAAGTATATAATGATTTAATGTTTAAAAACACATGTTATCATTCTTAGAGTTAATGAGATTAAATTTGGGTTAAATCTATAAGATAAGAATTAAAAAATTGTAAAAATAATTATAATATTACTTTTTTGGATTTATTTATAAATATAATAATCCAATATTTGGAATAAATATGTTTAGAGACATTGTGAAAATAAAATTAACGTTTATTAATTTCATATTTTGAGAAATTCAAAGAGGGCTCCTCCCCTATATTAAAAATGGGCACCACTTATTCTATATTCCTCAGTCAAAAATCCTATTTTGTTCATCAAGGATATAAAAAAATAAATTTATAAAAATATTCATCGCATTCTACATCTCTTATTTTAGGCATGAAACCATATATATTATTATTATGTTGTTAGGAAAAAGATGTTTTCTGAGGGAGAGGTATTGTTAGCAATTAAGTATTTCTACATTATATCTTCTATAAAATCCCTAAAATATTAATAAAAATTATGATAAAATAAGTAAATATTATTAAACATTCTATGATTAAATTATTTTAATTTTATCACTTAAATCGTTCTCCAAATCTATCAAAAGGGATAATAATTACCATCTGTATATACATAGAACTACCACCATGTGAACTAGTATATTTAGTTTTCAATCAGCCTGTCTCAAGAATAGTTAAAATTAATGAATTAATGTTTTTATAAGATATTAATGAAGTATTTATTATTATTAAAGGGTAATATATCCTTTATCTTCTTACATTTTCATCCAAGGAAATATTGAAACATTATTCGTACATAAGTGTGAAATGTCACATCCAAGTAGTGATGTGACCCATTTTTCATCACCATATCACATGGTCAATATATCTATGAATATTTAAAAAACTTATATATATATACTACATTATATTAATTATATAAATTTAAAATCATATTTACTGTCTTTCTATAAAGATCATTTAATAATGGAAATGTTACTCTTTCGTATATATGGATTACCGTCTTTATGATTGTGACATTGTTCATTGTTCAATTTAATGATTAATGTATTTATATAAAATAATAATTTATTTATAATATTTAATATTTTTTCATTAATATTATTATAAAAATGAGGAAATTATAACCACTTTGATTCTATTGAAATCATACTAACGTCATTTTGGACTCATTCCCGAAATATCATCAAAACCACATATATGGAATTAAATAATTATATAATCATTGTAACATGGTAATAAGTTCTATAAAATAAATAATAAAAATTAAAAATGTTTTTAATCATTTAAATAGTTAGCCTAGGTTTAATATTCTGGAATATAGTTATTGTACATTGCAATTCAGAATCAATGTATAGTATTCCATCTCAATCTCCTTTCGTTGAGGAAGATTTTGATATCATACACAGAACTAATTTTATTAGGTATTTATACAAACCCTTTTATATACCATATCATTAATTTAATAATTATCATTTTCTTTAATGATTTCTTAAATTTTATTATTTTATGAAGTATATTACTAAAATTTTTAATGGTGTGTGTGAAACATTGACTGTTTAAATATTTAATTATCTAATCTTTTCCAAATGTCAATATTTTTAACATTATTTTAGATATTTATTTATATGGATATGAATTTATAATAATAGAAATATTATGTCTATTTTTAACGTCATTAATTTTTTTCACAAGGAATTTTTTTATGTGATTATAAGGATCATTTTGAAAAACATAAAAAATGAATATTATATTCTTAATATACACAGTGAAAGCAAGTTTTAAACCTCCATAAATATAATTTTATATATAGATTCCATTAATTTATTACATGTTTTGTTTAATGAAAATCATTATATTAATTTTTGTGTTATTGTATTACATAAATCGTTATAAAGAAAAGGATTTTTAGTTCTAAATTATGATTTTTAAATATAATTTAACTTTATAATAAAGTGTATTACATATGGGATTAAAAGTAGTTTTCAATGGTTTTTATGAATAAATTTTTTTATTAATGATTTTTTAAAATAAAAGTATCCAAAATAGATAAGCCCTATATAGAATAAATAAGGGGTGTCCTTGATAGAATAAATTAAACCTGTTATAATTTAACATAGGGTTTCACATATTGTGTCATAGAAGCCTATTATAGTTTTACATAGGATATACCATATACTGTAGAGTATTCTAGTTACATTTTCTCATGTGGTGGCCTAGATATAACATAGTAAGAATGTGATATCTTAATTGAATGTCATCCAAATTGTTATTTTAATTGAGATGTTTTTTAAAAAGCATTTGTTTATATGATTCTCTTAGTAACTTAAATGGGTTTTAATTTCTTTCTATGGGTTCTATTTATTTTCTTTGAGAAAATTGTGTTTTTTTAATGAATATATTTTATAGAATATTCTCAAAGAATTATTGAGACAATGATTTACATTAAATTAGTTTTTATGTTTTTACTGAATAATGGGTTTCCTTAATATTATATCCATTACTGATATGTGTTCCCCATACCACGTATAAAAAATTTCCTTCACAAGGATTAAGGGGGAATTGAGATAATTATGTGATCAAGGAGGATATTATGAGTATTTTTCATAAATATAAACCACCTTTTAATATGATAATTTTTATATTTTATTGAAAAATGATACCTAGTAAAATTTTATACTCGTAATATATAGGTTCACATAATAAGAGTCTGTACTAATTCTATAAATTTCTGAAATGATGATATCTTCCAATGTGAATTCTTGTTAAAAATAATAGGATATGTAATGTTTAAGGTTGTGTTATTAAAATAAATTATCTTTCATGAATGAAAATTATTTAATGAATATGATAGATATATACATTAATTCTATCACTATAATAATTATTTAGAGGCTATTTTTGAAATATATTTAAATTTATTTGTGAAGTAGTACTCCACCATATAGAGGAATTACATTTTCATCATGACTAAAAAAGATTTTATGGAGGTATAAGAATAGATAAATCTAAAACATTTGAGTAAAACCTATGCCTCTTCTTTAGATACGATTCTATTTCATTAATACAGACGCCTTATAGGGATTAGGATAATTAAAAAAATATTATATATTGACCATGGGTAAGGATTAAAAGATGGTATTTGGGATTGTATTTTTTTGATCTAAATTGATATTGATGTATGGAGATGAGATGGGTGGTGGGGGCCATTTGTAATTGAGATGATGGGAACTATAGAATTACATCATGTTTAAACTAATAAGAATAAATTTTCTTGAAAAAAGATGCCCAATTTGATAATACTCAAAGTTAATATGGATATATTTCAAAATTATCTCATAAAATGAAATTTTAGAATTTTTATTTTATTTCTTACACTTATGTTATTTTTTTGAACCCCCATTAAACCTTTATACAATTATTTTGATATCAATGTTTTTAATCATTATTGGTATGAAAAGTATCATTAAAAGGAAATGTGACCCATAAATTTTCTATGGTTGTTATTTTTAACCATATCTAAATAATTTTTTTAATGGTGATGTTTTAATGAATTTTAAATAATTTAATCAAATAGATTTCTTTTTAAAATAGTATTTATATCATTTATTGAAATTCATGAAATATTATAATATACTAAATCTAAAACTCATATAAAATGGTTCCATAAAAATGGTTCATTTATAAGTTGTTTATGGTCTTCATATAATGTTCTAATAAAATAGAGACTTGTTTATATATCATTTATAAATTATTATTTGGACTAAACTCATAGTTTCAATATTTTAACCATACCTATGGTAATAAATTTTGAAATATTATTAGGTTGTAATTCTACATATATAATTATAGATGGATTAAATTTAACCAATTTATCAACCAAAATTTTCTATTTCATGTTTACTATTATTTTTATACAATTTAGAAATATATATTTATTATTAAATGCAATTAATGTGTTTTTTATAAAAATTCACATATTTTATCTTTTAAATAAAAATTAATGAAATTTAAATTATAACCAAAAACCTTTACACATCTTTAATAGGTTATATGAAAGAAAAAAAGATCATTGTTCTATAACTCACTAAAAATAAATAATTATATACTTTTAATACCATTTACATTATTTCATGACTACTTTCCCATTAAATGATTCGGTGATGTGTAAGCATATAATGTAATTATAACATCCCATAAAACTAAAACTAAATATTAATAAAAAAATGAAATAAAATATAAATAATTATATTCATTATATATTTATTTCAATTAAAATCTATTTCATGAAAAGATATATAATACATTATTTTTATCTTTCTATATTTGTATATGAATTTAATAAAAAATGATAATATTCACAAGTTATGTAACTCCAAAATTCAAATATATGTAGAAAAAGTTTCAATAATAATTTACATTTGTCGACCTAGAAGATAAAATAAATTTCCCTTCTAAAATATTTTCTTTAGGATGAAAGATATTTCTTTTACTATGATGTACAATAACTATACAAACACAAAATATAAATTCATGTTTTCGGTTTTGATTTATTATTTATTTAAATTTGTGTTATATAATTATACATTTTTTTTAAGTATGTATTAAAAAATTAATATAAGATTTTTATATTGGAGATATCGATAAACATAATGTATTTCATAAAAACTATACCTTTTAGTATTCACCTAAAATTTCACATCATAAGAAAAATCGAAATAATAGATAGTATGTCATCTATTATAATATGAATCCAACAAATAAGTCTATTTTATCAAATTTAATTCCTTCATGTGATATAAATTTCCATCAATATAAATTTTAAATATAATGAAATACAGTTTTTATTTAAAAATATAAGTTTTAAAACCTAAAATGAGCTCATAAAAAATTAAAGTATAAATTTTATTACCTTTTAATTAATTATATCATTTACAATTAAAGGAGACCAATAATAATTTAAGATTAAACTAAGATGCCTTTGAAAATAAATATCACTTTATAAAATAATTTTGTAAAACATTAAAAAATTAATTTTAATATTTACACACCAATATAAATCAATATTTTTTTTAAGGGAATATATTTTTGAATATTAATGTAACATTAATTGAAATCAAGTGCTTATTTCTTTAGTTATAGTCAAGACATTTGTATTTAATAGGACCATTATGCGTAGTTTTTCAATATGTTCATTATATTTATAAAACCTAATTTAAAAATAAGATATATATATATATATATATATATATATATAAAATAGTAATATTTTATGGTCTGTTGAAGCTCAGTGTTGTGAATTATATACTATATGAAACATAACGTTCTTTAGAAATCATGATATATTATTGTATTAAAATAAATGAAAAATAGAATCGAAAAGGAATTTTCAAAATGGTTTAAAACATTTTGGATGATTAATATACTTTTTTGATTTCATGAGTTAAATCCTTAGAATTATTAAAATATATATGAGTGGATAAGTCACGAATCATAAAACATGTTTGTGAAAAACCATTTTATAATTACAATGGAAGAAGATGTGATAACATTAAATATCTATTAGAAATAATTTTTTACATTAACATAAAATAGAAATTTACATGTCACATTAAAAGTTAAAATTTTAAGTGGTGACATAAATGTTGTTGAGATACATCACAATGAAAGTATTCTACAATAATGTATCCTTAAAAAGAAACAATGATTTTGTGGGATAATTGAGAAGAGTAATATAATGATACATGAATGTGATAGGAAAAATTTTATTTATTATTTTAAAAATATATCTTTAAAAAACTAGATGATAAGGAAAATATAAAACTATTTATTTATAATAAAACATTATTTTCCAAACTAGGAATATAAAATATTTATAATTTAATATTATGTTTTTAGAACCCATGGATGGAAAATATGAAATCATTATGAAACATTATGAATCAAAATTAAGAGAATTGAGATATCCGTATAACTTATGGGAAAAATAATCAATAAAGCATGAATTATTTTGAAAATGGTTTCATGTAGTAATGAATTTCACAACATTAGGATACCATAAAATGTAAATTAATGCTAAAATGTAAAATTATAATATGAAATAATGTTGAGTTAATGATAAAAAATCAATGCATGAAAATTTAGTTACCAAAATATCTTACTATAAGGGAACACTAGAATCAAAACACATTTGGTGAAATGTTCTCATTTTCACGTATTCAATCACCTTATGTTAAGGGAAATTAATTTAAATAACATTAAAGGTATATTAATGTAATATATCACCATTTAAAATAAATTTAGTGTATAACAGGAAACATGTCTCAATTAATCCAAATTGAAATGAATAATGAACTTGCTGCATGAGTAACACATGTGTTAAGACCACTCAAAAAAGTGGTATTTTAATTTGATATAATAAAAAAATAAAAAATATTATTAATTATATTATGCAGAAATCATTCAATTAATAAACTAAAAAATTGAAATTATTTCCATATTACAAACAATTTTTCAAATAGAGGAATATGAGACGAAAACACATACATCTGTCCTAATTCATTATGGCCCTGTGAAAAACATCAAAAATAGATAAATAAACTTGAATAGAAATACACCCAAAAGAATTATTCAAAACTATAACAATATAATATATTTATTTTTAATCACTTTATATATAAGTTACATTTTACCAATTTTCTATACATATTGTCGAAAATCATTATCTATTTGAAATTGATTAATAAAAATAGTCTTCATATTCATTATGGATAGAATTATTGTAATGAAATTAAAATTATTGGATCTATAATAGATATTTTAATACAGTTATTAAGGGAAAAGTTTTATTCCATTGTAGTTTGAGTAATATGAAAAGAAGTTAAAATTGACGATGATGGTGTTTCATTTTTTTCCAATGAAAGAAATTTGTATTCATAATTAATGAGTGAAATTATAATATAAACCTATAGAAACAAAACAATAATTACTGAAAATTTTACTTCATATTATACCGATAAATGGAATCATATATTATTTCGTGTTATATTTTTATAATATTGTTCAAGTTGGTGGTAAATCTGATCCATAACTGAACACACCAGAAATACTGGGTAATTGAAACATTTTCTAGTTATAATTTAAATATACCAGAATCATAATGATCATATTTTATAAATTATAGTTATATATATATTTATTTTATTTAATTTTAATGAGAATATAATTTATGTAATTTCATTACATATAATGAATATAACATTATCCTCTTAGTTATCCCAATTTAAAGGATTTAATTATGGATAATCATTTTCTGAACATTTCACTAATATGATCTATAATATTCCATAATAAAACCAAAAATATATCATAAAATTACATTAATCCATTTAAATAATCATCATGAATAATAATGTAATGGAGTGATAACAATAATACTGAAACCAGTCACTCTATGGAGGTGATAGTCCATACATACAAATTAATTTTTAATTTATTTTAATAAAATTTTATTAATGAATAAAATTGGTTACTATAATAGAAAAAATTTATATTTTAAACTTATATATTAAATTAAAAATTAGTATAACCTTTTATGCTTTTTGAGGAAGAAATAAATTTTTACATTGTGTATGTAGTAGATTTCACAATAGACAAATGAAATAAATAAGTTGTCATATTATAAAATTCGAAATGATCTTACTCATTATTTTAAGAGAATAATAATATTCAAAAAATTACCAATACTGATGTCATTAATTGGGATTTGAATATTATAATTATAAAATATAAACAAATATATAGGAAACTATGAAAAAACGGACTAATAGCATTGATCATAATGAGATTTAATTAGAATTTACCTTGGGAATGGTTGGCATTGCATATTCTCTTGAGACCAGAATATTATTGGAGTGAAATATTATTTAAGAGGAATAAAAAATTTATTTTCTTATGAGAGATAAATTTAGTGGTTTTAATGTATGGGTTTGTGAGAAAACCATTTTATAAGTGGTGAGAATATTATTTTTATAAATATATGAATTTCATATAATTTGAAAACATTATTAATTTGTTGATCAAATAATTTCTTAAATAAATTTTACATATTATTAGCTGAATAGTAAATATATTTTAAAAATATATTTTGGATGACTATAAAGGATTAGTTCATTTAGATTCTAAACACCAAAACCTATTATTTCATTAATGATCTTCAATATTTTCTAAAAAGGTCATCCAACATAGTGTTCTTGTTACGCATAACTTACATAAAACATTTTCCCAAAACCTAGGGAAATGAAATTTAATAATTTTTGAGATTATATCCTATGTGTGGTTAAATAATGAGAATATTAATGATCATATATACAAAACAGTAGAATACATTTATGATAACATGATATTAAATGTTGATAAACATACCTGATATATAATATAATTTGATAATGAACCATGTCATAAATCATGGGAGTACATAATAAATGAATCATAATGGAATCAAAGAACTTGAACAACAAGATTATTAAAATAAAATAAGATATCAGTTTATGGAATACAGATAATTAAAAGAACAATTAATTATTTAGTAATCACATTTAGTAAAATCATAGTGGATATTCTTCACTCCATAATCCAATATAACCTAAGTCAACGTTTTCTACTAACACTATCTTAGTGTAAATAGTTCTTTACTAAACAAGGTTCACTACTCATTCAAAATATTATTATATCATATGATATATATCATTAATAAATTTTTTGGGAGGATATATAATTTTTATTTCAACATTCATATAATTATTATCCATTCATAGTTTTTCCAAAATATCATAATTAATTATACATATTTCATATCTAGCTGAAAGGTAATTAATTTAAAAAACCTTTCAAACATTTCTTTATATCATACCACATGGTAAATAAATTTGGTTTTTAATGTTATCATCATCATAATCGAATACAAATTTGATAAATAATCATAATGGTATCCGTGTATAATATCCAAAAAAATTTAAGTACAATCTAAAGATATTATGGTAAATAGAAAAATCATTAAAATATTTATGGAATATTTTTTATGAAATATTCATCTTTCATTTGAAAATATCTTATTTGAAATCTAGAAATTTAATATATATTAAAATAAACATTTTAATTAAATAGATCCACGGAAAACAATAATGATTTCTTCAAATCATCGTGAAATCAAGATGACAGGAAATTTTATTAACGATGAGTATGTTAAACCAAGGAATAAATTAACATTTTCAGTAAAATTTAAAAAGTAGCTTTTAATAAAAAAACATGAACATCCCCTTTTAACCATATTTTAAAAAAATTAATAACTATAAAAAATGATTTTAATGAATTATAGGCTAATTTAAAGAACATTCATGAAAATATTTTAATAAAAATGGACATAGAAGAAAATGATTCCTATCCAAATAAGAAATAATGTCTTATTTCATAAAATCATTTTCTAAATAATTTTAAATTCCAAAGTGGGGAAAAATGTAATCGTACATAATATTTTAATTAATAAATAGATTATGTGAACATTCCAGATATTCTTGATCGATATATCATAAAATTTATACAGCATATGTATAATCTAATAAAATATTGGTGAAAAAGATATTGCAACATAAAACCATTACTATATGTTTGAGACGAATCAAAAGTGACATAAGCTATTATATAATAATATTTAGTTTATTATAAAAATATTATAGAAAAATTAACATAATTATAATATCTTATATATTAGGTATATTCCATTTTAATATGCATAAATTAATAATTCTTTTTTGATGTATTCTTTTTTTACTGTAAAAATAATTTATTTTCATGATAGTTTCAATTTATAGGAGTTGGTCCATAAACATTGATCAATATTCTATAATGTAGGGAATTATAATTATTATTTAAATATAATTTGTATTCATCTCCAGATACAATATATATAAAAATTATTTACATCATTCATGGATATGGTGGAACATAAATATGCGTTAACATTATTTTAATTTTACAAGGAATTTAATTTGAAATAGATATATATTATAATATAAATAAGATAAAATTATTATATTGTTAATAAAATATATAACCATTAAATATATAATTATTACCATCTCCATAAATTAGAAATTTAAAAAATATCACCTCTCATCCTATAGGTGGTAGCCGAACGTTCACATGAGTAACATTTTCATTTTTTTCAATTGGTTTGAATATAATAAATAAGATACTATGTAATTAATATATAAGAATAATTATTTAATAAATAGAAAATATATATTAAATATATTCATTATAATAACTATCTTGTATCAATGGTTAATTAAAATGAATTTTATCTCTACGTGGGGGTGGTATTACACACTTATGCACCTATTATACATTCACCAAAACTTTTTTGGAAATGTGGGAGAAATATAGTTCTTCCATAATAATATAAAAATTATATGATATTCAGGATATACAATTTATTATTTTATGATGAATAGTATAGTTTTTTTGGAGGTATAAGAATAAGTAATTAAAAATATGTTAAGAAGGATGAATAAGATTACACAACTTCAGCTCTCTTATATACCATCATAAGAACTATAAAAATAGTCTTTTAAGAAGAAAAAACATCCAAATAATTTTAAGTGATGGTGTTAAGATACTTTGGTAGGGATTGGTTAATCACTATTGCTCAATTTAGTGTAAATAAGAAAAATTAGGGGTGCATATTCTAATTTTTTGGTAAAAATACACATTTTATTTCATAATATAATTAAGAAACAAATTCATACACATGCAATATGCATCCAAATAAATAAAATTTAATTATTTTCATAACAAAATTGATCCATTCAAGGACATGGATATGAAATAAATATAATAGACATCATTTAAAAATTTTATGATTATATCCATCCCAATATAATCATAATGTTTGGACTCTTGATGAAAGTTATTTTAACCAAATATCTCTTGATGACATTATATTATGGCTAGTAGAATATTAAATGAAAATTTAACTATATCCAACTACAATTCATACAAGTAATTAAATATAAATAATTTCAATGGAAAATATGATTATCAATGAAGATGGAAAGGAAAAAAATATAGATGATTATCTTCTATCAATTGTATCTAAAAAATTAAGAAGTTGAAAATGCATATTTAAATGGAGGAATAAAAAATCATGTTTTCAATGTGGAAAATATGAGACATCACATAAATTTGAATGATAATATTAAATGATGATGATAGTGAAACATAAAATTTTAACCATTAGATTTTAGAAAATAAATCCATTTTTTGATATTTTATTCGAGGTGCACATCGAGATTAAATATTCCTCAATATATATAACTACTTTAACATAACCATTAAATTGGTGTGTCTCAATAGTATAACATAAATTATGATATATATGTATACATGAATTTATATTTTCTAAAAACAAAAATTATTGATAAATATATAGTAAATAATTAATCAATTTTTACTAAATTAAAGTTATTGTTTTAAAATATGTATTCGTCATCAAATGTTTTTATTAAAATTTATTAAAAATATATTATAATTAATTTTGGTAAATTTTATGAAAATTATTTGATTAAATAATATTCATTTTTTAAACCGGAATACAAAATTATAAATTCAGTAAATTTGTGGGATTTTTTAAAATAGCTTGATTTTTTAGTTAATAGTGATGAATATTAATTTTAAAAAAAAATTAATTTAATGTTCTTAAATTATTAAATTTAAAAGACCCATTTTTTTATTATTATTTCAAGAAAATAATTTATTATCTAGTAATTTTTAAAAAAATTTATTAGTTTTGAATAAAAGCAAATATTAGATTTTAGTAAAAAGTTTTCTCTGAGTTTTAAAACATGATTTTAGAAAATTGTTATAATATACATAATTTTTTTATAATATAAGTACGTCAACTTAACGATTTTTTAGAATTAATTA
This sequence comes from Viscum album, assembly GCA_963277665.1. Lineage (NCBI taxonomy): Eukaryota > Viridiplantae > Streptophyta > Magnoliopsida > Santalales > Viscaceae > Viscum > Viscum album. The sequence continues at coordinate 142,654,374 of OY728138.1, read as the reverse complement.
AATTAAATTTATAGTGTTCCTATCATTAATTTTAAATTTTTATTCTTAAAAAATCATCATTTTTCTTTATAGTTAATTTAAAATCATCAATTCAAATAATTCTATAAAACAAACATTCTCAGCATGTTTATGGGATAAATAATGAATTAGTATTTTAAACTGATGTTAATATATTTATAAAAATCTTATTCTTTATTTTTAATGATAATAATATAAATTATAAAGTCTGTTCAAATTAATGTTATTAAGAAATGAAAATTAAAAATCATAAAAATTAATTAACATCACCATTGGATAATTGGAATTAATAGAAATTAAAATAAAATGATAGAGGTTAAAATGACCTAATAATTGTTCTAAAATGTAGTTTACAGAAATATTTTGAACATATATATTTTTTATTTTCATGATTTATCCATTTTATGCTTTTGTTCATGAAAATACAGTCACGAAATTCATTCTTTTCAAATATTAAATTGTGTCACTCACCATACATATAAATGGTCACTCACTATAATGCTCTCTTATCACCATTAAAACATTATTTAGTCCAATAATTGATCAATTAAATTCTATAATTCACTAATATGAATCTAAAAAACTTATTTTTGGAATAAATCTATCCATCGAAGACCTTTAGTGAAAACCAAAAGTTATTACTCAAAAAAGAGGTATTATTCTTCTAGATGAATTTTCATTTTACATCTTCCACCAACACATTAATTTTTTAGTAAACAATTATTATATAACATAATCAATATATTAGATATTAATATATATTTTTATGATAATTTCATAACCTATGAAAATATCATATTCTATCATATGGATTATTAATTAATCATTTGTGTGTACGTTGGTCTTCCACCTCGCAATATGATGCCATTAATTTTTCCATTAACAATTATAAGTGTTTGGTATGATGAAGAATATAATGTATATATTTTATATTTATAGAATTATTATAACTCAAGAGTTATGATATAATATATAACATATTTTACATTAAATTACATTGTTGTTATGATGGCTCCACCCTTATGTACGATGGACTACTGCGTCACGATGTAATGTAAATATTTTTTCACTAATTTTTTTCATGGACTATAATATGGATCGTTTTATTAAATATATGTAATACTAAATACATAATAATTATATTCATGAAATATGTAACATCCAAAAAATATAATATATTATTACCCTCGTACCTTTTCACTTCAAGAAAGATGACAGCATCGTTCCAGTTTGTGTGGAGTTCCTCATCCACGACGAAATGTGACACTATACTTTCATCATAAAATAAAATTAATAACATGTATAAGTATATTTAAAGAAATTAATATTTATTTATATCTTTATTATCATTATATAATGATCAAATAGTAATTACCTCATTTTTATAATGATCATTAAAAAATGGAAGCATTACTCATGCGCAAGTATAACCTTCCATCTCTATGAATATAACATACATCAATTCTCAACACCAAATATAATGATTGATATTTAATGTGTAATTGATGTATATATATTATTACTATTTCATGATTATTATTCTATTTATTAAGTAATTATTATTTACATAAAATGACTAAAAATTACTAGTGAAAACATAGATGAAAAAAATCATTGTTACCTTAAGCATGACATTAACATGGACTTGTTAATAAATTCATAAAAATGGTCAAAATTAAATCTAATATGATATTATATATATGTATGGATAGATAATAGATGTATAATAATCATATATTTATTATATAAGAAGGTATGAAATTTTATAAATGTAGTCTCTACATAAGGTAAGATAATTCTAGTCTCTCTTTTATTTATCCAAGACGTATTCAAATTCACTACACATTTCTTTTCTTTTTTGTATTGTATCATCTTGAGTCCCACTCCTCCTAGTCTGATACAAAATAATGAAATTTATTTTTTAAAATATATCACAAAAATATATATAGTCCCTTATAAATATTAGGATCATTTCTGGGATCATAATTATGGTAAAATAACAAACCATTAAAAAATAAAAAGTTTTAAATAATTAAATAAATAAACAGTTTATTTAAGATCACTCAATATGGAACCTTAATGAGGAAAATTTGTTTTAGAGCATATACTGATGAAGTGAAAAATATTTCAAGTCATTGGGTGAATATAATATTTCATAATAATGGATTTAAAAACCACTGAAATAACATATTTGTGCATAATTTTTCCAAAATACTATTAAAGTATTATTATGAATCAAACTTTTAATAATAAAATATCATTCAAAATACTCAACAAATTGAAAAATAATTTTGAATTATTGTTAAAATAAAATATCTTTAAAAAAAGTTATCACTGTGAATTCATTATTTATAAAATTCATTTTCATAATAAAATATATTATAAATTCATTTAAAAAACATTGAAAAAATTATTCTTAAGTAACATTCTCTAAATATAAAATTCTTTTAAAATATATGGATTTATACATTGATTTATAAAATTAATTATTTTTTAAAATATTTATTTATATAAAATAAAAATGGTATTATAAAGTCTTAATAAATCTATATTTCCATAACCTATATCACTTTTTGGATAAGGTCTGTTTGAGGTTATGTTTTTGCTCCCCATTCCTCATAATCTCATTTAATAACAAACTGTGGAGCTTTGGTAAAAATATTTTTTGATACTGTTAATTTCCTCATTAAATTCCAAATAAATACAACCTTTTAATAAGTCCATAAATAATCATAAATGAAAAATATTTTTACATAAATTCGTTTTTTAATACACATCTGAAAAACACATTTACCACCAAAATTTATAGAAAACCATAATTTATAAATAATAATTTCAAAATAATTCATTTAGAGGAAATTCTATTCAAATAAACATGATTATATTTATATGCATGATATTTCATGTATAAATACATTGTATGGACATATATATGACCATTCATGACATTAATGATTTTTAAATAAATTTTTTTACAGATAATTTTTTATTTAATAATTCAAAACACAATTAATTTTTTAAATAACTTTATTTCATAAAAAATTATTCATGTAGTTTATAATAGGATTTTAATAATAATAATACTACATTTCGAAAATTATTATGAAAAATAAAATTATTCAAAAATAGACCATTAGATAAAAGGGTTTTTGAAAAACTATGATTCTAAAATATTTAAAAACAAATAATCCTTACATAAAAACGGGTTCGGAAATGAAAACCCAATAAATTATATTTTAATAATTAAATATCCCTGATATAATTTGATGTTTTATAAATAAATAATCACATAAATTTAGAGTAAAACCACTCTTAAACAATTTCTACATCCAAAGAAACTCACTTAATTTTTCCAAGGAGTCTTCATACGAATCATAGGTAGTAGAACATTGTATAATGATGTCTATTTTTAAATCGCCAAATATTTAATAATACATTTATTTATTTATTATTGAACACTATTTGGAATGACTTCTAAATAGTGGTTGTACTTTTTTCATTCCCAGAAAGTAAAAAATTATTTTTTTTATTTTTCTTTTTTTGTTCCTTAACCCAAAAGGTAGATTTACTAATCACATTTATATAAATATGTATATATGAATATGTATATATTACATATATATTTATATCATATATTAATAAAAATTATAATTTGATATAAAATATATAACTTCTATATATTAATAATAGATAAATTTTAATAATAAATATGAAGACACACACACACCCAGACACACACATATATATAACATTTTTTATTTTTGTTTTTATGTATGGAATTATTTCTATTTTATACATACCTATCACACACTATTAGATATGAATATTATTTATTTTTATTCTTTTACTTCACATACTTCCCACACACACACACATATATAAGTATAAATATATATGTGTATATTCTAACATATATATAGATAATGTATATATTTTAACTATTGTATATAACATATATTCATGATAAGTATTTATAAACATAAAAAATATATCTTATATGTTTATAACATGTTAATTTTACAATATATATATATATATATCATATTTATACGCAAGTAAATTTTTTCTTTTATTTCTTCACATCTTCTATTCACATTACCCACACGCCCACCTAAACTTCTGGTTTTTTTTCCTCTATTTTATTCACATAAATTCCTTACACAAACACCACATCTTTACCAAAATGGTGAAGACCATGGGTAAATCCCACTTCCCTTAAAAATTATTTTTAAATGTAAACAATCAAATAAATGGATACAACTCTAGTAGAAATACACATTCCATCAAACAAAAATTTCACACTCAACTATCCCAATCCCTTCCAAATCACACTAAATAAAAATTAGAACATTCCTCACAAAAATATACATATTTAAATATATTATAACTTAATTTTACTTTCCATACATTATATAAATATATATATAAATATATATATATATATATATTTTATTTCTATACCCCTATATATATATCTTCTATATATTTTAACATTTATATAATTTATATATATAATGATGCATGTACTGTCATATAGCTATTATATATTTTAACATATATTTTAACATATATTTTTCATTTATATATATTTCAAATGTGACATTCATTATATATTTATAGGATCTCTCCACTGCACACAACTATGTAATTTTCTTACTATTTATATTTTTTCATCGATTTTTTTAAATCACTCACTTTATACGTTATATATATACTATTAACCACTTATATATATGTGTGTGTGTGTGAGTATAACAAATATAAGTATATATATATACATTAAATTAATATATATATATATATATATATTATGAGCATATATATATATATTAAGTAAAAATTTATGACAATATTTTTGAAATACATAGCATTAAATTTAGTTATCAATTAAACATGTCACAAAGCGGATTGGGATTCCATCCAACCTCACATATTTCCATATTTATGACAATTGAAAATAATTATTATTGATCTTGTAGGGATGGAAACTAGAATTGGTAATTAAATATATTACCATGGGAATTATTTACCCTTATAAAAACAAATAAGAAACCAAACAGATCCCACATCACAATATGATGACCTGATAAATACTGTATAGTGATTACATAACTGGATCTAAATACTATAAAAATAGATAAAAATCAAAACTAAAACTAAATAAGGACTTTCTAAAACATTAAACTATCTGTATGTGACCTCATAGTCACCACCTTCAATTGTACCAACATGCACCAAACGAAACATTAAAAACGGAACATGCAAAATAGCTTAGGTATACCGACGTCGAGTGACATAAGTTGTGAGTGAGATTAAAAATACCAAAAACAATACACCATAGATTCCATATATTGTCTTTATAGAAACATTCCATGAAAAATAATTAAAAACAAAAATAATAGGGATTTATCATTTTAAAATATTCCAAACACTACTTTTTATAAAAAACTCTTTTTAAAAACATCATTCCATTTCATTACCCATCTCACAATTCAAAAAATTATAATAAACCTCACGATATTTTAAATAGGGATAAACTAAAAATAATGGAAAAAATCAAAAAGATAAAAAACAACAAGGCTATACAATAAATGTTTACATAAAATAAGTCGAAAATGTATGTGTAATCAAGGGAAATTCATATTCAACTATAAAATATATCCATGGATTTACACTATTAAAACACATCATAAGGAATAGGTTGTATGTTCATATTCAATGAAAATTTTTCCTTTCTAATCTAGATAATCTAGTTCCAAAACCCACATATGTTGTCATCAAATACAGGGGTACCAATACAAATAATAATGGTTAATAAGAAGCATTAAATTGAACCTATAGAATATGCCAGTATATTATATAGTAATAGTGTGTGGGGAATGGGTATTTCCTCAATATAATGGATAAAAATAATAAGCTAAATCCATAATTCATTCCATACATAATTAGAAACACCACCTATATGATGACTATATCCTTGGAAGACCTATGATAGAGGCAGCAATCAAACATCGAGCCATACAAAAGTGAAAAGAGAAACTTCAAACATTACTATATTTCAACTAATTTTCACAAACATTACAATATTCAAATTGGGAACTTTGAATTACAATTAAATTTCTATTTCCAAATATTTTCCTAATCCAATGTGAAACAAATAACATTATATAATGGTTCCAAACAAGAATTTATGACTTCCTGAAACCAAGACACAACTCAAGAGGCCAAATAGTCCAAACGATTTGAAAAAAATATTTTAAACTAATTTTTAATAAAATTTAAATTCAAAAAAACCATATGTTGGAATTGGGATTTTTGAAAAATCCATTTAAAATAAATAGGGATAGGAAAATTTAGGAATATTATAGTAATGTGTTTTGATATCTGGGTTTGAGTAGAAATTCATTGTTTAATTTCATTATTATTTGGGTTACCATCTATATGTTCTCCATGGGAACATTTATATATTCTCAAATCCAATGGAACACATTAATATTTCATTTTTTACTATTAAAATACTTAGAAAAAATTTCAAATGACCACCACATTGTTTACCATCAAATAAAACAAGCTAAATATATGAACCAAATAATAAAAGCCACCAATTCCCTCACACAACACCAATTTCAAAAAAATTCAAATCCATGGATAAACCAAATATAAGACCCAATAATTCATATTTGGGGTCATGTTTCATTTTATTAACCGTATTATCTGTAAACACATACTGGATTAACTAAAAATACCATTAAAATTCCATTAAATCAAATTTTTATAATGAAAATAGCAGAATAAACTAAAAAAACACATAAAAACATAGAATAATTATAAATTAATTAGAAATGATCATGAATAATATATTATAATTCAGAAAGGAAATATATGGAATTACCTACATTAACGGTGTACACATGCAAGAAAAATAATTAGAGAAAGAAGAATGAAGCATGACGAATGATCTACAATCCCTAATATCTGTAAAACATGAGACACATATCAAACCTTGAATTAATGGATAATAAAAGTGTATACCCACCCAATAAACCCATGAAACAAGAGTAAAAACATTAAAGGTGAAGAGAAATGTGAAAACCCAAAAATATCTTACTTTAAAACATTAAGGAATCACTAAATCTGGGAAAAGATCCAAAGGATAAGATCATAGTGGCACCCTTAATGTTACTAGGTTGAACAAGAGAGAGTAGGGGCCTATTAGGTAAAATGGAGGGAAAAAATGGAATCCCAAAATTTCAAGAAACATGGGAAACATGTTTGTTTATTCCACGTAGTTTGGGAAACATTCTACCAACTATGTCGCTCATCTCCATCATTTGAATGAGACATTTCACAATCATTCTAAATGGTTTCCAAAATGTGTGAAAGACATGATCCTCAAAAATAAGGGATGATTTTTTCTATTAATAAACTAGTGGTTTGACCCAAAACTAGATGAAACTGTGCATATGGCCAAAAACATATTGGAAACACCAATGCTAAATATGCAATGACATTAACCCAACCTAGGTCCTAATTGAAAGATAAAAAATAAATTAAATTAAGAAATAAAATAGAATCTATGGTCAGGGTGTGAGAATTATCCCACCAACAAAAAATATCTTCCCTATGAATGTCACCCAAAAAAATGATGAATAACACTCTATCCTAATGTGAAATGAATTCAAAATACACCATGGCCTTGAATTTTCCTTTCATCTCTACAAGGCACACATGAATTACTCTATAGAAAACAACAGGAAGAAGAATTAGAATGAAGAAAATGAAAGGGTTCTTTACAAAACATGATCTAATCATTCACATATCAATACCTCAACACCACAATAGTTCAGAACAATGCTGGAGAACCCAAAATGAACTAATTTCCTTAAATTAAGGTAAACATGACCAAATAAACTCTATGCCTAGAAAAAAACCCAAAACAAGATTTATCAATTCTACAAAACATAGGAATCTTTAAAATGTGATCCACTATATACCAAAACAAATATTTATCCAAAAAAGAATCCATCATTTTTATAAGACACACAAATCTCCAAACCAAGAACAAACCCAAATCAATACCCAGCCAAAAGTATAATCAAACACTAGGAAGAAAATTATTTCAGGATCATTATTACTAAATGAAACCAACACTAGAATTATAAGATAATGGTCCCAAATTGATTATTTTAGAACATGGATAAACGTAAAAATGAACACTATAACATGGAAACATAAACCATATTTACTCTAAAATAAGAGTCAAAAGCTGGGAAAACTAATCCACATCACCCACAAATCCAAACTACATGAAAAGATCTACTTTAGGGAATTTGTATGGAACCCTGATGTCCTGAAACATCTACTACCATGTATTTAGGAGTTTACATCCTCCATATAATGCCTTATCTTCTAGAAACTATATATGCATGACTTATCTAGGTGACCCAAATGAAAAAATCAACAAAAATACATTAGAGGATCATCCAGAGATATAGTTTAATGCCCTAACTGGCCACATTGGGAGAATATATGAAAATGTTATAATGAATGAGAATCCAGAACTAATGGTGGAAAATCTTTATGAATATATTTCTATTGAACACACATCCTTCTATATGGGGAACCTTCAAAAGTTGCAAAATTCACTAAGGGAACTATAGAAAACAACTTGGATAGAAAAAAACTTTGATAGAAATGCTTCTCTAAGAAACTTCACCAAATGAACTCCATCAGATAAAAGGACATTATCATTAATTTAAGGATGAAGAACCTAAAAAAGAATATAATATATCATTTTATCTTCCGATTATATCTTCATAGGAAAAGAATCCTATAATATATAGTGATCAACAGAGGCCTTCACTGTTTTCTAGCCTTTATGAAAAATCGTAAGCACATAAAATTGCCTCATCTAAACCTCATCATTAATGAACCATTGGATAAAAATTGTCTCAAAGACATCCCATGATATCCCAACTTAAAATGATTCTAGTGTAATAAACTTTCACTGATCTAATGATTAACCATAAAATTAATCCAAAATGGAACATGTTGTCACAACTTCTAGATCTCCTAATGACATTAAGAAAATCTCAATATCCTAAATCCAATACACATCATATAAAAAACCACAACCACTATATAAAATTTGTAAAATCCAAAAATAACTACATTCCACCACTCCACCAGGAGTTTGGTCAAAGACAATAACTATATTAAATTCACTAGAATCCTCTAGGACATTTAAAGATGGTATACATAGTTTAGAAATAAAACAAAATAACTAAAAAATATTAACCAACTATTCAATATTAATGAACATCTAAAGCCAAAATGACCAGCATGAAATCCAAATATCAAAATTGAAATCTAAAATCCTCTTTAAGGATTCCATTTCTATAAAACATTAAATACAACATGTCCCCTAGCCGACATTCCAAATTCAAAATACCATTTTTAAACCCAACCAACAAACCATATCCCACATTCAAAAAAAAATCCTAATCACAATAAACAGTTTCCATTAAAAATATTCATTCCAAAAAAACACATTTTATTTCAAGATCCACACACACTGACCGAAGGCAAAAAATAAAAGACTTACACTGAGAACCCTGAATAGGGAACCAATAATGGTGAGAAACCCTGTAACATGGTTTAGTGGATCATGCCCCAATAAAAAATCGATCCCTTTGGTTACATTGAGCAATTCACCAGACCGGAGATGGGTCACAACTCCACGTAAATCTCCAAGTAGCATACCCTCATGTTTTTTGTCATTTTATCTCAATAAGAACCCAGGAAAAAATCTCAAATACTATATTGCATTGGAAAACTAGAGGATCATAATGAGAATTTTCTTTTTACGCCCTTTGAATACCTTCCTCTTTTATACATATATTCCAAATAATTAATCCACATTATTCCCAAAATAACAAAGGGGTTATTTGATTTCATTAATCATTAATGAAGAAAGACTTTCATTCAACATGACAGCTAGCCCAAACCATGGAATGGAATGATAAGAATTCATAATCATCTCGGGATTGTGATAAGTGTAGGGAATCAATTATATCACCTTGGAAATGATCTATCCAAATAAAAACTACTAATAAATGAAACAATGCATGAAAAAGTAATGGGTGACTTGTTAAATTATAGAATTCAAATAGATAATAAGATCCATATACATAAAATAATATAAAAATGGAAGCTGAAACCAAAAAATGACCAACCAAAAGATGAAATGATCTTCGTGTGTGCTCAAGTTCACCACCATCAATAATACCATAATACACCATAGAAAACATGAACAATAAAACTTATGATTAAAAATACCCTAGGTCTACTAATACTAAGGGGAATATGTAAGTTGTGAGCATACTCATTCTAGTAAGTGAACACTATAAAGGCTATTCATATCCATTAATGAAATAGTATATAAAACTAGACTGATAAATATATTACAAATATGGATTTATAATTTTAATAGAATCCAAACACATCATTTCTTAAAAACAATACTTTATAAAATTGTTTTATATTTCAAAAATCATTTCATATTGACAATACCAAAACAAGAACCAATACCCGATAATAAAAGTGGATATGCTGAAAATAATGTTCATATATCAAGAATGTAAAAAATGGAAGGGCTAAACAAACAAATAGCAGCTGAAGGAGACACAAAACACATATATAATCCTGGTAATTTCTTAAACATATCTAGAATAAGTCCTTATGCATTCTTGGTTAGGACTAAACTTTTGGCTTATAGTGAATATCCATAGTAAATAACCAATTGGTAGTATGGAACTAACAAATCTAGTAGCACATCCCACCTATCCACTCAGCAAATCCAGGGGGTACTAACCCATGTAATTAGGGTCTATAATAAGATATCACTCAACCAAAAGGATGACACCCAATAATCATACGATACTAATATATAGTGTATGTGGAGTTCCCTCACATGTGTGGTTCAATCCAATAACCCTCATCCATCATGTTTTCCTAGTAAAAAATGAAATCAACCTATGTGATCAACCACTACGAGATAGAACCGCCATAGAGTTGTCCATCGCACATCAAACCATACACAACTGAAAATTAAACAATCACACCATAGAATATGTCAAATAATATTCCAAAACATACACAGATTCTAACCAAAACATTATAATTATAATTACAATTCTATTTCTAAATAGTTTCCAAAACCAATATGAAAACATAAAACTTTATAAAAGGGTTCCAAATGGGCCACTTTGAATTTTAAAAACCAATAAACACTTCAAGAGGTAAAACAAGAATAAATTAGAAAATGAATATTTAAAATAAAATTTCAATTCATAGGAAAACGAAGAATTTTTTTTATGAAATTGGTGTTTTTAAAACCAATTAAAAGGACTGGGGTTAAGAAAAATGGGGAATATAAGGGGAAGGTTTTTTGAAATCAGGGTTCGACGAGAAACTCATTTTTGAATTCCATTATCATTTCTGTTCCAAAAAATATTTTCACCCAGGGCACATGTGTATATAAGAAAAGTCAATTACACACATTTTGTATCAATTATTCACCTCAAAAATAACCAAACCAATTTTAGAGGACCACCTCTTTAATTACCACAAATCACATCAAGATACACATATTAACCAAACTATAAACATCATGAATTACCACACATAACTCCCAATTAAAATTGAAATGGATTTTAAAAAGGTTACCAATAATCAAAACCCCTAAATTCTTCTTTAGGTGCCAAGTGGAATTTTATCAAACACTATATCTTAATTTTGATATAGGAATATCTAATGAAAGTCCAATAAGACCATTTTTATAAATTATAAAACAATAAAAAGTATGCAATATCCCAAAAGAACAAAACACAAGAATGAAAAATAATTTTAGAGATTCATTTGAAATTATCATGAATTAAATTGTTTTATTTAGATAGAAAATAGATAGAATCCACTACCTCATTAACGTTCTCACACTATAAATCTCGTAGTTAAAGAATAACCAAGACCGAGTAATGATCTACCCAGTCTAAAATTAAGGATGCCTAATACACACATCACCCCACTCTCTAGTGGTCGTCCAATATGTAATTCACCCATTAGAAAACAAGAAACATGATTTATAATAATATAGAAGAATAAAATGAGATAAAACCCCAAAAATCACCTTAAAACATTTAGGAATCACTAATGGAGGGAGAAGAGAGAAAGAAGAGTGGCTTAAGGTATCCCTTCATGAAAATAGGTCAAATGATATGGGGGAGGGGTCAATTTCATAGAAAAACAATGGAGTAAAAACATGGAATCCCAGGTTTTGAAGACACCTAGGCAACTCACATGGTTAGGCCGCACATTTTGGAAAATTATTCATCAATCATGAAGATTAGTTCTACCATTTGAATGATCCCTTTCACACACAATCCACATGGTTTCCCAAACCCTCTGTATATTTTTCACCACCAAAAGAAGGGTGTATGATTTATACCGGGACTTTAATGGTTTGCCCATAACTATGCTCAAACTATGTATATGACCAAAAACCTCATGGAAAAATCAAAATTTTAAAATTCAATATATTTTTTTAACTCAAACCCAACTAAAAAAAAAAATTAATTAAATATTAATATAAAATAGAACCCATTTTCAATGTATGAACAAATGATAATATATATATATATACAAGGTTATTATTTTAAATTACAATATATATATATATATATTGAGAAAATATTCAATATATGTCTATTTATATATTCATATATATTTAAAAGCACCTAAATATTATCTAAAAAAATTTGGAAGTAATTATTATAAGTATATATTTATAAATTTATTATAATATAATCTAATTTATTTATAATATATAATTAAAATATTGATTACCTTATTATTGAAAATGAAATTTTAATGTTTTTTAATACAAATTATGTGGTTATTTTTTATATTTAATTAATTTTTTTACAATTTTTATGGTAATATATTTCTACATAATCATATTAAATAAATATTTCTTAGAAATGACTATTCAAAACAAAATCATAGAATTTTTGGGATGATATACTCTACCCTCTTTAAATTAATTTCTCCCTCGAAATATATTTTTCATTCATAAGAAAATAAAATATTTACATATTTAGTATTTGAAAAACTAGAATCCCTATAATTTTACGTTATAAAATGTGATAGAAAATATAATTACCTAGAACCTTAAATATGTTTCTATTTACTATATTTAAATGAAGACACGTAAACTCTAATGTTACCTAAACCACACCTCATATACTAAGTTCAATTTATCAATATTAAAACTTTTATATCCTATACAAAATAGTGTTCTATATTTTATTTGGAATAAAATACATAAAATATACATTTGATTGTACTTGTGATGAAATTTTTTGTCTATAATTTTAAGGAAGAGGACCTGTCTTAAAAATATTTGATATTAAAGAATTAAAAATAAATGTGAAGTTTATCTTTTCCCATGCCATCTTCTTAAAGAAGAAAAAACTCACCAAAAATTATACTAGTCCTTTGGAAAACATATTAAAATGTCGGGTGATCCAATAAAAATTCCCATAAAGGGGTTTTAAAAACCACATAAATTTTTGTTATAAATATAATTAAAAACACAATTTTAATCTTTATTTTGAAAATAATAATTCAAAATATAATATCTTTGAAAATACTTATCTCTTTCAAATAAATAATTTGAAAACACTATTCCAAAATATATTTTCACAAAAAATAATAATTATTATGAATAAAATTTTTTGAAAATGTTTTTTTCATTATATTATGTCATTGAAAATACATGTATTAATCATTTTGAAACATTATTTTTGGATAACTTTTCAAAAATTTAATAACCATTAAAATAAATGGATCCCTAATTTGAGTTCTAAAAAATATTATTTTTAAACATTATAATATTTATAGAATGAAAATGATAATTTGAAAGACATTAATATTTTGTATGGACACTAATTATATCGTTTATTGAACAAGGTTCAATTGATTTCATGGGGTTCTTCCACATTCTTCATAATCTAATATTATTCCAAAATTCCATGTTTATTATAACATTTTTAGGGTTTTTAATCTCATTTATTTCCCCTAAAAATGTTTTTTAAACTACATAAATTATAATCAATAGAAAAATTAACATCAAATATACTTTGGATAAAATAAATTTATTAAAAAACATGTTTTCTTCCATTATTTATAGAAATCAATAATTTATAAAATATACATGAAAAACATTTCATGTAAAGGAATTATTGATATTTTAATCATTGATGTATATAATGTGTGAAATGTTACTTAGGAATATAAGGAATGAACAATGATATGATCATATATTATATTCATAATTTTAAATGAAATTTTTCACATAAAATTATATCATTATTATTTCAAAACAGAGATAATTATTTTTAAATAACCATCTTATATAGGAAAAAAATTTACATATAGTTTCAAATTAAGATTTTCAAAATAAAAAAACGTTCATAAAATCTATTGGCAATAGGAATTTCTAAATAAATTCCTTATATATAATTAGATTTGGTAATCTATGAAGTTTAATGATTTAATAAAACATCCCTTACATAATTATATGTATTAAAAATAAATAATCATATAATTGGATAATAATATTTTCCCCCTTTCTATAATCTATTTATCTGAATACATCTCATATTAAATCTATGATTGAAATCTTTCCCTGAAGAATAAACCCACCCATTCACTATCTCCAACTCTAGAGCATTTTTTCCCAAGACCCACACTCTCGTATCCGGTGCTTAAATCATAGTCATTATATTTCAATCATAAATGATAATAATTGTAACCCATTTTTCAATCCAGTCGTCATAAAATAAAGTGGAATCATTTTATCACTTAAATTTTTGTGAACCATTTAGGTCTATAGTTTCATAGAATTTAGTGAAAAAACTACACCAAATATTCATAAGCCTTTAATAGTGAATTTATCCCACTTAACCCATCATTTGTTTTTCACATTAATAAATCATCATCATTTGTATGGAATAACTTATTTAGATAATTTTTTAACCACTTTCTATATATCCTAGGGAAAAACAAATATAAGATGGGTGAGCTCAAATTTTCTTGAATTGAATATGTATGCATTAACAAATTAATGTAATTAGTGGGAATAATAAGATCACAAGGGTATGATGACACAATAAAACTGTATATATAAGTATAAAAAAAAAAAATTCATACCCATCAATATAAATAATTTGAAATATGAAAAAATTTAATATAGAATATATGAATGAAAATTTTCCTAAGAATAAATAAATATGTTATATGTGATATCAATCATTATCAAATGAAACAATATAAAACCAAAATAAGAATAGATAAAATTATGGGTATCATAGAACATAATCTCATAGAACCCTTATTGGATAATTAAAATTATAATGGACTTATTTCCAAAATCTAATGTAATTATACACAGAACATAATAACTACCTAATGAATTAATGTTCTATCTGGTTTCACCCATTATATAAGAAATAATGGGCTAACCCGGTTCAATCTTGTGGAACGTGTTGTATAATCTACAATGTCATCACCTGATGTTATCTAGGAACACCCATTTTATAATATATAACGTTCAAACCAAAAAAATAAATTTGGAACCCACAATTTTGGATATTTAAGAACCACAACATTAATAAATGACTGAGAGAATTATTTTTATTATAACTGATTGAAACAACCATATTTCATTCCTGAATGATATTAAATTGTTGAAATGAAATGAGTTCTATAAAAATAACTTTGAAACACGTTTAAACCATGTAAAATTGATTTGGTCCATGTAAATATCCTTAAATCATGATTAAAATATGTAAAAAACAATGTTCCATAACAATCTATTTGACAGAAGATTAACTCGTGGATATAAATAGACGAAAAAATATATAATTTAAACAAACAAAATACATTTAGTGAATTTAATAATATAAAATCAATAAAAAATATATACACTAGAGGATAATTAACAACAAGGGTTGTTGACTACTGTGAATTGAAATATAGTTTGAATAGTTTTCTAAATATAATTGAGGAAAATATCCTGTTAATTTTGAAAATCACATTTTAAACTTTAAATCATTTTAATTTTTTTTTTAAACAAAAATTTTAAATAATAATAATTTCCATTATAATAAAAAAAATTATTAAAATTTACCATTTAAAAATGAATAAAATAATCATTGAAATTATGATCATCGAATCACATAAATATATATAGGTCATACTTGTTAGAGGAACATTATTTTTGGACATTAATACGGTTAGAGACATTCCATGATCAGAAAGTTGAAGGAATATTTATTTTAAAAACATGGTTAAAATTAAAAACTGTTTAAAAATATATATAGTAAATAAATATAAATGATTAAAACATTTTGAAAACATTTTTTTTAAACTATGTATTGGAATAAAAACCTTCCAACCCAAGAGATAATCAATGATAGATTTTAATAAAAACTATTACTCATTTATTTTTTGTAAAAAAAATGTGTAATAAGGTATTATTACATGAAAATAATATTAAAAATAATAATAGAGTATACTTCATGAGAAATATATGATTTAAAAATTGATACATAATTATATAGAACGATGATAAATGATGAGATTGTAATAATAGACTCTTACATCTTTGGTAACATAGAAACATAATCCCCACAATGAAATAAAATTAAATGAATGTGTAATATGATGATAATAATGATATTCACTATATAAAATTTCAAATGAGAATTATAAACACTTTATAAAATGAATATAATTTATAAGAAAGATAACTCTTCAAAGAAGGTAAATTGTGACAAAGATACATTATCACTTTTGGTAACATTGAAAATATAAAGCACTTGAAATATATATCCTAAAGTGGATATATAAATACTAATAAAATTAAATATAATATTATTAAATGCATTAATGGTAATTATATACACCCCAAAAAAAATCTGTGGTGAATGTGGCTTATATCTCAATGAAAGCCAACTGAGATGAGAAAAGCTCTTACATTGAGTCTGATTAACCATCCTTGTTATTTATAATAAGGAATAATAAATACATGTTAATTATTTAAATCATTGATAATATTAAAAAATTGAATATTTTTTTATTTTAAATATAAGTTTTTTTATTATTTATTAATTAATTATATTTAAGTATAATGTTTTCACTATATTCATTTTATTTGTTAAAAATGAATGTTCGGGGCCGACTATTGTCATATAGGTAATTAATTAAAAACTGAAAATTAATAATTAAAAAATATCATATTTAAATTTAAATTATATATTTAAAAATAATCATGAAATATAATTATGAAAAATGACCTAACGTTACGCTCATGGAGCTGGTAGGCTATATGTATGATTGATTAACATTTCTATTTTTCAATGATCATTATTGAAAGAAGGTAAATAATATATTATCATTAAAAAATTATAATAATATTATATGTTTTAGATATTTTATTTTATATAATTAAATATATAATTCATCTGATGTAAAAGGAAGAACAAATATTCGAGGAGGTTATAGTCCACACATTTACAATCGATGTTATCACCTTTCCAGTGTTTAAAAATGAAAAAAAGAACATGATAATTAAAATATAATAAATTTTAATTATTTAATTTAGAGATTATTTATTCCATATATGACATCTATATTCATTGATTCTACCATTATGAAAATCCGTGTAATGCATTGGTGAAAAAAGGTTCATATCGTTTCGTGAGGTAATAGTCTGCCGTAAAAATACAGGACATTATCGAATCCCCTAAAATATGTAATGTAAAAAGGTACATACGATATAATCAATAAAAATTTTAATATTTTGTTTTTAATTATCATATATAAAAATTATATAAATCATAATTCCCAGTCATCAGATCTTGTAATGGAAAAAACTAACATTTCTTCGTCACATGGTGGTCCTCTGTACACAAGAATGATGATTTCATTACCCATTCGATGTAACTGTCCATGATATTTGGTTGTAACTATAAATTCAAAACATATATGAAAATTTAAAATAATATTCTATTTATATAATTATTTTTAATAATACTTTTTGAATGTGGAGAATTAAATAGGACCAAAAAGATTGTTTATGAAGGTTATAACTTCACGAGGTTACTCCTTTTTGTTTAAAAAATTTGCCTTCTATGGATTTCATTATAACAAAGATATAGATTTTAATATGAAGGGATGTAATTTTTGAATTTATTTGTGATGTTTTTTATAAATAAAAAGAGGTTTTTATTTTTGATTATGTGATAAGTCTTGGTTCACATTTATAGTTGTGTAGGATTGGTATTGTTATAAATACTCAAACAATATTCAATGTTGGGAGGCGAAAATTTCATAAAGTGGCTAAAAATTTTATACTTAAAATATTATAAGGATTATATGATATATAAAAACCTATATAATATAATTAATTACATTTTTTGGACATTTCATTCCAAAATCCTCAGTTTCACTTTTTATTTCAGTTTGGGTTTTCATTAAGTTAACTTGTTTTCGAACCTATTTAATATACCCAAAAAAAATTAAAGTGAGATATATTCTATAATTTATTACCACTTATTCAATGTATTAAATGAAATTAAAAATAATTAAAAATATTCTGTTTTTTGAAATTTAGTTTGAACATATTCCAAAATTATGTTCAAAAAACTATGTTTTAACCATAACTACACAAATAGATATTATTATTATTTATGGGGTCAATATGATCATTATAAAAGATCAAATTGTTCATGAATGGAACATATCTGATATTTACTAATAGTTACAAATATATTGGTGTAAGATAATTTATTAATTAATTTTAAATCATATCATAAGATATAATTTTTTATAATTTAGAATTAATATCATTTTTGACATCAATAATTTCAATTGAATATTACCAATTTACCAATACAATAATGAAATTTAAATATATAATTTAAAAAAATAAAACAAAATTATTTGTAAATCTATAAAATTTAGTTAGGAAAACCATTCATTAAATTCACTTCAATTATAATATTTTAAGTATAATTGTTATTAGTTAATTATGAACTAAATAATTACCAAGTTGGAATAAAATAACCATTTAATGTAATTATTTTATATCAAAAATTTATTGATAAAATTTATTGATAAAACATATCATTTATTTTTCAAAAGGATATATATAATTGAACATATGTTATTTTCCCTTATCCCAAGACATTATATAAATTAAAATATTAGGGGGTTCTTTTTTATCTTTTCGTTTAAATAAATTCTTATATGGGTCACATTAATAGTATATTATCCCAAAAAACATAAAAATAAAAATTATTGTTAAAAGGGGTGATATATTATGATCAAATAGATTTTGGAAAACTTTATAGGTCATTTGGACACTTACGATAAATGATTAATACTTTTGTAAACTCATTCTTGCCATAATTGTTGTAATTAAATTTAACAGTTTTGACTAATCATATATGAAAAAAAATTAAATTTCCCTTATTCGACATTATAAATCATTTTGATCCCAAATGTGGAATTCATTTTTCCAAATTCAATTCAATGAATATGAAAATTTTAATTTAATAATATCCCTTAAAATGATGAGACAATTGGGTTTTAATTGATTTGTTTAAAAATATTAATCTATATTAACTCAATGATTAATAAAAATATTTTTATGTTTATAAATTATTAATAACCTACATATAATTTTAAAATTTTAATTGAAAATAAATTCTCATTATGTATTAATTCAATTACAATATTTTTAAAAAATTATGCATTTTAGAACAGTTTATATAAATACGCTTTTTTGAACCCCAAAAATAATCATATATGAAAAAAAATATAAATTTGATTCAAATATAATTATTTATAATTCAAAAATAAATATTTTACTGGAAAACATATTCAAATCACATGTCATCTTTTAAATTTATTTATTTCCAAAAAAGAATGGAATTTTTATATAAATCCAAAATTTTCATTATTCAATAAAAAAGTAATATTTTCCAAAAAATTCCAAGAAATAATACTCGCGAAATTATAATTTTTCTTTTATATTCAAAAATAATAATTTAATTTTATAGAATAAAATATATAATAGTTATACAAATTTTTAATATATTTTTTTATCAAAAAAACCAAAATATTTTTTGAAGAATAAAATCACTCTGTAAAAATTCATTGATTATAAACTAAATATTTATCAATAGTAAATATTAAATTAGACATTTTTATGTGTGTATATATTTCAAATATTTGTTCATATTTTTCATACCCTATAATTTAATAGATTGTTTATAACAATAACATATATCAATGGTTATATATGTTAGGTGTTGTGTGTTGAATGTGCGGTCTATCATTAAAATATTGAGGCTATGTGTAACAAAATATAAACTAAGTCTTCCATAAAACATAATAAATACGAGTTATTTTGTGTCCTTTAAAATATTCAACATAAGTCTCTTATTTTAAATGTTTAGGGTGTTACATCACCCCCTAATAAAATTTTTCCACACAATTTGAATCTTATCTCTATCATCAAAGGATACATACATGAAAATATTTTTTTCTAAACCGAAATCATGAAATATGTTCATAAAAATTATCTTAATAGTAGTTATAGTGAAATAAAAAAGATCATAGTGAATAAAACATTAATGTGTTTTGAAATAAAAGAACATAAGTGGGAATGAATGAAAAGCATAGATAATTATAGATATATACTGAGGTAATTGATCACAAACACTTGATTAATCATTCAGATGTGAAGGACCGTAAAACCACAAATATTTATTGTGTTAAAAGACAATCGAATAAACAGAATTAATGGTAATAAGATTTAAGTGTTGTTTCATGATATGTTTTCTAGATTTATTGAATTCTCTTACTATATATACTAATAAAGTATGGAAATATAGATTAAAGATTAATAGAATTTTATCCTTTAATAAAAATACTCCCCAATAATATCTTTTTATTTAAAATATTTTATTTTATAAGGTATTTTTTAGGACTAAAGAACTAAATTTCAAATTTTAATGGATAATATAACTCTTAAATCAATAAAAAATAATTCCACCTATCTCTTAAAAATAACCAAAACAGAAATTTTTATAAAATTGTATTATAAAACACAAATTGATTATTAACTTATATTATATATTAATCATTAAAATACTATAGAAACACCCAAATATGAATAGTAAATCATTCTAAAATTATATGAAAATAAAAAGGTGTTTTAACTTCAAATTTTTTCTAACACCATTCATCTTCTTGTGTAGAAAATATCACAATACCTATTTTTTGAAACATAATTGATCACTTTGTAAACAAAATACTTTTTTATTTCATGGTTATCTATATAATAAAACATGTGTTCCCATAATTACCAAAATATCCAAGATCAAATAAACCCTAATTGTTCTCAATAACATAAATATTGTGACCAAAAAATGTAAATACATAATTAATATTAAATATTATTTTATATACTTGAACCAAATATTCCGCCTCTTAAATTTTTACTGATCACCTTACAAAATCATTACTTAAAACGACAAATGGGGTGTCCAATAAATTGAACGTAGGAAAATTCTTAATATTATAGAAGCATGATGGAATCCATAAATCATAAGAGAACCCTACTTGAAAACAACATAATTTTCAATATTATCTAAACCATTCATTTGATACTTACTATTACTGCCCAGGACACAAACACCCATATTCATTGCGTGAGTCAAAAGTTTCACATTTCATTAATTAATGCAAATAATTGTGACCCTTTTTTCCATCCAAACCTATCAACACCATGTTAAAAAATTAGTCACTTATATTTGAGAGGAACAATTAGGTTTACCATTAAAGATAATATGAAAATTTTCTAATTGATCAATTCCCATGTCATTGAAAGAGAACATATCCCACATAACCCATATTTTCCTTTTCACATTAATAAATCATCGTAAACAATATAAAACCCATTATATATAATATCAATTATACCAATTTCATTATATACCATATAAAAGGATGAATAAGTGGGGGGAGTTCAATATTTCAGAAATAGAAAATGTAATCATTAAAAAATGAACATATTTAGTTATTAAAAGAGGATCATATGGGTATGATGACATTATAAAAATCCATGACTACAATGAAAAAATATTTTTCCCATTAATACTAAGATCATAATACATAAAAACATGTAGTAATGAATTAATAATATAAAAACTCATAGGAATCAATAGTCATGTTCCATGTGATGTCAATTATCATCAAATAATAATCATACTCCTATAAAATGAATTTTTAATACATATTGGTATCATGAAACATATTCTCATATAACCCTTACAGGACCCTTGAAAATTGAATAACTATATAAAGAACTTAAAATATAATTATCTAGAGAACATAATAATTTCCCAATGTATTATATCATTATCTGAGCATATCCATTGTATAAGCTATAATAGTCGAACAAGGCGCTATCGGGGTGGACCCATAATATAATATATTAAGGGATGAATTGGTTCTATCTAGTTTAACCAATAAATTAATCTATAATGGTATAAAATGTATCTATATAGTTGTACCCATCGTTTATAATATTTAAGAACTAAAAACTGTATAAACCATGTAAAGAATTTATTCCCTTAGAACACATTGAAACACACATTATTACTTCCATAAATTGAATAACCAATGGAGAAGAAACTGGATTCATAAAATTTACATTGGATCATAAATAACCAATGTATATTATCTAGGTTCAATGAAAATCTCTTGGAAAAAATATATACCTATAAAAATGAAACTAGTTCCATAATAATTTTTTGAAATAATCATAATCCTTCCAGAGAATAAAAATAGATGGTATTAATAAAAAATATCCCCAATGAAGGATAATTAATAAGAATGGTTTATAATGTTGATTATTGGAAATACAAATTAATACTTTTAAAAACTTTTTAAAGGAAAAAATCTATTTAATTTTAAAAATCACTTTTTAAACCATAAATTTTTTGAAAATCTAAATCATTAAAAACATCAATTTTAAAAACATTAAATTTCAATAATATAAATAAATAATCTTAATAAAAAATAAACATTTAATTTTAAATAGTGTGTATAATTTAAATGAATTTGATTAAAATTTGTAAATTTGTATATACTATATATTTCAAAAGAACATCCCCTTTGTATTGTAAAAAAGATAGAAAATATATATGATCCTAAATAGAAAATAATATTCATTTCAGATCATTTTTTAATTTATTAATTGGGTAAAAATTTATTAAACAAATCATTATTAAATAGGTGTATATTTTTTAAAACACTTTCAAAAATTGTGGTTTTGGAAAAGAATATATTTCTGACAGAATAGATAAATTATATCAGATTTCAAAAAACCATTTTATAAATTATTCTATATAAAAAAGTGACAGAAAATGGAAATATTATATTAAAATATTATTAATCATTATAAAGTAATATATTTCATTGGGGTCAAAATATTTCAATAATTTATACCGAATCATACACAATTTTGATTAATGATGAGACTCTAAAAAACACTATTTCCGCCTTTGTAACATTGAATCGTAATCCCCATAAAAGAATAAAATTAAATGATACAAATAACATGACAGTAAAAATAGGTTCAGGAACTAATATTTCAATGGTGCAGTATATACATCCCCAAAAATATAATAGGTTTATGAAATACCATAATTCCAAGAACAAAAATCATTGAAATATTCTACTACCGTTTTTGTAACATAGAAACCATAAAACATGTGAAATATAAATTATAAAACAGATATGTAAATTATAAAAATTTATTTATAATAATCATTAAATATATTAATGGTATGTATATGAATACCACATAAAATATAGTCGGTGAATATGGCATATATCTCATAGAAATAAATTTTGGACAAGAAAAACTCTAACCCTAAGCCTGATTCTTAAAAAATTTTCATTATCTTCCTCAATATTAAACTTATGATAATTATTTAAATTATTAAGAAATTTATAAAAGTTTTTAATTAATTTTATTTCAAATATAAACAAATTATATATATTTAATTAATCAATTATGTTTATATAAAATTTTCTTGACTATATTCGGCTTCTAAGAAAAAATTGAAATTTGTTTAGTAAAATATTGTCAAATGGTCATTATTAAAAAGTATAGATAAATATAATAATAAAATAAATATCATAATTATACCTCAATAATACATCTATATAAAATAATGAAATATATTTATGAGAAATAAACTAATATTATGATCTTGGAAATGGTAGGTTGAATGTAAGCATTAGTAACATTTCCATTTGTCGATGATAATTAATGAAAGAAGATAAGAAATATTTAATCCTTATAGAATTATAATTATATCATAAATGAAACTATATTTAACAATATTTAATAATTTATATCATTATTTTTATGTAAAATGAATCACATTGATTTGTGGAGATGGATGTGCACACGTTGACGAATGTTATTATCACTGTTTTAGTATGTTAAAAAGTAATAATAAAAATGATATATTATATTCCCAGAAAGAAAAATATATTATTAAATTCATAATAATTTAATTTATATCATATATATTCATTATATTTACCCTAATTAACTTCCATTTAATGTGATAGTGAAAAATTCTTACACATTTCATTATGAGGAGGTATTATGATTTAAACACAAGGGATATTATCGTCCCACTAAAATAAAGAATTTAAAATGGTTATATATATTATAATAACTCTAGAGGTATAATTATGCTTTAAATATGATATATAAACTTTTGATCCATCATTATCCCCAACAATGAGGTGTCGTAATAGAAAAATTAATGACATTGGTTCTCAAGATGGTAGTCTTCTTTACACAAGAATGACGATTTTGTAACACATTAGATGGAAGACTGGGTGTTTTTAGGAGACACCCATAATTTAAAAACAACGCCTTATATTTATGAAAATTATGTTATTATATAATCCTGGCATAATATGAATTAATGAGGGTAGAAAATAAATAAACCAAAAAATTATTGTTAATGAATGTTACCTCTTCTTTCTGTAAATCCTTTTGGTTTGAACTAGTAGCCTTAGTTGGATTTATTTCATCCCGAATTATGTGCTTCTTGGATGAGAGGACTGATTTTGGGAAATTATTTCATAGGTATTTGGATATGAAAAATATATTGATGGGTATGAAGATATTAGGGGGTGAGTAATAATTTTTATTTAAGAGGATTGGTATTATTTTAAATACTAAAAATTAATCTCTATTGGAACCCCAAAATAACATAAGTTGGTCAAAATATTGATAATTAAATATTATTATAAATGATATTGTCAACATAAACCTCCACCTCAAAATTAAACACAATTGTTTTTTAAAATTTTGGTTTTTAAATTCTATGTTTCCTTATTTTTTATTTTGGCATTCCATTAAGGTTACGAGTTTAGTTACCTAAGTAATTTATCCATTACGAATGAAATTAAGTGTACCTTACTATGATATTTATACCCAATTAATATATTTATTAAATAAATGTTACCAATAAATTTATTTTCCTTTTTTAAAAATAGTTTTTACACCAGAATAATTAATGTGAAAAAACCTATTTTAGCCTTAAATACATTATTACATTTTTTTATTAATTTGGGGTTTAATATGTTAATTTTAAATGATTAATTGGTCCATTAGTGGAATATATTTGATATTTAATAAAATTTTGAAATAACTCTGATGAAGATAAAATTTTTAGTAATCTTAATTCATTTAAAAAAAGTAATATTTATTTTAAAATATCATCAATGTCAATTTCTTCATTATTCATTTAAATTTACTATTAAAAAATATCAATACAATTATGGAATTTAAATATATGATGTCAAAACATATATAACATTATATATTCTTCAAAAAATTAGTTTTTGACAATAAATTATAAAATATACATAAATTTTAATAGTTTTTAATTATTTATATTTGTTAAGAATTCCTCCTCCAGGAATCGTTTTTTTTTAATTTTCTTAAAATCCAAATTCAGGTAAAGTGTGAACAATACATTCCAGATATCCAAAACCAATACCCCAAATTCCAAAATTAAAAAAACTATCACTAGTTAATTACTACTTTTATTAATTATTATGTTAGCATTTCTTAAGCATTTTATAATATTGTTACATATCATAAAATTAAATATTATTTTTCATGATTAATAAAATAATTTAATTTTCATAATTATATATATATATATATATATTATCATATTATATTTTTTCCTAATCCCATGTCCTTATAGAAATTAAAATGAAAAAGGGTTTATTTTTGACTTTTTATTTAATTAACTTATTATATAGATCAATTTAATGTAATTGAATTCTAAAATCTCAAAAGAAAATTTATATGGCCATAAGTTTCTTTATATGAAAATAATATGGGTTATGGAGAAGGATATAGGTCATTTCCCTTTTTGATTAAGGATTAATCCCGTTGTAAACTCATTTTTACCATAATTGTTGTAATTATGTTTAACTATTTTCACTAATCCCATTGGGAAAAAACAATGATACCAGTACTATAAATTATAAAAATTTACTATTCCATATCTATAATCAATTATTTAAAAATCATCTAATATAATTAGAAAAAATTTATTTATTACTAATCTCATAATGGTTGTGAGACTACGAGTTCTTAAAAAAATATTGTTGGAGAACGAAAATTCTATATTGACACAATCAATAATAATTTTAATTTTATATAGGGAAAATAATTATTTTATGATATATAATATATAAATTTATTTTAATAAATATCACATTATGGATTATTATCTTAAATAAAAAGCGGAAATATTATTCATTTTAAAATTGTTTTTTGAAAAAAATGTTTTTAATCCCAAAAACAAACTTATAAGAAAAACTAAAATAATTATGACTAAAATTTAATTAAATATAACTAAATAATACTTATTTTACATGAAAAAATATTCAATATTAATGTGGTATTTTAAATTTATTTATATATTTATTGGAAAATATATTTTTTATTAAAATAAGTTATTTTCATTATTCACTAAAAAGTGAATATTTATTGAAAAATGAAAAAAATTCTCTCCAATTGTAATTTTTTATTTTTAATGACAAAATAATGTTCTTTTTATCAAATTAATTTTTTAAATATCTCAAAAGTTATTATATATATTTTATTCATCAAAATAAAATAAAATCATTTTTAAAAAAATTGATTTTGAAGAATAAAATCCTCATTCTAAAAATTATCTGATTATTTACTAAATATTTATCAATAATTTATATTATGGGAGGAATATATATATATATTATAAAATAATATTCATACCCATCAATTTAACATATAGGTAATAATGGTAATATATATAATCGGTCATTTGTGTTTGGTGTTGCGTGATGATGGCATTATCAAATAAAAAAATATCAGGGATTAATGTAATACAAGAAAAAATGAGTTTTTAATATAATTCCAGATAAAATACTTTTTTCGTGTACTTTATATAATCAAATATATTTATCCTCCATTAAAATATCAGTTTTTTATAGGGAAATTTCATAATTTTTCTGGGTAGTCTGATAGTGAATCGTTGGGTGCAGAATAAAATAGAAAAAAATAAATTATTAAGCCCGAAAAATTAAACAAATCATTATAAAAATTTATGATTAAAAAATACGTGGAAAGACATAGAATTATTGGATGTAATTTTTAATGTCACGGATTTTACCATGTTCTATTTTTTAATATTATGTGGGAATTATTTCAAGACAAGGCTCTGAGACGGCGTGCAGTTCTGAGGCCCGGTGATCTCGGAATAAAAGATTAAATTAAATTAAATAATTTATTTTACATGCGTGTGGGGTTTTCCTAAAAAAGTGTAATAACTCCTGAATGGGTTGTCGGATCAGAATTATGAGTGCATCGTTGCTTTCAGAATAGCGAATTTGCCTTAGGCAATGCATAACATCGGTCGATGCAGGTCAGTGGTGAAATCTATTTTTGGATGAAACTATAATAAAATATTTAATATAAATATGTTATTAAATCCATGCTCTAGTGAAATATTTTGACTTTTAAATAAAGGTTTCCCAGGGGATCAGCGTTACAATTCCCATAACCCTGAATTTCCCTAGAGGCTCTGTAAAGCTATGGAGAAAACCTCTGAACGTGGCGACATTGTTCTTGACGAGCTACGCCGGCGACGACAATGCGACGACCGAATCTTTGCCAAAAAACGCCGCGAATCCAGGTAGGGTGTTTGATCTCTTTGTAATATCTTTACTGTTCATGATTCCTATAATGAACGCGGACTAATCCATGAGCAGTTTAGCTCACTGATCGATTGTATTTACTGGATGGGATATTGCTGGGATTTTGGGTATTTTATTCTTGGAGTAATTTGGTTCCATTCAACCATCTAATGGTGACGAAACAAGATCAACATGAACATAGATCGAGGTCTGTCCCTCTCGATTGTTGTGCTTTTCTTCCTCGGTTTCTACGTCTTCTTCTTGTGTGTTCTACGCGTTCTTCACGGGATAAGAACAACGATCGATTCCACCTTCATTTTTGTGATGTAACGATCTGAGATTATAGATACAACCATGGAGCGGTGGTACGGAGCTGCGACGATGGTTTCAGCGGACGATTCTGAGCAGATCAGAAAATATCGGTTTTTGGGTATTTTTCTTCAGATGGTTCGTTGGAGGTTTATGGAATGATATAAGGAAAAAAACACCTAATTTATTGTTCGTTTGATGGGGATAACCAAGCCCTGAAGCATCGGGATGAATGGATGCAAGATCGAGAATCTGGAGATCGGTCGAAGCGTGGGAAAGAACACAGCATTCTGGAATTTTCTCGACTACACGGTGTGTTGTATAGGCTACACGGCATGTGTTCGTCGGGGATCACCTGGCATGTACTCCGGGTGTACATGGACAAGGGTTGGGTACACGGCCAAGGACACAACATGTGTACCCCTCCCTAGCCAGACCCGGCCAGCTACAGGGGATACCCCATGTACTGGTACACGAGCAGGCGACACGAACAGACACCGTGTACGGGCATACGACCAGGGTACACGGGCGTTTCCTAGTTGACATAACACGGCATGTGATTCGACTTATGAACCATGTATATGCTTTCTTGTATGAATTTGACTTCATACATGGGTCGTTTACATGGGCAGTACCCGGAGTCAAGGAACACAACTTGTAACCTTACTACACACCGTGTAGTGGAGTTTTACCCAGCTTGGACGGATGACACAGGCCGTTTACACAGGAAGTACCTAGAGTCAAGGAACACGGCGTGTAACCATACTACACACCGTGGATCCTGTTTTACATGGATTGAGCTAGTTTCCTTCTATGACTTGGACTATTTTTCCATAGTGTTCATCCACTAGTTCGTTCTCTAGAAGGCTTTTGGTATTATTTACTATGTACAGGAGTATGATCCCTTCAGCAAGACTTCCTGAATAGATTTTTTGGAATCCCCTCCATGATAATTATATAAGGATACTCAATTCTTTTCTGGAACCCTTGGTAGAGTTCTTGGTATCTATGTGGCCAACTTTACCCAGGCGTCGATCCTCTGCTTAGAGGATTAGTTTAGACTGATTTGTTGGAATCACCCCATAGCTATTGGTTGTGATCCTCATGTGAACATTGTATTCTCAATTTCATGTGGAGTGTGTTCCCCCGGAATGAGTACTTCGTATCTCTCTCCTCATACCAAGGAGTATGTTCTCCTTATTAAGTGGTTAGTGGAATCTTCGAGATGGATCTTAGTGGTGGTTTCTCTATGGTTGATCATGTATGAGTATATCTAGATATTCTTGTTATATGCTTTATAGACATGTACTGTATTGAGCTGATTGTTTCTTTCCATTGTGGTATTTCCCCTTGTCGTATTTCCTTTATGGTTTTGGGGTGTCCTACTTGGTATTGTTATACTCACCCCTGCACTGGCTTTTCCAGCACGTGTCATGTCTTGTGCAGACAAGCGAGCCTTTGATAGGATTCTAGGCACACCAGCACTGCACGGTGCTCATTAAGATCAGACATGCCGAGGTGTGTTCTTTCGACTATGGATTACAGTCCCAGTACCTTTCGTTACAAGTTGGAATTTGATACAGACTCTCCTTTGTTGGGATTGTAATTTTGGCCCGGGGTTTTACATTACTATAGTTTACCTTCTTGTTGTACTCTGTTAGTTGGTATTTTAGTGTATGCATGCATTTCCATTTTTAGTAACTATTAGTTATCAGATTTGTGGGCTTGGAGATGTGTGTGTGTGTGTGTATATAGGTTTATAGGAAATTCCTCCCTTGTTATTGACATGCCTACTCGGTCCTAGTTACCGGCCTTTGGCCTATTGGTGGGGGGTTTGGGGAGTTGCAGCATGGGCCCCACTAGGATGGGTCATGACAGAGTGGTATTAGAGGTGGTCAGATCTGCCTTTGGACCGAGAGTCTGTGAGTTGGATTGGGGAATATTGTTAGGTGTTTCGGGTTCGACTTTCAGGCCAGGGACCCTAGTGTTGGTTCGGGAGGCCGACGTATCCATACACCAGGACTTTGATAACTTTCTTTTCCACTCGGAACACGAGAACAGTAGTTGCAAGGGAAAATAATGGTACATTAATCTAATAGTAATGGGTTGTGGTTTCCATGTCCTTCTTGAATCAGCTCTACAAATATACTCCCTAACTAAGATACATCTTGTTTCTTTACAAGATGCATCGGTGACGCGCAGCAGGTAGGATCCAGTAGCTCGATCATGAGGATGACCCCCTCAGTGATGAAGCATTGATACAGGGACTATATCCCTCAGTTTTACCTTTTAGTGGTGTGGTAGTTATTCCACCAACTGTGGAGCAGTGTTTTGTGCATGTTGTACCAGTAGAGGAGGAGCGCAGGCAGAGTGCCCTCCATGAGTTTTAGAGGTAGAGACCCCTCAGGTTTCAAGGAGAGCCTGACACTCAGGCAGCTGAGTATTGTCTTGAGGCAGTGGCCAGAGCCGTCGGTTTGGTCAGGACACCAGCATACCAGATGGTGATCCTGGCAGCGAGACTTCTGGAGGGCTCCGCAGGATGATGGTGGAGTTTGGTTATCCAGACCCATGAAAAGGTGAATCTTGTGTGGTCAGAGTTTGAGAATCTCTTCTGAGAGGAGTTTTCACTGGTTACTCTTAGAGTAGTACGTATACAAGAGCTTCTTCAGCAAGGATCCATGATTGTGGCTCGCTATTCATCGAGGTTTACCGACCTCTCGCGGTAATCGACGGATATGGTCAGGGATCAGTACTTCATAGCTCAGACTTTTGAGTAAGGATTGCGCAGAGATATATGAGATAGCATTATCCCTATGAGAATTCATACTTATGCTGGGGTGCTCGGGTGGGCTTTGGTGGTCGAGAGCTTCTTTGCAGAGTAGAGACAGCCAGAAGTTGTCAGTGGTGAGCGATCTGGAGTAGAGACCTCGGCAGAAGGGAGTCGACGTCAAGGAACCAGGCATGGGATACATTTCCAAAGGAGATCGCAGGACATGGGAACTACCGTACAGGGTTCATAAGGCGCATCCATCCAGCCTCGAGAGAGGTGATGCTACTCTTACGATGGCACGAGAGATCTCACTCGAGATTTTCTTACCCGTCATACTATCGACACAGGAGCAGTGGATGGACAACTGAGGAAGAGGCAACGTGTGGACCAGATAGATCCATGGGGAGGAGGACGTGGTAGAGGAGCTGGGAGAGCAGCTGAAGTTAGTCGGCGGTTTGAACATTTACCACCACCACCCCCGGGAGGCCCACCCCAGGCTCAGGGAGCTGGTGGATAGAGTTAAGGACAGCTACAGGTAGTGGAGGCTTATGACCCAGGTACTCCCGGAATGATTAGAGGTACAATATGTGTCTTTTATACTTTTTCTATTGTACTGATAGACATAGGTGCTAGTCATTCTTTTATGGCTTCTTATCTTGTTCAAAACCTTGAGATTTCAGTTCAGTCGTTGACTCGACCCTTACGCTTAGAAACAACAACTGGATAAGGATCATAAATCACACACCTTTGTAGACTGTGTGAATTGGACCATGGAGGCGAGAGTTTCAGTTGGAACCACTTAGTGGTAGCTTTGAGGCCTTACGATGTCATTTTTGGTATGGATTGGTTATCCATAGTTCATTCCCATATTTAATATTTTAGGTGAAGGGTGTGGTGTGTCCGCATCGATGGAACTAGGTTCTCCTTCGTCAGTTAAAAGGAGACCCAGGCAGCACAGAATGGACTCGTGCATAGGAAGGTATAGCCGATTTCATATCAAATGGCTACCATATCCCTTGTCGCAGCAGATGTTACGAGTTTCCAGTTTCCATCAATAGTGGCTAAGTATGAGGACGTCTTTCCAGAGGATGTCCCCTGGCTACCTCCATGTTGGGAGATATATTTTTGCATTGATTTGCAACCCCGGACGACACTGATATTAGCCTCAGCATATCCGATGGCTCATGCAGTGCTTCATGATCTTAGGCTTTAGCTATAAGACTTGTATAATAAGGGCTTTGTGAGACCTAGTGTTTCACCCATGGTGGCCCCAGTGTTGTTTTCCAAAAAGTCAGACAGGATCTTGATGCTGTGTATGGATTACAAGCGCTTGAATCAGGTGATCATGAAGAATTAGTATCCACTACCGAGAATCGATGACCTCTTCGACCAGTTAAGAGGGGCATGATGGTTCTCGAAGGTTGATCTATGATCATGAAATCACCAGTTGTGAGTACGAGATGAGGATATACTGAAGACGTCCTTCAGATGTCGCTACAGTCACTATGAGTACTTTGTGGTGCCCTTTGACATGATGAACGCCCTGACAGTGTATATGGGACTCAGGAACGGAATCTTTTACCACTATCTATACAGGTTCATAGTGGTCTTCATCGAAGATATCTTGGTGTACTCTGCGTCCAAGGAGGAGCATGCGGGGCACCTGAGGATGGTTCTTGATACACTCTAAGAGCTCCAGTTGTACTGAAACTCTCAAAGGGTCAATTCTGGATACAATAGGTCCACTTTCATGGACACATTATATTAGCATACGGTGTTCCAGTGGACCCAGACAAGGTAGAGGCAGTGCTACAATGGGATCCACCCCAGAGCGTGACAGAGGTGCGAAGATTCCTTGGGTTGGCAGGCTACTATCAGAGATACATTCATGATTTATCCAGGATTTCAGCACCCATGACAGCTTTGACCCAAAAGGGGAAGCCTTTTGTGTGGACCGAGAGATTCTAGTAGGCTTTTTAGCAGTTGAGACCGAGTCTGACGAGCACCCCGATCTTGAGATTACCGGAGGAGGGTGTCGAGTACGTAGTTTTCTGCAACACATCAGGAATTGTGCTTAGTTGTGTCCTGATAAAGAGGAAGGCACTGGTTTCCTATGGCTCACGTCATTTGAGGCCACACGAGCAGAACTACATGACGCATGATCTTGATTTGGAATCTGTTGTCTTCGCATTGAAGATGTGGAGGCACTACCTGATGGGTGAGCAGTTTATCATCTAATCTGATCACAAGAGTCTCAGATATATCCTCTCTCAGAATGATATGAATTTGAGATAGAGGCGATGGCTTGAGTTCCACTAGGATTAGGACTTTAATATCGTTTATATTCTTGGTATGGGGAATGTGGTGGCAAATGCTCTTAGCAGGAGATCCAGTTCGTAGTTGTAGGATGAAGAGACGAGGTAGTTGGCCTCTTTACAGTTATCCCTCTTGGATAAAGATGAGGGAGCTTACCTTCAGTCGATGGTTGCTACCCCTCCACTCTTGTAGAGAGTCAGAGAAGCGCAGCTCGAGGCTTCTAGATGCGAGACATTATGTGCTCAGATATCCATAGGCGATTCCACTAATGGATATTAAAAAGGTTGGGAGCACATTGTTCTTTTCAGAGGGCGCACATTAGTACCAGTGACATTACGGTAGGAGGTTCTGAGGGAGTTCCATACATCACCTTTGACGGTGCATCCAAGCGTGGAAAAGATGTACTAGTACCTCTGACGTCAGTTCTGGTGGTCATGAATGAAGAAGAGTGTGGCAGAGTTTGTTTCTTGGTGCCTTACTTCTCAGCAAGTAAAGGCTGAGCACCAGGTTCAAGCAGGTTTGAATCAGCCCCTTGAGGTTCCAGAGTGGAAGTGGGATGACATATCTATGGACTTCGTGATGGGTTTACCACGTACATCCATGGGACATGATTCCATCTGGGTGATCGTTGACTGACTCAATAAGTCGGCCCACTTCCTAGCCA
The DNA here is from genome assembly GCA_963277665.1 of Viscum album. Lineage (NCBI taxonomy): Eukaryota > Viridiplantae > Streptophyta > Magnoliopsida > Santalales > Viscaceae > Viscum > Viscum album. The sequence continues at coordinate 142,619,875 of OY728138.1, read as the reverse complement.
CATGGGAGTAGAGTTCAGTTGAGAGCTTGGGATGCCTCTATGTGCAGGATATAGTTCGGATTCATGGAGAGCCATCCATGGTCATCTCAGATCATGATGCTCATTTCACATTCCGTTAGTGGAAGGGATTTCATGAAGCTCTTGGGACTCAATTACGCTTGAGCATAGCGTTTCATCCTCAGACTGATGGTCAGACGGATCAGATCATCCATGTCCTGGCAGATATGCTACGAGCTTGCATACTTGACTTCGGTCGTAGATGGGAGGATCACCTACCACTGGTGAAATTTTCTTATAACAACAGTTATCATTCCACTATTTGTATGAAACCATTCGAGGATTTGTACTGGCGACCTTGGAGGTCCCCACTTTGCTAAAATGACCCAGGAGAGTCAGCACTCATGGGCCTAGAGATGGTGCGATCTACTACAGAGAAGGTGTCGGTCATCCAGGAGAGGATGAACACTACACAGAGTCAGCAGAAGTCTAATGCTGGAAGGAGACAGAGGCCCTTGGAGTTCGAAGAGGGAGACCATGTGGTCCTTCGGGTCTCACCTCGATGTAGATTTTTGAGAATTGGCTCTGGTAGCAAGCTATCTCTAAGGTTCATCAGCCCTTTTCAGATTCTGAGTAGTGTTGGCGAGGTGGTGTACTTCTTGGCACTACCACCTCAGATGGACTGGGTACACAAAGTCTTCCATGTGTCGCAACTGCGGAGGTACGTGCATGATCCATCGCACATTATCGACTGGGGAGAGCCGGACATTGATGATGGAGTGACCTTTGCGGTGTACCCAGAGTAGATCTAGGATCGGTAGGAGAGGATCCTTCGTGGGTGAGCTATTCCCTTGGTGCATGTCTGGTGGCATCCCAGGAATCTCTATGAGGGAACGTGGGAGTGGGAGGCTCAGATTCATGTGCAGTACCCACATCTTCTTGAGTAGTCTTTGTTTTGGATTTTCATGGACGTGAAATCCCTAAGGTTGGTGTGATTTAATGTCTCTGATTTTACCATTTTTTATTTTTTAATATTATTTGGGAATTATTTTGAGACCATGCTCTGAGACGGTGTGCAGTTCCGAGGCCCAGTGATCCCGGAACAAATGTTTGAATTAAATTAAATAATTTAATTTACACACATATGGTGTTATCCATGAAATGGAGAATAACTCATGAATAGGCGCTCAGATCATAAATCTGAGGGCATCGTTGTTTTCAGAATAGCGATTTTACCTTAGGTGAGGCCTAACATCGGTCAGCGTAGGTCGGTGGTGAAATCTAGTTTTTTGGACGCAACTGTAAAAAAATATTTAATAAAAATATTTTAATAAATCCTTGCTACAGCTAAATCATTTAACTTTTAAATAAAGGTTTCATAGGAGATCAGGGTTACAATTACCATAACCCTGAATTTCCTTGGATGCTCTAGAATGCTCTGGAAAAATCCTCCAAACACGGCGACGATGTTCTTGATGAGCTTCACAGGCGACGGCGACATGGTGACTGGATCATCGGCAATGAATATCTCGAATCCAGGTAGGAAATTTGGTCTCTTTGTGATTTCATTCCCGTTCTTGATTCCTATGAAGAACACGGACTAATCCAAGAATATATTTGCCTGTGGATCAATTGTATTTTCGAGATGGGAATTTGTGGGGATTTTGGGGATTAGATTCTTGGAGTAATTTTGTTTCATTCGACCATCTAATGGTGAAGAACCATGATCAACAATAACATCGATCGAGGTTCATCCCTCTATATTGTTGTTCATTTCTTCCCCGGTTTCTACGCGGTCTTCATGTGCGTTCTACGCATTCTTTCTAAGATAAGAACAAAGATCTATTGGACCTTCGTTTTGCGGCATAACGATCCAATATTGTAGTTCCAACCTTGGAGCTGTGGTACGGAGCTGCGACGACGGTTTCGGCAGATGATTCGGAGCAGATCGAGAGATATCAGTTTTTTGGTGTTTTTCTTCCTATGGATCATTGGAGGGTTATGACCTGATTTAAGGACCGAAAACACCTGATTTGGTGTTTGTATGATGGGGAAAACCAATCCATGAGGCATCAGGACGAACGAGCTAATGATTGAGAATCTAGAGAATGGATGAAGCGCGAGGAAGAAGACGGAGTTCTGGAATTTTCTGGACTACACGGCGTGTAGTATGGGCTACATGGTGTGTGTCCATCCCAGATCACCTAGCCTGTACTCAGGGAGTACACGGACACGGGTTGGGTACACGGCCGAGGACACGGTGTGTGTACCCCTCCCTGGCCAGACTCGGCCAGCTATACGGGTTACCCCGGGTACTGGTACCCTAGCAGGCGACACAGACAGACACTGTGTACAGGCATATGGCCAGGGTACACAGGTGTTTCCCAGTTGACATAACACGACATGTGTTTCGAAATACACGCTGTGTATATGCTTTCTTACACGACTTAAACCTCTGACACGGGCTGTTTACACAGGCAGTACCCAGAGTCAAGGAACATGGCATGTAACCTTACAACACGTTGTGTAGTGGAATTTTACACAGCATGGACGGATGACACGGGCCATTTACACAGGAAGTACCCGAAGTCAAGGAAAAAGGCGTGTAACCATACTACACACCATGTAACCAGTTTTACATGGCTTGAGACAATTTCCTTCTATGACATGGAGTATTTTTTTCTTAGGGTTCGTCCCCTAGGTCTTTCTCCTGAAGGTTTCTGGAATCATTTCCTACGTACAAGAGTATGATCCCTTCATCAGGACTTCCTGAATAAAGTTATTGGAATCCCCTCTGTGAGACTTAGAGTCGGATCCTCTATTAATTTCTAGAACCCTAGGTAGAGTTCTCGGTATTGACATGACCAACATTACTCGGGCGCCGATCCTCTACTTAGTGGATTAGTTCAGACTGAGGTGTTGGAATCGCCCAATAGCTATTGGTTGTGATCCTCATCTGAACATCTTATTCTCAAGTACATGTAGAGTGTGTTCTCCCGGAATGAGTAATTCATATCACTCTTATCAGACCAATGAGTATGTTCTCCTTGTTATGTTTTTATTGGAATCTTTGAGGTGGATATTAGTGGTGGTTACGCGATGGTCAATCATGTATGAGTATATCTGGATATTCTAGTTATATGTTATGTATACATATACTGTGTAGAGCTGACTTTATCTTTCCTTTTTGGTATTTCCCATTGTTGTATTTCCATAGTGGTTTTGGGGTGTCCTACTGCATATTATTATAGTCACCCCTGAAGGAGCTTTACTCGCACGTATCCTGTCTTGTGCAGACAAGTGAGCCTTTGACAGGATTCTAGGCGGACCAGCACCAGATGGTGCTCAGCAAGATCAGACAGGCCATGGTGTGTTCATACAGCTATGGATTTCAGTCCCAGTACCTTTCATTATAGGATGTAATTTGTTACAGACTCTCTTTTGGTGGGCTTGTACTTTTGGCCCAGGGTTTTACATTACTATACATTACCTTCCTGTCATACTCTGTTTTTTTTTATTTTAGTGTATGCATGCATTTCAATTTTTAGTAGATTTTTACTTTTCATCATTGTGGTCTTGGATATGTGTGTGTGTACAGGTTTATAGGAAATTTCTCCCATGTTAGTGACATGCCTACTCAGTGCTAGTCACCAGCCCCACGCCTATTGGAGGAGATCTTGGGGAGTTGTGGCATGGGCCCCACAGCGACGGGTCGTGAGATAATTTATTCTTTCCAAAAAAGGAAAAACTAAAATAATTTATTTATTGTTTCTTTTAAATTCATTAAACCTTAAGATACATTTTATTATAATTTTTACAAATATATATATAAATATAGACATATGTGTATACAAAATTTATTTATATATAATATATTAGTATTACTTATAATTTATTATAAAGTTTATAAATTCTATATAATTATGAAACATAAAATTTCCATATATATAGATATATAAATATAAATTTTTTTCCATGTTTATAAGTATGATGTATTTTCCACCTTTTCACTGACATGTCAGACACTCTAATATATATATATATATATATATATATATATTCATTTATTACTTCCCAAATATATATATGTCTATAAATAGGTATTATCTAACTTATATATAAAGAAATTTTTTTGACATACATATATATTATTATTTGGTTCTTTGGAGTAAAATTACATTAAAAAAATAGACACACACCAAACACACCCAGACTATAAAGGCATATCTTATCCCCCACATAGAGAACCCACCCGACCGACAGATTTATTTTATATATATATATATGATGGCATGTCTTCAATATCCGCTACTGTATGAAGCTCATGTCTTCACTATCCACTACTGTATTACTTATAATTTATTATCAAATAGTGTTTCCATTCATAATATGTGGAGAAGATCCCTATATTTATGTGGAAACATCCTTGGAATAATTGTTAGTGGTTCTTTTCTATGTCGATGATTCTATATTTATTGGAATTTACAAATAATTTGAATAAATTTCAATAAATTGATCAAACCATAGCTTGAGATATATATTATAAATTAATTGATGTATATTCATAGGCTACGAATAATTTAGAAATAGATATATACTTTTCTCTCCATGCTAAATAATTCAAGGGTGGTGCGGGAAAATGTAAACATGTGCATATCCAAACTAATTAAACTCCGATTACATTTGGGGAATAAAATGGGATGAATAGGGATAAGAAATATACTTATCAAAACTTATATAGGTTAAATATAGGAATTATTATATGAAATACTACAAGACAAATACATTTGGAACTGTAAAACGGTTACTAGATTTAATTCAAATATGTCCACAGAATTATGACCATGTTTTAGATAAATACAACATGAGATAAATCTATGTACTCTTAATTTTTTTTATGAAAATGTAATTTAAGGAATGTATGATTAATTATATTCATTCTCTAATTTGGATTTGTTTGGAGAAGTGGTATAACATAAATGTACATGAAATCGATATTTATTCACCACTAATAAATGTTTTGAATGTGTAATGAATATTCCCCTGTCCTCATTGTATATAATTCCCCATCCATATGATCATTTTTTGGACAACGATAATTTTCAATTTATTTCCAATAAGTGAGAATGGTCATGTAAAATTCAATATATTATATTTTATTCCAACTAGTGGTATCAAATAATTGATGAGATGTTTTATTGTGAATTATTATTTGGGGTTTTCACTAGAGATAAATTATCTATGGAGATAATACACATGTGAAATATATTTTATACACTTCATGTATAAATTCAATGTTTTGAAAATGTATTATAGAAATAATTTTTCAATCTAAATATTTTTTCATAAGGATCATATCCTAAAAATTTGTATAGATGTGAAATAATTATTCTCTGGTCAATGTATAGGTATACCGAATCAAATTTCTCTATGGGTTCTCAAAAAGACCAAAGGGGGAGGATGTTGGAAACAAGGGGATCTATACTGGATTTTGATGTTATTTTGTGTTTTTCAATTCTTTGTTGTATTTTAAGTAGTCTGATAGACACTAATGTGTTGTTTAGATGAATAGGGAAGCCTGTTAGGCATTTAAAAAATATTATGAAGTTGGGTGTTGATTCTGGATCAAAGGAAGTCTTTTCAGTATATTCATCTACTAGAAGGTTAGTATTTTGAAGAAAATGAATTTGTCATGATATTAAAACTATTCCCCAAAGGACATGTGGGTTTTTAAATGTTTTCATTTATAAAAAAGTACTATATTTAGATATTAAAATTATATGTATATCCATATGTTACACATTTTATGTGTGAGATATATTTTGACAAGAGAGTGAATTCTTCCTGTTAGATGGACAATGTACGTTATTTGACGCATCAATGTTTCAAATAAAGAAAAATTCAATTAACATTGCATAAGACATATTAAAATATGTTTCTTATATGGAATATTATCCTTCAAAAAAATTAAGTTCAAAAAAATTTTGGTTGGGAGATTATTGGAGCATAGATATTCTTATATCACATGATTCTTTGAAAATGATATTTTGGGAAAATGCATGCACAAACTAACACAGATACAATATTTGTGATGTTGATTGAAGGATCATATTAGAACTATAATGATGAAAACCCCATACACATATACACTTATTTGAAAGTGAAATTCATGTCATGAAAATTAAGAGTAAATCACCCTAAAATAGTGAGAAATATGGTCTTGATAAAAGTTATTAGAGGGACATAGTGTGTGTTTCCTAATTTAATGAAATCACTATGATCCTTGAATAATGTGACAATTACTGAATGTAAATAATCCACAGTTTTCTTGTAGGTCAATGATGATTCAGTTATGGAAAAATGATTGTTGTTGTATTCTAATTGGATATAGCACATTAAGAGGAACTATGTAAAATTAATTCGATTCTACATTATATATATACCCTTATACAATTGGTATGTATTATATATGTTGAAGTAGGTTTAACTTGTTCAAACCAGAATGTAGAAAATACATATAAATCAAAAGACTAATTTTACACATAGATTCATCCCTCCCTGCTTAGGTTGTCCCAGGATGAAAAGAGAATTTTGAAATAAACCAACAGAAAATTACATTCCATAAAAAAAGAAAAAAAATAATCATTTAAACAATATATAAGATATTCAGTTAAATTATTTTATTAAATCAGGTGAATATGACTAAGAATGAAAAACCTAAAATGAAGAGGGATATTATTAAAGATCTCATATCAATGAAGATATAATTAAAACAACAAGAGTAGATCCCAAATCAATGAAGGGGATAAGGATATAAGAAATAAAAAATTTATTAAACCATGACTACAAATATATAATATCATATTCCTAAATTTATAGACCAAGGTAAACTAGAGGAATAATTTTTCACAATAATTCTCAAAGAGTGATCTAAGCAGGAATGATATATGGGAAAAACTCCACATAAAATAATGGATCTAGAATACACCTAGTTATAATAATAGATACACTATATAACTAGTCATGATATTCTAATTGGACATGTGTAAATTGATAAAGATGAGGATCCAAGATCAAAATAAACACAAAAATAACAAATGAGTATCACGAAAATGATCGAAAAATCAATCCATTAGGGATTATTATTTATAGATATGATAACATTAAATAACGAATCATTAGATTTTTGGGTTGATAAGGATACTTGAATAAAGATATAAATAAAAAATATATTTTTTGGGTGAATAATAACACTATGAATCTTCATTTTTCTCAACCCATTGGTCCCCCAATGATCCATTGGGTTCTATTGATGAGTCATTGTTTGCAAAAATAATTCCTACCGTCTATTTTCCTACAATATTTCTAATGTATAGTAACATATAGGTTAGTGTGATTCCTTTATCATGGTAATCCTCTAGCCAGTCCACCAGATAGCATGTAGCACTCACCCAAAAACAGAGAGTCCCCATGTTGATTATCTAATAATGATATTAAGTACAACCTGATAAAAATTATTTATTCCCCTTGAGACACATAAAAACATTGTAAAAATATAAAATAATTTAATGATGTAGAAAAAATGATTCATACAAATGACCTTATCTGTGATAAATATCAGGATGAGACATTTATATAACAAAATTCTCATTGAGAGTCCATAAAAATTATTAAAATAAAAAATTTATTCTTAACATTATATCCAAGGAAATAAAATTTTAAAAAAATATATTAATGAGGAATATTAATTTTAATGTTGATTCAACACACAAAAGTTGTTATCTAAGATGAAGTCAATCAATTAATCATGTCACTATAAATATCCCCTAAAATGATGTTCATAAGCATAAAAAATTGTTTTAGATGTCATGTTTTTTTATAAAAAAATTATTGAGGGTGAAAGGTCAATTATGAGACCATATTAATCTTAAATTAAAAAGAGAACCCATAAAAATATTATTTTATAATTGGATTGATGATAAAAAATAATATTATCATAAAAACCAATAAGAAATTTTATAGTATTCCTTACATATTTATTGTTTTGATTTTATAAATTGAATTTTTCTTAAATAAAAAAATATATAGGTTTTGTTGTGGACGGGGAATATTTGAAATTATTAAACATTTATTGAATGGAATAAATCAAGAATCTAAAACAAATAATTGACTATGTGATTATATGTTAAAAATATAAAATATATAAATTAAACAACATATAATAGTATTTTATCTTATAAGACATGTTTTTTATAGTTTATATTATAAACAGTAATAATTTTAATTATAATGAATCAAATATCATAATATATTCTATGATATATAAAAATAATAATCACATTAATTGGTTCATTTTTCCACTGACAGAATACTAACACTATCAAATAAGTTTTATAATAATAATGAATAGATAATTACTTCATATAGAGTTTTATTAAAATATATCTCATTATAGATACATTATACAATTAATATTTAATATAAGGACATCAATCAATGAAACTGAAAAATATATTCATTAATGGAAGAAAATTTACAATTAATTATTGTGAACTAAACATTAATATATTTCAAATTTCATCATTAATACATTGTTATTATATAATATTAATTTACTTATCATATCCAACAATGAAACACCATATTATCAAATTAAATTCCTATTAGATTTAATGTGATATGAATTCATAGTTATATATATCACATATTAAATGAAGAAAATCAGAATATATATAATATATACATTCATTAACACATAGCGTGAAATGGAAACATTTACTTTGATAGGCTGAGATTTATATAATAATTTATTTAGACATAAAAATCAACAATTTATTTGTTTTTTGTACATATTTTATAATGAAATCAATAATGGTTTATAAACCTCTTAGTATATAGACCAATAATATATTAATTACTAGTTTTATATATTCATTTAATGAAAAAAATTATTATTCTCATAAACATTTCTAAAAAAATGTTGGATTTTATGGGATTACAATAATTATCAATTGATAATTCATAAACATACAAAATGAACCACCACTTCATTTATACAATTACAATTATATTTTCAAATTGGATCATCCGTAATCAAAATCAATCAAATGTATTGTTAAATGATCATTTGAAGTGTGTTTATTTTTTTTGGAAGCACTAGAATAATAATAAATTTCTATATAATCCATGATTTATAGTATAGACTTGAATTATGAAAAATGATTATATAAAATATGAAATAAAATTATTTTGATATTCTTTATCATAGAGTATTAATAAAATATTAACACATCACCTGAAAATCAACAATATAGATTATCTCAATATATATCACATAAATATTAATCATGGTTAATTTTTAGGATTTAATTAAATCATTAAAATTATTGTTGTATTTATAATTTAAGATGAAAACATTAATACTGATAAAAAATAAATTATGTCATAGTATTTATCTTCCCCCTACATATTCTCAATTTTCAAAATAAAACAACTGATTGTTTCAATGTTTAAATATTCAAAAGTATTCAAATTTTTTATATTAATGAATTAAATAATATAATGAAGAAAACAACTTCTGTTTAGTGATTTTATATTTTATTCCCAATGTCCATCAAATTATATTAAATTTCACAATTTTTTATCATTACTGGATATTTTACTATTATAAAATCTCTAATAATAACTAATAGTAGAATATCATATAAATTGAAGACAAAACATGATGCTTTTAATTTCAAGATAACATAATGTGTTTTATTCCCATGTTAATGTTTTATCAGTATTCATGTAATAAATATACCATGCATTGATGAGTGGTAATATAAAAAATATAATTTATAATGAAATAATTTTATACTATATTATAATAAAATTAATAATATATCCAATATATGTCATATTGAAATTAAAATAACGACCCATCAATACCCATCCATGTGAAGTTTTTAGCCATGTATTACACCCGAAGACCATATTTAATAGGGAAGGGGTTGGAAACAATCTATAACGAGGCATATAACACATTTGTGATTTTTTATGTTATAAACCTAAAAGTATAAAAACACCTCTAACTATATAAATATAAATATAAACAGTATATAATATTACAATCTATAGTGAAATATACATGTGAAAAAGTACAATTTGTAAATAATTTATCATTATCCAAAATATAGTAGGAATATAGAAATTAAAAGACTAGTTAAACATGTAAAATTCCAATAGTGAAAAACCAAAATGGGAATAAACCATGGCACATCAATATGGAAAGAAACACAACTAGAATCATAAAATTAAATTTTCTTTTATAAATCACTTCCAACAGTTTCTAATATATTCATAATACCATTGATGATGAAAATTACTACTTATATAGAACTCATGTGGGAAAGAAGCCTGTGAATTGGTGATTATAATTTTACCAAGTTGGGTTCCAAAGATATATAATTCGAAAACATGATAAAAAGTAACCTTAACAAAATTCTCAATGAAATTGTTTAACTTAATTGTTGCCTAACATAAGGTAGATCCTTAATTAATTCCACCAACCTCTTTCAAGGGTTTAAACCACATAAGAAAACCGTATATTAATATATTTAATGTAATAAAATTGAAAGGTTTATATAATATATATATATATATAAAACCAAAAAATTATATATATTTTAGAACTTCATACATCAAAATATATATGGCTATCCCATTCCCAAAAGGTGATATCCTTCGTGAAATGTTATATGACTCATTTCTAATCAGGTTTTCAATTCCCACATGAAAATGTCTCTATGTAGATAGTATATTACAATCATTTAAATGACAGAAAAAATCCCTAAATAATGAAGATATATATTCATTGATATTATACATGTTAAAAATAATATAATAGACTTCAATGAAATTAATAAAACAAACATAAGTTGAATTATATCAAATTTTAAAAAATATACAGAGAAAATGTTGTGGAAATATAAGGTATACTATTTATATGATAGATTTCTAGGATGGCCATGTATTGTATGCACTAATTAAATTTTATGTTAATATGGATGGTGTTCCTAGTAAGGTACAAACATTCTATAATTTTAGAAAAATGTGTAACATATGATCAATTGTTTTATATTTTATCATAGTAAATAGAATATACTTATATAGCACGGTGAGTAAGAATATGAGGGCTTTCCAGTGTGTACTTTTAATACACGTTGGGTCACTATTCTTGTTTCTTATGTTGTGTCATTATAATTAAGGTTGTATATGTATTATATAAATTATTTTATTATAATATATATATATTTAAATATGACTCAACCATTTATAAAAAAAAGTTTAATGAGTAAATGGTTGTAACAACATCTTGGAATGTCCCAATAACTACGAATGTACATGTTGAATTATGTGCTTTTTTAGACATGTAATGTGACCTATTTCAACATGACGAGTTATATATATAAATATAAAGTCTACGGTATCTGAACACATAGGATGAATGGATTAGATTTTAATGAATCACATTATTTTTGTTAATGAATTCATAAATCAATGCACATTGATATCTATAAATCACACAACTGAATCGAAGTAGTATTTTGTTGTACCTTTAACCCATCTCTGATTCCCCTATGCTTTCTCCCAAATATCCAAATAGTTATTTCTCACCATCCATTAATTTATATTCATCTATATAATCATCATACATTCATGTTGCATCAGAATACATAATTTCACCTAACTGAATAATATTTTAAAAATAAAAATTAATACAGATAAATTGTTTTGATGATCCATGAAAAAACAATGGGAAGGTGTTATGTGAATATTAATGGATGGTGTGATACCTATCATTTACAAATGGGAACAAATTTTAAATCGATTAAGAATACAAAATGAATATAGAAATATAATAAATTTTATTTTATAAGAAATGTTTTGGGGTGTAGTTGACAATATAATATTTCCACTTATCATAAACTAATTTATTAATAAATTCTAATTACACATGAATAATAAAGAAACATTATATATTAATAAACCATGTTATATTTTATTAATATAAATTTAGGTAAACATGTACTATTTATACCCATGTTAATAAAATATAATAACTAAATAATTTCTAAGAAATAATTTCTTCTTTTTCATAGTGAAATATTTAATGTCAAAAACCATGATGTTGATCAAAATTAATATGTCAAATGAATATTTTTTTCATTAAAATTTTAAATTATTATTAATAATGTAAATTTTTTCATAATCTATCTTGGGGGAAAAATAATTTCATAAGATGTAGAATTTCATTAATTGAATGAATAAAGGAATGGTAAAATGAAAATTTCATTCACCAATTCAATGGAATATCCATTTTTAATAATAGTTACCGCATATGGGATGTTATATAATTGGAATAAGTATTACCCTAGTCTATAACATGTGATATATCATGAATATATCACATCACATACAATACACAGTTAGTAGAGTCTTGCTATAGAGAATATTTTTATTGATAAGAAAACTCACTTAAACTGTTTATTATCAAGAAATATATAAATAATATTTTGAATAGAATGTTACCCAAACCAATACACATAAAATAAATTAGCAATACACCTTATTAAACATATGAAATTCCTTCAGCAACACCAAGCCTACATATCTCCAATATGCAAAGGAATTATAATATCTAAATTTTGACCTCATATTTTCTTGTATCTTATATAAATTCTTGACCATCTACTTTAATAGATGAATCCATGGGATTTATGACTCGTTAAACCTTATCTATTATGTTTTCATCGATATGGTATCGTATAAAAGGCCGTTAATTCGGTTATTCCTAAAAAATATTAGTTTCATTTATTTTAATAATAATTTATTGATTTTATATGATCATACTAATTCCATCTAGAATTATGCATTCATGTTCATTTTATATCCTTGAGAATGTGATTTTCGTCAAGTTTTATTATCAATCATGGGGTTGAATTTATTTCTTATTTTGTTCTAGGATTCAAAATCCTCTAAAAACACATCGAAAAATAGAACATCAATTAGGAATCATGGATTAATACTATCATTCATTTTACCCAGTGAAATCATATTATCGAATTTTTTAGAAGTCCCAAACCCTACACAATGTGTTTTACATGAATCAAGTGGGTGTTGTATGAATTAGTTATGAAGAAATTGATAATAGAAAAAATTCCAACAAACACTAGTGGAATGGAATGTATAGTCTTTAAATCCTATTATATAATATCATAAATCCTCTATATAACCCAAAAGGGATGTCTTAAAACTGTAATAACATAGTTTTCACTATTTAATTATTCCTACATCAGTTAAAGACAAACGAGATTAAAAATAATTGTATTCATACAGTGTATTGAAATAATATACGTCGCATAGTTACATGTATATCACTCTAAAATTTAAAACAGGAAGCAATATATAGAACTCCCTTAATACCACATAATAAATAAATTCATGAATAGTTTTATTTCCCATGAAGATAAAAAATGATCCCCACCTTCATGAATTATATATTAGAAATAACATATCTTAATTTTATATTCATGATTTTAATAATTAATATCCCCAACATGTGCCTCATTCACACCCTATGGAAGAGTAGTATCTAATGTCATTGATATACAATATGTAACTTATCTTACTTCCACATAATAAAAGATAATTGATTCTAAATATTCTAATTTATAAACTATAATCTAATCCCTAACAAAAATCATATATTTTTATTATATATCCATTAAGTAGAATATATACTATCTCTATGAACTAGACTCGCATGATCTAAATAAATAAAATCTACCTTGAATTGAGGTTCCCTGATGAAATGACCAGAAAATGAGCATTGTGTTATGTGAATTGCGAAATAAGATTACTCAATATATAATTAACTCACATATGATTTGAATATGATAATATCATAACCCACAATTCATGGTTCTTATAATTTTTTTCTTAATGTACTAGTATCAATTTTACCTAATAAATCATATAATGACACTTTATTATCAGACAATCTTTCTTATAATTGGAGGAATTCTATTATACATAATATTACACTTATTATTCATTTAACATTAAATTTTGTGTAGTAATTAAACCATTCATAAATTCCTAATATTATCTTTTCAAATTCTCAATCCATGTTAAGGTATTCCCTTATGGGTAAGGTATAAAATAGGGACATCAACTCTAGAGAAGTCAACCAAAACTCATTTAAAGTATCCATCTGATATATAGAAATTATAAACATAAAACACTTTCTTGGGTGGTTACCAAGGCATCACATTTTCTAAAATCTTAATATATATAGAAAATATTACAAAATTTTATGTAATTACATAGCAAATTAAATGACTAAATCAAAAATATATGCATTGTGTGATTTTCAACCAAGAAATATTTATTATTTTTTTATGAAAATAATCATATTCTTCACATATTCCTCCTCAAATATAAAATCAGTGATAATTCCATCGATGAAATCCAATATGAATGGAAAAATTTAATATTAAATGATTTGGTATCAATTTACCAAGTACACTATATGAGTAAACATCATTTCGACAGGAATCGTAGAGAACATATTTTAATGAAAACAATATATGAACCCCATAATGGTGATTCCTCCCCTCAAACCCAATTACATTGTTAAATATAACTAGAATCAACATTTTTCAACCATGTACTTTTATCTAGATAGTATATGTGATCATCAATTCGTGATTGTTATTAATTTTTCTTTATAATCAATTAAAACTGAAGTTGATAGTTAATAAAATTATATATGTTGTTTCCATCCTTCATGAAGTAGAGGTCAAAATATATTCATATGGAAAAAAGTATAAAAACGAGTCTCTAATCTGTCATATATCTTTACTATTACATCCAAATCTATACTAGATCATTGGGATAATAATTTGGTGTCACAGTTCAAATAGATAATGATGACTATCACATGATGAGGGGGAAACCCAGGAAAACCAACAACGATAATTCCAATCTAATAATCAATTACTACATACAATGTCAGTCAGTACCATTGGTTGGAAATTGGTTTAAGGTTTCTCAATATTTTTGTAAACATATTCTAAATCAAATGAGCCAAAACCACTCATCAAATTCATGGGACCCACAAACCAGATGAGGAGATAATTGATACATCTTCATGGGTAAATATTTCTCTTTATTTATTAATTTATAATAAACCATATATTTTATAAATATTTTGATTCCATAGTATCATATTATAAACTCTAATATATTAAATTATTAGATCCTATGAAGAAATATATCTACTAATAGAATTATCACATTGAAAATTAATACAAGATATAGGGTGATTGGTTCATATAGGGGAATCTCACATAAATTGTTATTTTATTAGCACAAAGGGGATATTTATTTTTAAAAATATACCATTCAATAACTAATGAAATCATAAAAGTATTTATATTATTTGGAACTTATGTAGATAATGAAAAATTGATACATTTAATCATGTGTAGAATATATAATTATTAGATATACATCAATTCAATCATTTCACTATGCATACCCCAAACACTCTGAGAATTTGATAGTACAAAGGGAGGTGGTCATTATGCATCAAAGGGAAATCCAGACCAATATTCACTTATACCACCCCTTTACCTTTTATAGATTCCACTAAAAGGGATTCATATTCCAGTTGGTGTGTCCTATTATTTACACCCTTATATGTTTTAAAATATGATCATTATTTTAGAGGTCATGTATGACACAAAAAACAAATATTATAGTATAAAATAACATATCAGGTATTTATTATACATTTCTATCCAAATTAATTCACTCACATAGAGATAATGTGGTCTAGAAAAAACTTGGTTTAAAAAACATGATACTATATTGAAACATTTTTATTTAAACATGACCATTAAACAACGCTATTATGTAGAATGACATGTATACTATTAGCAAAATAGTGCATAAAAAATAACTAAAACATGTATAGAAAAAATTAAGTGGTTTTTTATTGATTATAAATAAATTTAGAATAATTTTAAAATAAATATAATGTTTTATCGAAAACTATATTTTTCTAAAAGGCAGTTCAATCACACTTTAATAAAAAAAATTATTAATTATTACAATATTTAGAAAAATTATTTGAAAAAATATACATCATTTTTAAATTCATAATATCATTATTATCATAGGTTTAGTTTTTTTTATTTCTCAAAAATATTTCATTTTTATATGAATAGTGTAAAATATTGAATTTTTCTAAACAATGCCTTTTTGATTACATTATTTAGAAAGTAAAATGAAATTTTTAATAGTTTTTGAAGTAAAATTAGATAAAATATAATAAAAAGTATTTTATTTATGAACTTTTAATCAAAATAATATTAAATTTTTATATTAAAACATTATAAACATAATAATTTTTTTTTGAAATTACTCTTTTTTTATCTAGTATTTAGATATAATTTTAAATTCAAATATTCATATTAAATGAATTGTATTTGGAATAGTTTATTAAAATTTTTAATTAGAATAATAAATATTATAAAATAATAAAAACATTATTTTTGACCAAAATTAATGGGGAATATAATTAATATTAAATATTTTTTTAAGGTAAAAAAGGATTTCTGTAGTTGTTAAAATATGAAGGAAAGGGTAGAAATAACCTACCAGATTTTAATAATACTATTGAATACAAATACTCCCCCATATCCTATACTAAACTATATCCTATGGTTATTATGAATCATTACTTATTTTATAGAATTTATCAATTTTTTATTTTGGAAAGTTTCTATTTAATTTCCTAGAGGGTTACATTTACCCACTTTTAAAAGGGATCTCCCTCTACTAACTTCTTCACTCCCCTAAATCTCTTTTCCTTGAACAAAACCGACTAGAATATATCCCTAAAATAATTTTACATGTTTTAGAGCATTTTATAATCTAAAAGGGTCATCCCTATGATCCATAAGAGTAGATACAATAGAGGTTTCTTTAGGAAAAGGAGGCACATACATGTATGATAGAAAAATATAACTAAGGAAAGCGTTCCATCTCTCACTTTTAGTTATATTAGGAATTACCATATTAAGTACATATTTACATTGTGTGTTGTATATACCACTATTATGATATGTTATATAATGAACCTTTTTTTCTTCATGGTATTTAAGGTTTTATTTTATTTCATTTATTTTATGGAGATTACAGTTTAAATTAAACTAATGTTGTATGGGTATATTTTAATATCTCAATAGTATTCATGATTTTTTATGTATATATATTTTATAGTGGAATTAATTGATATTTATATGTTAAAATAAATATATTATCTATAAATATTCTGTTTAAATAACATTTTAATTTAGTAATGGAATCATCCCACACTTTAGTATTTAAAATTTCGGCAAACATGTTTTAAAAAAATAAGACATTATTTTTCTCTTTGGTCGTAAATCCCATACTGTCAAAACACATGTTATCGAAATTTTTTTTCAAAATTTATATCTGTTTAAAGTATTTAATTAAAAAAATATCCCATTTTTAATTTTTACAATATGTATTGAATTTATTTTTCCTTTCATTTTCAAAACAACAGATCTTTTTCATTTATTAAAAATGTGAAATGAATATTTATCAAAATGTTTATAGAATGAAAAGAATATTACAAGATCAAAACCACTCACAGTTTTAAATATTATTTGAAAAAATTTTCATATAATATTTTGAACAATAATTATATCCAATTTTTTTTTGTGAATTTCTTGATTAATTAGTAATTTTCAATATGAAAAGTTAATTATCACAAATATATATATATATAAGTACATTTTTATTGTATATCAACTCATCATTTAGATATACCAATTTATTGTAATTATGATCTACAAGGTTTATGATTTATTGAAATCATCCTTATTATTTCTATGCATGGTTTATGACTGGTTTCATTGAGGATTTAATCATTTATTACCATTCCCAATATTACTATTGATGTCTTATGATTATGTTTATTTCATTAGGGCATGTTATAACATTTTGTTCATTATTTTTTAAAAGAAAATGTTTATATTGATTTTGTTTCACCCCTTGGACTTATTGAGTCACAATAAAGAATCCCTATATATAAGGACCCAACATTAAAACATTACATAATCGTGAATTAAATGAATAATTAACATTGGGGATATTTTCAAGTTTGGAGTTTTAGAGAATTAGGATGTAACTATTATATTTCATCAAAAAATACAATTATGACACTTCTACACATTTTCCATATTTTCAAAAAAATAAGAACTCTTGAAAAAAAGTTCCATGTCTAGTTCAATTTTTAAGACAACATGACTTTTCCTTGATCACATCCTTGACCCTATTCCACATTATATATAAGGACACGACCTTAAACATTACTTAATATTGAATTAAATGAATAATTCACATTGATTATCTTTTCAGGTTTAGAGTTTTAGAGAATTAGAACATAACTATTACATCTCAAAAGATTTAAAAAGTAGAAACTTCTACCATGTTTCCATAGAATAAAAAATACTCTTAAAAAGAAACATGTCTAGTTCCATGTTTTATATAGCATTACATTCCCTTGATCCCATCCTTGAACATATTCCACATTAATTCCTGTGAAAAACATTTCAAAAAAAACGTGGGGTGAGCATAGGAAGCTCAATAAGGTATACACAAAGAATGAAAACTGTTAGTTTTTCAAACATCACGTAAACCATGTATAATGTATCAAAGTAATACCTTCACCTTAATGAAGTAGTAAAAAAACTATTCACTGAATAAAATATCATTACTTACCATTTTTTAACCAAATGATTACCATAAAACCCATATAAATAACACATAACATATATAAAGGTAACTTGGGACATAAACATACTTAAGTGGAATAACCATACAGTCGACTTCCACACATATCACTTAATGGAATAGCCATACGGCCAACTTCCATACATACTTAATGGAATATCCATACAGCCGACTTCCATACCCAATGCATTGGAGGTTATAACGTAACCACCCATCCTGGTATTCACAGCACCGCCCATCATATGGTTTATCACGTAACCACCTGTCAAATGTCCAAGTACCATTATAAAATCACAAGACATAAAACAAACATAATGTAAAGAAAACATTTCCACACTTTGATCACAATATATCACTCAAATATATTGACATAAAAAATCCATTATAAAAACCATTTTCAATACCAAAATACATAAAAGAGTATATGGTATTTATTTCATTTTAAAAACATTACGGCTTATTGAGGAAGCCAAAGACCAAATAATACTTGCGGCGGTGAAAAAGGTCGTTGTCACCGCGTACGTTAAAAAACATTCCTTTTTTCCGTTTAGTAAAACGCTTCATAGAAAAAGATTCCTTTTGTATAAAAGTAAAATTCAAAGTGTTTTATACACCGTATAAAATAAATTTGTGTATAAAATTAAATATGCCTCAATGAAAGGAGATTGAGACGAAGTCCCTTACCTCGGGTCCGAATTGACTCGATCGTTCATTAACGTCTTGAATAATAAACTTGAGTTAATTTATACTTGATTAAGAACCTTTTTAAAGTTCATTATTCCTTTTATATCACTTATTTCCATGTTATAAACATTTTGTAACCATTTAAGTTAATAATATTTGTTTTGTCGATATTTTATTCTTAAGTCGAAAGTGGACTTCTTACAATTACATGTTATTCGTGTGGTCAAAGGTTATTTATATCCAAAATGAAATTCCTGATTTGGATAGAATATATATCATATATATCCATCATATACATGTATTTATAATATTACATAATCATTTAGAGGTAAGAAATGAAATGCACCGTTCATGGAGACGGTAAGCCGTACGTATGCATGAACGCTACTTTCATTTCTTTGTCATATTAATGGAATTAAAACTAATTGAGAGGTATGTATATTTTAATTCCAGAATTATATTCATCATTTAGATGTATCATTCATTATATATATCCATTATATACATGTACATTTAATAGTACATTACATTTGGGGATAACAAATGAAATGCACCGTTCATGGAGACGGTAAGTCGTACGTACGCATGAACGCTACTTTCATTTCTATCTCATTATTTAATGGAAAGAAATAATAATGATATAGAGGTATATTATAATTCCAGTATACCATCATATATAATAACTTTAAATCCATCTTTTATACGTCCCACATATGGCATTAACGAATCAAATCACCTTGAGGGGACGGTAGTCCGCACTTCCTTAAATGAAGATATCGTGTTTATCCATAATGGAAACCATAAAGGTATGCCCAAAATAAAAAATACAGAAACTTAAGGAAAACATAAAAATATTATATATCATATATAAATATAGTGTCATCTTAATGTCCACCTTTGAAGGTGTTAAAAGAATGTTGAACAATCATCGTTTCGGGAGGCAGAAATTCGCCATCCAGGGAAACAGTATGTTCTTTAACCATTAGATGTAGGTGTGTGTAAGTGTAGCTTGAATCCTTCTTATAACAACATCCTAGTATATTGAGGATACTGTAGTTGTTACAAAAGAAAAAAAATAAAAATAGTTTAGGTGGTTGTAGAAGGAAAATAAAACAAAAGGACTCAAAAGAAGACATTATCTTAAAATCAGGTAACTCTCTTAGATTTAAGCTCAAAGGCTTCCTTGGGAAGACTTCTGCCCAAAGTGTTTCTTCAAAGAGTAATAGAGGGAATTGTAGAGACAAAATGGGCTGGGGTTGGCCGAGCCAAAGGCTTTGGAAGTGTGGGTAAGGTGGTAGAGGTGGGGGCCTTTTATAAGAGAAGAGGAGGGGCACTCTAGGAAGGTAATGAAAAGTCACTTTATTTTAAAATGGTATTCGGATTTAAGAGGTCCCACATTGATGTGTTTCGAGGATAAGGTGATAAGGGTTCTAAATCCACCCATACAATAGGTTTTTTCCATGTGTAAGTTTTAGATTTTACATTATCTTTCCATTTTATTTAATTCTTTAAATAATGAGGTCATCGCTGCATCATCATGATGTCATAAATAATTTAATTTATTTAATGTCTAAAAATTATAAAAATATATATCATGATGTAGGAAATATTTTTATCTTTCCAATGACTATTTATAGTCAAAAATATGACTTGTATAACCCCATCTAAAAATTGTTTTAGTAAAACATTTCATGCTTGTGTCATTTTTTGCATTAACATTAAATAAAAGGTATTTATGTCATTTTCCAAACAAAGTGGCTCCATCGGGTCCCCATGTTGAACAATGGATTTTCTTGGTTGTCCATGACACATCCAATGAGGGTAGGACATGTGTCTAGGTGATTTCATTTTATTAAAACATTATTCTTACCTTAAACTACACTAATTACCTCTAATCGCGATTAAGAACTTAAAAGATACTATTCACCAAAAAAATATTTTAATCTCATTGAACCACATTTTACTTCTTAATGTCAACCAGGTATGTTGGATTTTTGAAATTAAAAACACAGAAGTGGTAAAATTTCATTTAAACGAAAAATCAGTTTTTATAAGTACCATTTAGTGGTTTCACTATTAATCAAAAATTGAAGTTTTTTAGAAAAATACCAAAAATTCACCCTAAGCTATATTTGATATTCCGAATTCAAAAATGAAGTATATTTTACTAAATTAAAAAAAATAAGTCACATTAAATAATTTAATAATTAATTCCTGTTGTCATGACAAATAGCTTGTTTTTATGAAACAATAAGTATCAAAAGATTGACACTAGTTTAAGTCCGATTTCAAAGTGAAATTAATTCCAATGACCACTATTGGATTTAATGGTAAAAATATATTCTAATTTCACTTTAAAACCAATTCAAAAGATAATCTATTCATATAAATAAATTAGATTAAAAAGAGGTTTTGAATTAAAATACAACATTTTACACTATTCATTAAAAAATGAACTTTATTGGAAAGATACCAAAAATTTACACAAAGTAAATTTTGATGTCCCGATTCTAAAAAAGAGTTCTATTTGATCCAATAGAATGTATAAAAGTGGACAAAACTATATTTAATGACGGTTCACCATCAAAAGGTGATAAGTTAACCTTTAGTGAAAATTAGGGTATAAAAGCCTAAAATTGAATTCTTTTCATATTTTAAGCCTTTATCTTTTATTGGATAAATGTAAAAACATTTAAAAACATATATAATCATATTTTTGTTATTTCTATCCATTCCCGCCAATACAATGGCTATGTGTTAACTACCATTTAAAATAATATTATTATATTACTAGTGTACAACGTAAGTTTTCAAAGAAACTCTTTGTTGCGTATCAGGTACACTATCGAATATAGAAACCCCTTTAAAGTAAAATTAATATTTAATTCGTAAATATTAAGAAATATGAAAAATATTTATTCTTTATTTACCTGGGATGTTACATCCTTCCCCCATTTTGGAAATTGCATCCTCGCAATTTTATTCCCTTATCAAAATAAGTGGGGGTATTTATCCCTCATAAAATTTTCAGATTCCCACGTTGCCTCTTCAACCATATGGTTTTTCCAAAAAACCTTTACATGGTGAATTACCTTATTTCGCAACACTTGCTCTCTTTGGTCAAGAATCTGGACCGGTTGTTCTTCATAAGATAGGTTCTCTTCCAGCTGAACTACCTCTAGACTAAAAACATGAGATGGATCTGGCATATAGTTCCTCCACATCGAAACATGAAAAACATTGTGTACCTGAGATAAAATCGGAGGTAAAGCCACTCGGTAAGCAACTGATCCAACTCTCTCCAGAATTTCATATGGCCCAATGAACCTTGGTCTCAGCTTCCTTTCTTACCAAATATCATCACACTTTTCCATGGAGAAACCTTGAGAAAAAAACATGATCACCTACCTCGAAAGATAGATCCTTCCTCCGATTATCTGCATAACTCTTCTGCCTGCTCTGAGCTGTTCTCATGTGTTTCTGAATCAACTGTACTTTTTCTGCCATCTCTTCTACCAATTCTGGTCCCATCATCTTCCTTTCACCCACTTCATCATAAAATGCTGGAGTTCGACACTACTTCCCAAATAATGCCTCAAATGGTGCCATCTGTATACTAGAATGGAAACTGTTATTATAAGAAAACTCAACCAAAGAAAGATATTGATCCCAACATTCCTGATCATCCATCGAAAAAGCACGTAGCATATCCTCCAACATCTGAATTGTTCGTTCTGACTGCCCATCTGATTGAGGATGAAAACTGTACTAAAATTTAATTCAGTACCCATTGACTTCTGAAGGCCTTCTCAAAAGGTAGAAGTAAACCTGGGATCACGGTCAGATACAATGGAGAGAGGAACTCTATGTAACCGAACTATCTATTTAAGATACAAAGGGGAAAGTTGATCTAGAGAAAAAGTATCTCGTATAGTAAGGAAATGAGCAGATTTAGTCATGCGATCGACAATAACCCATATTTCATTATTACCTCGAGATGTCCTCAGTAATCCCACAACGAAGACCATGGATATATTCTTCCATTTCCACTCTGGCACTGGTAAATGCTGAAGAATCCCTTTCGGTAACTTCCGCTCTGCTTTAACCTGTTGACATGTCAAACACTTCACAGTAAAATCAGAAATATCCCTATTCATTCCATCCCACCAATAATACACCCGCAGATCTCTATACATCCTAGTACTGTCAGGATGAACTAAAAACAGGGAACTATGAGCCTCACATAATAGCTCATTCTTTAACTGTGAATCACAAGGAACGCATAATCTCTTCCCAAACCTCAAAACACAATCATTATAAATGTTTAATTCATGCAACTTACCTTTCTGAACTAGCTCTACCTTTTTCTGCAACTCACTGTCTTGCTTCTGTGCTTGCTTGATTCTATCTAATAGAGAAGATCTCACTGATACCTGAAACAAAACAGAAGAACTTCATGCACCAACAACTTCTATGCCAAAGTTAATCAAATCAAAAACCAAAGGATCTCATTCCAAACGTTGCAAGGTTAATGAATCATTACTTTTTCGACTCAAAGCATCGACCACTTTATTTTCTTTTCCCGGATGGTAGTGAATTGTACAATCATAATCCTTGATTAATTCTAGCCATCTTCTTTGTCTCATGTTCAATTCTTTCTGAGTAAATATATACTTTAAACTTTTGTGATTGGTATATATTTCACACTTTACTCCATACAAATGATGCCTCCAAATTTTTAAAGCAAAAACAACAGCAGCTAATTCCAAATCATGTGTAGGGTAATTTATCTCACGAGTTTTCAAATGTCGTGAAGCATAAGCAATTACCTGATCATTCTGCATAAGGACACAGCCAAGTCCCTTCAATGAAGCATCACAGTATATAACAAACTCACCATTCCTGGAAGGAAGTTCCAAAACTGGATCATTCACCAATCTTCTTTTCAACTCCTGAAAACAATCATCACATTCTTTTGTCCAGATGAACTTAACACCCATACGAGTTAGCTTAGTCATTGGACGAGATAACTATGAAAAATTTTCAACAAAACCTCGGTAGTAGCCTGCCAAACCAAGGAAACTACAAATCTCAGTTATATTTGTGGGTCTTGGTAATTCTTCCACAACATTTGTTTTAGCAGGATCAACAGTTATGCCATCTTTTGAAACAATGTGACCAAGGAAAGAAATTTTTTTCAACCAAAACTCACACTTGCTGAATTTCCCATAAAATTTATTTTCATTTAAGGTTTATAAAATAACCCTTAAATGACTTTCATGTTCCTCTTTACTTTTAGAAAACTCCAAAATATCATCAATAACACAAACACCATTTATCAGCTGATTCAACTGAGCCTTCACTGTAGTAAACTTCTCAATTCTGATTCTGACCAGCTCAGTATGCTGATTTGGAAGGTCATTTCCCTCAGCATGCCTTCCCAAAAAAAACTTCTATGTTTCCTCTACGAAAAACATTTCTTAACACTGAAATACCTTAGGTTAAGCTACATGGTAATCTGTAAATGCTATATCATTTCAGTCATACCATAAATTAATTTATAATTTAACAATTTTCTAACTCATAAAGTTGCCTATACCGGCCTTTGATACCAACTATAAGTCCCCGGCTTTAAACGTTATTTAATATTGAATTAAATGAATAATTCACATTGAGGATCTTTTCAGGTTTAGAGTTTTAGATAATTAGAACATAACTATTACATCTCAAAAGATTTACAAAGTAGACACTTCTACCAAGTTTCCATAGAATAAAAAAAACTCTTAAAAAGAAACATGTCTAGTTCCATGTTTTATATAGCATGACATTCCCTTGATCCCATCCTTGACCTTATTTCACATTAAGTCATGTGAAAAACATTTCAAAAAAACTTGGGGTGAGCATAAAAAGCTCAGTAATGTATACACAAAGAATGAAAACTGATAGTTTTTCAAACATCAAGTAAACCATGTATAATTTATCAAAGTAATACCTCCACCTTCATGAAGTAGTAAAAAACTCTTCACTGAATAAAATATCATTACTTACTTTTTGTAACCAAAGGATTACCATAAAACCCATATAAACAACACATAACATATATAAAGGTAACTTGGGACATAAACATTCTTAAGTGGAATAACCATACGGTCGACTTCCACACATATCACTTAATGGAATATCCATACGGCCAAATTCCATACATACTTAATAGAATAGCCATATGGCCGAATTCCATACCCAATGCATTGGAGGTTATAACGTAACCACTCGTCCTGGTAATCATGACACCACCCGTCATATGGTTTATCACGTAACCACCCATCAAATGTCCAAGTACCATTATAAAATCATAAGACATAGAAAACATAATGGAAGGAAAACATTTCCACACATTGATCACAATATATCCCTAAAATATATTGACATAACAAATCCATTATAAAAACCATTTTCAATACCAAAATACATAAAAGAGTATATGGTATTTATTTCATTTTAAAAACATTATGGGTTGTTGAGGATTCCAAAGACCAATAATACTCGCGGCGGCGGAAAAGGTCGTTGTCACCACGTATGTTAAAAAAACAATCCTTTTTGTGATTTAGTAAAACGCTTCGTAGAAAAAGAATCCTTTTGTAAAAAATTAAAATTCAAAGGGGTTTATACACCGTATAAAATAAAGTTGTGTATAAAAAAAAATATTCCTCAATGAAAGGAGATTGAGACGAAGTCCCTTACCTCGGGTCCGACATGACTCGATCGTTCTTTAACGTCCTGAATAATAAACTTGAGTTAATTTCTACTTCATTAAGAACCTTTTTAATGTAAATTATTACTTTTATATCACTTATTTCCATGTTATAAACATTATGTAACCATTTATGTTAATAATGTTTGTTTTTTCGACATTTGGATCTTATGTCGAAAGTGGACTTCTTACAATTACATGTTGTTCGTGTGGTCAAAGGTTCTTTATATCCAGAAAGACATTCCTGATTTGGATAGAATAAATATCATATATATCCATCATATACATGTATTTATAATATTACATAATCATTTAGAGGTAAGAAATGAAATGCACCGTTCATTGAGACGGTAAGCCGTACGTACGCATGAACGCTACTTTCATTTCTTTTTCATATTAATGGAATTAAAACTAAATGAGAGGTATGTATATTTTAATTCAAGAATTATATTCATCATTTATATGTATCATTAATTATATATATCCATTATATACATGTACTTTTAATAGTACATTACATTTGGGGATAAGAAATGAAATGCACCGTTCATGGAGACGGTAAGCCGTACGTACGCATGAACGCTACTTTCATTTCTATATCATACTTTAATGGAAAGAAATAATAATTATATAGAGGTATATTATAATTCCAGTATAAAATCATATATAATAACTTTAAATCCATCCTTTATACGTCCCACATATGGCATTAATGAATCACATCACTTTGAGGGGGCGATAGTCCGCACTTCCTTAAATGAAGATATTGCGTTTACCCATAATGGAAACCATAAAGTTATGCCCAAAATGAAAAATACAGAAGCTTAAAGAAAAAATAAACATGTTATATATCATATATAAATATAGTTTCATCTTAATGGACACCTTTTAAGGTGTTAAAAGAATGTTGAACAATCATCGTTTTGGGAGGCAGAAATTCTCCATCCATGGAAACAGTATGTTCTTTAACCATTAGATGTAGGTGTGTGTAAGTGTAGCTCGAATCCTTCTTATAAAAACATCCTAGTATATTTTGGATACTGGAGTTGTTACAAAAGAAAATAATAAAAAGATTTTAGGGGGTTGTACAAGAAAAATAAAACAAAAGGACTCAAAAGAAGACATTACCTTAAAATCGGGTAACTATCTTAGATTTGAGCTCAAAGGCTTCATTGGGAAGACTTCTTCCCAATGTGAGGCTTCAAGGAGTAAGATAGGGAAGTGTAGAGACAAAATGGGCAGGGTTTGGCCGAGCCAAAGGCTTTGGATGTGTTGTAAGGTGGTATAGGTGGGGGCCTTTTATAAGAGGAGAGGAGGGGCACTCTTGGAAGGTAATGAAAAGTCACTTTATTTTAAAATGGTATTCTGATTTAAGAGGTCCCACATTGATTTGTTTCAAGGATAAGGTGATAAGGGTTCGAAATCCACCCATCCAATAGGTTTTGGCCATGTTTAGGTCTTAGATTTTACATTATCTTTCCATTTTATTTAAATCATTAAATACTGAGGTCATTGCTGCATCATCATGATGTCATAAATAATTTAATTTATTTAATGTCTAAAAATTCTAAAAAAATATCATTATGTAGGAAATATTTTTATATTTCCAATTACTATTTATAGTCAAAAATATGACTTGTATAAACCCATCTAAAAATTGTTTTAGTAAAACATTTCATGTTTCTGTCATTTTTTAATTTAACATTAAATAAAAGGTATTTATGTCATTTTCCAACCACAGTGGCTCCATGGGGTCCCCAATTTGACCCATGGATTGTCTTGGTCGGACATAAAACATCCAATGAGGGCAGGACATGTGTTTAGGTCATTTCATTTTATTAAAACATTATTATTACCTTAAACTACACTAATTACCTCTAATCGCGATTAAGAACTTAAAAGTTACTATTCACCAAAAAAATATTTTAAACTCATTGAACCAAATTTTACTTCTTAATGACAACCATGTATGTTGAAATTTTGAAATCCAAAACACAGAAGTGGTAAAATTTCATTTAAACGAATAATTAGTTTTTATAAGTACCACATAGTGGTTTCACTATTCATCAAAAATTGAAGTTTTTCAGAAAAATACAAAAAAATCACCCTAAGCTATATTTGATATTCCAAATTCAAAAATGAAGTCTATTTTACAAAATTCAAAACATATAATTCACATTAAATAATTTAATAATTAATTACTGTTGTCATGACAAATAGCGTGTTTTTATGAAACAATAAGTATCAAGAGATTGACACTAGTTTAAGTCCGATTTCAAAGTGAAATTAATTCCAATGACCACTATTGGTTTTAATGGTAAAAATATTTTATAATTTCAGTTTAAAACCAATTCAATAGATAATCTAATAATATAAATAAATTAGATTAAAAAGAGGTTTTGAATTAAAATACAACATTTTACACTATTCATTAAAAAAATGAACTTTATTGGAAAGATACCAAAAATTTACACAAAGTAAATTTTCGATGTCCCGATTCTAAAAGAGAGTTTTATTTCGTCCAATAGAATGTATAAAAGTGGCCAGAACTATATTTAATGACGGTTCTCCATCAAAAGGCGATAAGTGAACCTTTAGTGAAAATTAGGGTATAAAAGCTTAAAATTGAATTCTTTTCGTATTTTAAGCCTTTATCTTTTATTGGATAAATGTAAAAACATTTAAAAACATATATAATAATATTTTAGTTATTTCTATCCATTCCCTCCAATACAACGGCTATGTGTTAACTACCATTTAAAATAATATTATTATATTACTAGTGTACAACGTATGTTTTCAAAGAAACTCTTTGTTGCGTATCAGGTACGCTATCGAACATAGCAACCCCATTAAAGTAAAATTAATATTTAATTAGTAAATATTAATAAATATGAAAATTCTTTATTCTTTATTTACCTGGGATGTTACATTATGTCCTGTGAAAAATATTTCAAAAACTTGGGATGAGCATAAAAAACTCAGTAAGGGATAGACAATGAAGGAAAACTGTTAGTTTTTTAGAACACCAAGTAAACCATGAATACTTGAACATATTTAATAATTTTCTCCTTCATGAAGTAGAAAATACTCTTTACTAAATAAAAGATCACTACTGACCCTTTTTAACCAAAAACCCATATAAAGAACACATAACATATAAAGGTAACATGAGACATAAACATACTTAAATGGAATAACCATACGGTCGACTTCCGCACATATCACTAAATGGAAAAGACATACATCTTACTTCCATACCCAATGCATTGGAGTATATAATGTAACCACCCATCCTGGTTTATCATGGCACCACCCGTCATTTGGTTTATCACGTAACCACCCATCAAATGTCTAAGTACCATTATAAAATCATAACATATAAAACAAATATATAGGAAAGACAAAATTTGCACATTTCAATCACAATATATCACTTAAATATATTGACATAAAAAATCCATTATCAAAACCATTTTCAATACCAAAATACATAAAAGAGTATATGGTATTTATTTTCCTTAAAAAACATTACATCTTGTTAAGGAAGCTAAAGAACAAATAATACTCTCGGCAGTGGAAAGGTCTTTGTCACCACTTATGATAAATAAAACATTCATTTTTGTCAATTAAAAAAATGATTTGTAGAAAAATATTCCCTTTGAAATGTAAAGGGTGTTTATACAGCGTATAAAAAAAGTCATGTATTAAAACAAAATATGTCTCAATAGAAGGAGATTGTGATGAAGTCCCTTTCCTAGTCTCCGACATGACTCGATTGTTCATTAATCTCCTGAATAATAAACTAATGTTAATTTCTACTTGCTTAATAACCTTTTTCAAGTTTATTAGTCATTCTATATCAATTATTACCTTGTTATAAACATTATTTAATCATTTAAGTTAATAATGGTCGTTTTGTTGAAATTTGGTACTTGAGTTAAAAATAAACACCAAATAGTTACAAGTTGTTCACATGGTCAAAAGTTCATTATATACAGAATTATATTCATTATTTAGATATCATATATATCATATATAACCATTATATACATGTATTTATAATATTACATGACATTTGGAGATCAGAAATGAAATGCACCATTTATGGGGACTGTAAGCCGTACATATGCATGAACGTAAATTTGATATCTATTTCATACTTTTAAAGAATTAAAACATAATGATACATATGTATATTATAATTCCAGTATAATATCATACATAATATCATTAACTCTATACTTTATATGTCCCACATATGGCATGAACGAGTTATATCACTTTGAGGGGGCGATAGTCCGCACTTCTCGAAATTAAATTATCACGTTTACATATAATGGAAACAATAAGGGTATGATATAAAAGAAAAATACATAATCATAAAGAAAAAATAAACATAATATAAATCATTTATAAATACAGTGTCATCTTA
Organism: Viscum album; assembly: GCA_963277665.1. Taxonomy (NCBI): domain Eukaryota; kingdom Viridiplantae; phylum Streptophyta; class Magnoliopsida; order Santalales; family Viscaceae; genus Viscum; species Viscum album. The sequence goes on along the minus strand of OY728138.1, from coordinate 142,589,135 downwards.
ATGTCCACCATGATAGGTGGTAGGAGATTATCGAACAATCATCATTTCGTGAGGTGTTAGTTTTTCATCCACCCAAACTGTATGTTCGTCACCCATTAGATAGAGGTGTGTGTAAGTGTTGTTCGAATAAATATCATAACAACAACCTAGTATATTTAGGATACTGGTGTTGTTATAGAATAAAATAATAAAGTTATTTTAGGGGTTGGAGAAGTAAAAGAAATGAAGTTAAGAAAAATTGTTACCTTTAATTTGGGTAACTTCTTTTGGTTTGAACCAAACGGACTTCTTGAAGAATCTTCTGCCTATGTTAAGGATTCTAGGAGGAGGGGAGGGATGTATGAAGTTTAATTGGGAAGAGGTTGGACATGATAAAAGGCTTTATATTTGTGAGTGATTGGTTAGAAATGGTCTCCTTTTATAAGGGGGAGGACGGGCTCTTTAGCAATGTATGAAAATATTATTTTATTATATAATGATATTCAGTTTCTAACAGACCAAATATAATTAAAGTCGAAGATAAGATGACTCATAGTCGAAATAATATCATCTAATAGGAATTGGATAAGTTCTGGATGTTATTTTAATATTTATAATCTTATTTATTTAAATGATTTATTAATGATGTAAACACTTCATGATTATTGTGTCATTAATTAATTAATTAATTCGATGTCTAAATATTATAAAAAAAATACCACGATGTAGGAACTATTTTTATATTTATAATGAATATTTATAGTACAAATGAAAACATATATAACACCATGTTGAAATTAATTGACTAAAAGATTTTTTAATGCCTTTTTTTGTCTTTACATTAAATTACTTAATTTAAAATGTCATTATCATTCATAAGTTGCTTCATGGGGTCCCAAAATCGGCCCAATGATTCCCATGGTTTTCCATTACTCATACAATATGTTTAAGACAAGTTTTAAGGTAATTTTTAATTATTATAATATTCGTTTACCTTCAATTACCATATTTACCATTAACCGCGGTAAATAAAAGTTAAAAGTTACTATTCACCATAAATTATTTTAATCTTATTTAACCAAATTTAAATTACTAATAAAATCCATGTATGTCAGATTTTTGAAATGTAATTAATAGAAGTAGTAAAATTTCATTTAAATGCAAAAGCCAGTTTTTTAACTACTACTATGTGGTTTCTCTATACATAAATAATTGAATTTTTTAAGAAAAATACCTATAATTCAACAAAAGATATATTTAAAATTCCAAATTAAAAAATGATGTCTATTTTACAAAATTATAAACATAGAAGTGACATTAATTAATTTAAAACTAAATCTCGTTGTTAAAAAATATCCTATTTTTAAGAAACAATAACTATCAAAAGATTGACACTTAGTTATATCGAAATTGAAAGTGAAATTAATTCCAATGAAAAAAATTGGATTAAATGGTAAAAAATATTCTAATTAATCTTTAAAACCAATTAGAAAGATATTCTATCTATATAATTATATTATATTTAAAGGCAATATTGAATTAAAATATAGTATTTTTAACTATTCATTAAAAAAGGAAATATATCAGGAAAATACCAAAACATTACCCAATGTAAATTCTGGTGTCCTGATTATAAATAAGAATTTTACTTTGTCAAATAGAACATATAAAAATGAATAAAACTATATTTGTAGAGGTTTTTCCGTCAAAAGGTGGTAAAGAAACCTTTTAATGTAAATTATGCTTAAAATTAGATTAATTCACATATTAAGCCTCTATCTTTTATTGGATAAAAGTAATTACATTTAAAAAACATGTATAATCATATTGTAGTTAGTTTTGTTAATTCCCTCTAATACAATGACTAGGAGTTAGATTCCATTTAAAATAATAGTATTATATTATTAGTGTGCAACGTAAGATTTCAAAAAACCCATTATTGCGTATCAGGTATGCTATCAAACATAGCATCTCTTTTAAAGTAAAATTAATATTTAATTCACAAATTTTAATAAATATGACAATATATTATTCTTCATTCACATGGAATGTTACATCCTTCCCCCCTTTTGGAAATTACATCCACGTAATTTTTATTCACTTATCAAAATAAGTGGGGGTATTCATCCCTCATAGCATTTTCAGATTCCCAAGATGCCTTTTCAAACATATGGGTTTTCTACAAAACCATTTCCTGTTGAATTACCTTATTCTACAACACTTTCTCTCTATGGTCATGAATCTGGACTGGTTGTTCCTCATTAGAGAGATTTTTGACTAACTGAACTACCTTTGGACTCAAAACATGAGATGGAACATGTATATATTTATCAACATCAAAACATGAAAAAAAATTGTACTGGAGATAAATATTGAGGTAAAGCCACTCTGTACGCAATGGATCCAACTTTTTTCAGGATTTCATAAGGTCTAATGAACCTTGGAATCAACTTTCCCTTCTTTCCAAAACGCATCACACTTTTCCATGGAAAAATTTTGAGAAAGACATGATCACTGACCTCAAAAGAAATATCCTTCCTCCGGTTATCCGCATAACTTTTCTGTCTTCTCTGAGCTGTTCTAATGTGCTTCTGAAACAACTGAACTTTCCCTACCATCACTTCTACCAATTCTGTTCCCATCAGCTTCTTTTCACCTACTTCATCCCAAAAAGCTGGTGTTCGACAATTATTTCCATATAATTCCTCAAATGGAGCCATATATGTACTGGAATGGAAACTGTTATAATAAGAAAATTCAACCAAAGAAATGCATCAGTCTTATATTCCATAGTAATTTAATGAATAATCATATAGAATATCTTCAAAGGTCTAAATTGTTTATTCCAACTGCCAATCTGATTGAGGATGAAAATCTATACTAAAATTTAATTCAGTACCCAATGACTTCTGAAGGCCTTTCCAAAAGTTAGAAGTAATACTAGGATCACGATCAGATAAAATTGAGAGGGGAACTCCATAAAACCTGACTCTCTCTTTAGCATACAACCCAAAAATATGATCTAGAGACAAAGTATCTTGAATAGGAAATAAATGAGCATATTTACTCAATCGATCAACTATAACCCATAATGCATTATTACCTCGAGAAGTCTTCGGTAATCCCACAACAAGGTTAATGGATATATTATCCAATTTCATCTCTTGCATTGTTAAAGACTGAATAATCCCTTTTGATAGAATCCTCTCTACTTTAACCTTCTAGCAAGTCAAACACTTCACAGTAAAATCAGTATACATCTCATTTCATTCCATGCCACCAATAATACTCCCAAAGATCTCTGTACATCTTAGTACTACTACGATGAACAGAAAACAGAGAGCAATGAGCCACACATAACAACTAATTCTTCAACTATGAATCACAAGTCACATATAATCTCTTCCCAACCCTCAAAACACAATCATCATCATCATTAAAATCAGAAAACTTACCCTTCTGAAACAACTCTTCTTTTTTCTGCAACTCACTGTTTTCTTTCTATGCTTGCATTATTCTGTCTCATTGAAATGATTTCACTGACAGCTGAAACAAAACAGAATAATTTCCTACACCGAAAAATTCTATTCCAATGTTTGTCAAATCTAAAACCAATGGATCTCGTACCAAATGTAGCATGGTTAATGAGACATTAATTTTTTGACTCAAAGCATCAACCACTTTATTTTATTTTCATGGATGGTAATGGATCGTGCAATTATAATCCTTGATTAATTCATATCATCTCCTCTATCTCATGATCAATTTTATCTGAGTGAATATATACTTTAAAATTTTCTTTTTAGTATATATTTCATATTTTACTCCATACAAATGATGCCTCCAAATTTTTAAAGCAAAAACAACAGTAGTTAATTCCAAATCATGTGTATGGTAATTTTACAAATGGGGTTTCAACTGACATGAAGCATAAGAAATTACCTGATAATTCTGCTTAAGGTCACATCTAAGTCATTCAATGAAGCAGAAATGTAAATAACAAACTCACCAGTTCTGGAAGACAGTTCCAAAACTGGAGCCATTCCCAATCTTTTTTTAATTCTTAAAAACAATCATCCCATTATTTTTTCCAGAGACGGTTAACACATTTTCGTGTTAACATAGTAATTAGAAAAGATATCTGTGAAAAATTCTATCCAAACCTCCTGTAATAACCTGCCAAAACAAGAAAACTACGGATCTCGGGTATATTTGTGAGTCTTGGCCATTCTTCAATAACTTTTGTTTTAGCACGATCAACAGTTATGAATTTTTTTAAATAGTGTGAACAAGGAAATAAATTTATTGTAACCAAAACTCACACTTGCTGAATTTCCCATAAAGCTTCTTTTATTTTAATATTTTCAAGATAACACATAAACGAAATTAATGCTCCTCATTTCTTTTCGAATAAACCAAAATATAATCAATGAACACATCCACAAACTTGTCCATGAACTCACATAAAATTCTATTCATAAGATCCATGAATACATAAGGTTCATTCGTTAACCTAAAAGACATAACTATAAATTCATAATGGTCGTATCCCGTACAAAATGTGGTGTTCAGAATGACTTCTTCTTTTACATTCAACTGATGGTACCTCAATCTCAGGTCAATCTTCAAAAAATACTGAGCTCCCTGGAGCTGATCAATCAAATCATCTGTATGAGGAAAAGGATACTTTTTCTTAATAGTGATGTTATTCAATTCTCTATAATCAATGCAAAGTCTCAGTGTACCATCTTTCTTTTTAACAAACACGATAAGAGAACCCCACAGTGATGTGCTAGGTTGAATTTAGCCTTTATCTAATAACTCTTGCAATTGGTTCTTTAACTCTAGCACGTCATTAATCTAAAAAGTTTCTTTATATTCAACAATATGATCAAGGAAACATTCGTTTCCATCTTTTACAAGTTTCTCAGTTAATTGATATGTTATCAAAAGAAAGGTTTTATTCTTGTACACAAACTGTAAAGCATTCTGAAATGGAACCTCTTTAGCATTGTAGTCAATCTTAGCAGGATAAAAAAACATCAAATCCATTAGCAAAATAAAATCAAACTCTACTAGAGGAAAAAAATAAGGATTGCAAGTAGATTCTTTTCCCACACAAGGAGATGAATGTTCTTGTGTTTTATTTTTTTCTCAACATTTTCTCCTAGTTTTTTTACTGTAAGTTCTGTATTTACGTCTTGAGATGCAATTCTTAATTTATTAGGGTACTTCTCAATAATAAAATAGTGTGTAGTACCATGATCAAACAACACATTGGCATAATCTGAACAAACAAAAAAGTGTACCAAATACTACTTCATTTGATGTCCCAACATGTACTGAAGTAGTTGTAAAGGATTTCACCACCCCTTCTGCTTGTTGTCTGGCTTCTATCCCTCAGTTTATTTCATTGTTGGACACTCATTTGCATAATGACCCATTTTATTGCACTTAAAACAACTTACTGATGGATTTTCATTACCTTCATGATCATCTTCCTTACAGTTATGAGCAATATGACCAGACTTACCACACAGAAAGCACTTTCCAGACTTTGATAAACATTCTCTTGGAATATTTTTACCATAATTATCAAAATTTGGATATTTTATTTTTTTTCCTCCAAGCTTCTTTGATAAATTATTCCCATTTTCCTTCCAACTGGACCACTTATTATATTATTTTTTAACGAACACCTGATCATTGGAAAACTCCATTTCCACCATCTCAACACATCGAACATGTTTTTCATAAATTTTGAACTCATTAGAGGATAATGCACATTGATATCATGGATTAAGTACTTAATAAATTTTATTTATCTTACTATCATGATCTCAGATGAAATTTTGTGCATACCTTGCCAATCGACTGAACGTCATTTCATAAGAGGCCATTGAGTCATCCTCCTACCTCAATTCCTGGAATTTTTTTCCATCCTAAGATGATACACCTTAGGAAAATATTTCACAAGAAACATACCTTTCAATTAAGCCCAATCATGTGCATAAATCTCCTCATTATCCCTGATATTTTTCACCATCGACCACCACTGATCATCTTAACCTTAAAAATGGAAAATAGTGAGACTATCCTTTTTATGTTCTGAACAACCAATGACATCAAAAATCATCTCCAGTGCCATAATCCACCCTTCACCTAGCACAGGGTCATATGATCCTCTGAATGATGAGGGATTTTGCCTCATGAAATGGTCCACTAATAACATGTTACACTTTGGTTGATCAGGCTGATCTTGTGCATGGATACCACTACCCTTTATAGACTAAGTCAACGGTGCCATCACTACAACAAACTATTCAGTTATGATTCCAACCATCTTAGGTTGCTGATTTGGAAGGTTGTCTTCCTCCTGACGTCATCCCAACAATGATGCCACATTTCCTCTGTGGAAAACTTTTTTGAACAAAGAAATATCATAGGAGAAGCAACATTGTAATCTATAAATGCTATATGATTTCTATTTTATTATAAATTAATTTATAGATATTAATTTAACAATACTGTAACTCCTAAAGTTGTCTAAACTGACCTCTAATAACAACTATAAGGACTCGGCCTTAAAACATTATATAATCTTGAATTAAATGAATAATTCACTATTGATGATATTTTCAGGTTTAGAGTATTATAGAATTAGGACATAACTATTACATTTCATAAGAAATTACAATTATGACACTTCTATTTAGTTTGCATTTTTTCACAAAAATAGTAACACTTGCAAAAAAAGAGTCATGTCTAGTTCCATGTTTAAGACAAAATCAATTTTTCTAGATCCCATCCATGAACCTATTCCACATTATGTCCTATGAAAAACATTTAAAAAAGGGATGATCATAAAAATCTCATTAAGGGATACATAGTGAAGGAAAACTTTTAGTTTTTTAAAACAACATGTAAATCATGAATACTTTAAAAAATTAATACTTTTCACCTTTATGAAGTATGAAATACTATTCACTGAAAAAAAAGATCACTACATACCAATTTTTAACCAAAACCCATATAAAGAACACATAACAAATATAGGTAACTTGGGACATAAACATACTTAAATGGAATAACCATACGGTCGACTTACACACATATCACTAAACGGAATAGCCATACGGCCGACTTCCATACCCATTGCACTGAAGGTTATAATGTAACCACCCATCTTGGTTTATCGCAACACCACTCTTCATTTGGTTTATCATGTAACCACCCGTAAAATGTCCAAGTACCATTATAAAATGATAACACATAAAACAAATATAAAGGAATGAAAACATTTCTACATTTCAAACACCATATATCAATTAAATATATTGAAATAACAAATCCATTTTCAATTGAAAAAAACATAAAAGTGTATATGGTATTTATTTTCCTTAGAAAAAAAAGAGCTTGTTAAGGAATCTAATGAACAAATAATACTCGTGGTGGAAAAAAGGTCATTGTCACCACTTATGTTAAAGGAAACATTCCTTTCTGTTTTTTAATAAAATTATTTGTAGAAAAACATTCCATTTGAAATTTTAGGGGTGTTTATACAGCGTATAGAATACATTCGTTCATTAAAAAAAATTAAACCACATTTTATTATAAACATTATGTAATCATTTATGTTAATAATGGTCGTTTTGTTGAAATTTAGTACTTGTGATAAAAATGAACACCATATAGTTACAATTTGTCCGCGTGGTCAAAAGTTCATTATATATAGAATTATATTCATTATTTTGATATCATATATATCATATATATCCAGTATATACATATATTTATAATAGTACATAATATTTGGAGATAATAAATGAAATGCACCATTCATGGAGACGGTATGTCGTACATATGCATGAACACAACTTTCATTTATATTTCGTACTTTAAAAGAATTAAAAAATAATGATACATAGGTATATTATAAATCCATTATAATATCATACATAATATCATTAACTCTATCCTTTATACATCCCACATATGGCATGAACGAGTCATATCACTTTGAGGGGGCAAGAGTCCGCACTTCCTGAAATGAAATTATCATGTTTACATATAATGGAAACCCTAAAGGTATAATATAAATGAAAAATACATAAGCATAAAGAAAACATAAACATAATATATATCATATATAAATATAGTGTCAACTTAATGTCCACCATGAGATGTGGTAGGAGATAATTGAACAATCATCGTTTCATGAGGTGTTAGTTTGTCATCCACAATAACAATATGTTCTTCACCCATTAGATGGATGTGTGTGCATGTGTAGATCGAATACATATCATAAAAACATATTAGTATATTGAGAATACTGGTGTTGTAATAGAATAAAATAATATAAATTTGTTAGGGGGTGGAGAAGTAAAAGAAAAGAAGTTAAGAAAAATTGTTACCATTAATTTCTCTAACATACTTTGGTTTGAACCAAAAGAACTTCTTGAAGTTCCATATTCATAAGGTTAGTCATATATGAGGATATTAGGGACGTAGGAATCTTAATTGGGTAGAGTTTTGATGATACAATAGGTTTTAGAGGTATGAGGAATCGGTTAGAAATAGTCTCCTTTTATAAGGGGGAGGAGGGGGTCTTTAGGAAAGTGGGAAATATTATATTATTATATAATGATATTCAGTTAATAAAGGTCCAAAAATCATTAATATCGAATATAAGATGACTCATTGTCGAAATAATATCATCCAATATAAATTGGACATGTTTTGGTTATTATTTTAATATTTATAATCTTATTTATTTAAATGATTTGATAATGAGGTAAACACTGGATCATTATTGTGTAATAAATAATTTAATTTATTAGATGTTTAGAAATTATAAAAAAATAACATGATGTAGGAAATCATTTTATATTTCCAATGAATATTTATAGTTTAAATGATAACTTATATAGCACCTTGTAAAAATTTATTTACTAAAAGGTTTTTGTTTTTGTCATTTTTGCCTTTACATTAAATTAATTAATCTAAAATGTCATTATCACTCATAAGTGGCTTCATGGGGTCCCAAAATTGACCCAAGGATTACCATGGTTGGCCATTACTCATCCAATAATGTTAGTACATGTTTTAAGGTAATTTTTACCTATTATAATATTCTTTTTACCTTGAATTACCATATTTACATTTAACCACGGTAATTAAAAGTCAAAAGTTACTACTGAAAAAAAAAATTATTTTCATCTTATTGAACCAAATTTTACTTACTAATAACAAAAATTTATGTGAGTTTTCTTAAATTAAATTCATAGATGTAGTAAAATTTCATTTAAATGAAATAGTCGGTTTTTGAACTACTACTAAGTGGTTTCACTATTCATAAAAAATTGATTTTTTTTAGAAAAATACCAAATATTTAGCCTAAGCTATATTTGATATTAAAAAATCAAAAATTATGTGTATTTTACGAAATTATAAACATATAATTGGCATTTATTAATAGCATGTTTTTAAGAAACAATAACTATCAAATGATTGACACTTGTTTATGTCCAAATTCAAAGTGAAATTAATTCCAATGACATATATTGGATTAAATGGTAAAAATATATTGTAATTAAAATTGAAAACAAATTAAAAATATAATATAAACATATATATAAATTATATTAAAAGGCACTTTTGAATTAAAATACTATAATTTTCACTATTTATTAAAAATTGAACTTTATCAGAATAATACCAAAAAAATACCCAAAGTAAATTTTGGTTTCCAGATTTTGAAGAAGAAACTTATTTTCTCAAATAGAACATATAAAAATGACCAAAATTGTAATTATAGGGGGTTTTCCATCAAAAGTTCATAAACCGACCTTTTAATGTACATTATGCTTAAAATCAGATTCATTCACATATTAAGCCTCTAACTATTATTGGATAAAAGTGAATAAATTTAAAAAACATGTATAATAATATTGTACTTAGTTTTTTTCATTCCCTCCAATACAATGTCTAGGACTTAACTTCCATTTAAAATAATAATATTATATTATTAGTGTGAAATGTAAGATTTCAATGAATCCCGTTGTTGTGGATCGGGTACGCTATCGAACATAGAAACCCATTCAAAGAAAAATTAATATTTAATTCAAAAATATTAATAAATATAAAGATATTTTATTCTTCATTTACTTGGGATGTTACACTATAACCCTATGAACCATTAGTAAGTCCAATGTGGCAAACTAGACAAGGTTTACTACGAGACCATACCCATTTATTTAGATGCATTTTTAGAAGGCCTTATTGGTATTTTATATATGTAATTATGACTATTCAATTGTTATGAACTAGGTTATTTATGTTATATGTTATTTGTTGATTACTTATAATATACATGGTTTAATTTTCTTACTCATTGAATTATTTAAGTGGTATTATTTTATCATCATTTATTACATCTATATTTTTATTATGTTATTTATTAAATGGATTATTCTTCTATTATATATATTTACATATCATTTTCCCTTATCTATTAATATATTCCAATATATTGTTACACTTACTGATCATTGGATCTCTCACCTTTGTTATGTCAATATTTTACAAAATAACCAGGAAGATATTTTTGATTAATATATAGGGATATGTTATTTGGAATAATGGTGTTCACAAATAATGTAATTTATGTATTTTATATTATCAATTTTAACAAAGATCTCATGTGTGTATCGAGTTTACCATGACTATAATATTGTAAAAATCTTTAGGTTGTGATTCCTTGCATCATAGGGTCGTGTAATAAAGTAAAAAATGGTTTCAAGATAATAAGATTATGGTCTCTGTCGTTGGTATTAGATAACCATATGACATGCATTGATTTTATTTATTGAATAAAATTTTATTTTGTTTGTAAGGAAAATATTAAGATTTTTTTTAATGAAATACAACCCTATCTAGATACTACAATTGAACATGATTTTATAAACGATGTACATAGGGGTAATAACTCTAAAATGGATCATTAGGGTTGACCCAATTATAATCTACTACAATAAAAATAATATAATTTCCACTTGTTTTGACACTAACAGGTTAAATTATTTGTATAAATTACATTTTATTTAAAATCCTTTATTATGTAGTTGAAAATAACGATCCCTAATGAAACTATTTTGTAATTATGATATTAGATATGAATAATTTTTTTCATTTTAGATTATGTGTTTCCTTAGATTTCAGATAATATATTATGTTATATAATTAAATGATCTAATATAGTGTATTCTTTTATTTAGGAATTGTTCCTAGTTAAATGATTGGATACCATATCTATTAACATAATCTAAAGAGTAAGAATGATTATTTCATTTATTTTTAAAATACAACTATTATAAATTAATAACTATCCAAGACATTATTAATATATAAGAATATAACATCATGTTTATCAAGGACTAAAATGAATTATAGATGTATTATGACATCGATGGGAAGAAATAGAAGAAAATGATATTAATGAAAAGTAAAAATATTGGTATGAATGGAAAGAATTATTTTCAAACATGTGATACATGTGAGAGGAAAACTCTAAGAACATGATTAAAATGAGAAAGTGTTTAATACTTGTTTTGAGAGAAATTACACTATTAAAATGATTGGAATTGAATGAAATAGTCATCTAATATGAAATAACTACACACAATAGATATGAGTAAAATGGAAAATAATTCCCAAATAATCAATGGAATATTACTAAAATTAATATATGGGATCAAATTTAATGTTATTGTATTACAGTAAATCAAGTAGAATGATTAATTTCATTCTGTTTAGATTTAAGAATTATGTTATATGAGTATTTTAATCAATGATATTCTAGATATCATAAATATAATATATATAATGATTATAGTATAATAATATTTCTTATAGGATTAAGGATAATTTTTGTAATTGTACTAATGAAATAGAAAATTGATTCATTGACAAGATGATCCACTAGGAAAACTCATTATTAATGGAGGTCAATGATTAATATATTTCCAATGTTGAGAAACAAGTTATATATTTTTGGGAAAATGTTAGAGACCATAAAATTTTTCAGTGATTTTATGGCCTATGTTTTCTTTTTTATATATTACTACATTCTTGTATATATTGAATATATTAGATAACATAAGATAATATGTTAAGTAATATATTTGTTTTCTTAAATGTTTTATAATTATCAAGGTATTAATATATATTATAATGTGACATTATGTTCTTTTTTATACTGTTTTGTGAATATAATGTTGATTTACTGACATTCCTTAAAAAATTTATAATTTTAATTATTTAAAAAAAAATTAGATCGATCATATGGTAAAGAATTTATGAAACATATTTAGTTAAATTGTGGGTGTTATTCTATAACTTCTTCTAACTATTTTAGTTTTAATAAACATTTTTGAAATGACTTGTTACTCTTTTCTACAGATTACTATCAATGAAAAGTTATTTTTAGTGATTTATTCTTAAAACATTCTTCAAATGTATTATATTATTTGAGTAATAAAATAAGTTTATATTGATCAATGAATAACCAAATGATGTGTATGTTTATTTGAAATATAAATATATTGAGTAAGTACATTTTAATATTTTCTCAATCTAGATGGAAATGAAATTCCTCACCTATATAAAAGGATATTGGAAAAGAATGTTAACAAGAACCTTCATTTATGATGAATAATATGGTCCCCTAAAACATCATAGATTTTTTTGGTCATGATCCATCCCTAAAAAAGCACATTCATGGGATCAAACATCTTTGTCACTCTATATTAATCCTTGATAACTAGTATTCTCTTCCATTCCATTGATTCTATTTCCTACAAATGTTCTCCAATAAATAATTCTACTTATGTGTTATTACATATTACCTTTGTACCTCACGTCATCTCTTATTAAGAAAATATATTATCAACCCCTTTCCCCTATTTTATTTTTAATAAAGGTATTTCCAAGTGAAAAACCATTTATTATTGTGATCAATATTAAATTATGAGGATGATTTTTATTTAAGGGTGAAATAATATAACACCCTGAGGTACTTCATGTCATAAAATCATGTTTTATTATGTTTATGATCCACAACACCATGAATTGAATAGAATATAACATCCTAATATATAATAATATGTATATTTTTAATTTAATTGAATTTCATGAATAACCTTTGATGTATAAAACACCAGTTTTAAATGAAATCTGATATTATTATAAAGTATAATTATTTATGAATGATTATTAAAAACCAACTATTATGGTGTTGGGAATAAAAAATTCCAAAAAAATTATAAAATTTTTATGATTTACACATGTATAAAACAAATTAAATGGTTATCTATTTAATATAACTCAAATAAGAATCCTTGGAATGTTTTAGAAATGTTGTTACAAAAACTATATTTTTGTAAAATTTGGTTAAGTAAAACATTGCACACATAATTTATAATTACTTATTTATATGTTTATAAAATTTATGTGAAAGAATATAATTATTTATTAATATCAAAATATAAAAATTATTTTAGGGAGATTTTTAATGATTTTTTAATATTTTTAATAATTGTGAAATGTAATGAATTATTCTAAAATCTTCCATTTAATTTAATTTATTTATGAATTTAATTAATATCTATAATGGGTTTTAAAGTAAAACAGTTTCAACTATATATGAATTTAACCAATATATTTCATTAGAACCATTTTCATTCTCAATTTTGATATTAAATCCTTCTATAAAACCTTCTTATTTGTTAATTATGGGGGTATAATTATTATATTAACTCCTAAGATTATTTAAATTGATTTTTCAAAACTATATGTTTATCATAATAGGATATTATAATTATAGTGTAATAATAAAATCATACTTTTAATATTAGGTCTTTGTATCATGAGATAATGAGATGGGTTATGAATTCTCGTAGTCTAATGACTTTGAAGAAACCAAGACATGATGTTTCCATATAAACACTATGAAAAAGTGAATGAGTCAATGAAGATAAAGGTAAAGAAGGATTTTCCCACATGTGATAATTTTGGAAGGAGACACCCTTGTACGTGCTTGAAGGGAATGGGGTATTTCTAAAATTGTTGAAATAAAGGCTACTATGCATTTGGATTTCAAGGGTAAGAAAAAGGATTCCAATATAGAATTGTTTAACTCAAGGAGATTGAACACTATGAATATCAATATCTCATGTTTCGAAGGAATATATCCCAAATGATTCTATTAGATAATAAGAAAGTTATTCTACTATCACAGATGAAGAGGAATGATTAATATACATATTCAAGAATTACATTATATGAATATATTATTAGTGATATAATGGTTACAAGGATTTTGTAATATATGTGTATTATTCAAATGAAATTTTCTCTTTATGAATTTGTTATCATATATTTAATGGTACCTAGAAAATATATTCATTAGAGAGTTAATTTTTTTTGAAAACATACGGTTTTGGGAAAGATAACCATTAATATGATCCTAAAGTTATGAAAATGATGTTTGGATAAATAAATTATTAATTTTGATATTTTTTCACTTCCTTGGAACTACGTAATGATTTTTTGTCAAAGTTATTCATTATACCATTTATAATGTTAAAGAATCTTTTCAGTTTATGTAATATATCCATTAACACGTGTTTTATATAAGGAAAATGTTAGAATTCATGATTGCAAAAAATTATCCTAGTAATTCAGGTTATTACCATATTTATGAGAATATAAGATGCATGTGTTCACATATTTTGGTATATGATTGTCAAAGTGATAATTAACAATGATTGAAGGATAATGATTTGTTCATTTTGGAAATTTAGTAAAATTATTTCGAACATTTGGGATCATAATTATATGGAAAATGAAACCATTTTAGAAATGGTTTATCAGTGGATGAGATTTTAGAGGTTAATATAATAGTTCACCATATGATGCATCATGTTCTAAGAGATGAAGTAGATATTGTTCAAGGCATAACCAAAGGAAAATATTGTCTGTATGAAATAGAAATTAATATTTTATTATATTCATAAATGTGAAATGATCCCAAAATATTCAGAAAATGTCTAAAAAAATCTGTTTCATGATAATGATTATTTACTGATATCAATGAATTTATTAACCAATTAAGTTAATGTTTTTGTGGTCTACAACTTTTAGTTGAACTTATTATCTACCACTCTCCATCAGAACAAGATAGTTACATTTATCTTTTATATCCATGTTTCACAATTGTTCTTATATTGGAAAGTATATTTTTTGATAATGTTTCATTTCATTTTCCACCTTACTAATAAGAGGTTTTGGTAACCCTATTTAACATGTGTATCTTTCAACAATATTATTTTCAAATATGATTTCCATTATTACTGAGATCATGTATAAATTGTGAGGGGGATTTTAATTAATGTGGGGAGAATGTAATACCATAATAAATCAAAATATTATCATGTTATAATAAATATTATTTTGTCTCTCTTTATACACAAACACATATTAACATTATGTTACACAAAATAATGATCTAGCTTACTTTTCATGAAAGACTGGGTTTTTTCCTTTTAATGGGGAATGTATTTTAAATATAAAATTTTTAATTATTAAACATTTGGACGTTAATACATTAAAAACACACTTTATCATCACATGTTTTGGATTAGAGTTAACATGAATTTTTTCATTTCTGTTATTCAAATTTTGAAAAATAGATTTACATGGTTGTAATAAAAACAATATTTTTGTCTAATAATATCAAGTTGACTTTTTTAACCAAATAATTACTGAAAATGATGAAAATTAATTACAGAAAATAAGGTAAAATTAAGATTAGAATGAGGCTTATAATTAATCATAAGGACTACAATGACTATGAAACTTTTCCAAGAGCCATTGTATTCAAATTACATGACCATATCCCTACTTGGATGGAATATTATGGGTTAGAAAGATATTATTCAAACGAAGTACCTGATATAAATCATTACTTAAGGAAAAGGCCAAAAAATGAAATTTTCATTACCTTATTCATTTATAATACATTTTGATTTGTAAAAAAAATCATAATTTAGGTTATATTTATCCCATGGAAATATATATGGGGTTTTTTCCATAAGAGTTTATTATTAACGTTTAGAGATGGTTTAGTTAATTAAATTTTTTAGGAAACTCAATGGAGTGATTATTGAGATAATAAAAAACTAAAATAAATTATACTATAAATATTAAATAGTACGTGAAATGATTGAACTATTGGATTTATTTATTTTGGTAGAAGAATATATCATGATACATATATTTGATCATAATATATTTTAATTCCAAAATAATCATTTCATTTTCAAATTAAAATTCAATAAATAATATAAAAAATGAAAGTATTAATTTTTTACAATAAATGATAATTTATTAAATGAATTAAAATTAATAAAAATCTTACATTCATCCTAGTTATTTGTATGTGTTAATAAATACAAAATATTCTCTAAAAATGGACCAATTTATATTTTATAGTATACATAACAACCAATATGCTGTATAAACATTATTAACATGGTTCGGGATTATGTAGTGTTTTAGTAAGTCACATGTGCTTATTTTAAAATTAATTACAAAAACACATGGGATTTTTAGATTATAAATTAGATTTTATATTAATAATTTAGTGTCTATATCTTTTTTAATAAATTATTTTTTTATTGTTAAGGGTTAAATTAGAGATGATAGAGAACTAAATTCTTTTATAAAAAAATGATAAAATTGGGGAATCGAAAAAGTAAATGAATAAAATTATTAAAATGAACCAATTTTTGTCTGGTAGAGATTTTCATTGTCCATTATTACACATTAATTAATTATTTTTCTATTTTTGAGTCACATTAGGTAAGGTATGACTCCCATTAATGAAACATTATTGTATTTACAAGAGTGTCACTAACCGTCCACTATATAAATGCATGCACTCTACACATTACTCATATCACATAAGCCAGATTATCTCTATCTAGATCAGCCAAAATAGATCGTAAAATTACATCCCCTTATCCAAGAATCCATACATTGAAATATAATAAATATAAGAAATCCATTTGGTATAAATCAAAAGTAGTTACATGATTAAGATGTAACGCATTCTCTTAAGCTCTCTACTTTCAATTCTAATCCCCAACAGCTCCATTATTTTCATTCTATGCATATATAGAAACATTGTTATCATAAATATACTATGATTTTGTGATTTGAAGTGTTATAAAAACAATTATGAAACATCCATATAATAGATAATGAACATATTGTTTATGTGTACGAAGAACTACTGCTTCCTGAAGAGATGATTATTCTTTTTTTCCTTTATCGTCTCTCATTATAGACATTGTGATAGAAAATATATTAATATATCATATATATATTATATTTATAATGTTTGAAAACTTATTTAATTAATAAAAAAAATACCTCAATACAATCCATTTTTTGTAAATTTGATAACACTATTTGTGGATGTATGGACTGCCACCCCATCTAAAGGATGTGACTCGTTCATTCCATTCATAGAATGAATAAAATAAGGTTTTATTACACCTATATAAAATATATGAAATATATATGATACAATAATGATAATATAAATATTTATTATTTAATTTTCATTATTTTAATATGATAAATATATTAACGTAGATTTTGCATCTACATACGACCTACCATCTCCATGGAAGGTGAATTTAATTTTTTTATCTCCAAATATTATAGATTGTTACAAATATATATGTACTGAATATATATGACAATTAATTCATGGTTTATATAATAAATATAGTGAAATAATTGTCTAATTAATTCAAGGTTTTTTTGAAAAGCACGATCGCATTCTAAACGGAGGTTTCAATGTAAAGAAGATTATATTGGAGGAGTATATTCAGACATGGGACATGATGGACTATTGGTTTGAAGGACTTATGAAGGATGATCTATCCATAGAGGTAAATGGACTCCATTGGAAATTATTTAAGAATATATTGTCTAACAGACATAAATTATATTTCAATGGCACAACTATCTCTTATGGTATTTGATGTTTTGTATTCTATAATGCATGGTTTCTCACTTTTCCGTAATGTGTTTGGAATAAAAAAGATAATTTTCAGGATTGTTAACAAATGGGTAACAAGATATTATTAGAAGATGATATATAATATTATAAAAATGAGAATATTTGTGTTATAACTTATTACAAAATTTTAAACAACTATATTGGAGGATAAATACCATATAGAAAAGGAAGGTTAAGCTATGGGAATATCATCAAAAATTGCATTCCATTGAGACTTATATGTTATTATACACTATTTCCCTTTTATTTGGTGTATACATTTTCTTTTTTACATTTAATTTCATGAATATAATTTCTCTCATTATATTACATGAATCATTTATTATTATTATTTTATGGAGATTATGAGTTAAATGTTTCATTTGGTATGGTATACTTTGAAGTGATTACTAATTATTATATTAATGAATATTATTAAATATTATCTTTTCAATATATCTTATTTTGGGGTTGTTAACATTATCATAAAAAATCAGTTTACTAAAAACTATTTTCATTGTAAATTTTCTTGAATATCCATATTCTCATTAAATGGATATTAGTATTTCAAAATCTGTCTAAAATCTTACATATGGTATCTAAATTTACAGTTATTGGAATCTTTAGAAAATATTAAAAAATTTATAATCACTATTCAATTAGTTATTTGATAAGGAATGTTATTTATTTTCATAATTCGATATGAAGAATTCATTGGATGGGTAATGACATGACGATATTAGACTTTATATAGCTCCTTGATGCATCAATAGGTTCTCCTGAGATGAATATGATGAAAAAATTAAATGGGTTACTATACGTAGATTTAACAATCTTGGGAAAGGTATTGACTGTATAGGTTTTCATATTCCTGAGACGCAATGTCTAATTAATAATAATATGCCTCACTTAGTCAAATCTATTATTCATTAGTGAGATTTTGTGTCAATATATAAAGGGACACATTTTATTTTAAGCTCAATGATTAACTAGCATGTTTTTCAGTTTATAAAATTTCCATATTGATTTTACCTTATCTATATATTTCAATGAAATGTTTTATTGATTACATACCAATCCATATTAAAGTATTCTTATTGATTTATTATTTCTTCTTATTTAAATACTATTACTGAGCATTTGACCTCACCCTTATTATATATTTCCCCATGTTATGATAAAGAAATCATTAAATAAGAATTCATGGATGTTGTATTTATTGTTATTAGGTACCATTTTGTAGTTTATATTTACCAAAGTATTATGGGTATCACATATTTTATATGACTTTACATGAATGCTAAACTGATCGGTCCTTCTGGGTTTTATTCATTGTAATTAGTTCAATATAATAAAATAATACAATATATCCGAGCTTCTGGTATTATTGGTATCACGACCCGTCCTCGGGGCCCGTGCCGTGACTACCCCAAGCCCACCTTCCATAGGCCAGGGGTTGGTGACTAGCACCAAAGGCATAAAATCCCGATAACTGGGAAGGCATTGCCTTTATAAAAGAAAACAAGCACCACAGAGTACAAGGGGAAGAAGTAAACACTAAGTAAAAACTGAGTACAACAGTAAGTGTGGAAAGTAAAAAAGGGGCCGGAAATTCAAGCCCAACTGTAAAGTACAACTCGAAAGGGAAAACAACAACCGAAAAGTAAAGCTGCTACGCCGAGCTGTCCACTGGAAATCCCACCTGAAGGTTGGGTACATGTAGCTCCTCTGCTCCTCAGGTTCCACCATCCGCTCCGAGTATGTCTCACCCAGTGGTCCACCTCCGGGTACCGCCTCGTCGTCACGTCCACCTCTGGGTACCGTCTCGTCGTGAGGTCCTCCTCCTGGTACCATCTTTTCATATAGTCCACCTCCAGGTACCGTCCAGTCCTCGAACACTCAGCCTCTGTCAGCACTGCCCGTCGTCTGCAACCAACACAACGAGGTGCGGGCATAGCCCGTGCAGGGGTGAGTATAACGACACTCAATAGGGACCCCGAGACCCTCAAGGTCTCACTAAACCAACAAGGATAACCACAAAGAAGATCTCAACAGATAACCTCTACTTAGGTATATGCCCATACATATACCTATGTTATCAAGTAACCCATCTCAATCATGAGGAAACACAAGGATTGAGAAATCAACGGATAACCACTACCCGGGTATATGCCCATACATATACCAAAGTTAGCAAGTGACCCATCTCAATCATGAGGTAAACACAAGGTCAAAAGTCTCAGCTCAAACCAGGATTTTCATTATCGAAACCGTATCTACTGAAGAGCCCCATCCCTGAAGTGTACAGTGGTCCTGTCACGACTCCGAGGTACTGCTCACTAACCTAAGACTGCTGAAGTACTCCTCCTGTCGAGTACCGCGGGTCTGCTTCCAACTACCGGGCGCTCCGTCCACTGAGGTATGCTGCCAAATACCGGGTGCTCACCCAAATAGCCTACAGAGGTACTCCTCCAGTCGAGTACCACGGGTTTGCTGCCAACTACCAGGCGCTCCGTCCGCTGTGGGTCTGCCGCCAAATACCGGGCGCTCCGTCCACTGGGCTAGTCGACTCACTCCAAGTTGAGTCGGTCGAGCAGTCTTCAGGTATCAGCCGGCTACACGGTCTCCGTACTCCGTATGCTCGTCTCCAGAATCGCGGGTCTGCCGCTACAACCAAGCGCACTACCTCTATCGAGTAAAATAGAAGGTTCAGCTCACACAGGTATACTTTTTCGGATGACGGTGAAGATGATCACTGATCCATCTAAGTTGTCGGACCCACGAAGGATCGATAGGTACTAACCCATGCAAAGACCCACACAGGATCGTAGCACTGATCCACGTAGGATCGCTGAGTGCTGTAGTCGTCGTCGTCGAATCCACACAGGATCTCTGTACTATCGTCGTCGCAGTCACAGTAGTAGTAGCAGTAGTAGTCACAGTCGCAGTCGCAGCCAGCACTAGGGATCCCGCACACAGCAAGCTCGTTCGGAGGGTCCGCTCCACGAGCCGAGAGGCTGATACATCAACTGTCACAAAGTCCAGAGTTGATGTATCCAAAAGTTCCGTATCGTCAACAGAAACTCAACGCAACAGACGGCGCGTCGATCAGACGCCCGGTCTGAGAGTTATTGGCATTTTCGTCTCCGGGGCCCGGATGGTTTTTAAGGAAAAACCAACCCGACCATACTCCACCTGCATCCAAACCTCGGGCGGAGTATTCCAAAAGATCTGTCTCACTAAGAGGAACACAACAAAGCTGACGGCACGTCAATCGGACGTCTGTAGCTCAAGATATGAGTGTTTTCGCTCCGAAGGTCCGGTTGGTTTCGTGTACGAACCAACCCGGCCGAACTCAATATAAACCGAAACCTTGAGTGCGATATACCGAAACGACCGTCTCTATCCAAGGATCGCATCTCCACTGACGGTTCGTCAATCGGACGTCCAGTATGAAAGATATCAGCCGTTCCGTCTCACACCCACCATGGGAAACTTCCCAGGAGGTCACCCATCCTGATCACTACTCTAAGCCAAGCACGCTTAACTACGGAGTTTTAACCACGTAGTCTCCCGAAAAAGAAGATGCGCCTTGAGTATAGTATACTGAAATGACTGTCTCGATCCAAGGACCGTGTTGCCGCAGACGGTTCGTCGATCAGAGGTCCGTGGCTCAAGTTATGGCCAAAATACTGAAGTCGTCTCGAAAACGGGGGGTCCGGGTCCGGGCCGACCCGGCACGGCCGGCGGGGGACCGGCGCGGCGGCGGCGCGGCCTGGCGCCGCTAGGGTCACGCGCGGGGGGCTAAGCCCCCTCTTCCAGCAAGGCGGCGCGGCTTAAGAGCCGCGCCTTTTTGGAGACCGGCCCCCCCTCGTGGGGGCCTGCTTTGAAGGCAACCGGGGGGCCGCCTGCCCCCCTTAAGGAAACCGCCCCCCTCTCTTAAATGAGGGGGGTTTTTGAGCTGGCCGGGGGAATTAAATTCCCCCGGCCTTTGACCTTCCGGCCGGCCACCTGGCCGGCCAGTTTTTCTCCAACCGGACCGGAAAATTCGGTCCCCTTTCCGGCTTCCGACGCCGGCGGCCCGACATGCCGCCGGTCTTCCCGTCTCGCCGCGGCCCGGAACCGACCGCGGTGTTCGTCGTCCAGCGCGGTGCGACGGCACCGCGCCCCTTCGCCGCGCCTTCCATTCCCCTCGACGCGGCGCGACGGCGTCGCGTTCTTGATGATTCTTCCACGGCGCGGCGCGACGGCGCCGCGCAATATGATCGGGCAAATAACCACGTGGTGCGACGGCACCACGCCACCTTGTTTCACCCGCAATATAAAAACATCAAGAACGAAGGAGGGGGTTCGGCCGTGTTCATGCGGTCCGGCCCCCTCACGTTAAACAATAACACATATTTAAAAACCTCATGTTAGTCACGCTAGAACCACGAACAAGGATAAATAAATAAACAATTAACAACCACCCCTTCCTTGAAAATTGACGTCGCACGTCGGTTATCGCGGAGAAAGGCGTCGCGGCGTCGGACGTAGATTCTGTGGACGTCGGGGTGCGTCCGAGGAGGAAATGACGTCTCTTCTCTTGTCGCTAAGACGAAGAAGAGAGGTACGTTGTTGTCGGCGATGATCACCACGGTCGGCGAATTCTCCCTTGTCGAGGAGACGGAAGAATCCGGGACGCCGAGTCTCGAAGGTCGTGGGATCGATGTTCTTTGTCGGTGAAGACCCGTTCTTCACATTCTTCGTCGAAGACGAAAAGGATCTTCAAGTCTCTCAACGATTCTCCCAATCCTCTCAAGTAATAAAGTTACTAACCCAAAAATAAATTAAGCTTACACTTAATTTATTAACACAACCCAACCTTTGAAATTCAAGAGTTTGAATTTCAAAAACTCAAAATTAAACTCACTTATTAATTATACATGAGTTGTATAATTAATTAAAAGTTATGTTGTCAAGCCTTTAAGAGGGAGAGAGGGGAGTTAGGGAATTTGAAAAGGTGGGGCTCGGGTGGGCCCCTCCTCACCTTAATCCTCTCTTAGGTAGTTAAACCACCCAACTTCCAACAAATGGTTATAACCACTTTTAAGATATAAAATAAATATTGTATAACAAATTTATTTTACTCTTCATTTCATCCAGAAAATTAAACATCTCTTCCTAGGCAAACACAACTTTGGAAAAGGTCCCCTTAAGCGAATATCGGCGCTGCGAGTTCATCGGTGCCCTCGGATTTCAATTCCGAGCACCGGATCAAAAGTTAGAATTTCCCGCTTGTTCGTTCACTAAACGTACCCGAGCCAAACTTCGGAAATTGATTCCGGGCACTCCGGGCCTCGGAATCAGGTGCCGTCAAGAAACCGCGCTCCTGTAAAATTCCAAAGAAAATTAAGAAAAAAATTCCCTTGAATTTTACGTGTCTTTACATTACTCCAACCTCATGGCTTTACGTCCCCGTAAAGATACATCAAAAACTAGGGAAACAGATGAGGGTACTGAGCATGCATCTGAGCCTCCCGCTCCCATTTGCTCTCCTGGAGGTTCCCGTGCTGCCATCTGATGTGCACAAGAGGAATCGATCGCCCACATAGGACCCGCTCTTGTCGATCCTCTATCTCCACCGGGACCTCCGTAAAAGTCGCCCCATCATCAACGTCAAGCTCCCCAAGGTCAATGGTGTGTGTCGGGTCGTGCATGTATCTCCTCAGCTGAGACACGTGGAAGACGTCGTGCACCCGGTGCAACTGAGGTGGCAGAGCCATACGATAAGCCACCTCGCCAATCCTGCTGAGGACCTGGAAGGGTCCGATGAAGCGCGGAGATAACTTGCTGCCTCGGCAAAATCTCTGAATACCACGTCGAGGTGAGACCTGCTAAAAGACGTGGTCGCCATTTTCGAACTTCAGTGGCCTCCGCCTCCTGTCAGCATAAGGCTTCTGCCGGCTCTGAGCTGTACTCATCCGCCCCTGGATGACCTGGACCATCTCAGGTCCCACAAGATCTGCAAGATTTCTTCTTTGCCGATAAGAGAAATCTGGTCTCATCCCCTGGATGAACCACATTCTTTGCCTAATACAGTCAATCCTAACATGGATGATACTAATCCATACCAAGGATGACGTCGTAAGGCCTCGACGCTACTACCAAGAGATCCAACTGTTACTCTCGCCTCCAAGAGTTGAGTCACACTGTCGGCATCAGTGTGTGGTAACTGGGTCTCCTCCAGTAGATGTCTCACAAGTGAGGGTCAATTCAACAGTCAAACTGGAACCTCTTAGTAACAACACAAAAAAGAACAGGAATGAAAACATCACAAGGTATGCATATTTTATTATTGCAGCTCATAATACAAAGATGCTACACAAAAGAAACAAGGAACTAGAAGTACAAAGGACGCATCCACTAGTTCTGCTCCTGTCCATATGCTCCCAGAGATCCATGATCGAAGGCCTCGGCTGCCTGAAGCTGAGCTCTCGCTTGTTCACCTACTCCCTGTGGTCGGGGCGGACCTCCTGGTGGTGGTGGTGGCAGAGCCTCAAAGCGTCGCCCACCACCTGCTGCTCGGCCACCTCCTCTGCCTCGTCCGTCTCCTCCCTGTGGATCGTCACGGTCGAACCTCTGCCTCTGCCTGGGAGGTTCTTCACTTAACTGCTGATCATCAGCCTGTCGGGTCGGACAGTCACGAGCCATGTGACCAAACCCGCCACAGGAGTAACACTGCCCACTATCGGCACGCCTGGCTCTGACTCCACCCCTGCTTCCCCGCACAACTGAGCCTGAGTCGTGCAGTCGGCCACCGGTAGGTCTGGTCTGCCTGGAACCCTGAGTCATCCGTCGGCTACCTGTTGCCGAAGACTCTGCTATCTGCTGCCCTGCGATAGGTCTCGCTGTGGACTCAGCCAGGAAACTCTCGGTCAGGAGGGCTCGCTCCAGTACTCCTGTCTGAGTCGGTATGCTGAGGGAGATCAGCGATGCCCTGATCTCGAGTCACAAACCCTGCTCGAAGGTCCGGGCCCGGAAGAATGGGTCCTGTACCATGTCGGTCGAGTAGCGTGAGAGATCAGTAAATCTCGCCGAGTACTGGGCGACTGTCATGCTGCCCTGCCGCAGCTGAAGAAACTCCTGGATACGCACCGCACGAAGTGTGGCTGGGACGAACTCTGAGCGGAAGAGGCTCTCAAAGTCCTTCCATAGTAGAGATGCCTCATCGTGCACCTGGAGCATCAAGCTCCACCATCGTCCTGCTGCTGCGTGTAGTAGGCTCGCAGCGAGGTTCACCATGAGGTCTGCTGGTGTCCTCACTAGCCTAAACACACGTACCACTGCCTCCAGCCAGTCCTATGCTGCCTGGGGATCCATCTCCCCGTGAAACCTGGGCGGTCGCTGGCGCTGAAACTCATGCAGTGCGCTGAGGCGACGTGCCTCATCAGCGGCTGGCGCTGGAAGCATCGGGGGCTCGGCGGGTAGTGCTACCGCCGGTGCCACTGCTGACAAAGGGCCCTGCACCGAGACCTCGTCGCTCAGTGGGCTGTCATCACACTCGACTCTCGGAACCCTAGCTGGCTGCCGTCGTGGGGCCATCCTGAAAAGGAAACAGGTGCGCCACAGTCAGAACAGTATACCTGGTGAGCTGTTATAAGTAATCACAAAGAAAACATTGAAACACACACGCAATCAATGTTTTCGTGCATTAAGTCGGAAATCAGAAGTCAGGGTCCTGGTGTACGGATACGTCGGCCGCCGCACCAACACTGGACTCCCTGGACTGATAACCACACTCAATATGCTAAACATTATTGCTTCGCATAGAGAAGATCAGAGTTCGCGGTAGAACCGAACTCCTGTGATACCAATTTGTCACGACCCGTCCTCGGGGCCCGTGCCGTGACTACCCCATGCCCGCCTTCCATAGGCCAGGGGCTGGCGACTAGCACCAAAGGCATAAAATTCCGATAACTGGGAAGGCATTTCCTTTATAAAAGAAAACAAGCACCACAGAGTACAAGCGGAAGATGTAAACACTAAGTAAAAACTGAGTACAACAGTAAGTGCGGAAAGTAAAAACGGGCCGAAAATACAAGCCCAACTGTAAAGTACAACTCGAAAGGGAAAACAGCAACTGAAAAGTAAAGCTGCTACGCCGAGCTGTCCACTGGAAATCCCACCTGAAGGTTGGGTACATGTAGCTCCTCTGCTCCTCAGGTTCCACCGTCCGCTCCGAGTATGTCTCGCCCAGTGGTCCACCTCCGGGTACCGCCTCGTCGTCACGTCCACCTCTGGGTACCGTCTCGTCGTGAGGTCCTCTTCCTGGTACCATCTCTTCGTATAGTCCACCTCCAGGTACCGTCCAGTCCTCGAACACTCAGCCTCTGTCAGCACTACCTGTCGTCTGCAACCAACACAACGAGGTGCGGGCATAGCCCGTGCAGGGGTGAGTATAACGACACTCAGTAGGGACCCCAAGACCCTCAAGGTCTCACTAAACCAACAAGGATAACCACAAAGAAGATCTCAACAGATAACCTCTACTTAGGTATATGCCCATACATATACCTATGTTATCAAGTAACCCATCTCAATCATGAGGAAACACAAGGATTGAGAAATCAACGGATAACCACTACCCGGGTATATGCCCATACATATACCAAAGTTAGCAAGTGACCCATCTCAATCATGAGGTAAACACAAGGTCAAAAGTCTCAGCTCAAACCAGGATTTTCATTATCGAAACCGTAACTGCTGAAGAGCCCCATCCCTGAAGTGTACAGTGGTCCTGTCACGACTCCGAGGTACTGCTCACTAACCTAAGACTGCTGAAGTACTCCTCCTGTCGAGTACCTCAGGTCTGCTGCCAACTACCGGGCGCTCCGTTCACTGAGGGTATGCGGCCAAATACCGGGTGCTCACCCAAATAGCCTACAGAGGTACTCTTCCAGTCGAGTACCGCGAGTTTGCTTCCAACTACCAGGCGCTCCGTCCGCCGTGGGTCTGCCGCCAAATACCGGGCGCTCCGTCCACTGGGCTAGTCGACTCACTCCATGTCGAGTCGGTCGAGCAGTCTTCAGGTATCAGCCGGCTACACGGTCTCCGTACTTCGTATGCTCGTCTCCAGAATCGCGGGTCTGCCGCTACAACCAAGCGCACTACCTCTATCGAGTAAAATAGAAGGTTCATCTCACACAGGTATACTTATTCGGATGACGGTGAAGATGATCACTGATCCATCTAAGTTGTCGGACCCACGAGGGATCGATAGGTACTAACCCCCGCAAAGACCCACACAGGATCGTAGCACTGATCCACGTAGGATCGCTGAGTGCTGTAGTCGTCGTCGTCGAATCCACACAGGATCTCTGTACTATCGTCGTCGCAGTCACAGTAGTAGTAGCAGTAGTGGTCACAGTCGCAGTCGCAGCCAGCACTAGGGTTCCCGCACACAGCAAGCTCGTTCGGAGGGTCCGCTCCATGAGCCGAGAGGCTGATACATCAACTGTCACAAAGTCCAGAGTTGATGTATCCAAAAGTTCCGTATCGTCAACAGGATCTCAACGCAACAGACGGCGCGTCGATCGGACGCCCGGTCTGAGAGTTATTGACATTTTCGTCTCCGGGGCCCGGATGGTTTTTAAGGCAAAACCAACCCGACCATACTCCACCTGCATCCAAACCTCGGGCGGAGTATTCCAAAGATCTGTCTCACTAAGAGGAACACAACAAGCTGACGGCACGTCAATCGGACGTCCGTAGCTCAAGATATGAGTGTTTCCGCTCCGAAGGTCCGGTTGGTTTCGTGTACGAACCAACCCGGCCGAACTCAATGTAATCTGAAACCTTGAGTGAGATTTACCTAAACGACCGTCTCGATCCAAGGATCGCATCTCCGCTGACGGTTCGTCAATCGGACGTCCAGTCTGAAAGATATCAGCCTTTACGTCTCACACCCACCCTGGGAAACTTCCCAGGAGGTCACCCATCCGGATCACTACTCTAAGCAAAGCACGCTTAACTACGGAGTTTTAACCACGTAGTCTCCCGAAAAAGAAGGTGCGCCTTGAGTATAGTATACTGAAATGACCGTCTCGATCCAAGGATCGCGTTGCCGCAGACGGTTCGTCGATCAGAGGTCCGTGGCTCAAGTTATGGCCAAAAGACTGAAGTCGTCTCGAAAATGGGGGGTCCGGGTCCGGGCCGACCCGGCACGGCCGGCGGCAAACCGGCGCGGCGGCGCGGTCCGGCGCGGCGGCGCGGCCCGGCCGGCGGCGGCGCAGCCTGGCGCCGCTAGGGTCACGCGCGGGGGGCTAAGCCCCCGCTTCCAGCAAGGCGGCGCGGCTTAAGAGCCGCGCCTTTTTGGAGACCGGCCCCCCCTCGTGGCGGCCTGCTTTGAAGGCAACCAGGGTCCGCCTGCCCCCCTTAAGGAAACCGCCCCCTCTCTTAAATGAGGGGGGTTTTTGAGCTGGCCGGGGGAATTAAATTCCCTCGGCCTTTGACCTTCCGGCCGGCCACCTGGCCGACCGGTTTTTCTCCAACCGGACCGGAAAATCCGGTCCCCTTTCCGGCTTCCGACGCCGGCGGCCCGGCGTGCCGCCGGTCTTCCCGTCTCGCCGCAACCCAGAACCGACCGCGGTGTTCGTCGTCCGGCGCGGTGCGACGGCACCGCGCCCCTTCGCCGCGCCTTCCATTCCCCTCGACGCGGCGCGACGGCGTCACGTTCTTGATGATTCTTCCACGGCGCGGCGCGACGGCGCCGCGCAATATAATCGGGTAAATAACCGCGTGGTGCGACGGCACCGCGCCACCTTGTTACACCCGCAATATAAAAACATCAAGAACGAAGGAGGGGGTTCGGCCGTGTTCATGCGGTCCGGCCCCCTCACGTTAAACAATAACACATATTTAAAAACCTCACGTTAGTCACGCTAGAACCACGAACAAGGATAAATAAATAAACAATTAACAACCACCCCTACCTTGAAAATTGACGTCGCACGTCGGTTATCGCGGAGAAAGGCGTCGCGGCGTCGGACGTAGATTCTGTGGACGTCGGGGTTCGTCCGAGGAGGAAACGACATCTCTTCTCTTGTCGCTAAGACGAAGAAGAGAGGTACGTTGTTGTCGGCGATGATCACCACGGTCGGCAACTTCTCCCTTGTCGAGGAGACGGAAGAATCCGGGACGCCGAGTCTCGAAGGTCGTGGGATCAATGTTTTTTGTCGGAGAAGAACCGTTCTTCACGTTCTTCGTCGAAGACGAAAAGGATCTTCAAGTCTCTCAACGATTCTCCCAATCCTCTCAAGTAAAAAAGTTACTAACCCAAAAATAAATTAAGCTTACACTTAATTTATTAACACAACCCAACCTTTGAAATTCAAGAGTTTGAATTTCAAAAACTCAAAATTAAACTCACTTATTAATTATACATGAGTTGTATAATTAATTAAAAGTTAAGTTGTCAAGCCTTTAAGAGGGAGAGATGGGAGTTAGGGAATTTGAAAAGGTGGGGCTCGGGTGGGCCCCTCCTCACCTTAATCCTCTCTTAGGTAGTTAAACCACCCAACATCCAACAAAAGGTTATAACCACTTTTAAGATATAAAATAAATATTGTATAACAAATTTATTTTACACTTCATTTCATCCAGAAAATTAAACGTCTCTTCCTAGGCAAACGCAACATTGGAAAAGGTCCCCTTAAGCGAATATCGGCGCTGCGAGTTCATCGGTGCCCTCGGATTTCAATTCTGAGCACCGGATCAAAAGTTATAATTTCCCGCTCGTTCGTTCACTGAACGTACCCGAGCCAAACTTCGGAAATTGATTCCGGGCACTCCGGGCCTCGGAATCAGGTTCCGTCAGAAACCGCGCTCTTGTAAAATTCCAAAGAAAATTAAGAAAAAATTTCCCTTGAATTTTGCGGGACTTTACAATTGAGTATAGTGAGAATCAAATATATTTTAGCAAAAACCTGGGAAAGAATATTTAGAAAACATAGATTTAGGAAC
Organism: Viscum album; assembly: GCA_963277665.1. NCBI lineage: Eukaryota > Viridiplantae > Streptophyta > Magnoliopsida > Santalales > Viscaceae > Viscum > Viscum album. Next base: position 142,559,023 of record OY728138.1, on the reverse strand, counting down.
ATAACCCTGAGATAGAATTTGAAGATATGTATATGGAAAATTCTATAATTGTGGTGGGTTATATATTATATATATATATATTTTTACTACATCCATGTCTAGAAAATATAAGTGGACATGATTCTCGAACATATGTACTGAAGAGTAACAACTATGAAATGTTTTGTCAAGCCAGACTCATTGTAACCTAGTACAAGACAATGGTCCTTACTATCCACCTATTTTGACACTCCTAGGATATATGATTAGGATTGTTCACATTTTCATTACCTAACATTATGATTGATTTAGAAGTATTGATTTCCAAAAACAAGCCATGTTTAAGATAATGAGGTCATCTAAAAAAAATTATCTACAAATGTTATGTATTTTTGAAATTTTATATTATACAATATGATATTATCTAACATAGTGTATATCATCTTTTATAAGTGGTTCCTATTTGTAGGAATGTGAACCTCACAAATTCATGTGATCCCAAGAGTAAGTAGGATCAATTATTTGAAGGTATTAAGCAAATACCGCTATATTAGATAGTTTCTAAAACATTCTCATCATATGAGGACAAAATATCATGACATGGTAAAAGAATTAACCCAGTTCTGTGTTTTTGAAGGAAACCAATAGTTGAATATGAAATGTAAACACCATGAAAAATGGAATTATTCAATTAAAACTAATGTAAAATCTATTTTCCTACTTGTGATAATAGTGGGAAGAAAAATCATGGTACTTTCTTGAACAGAATGAGAGTTTTTTATAAGGGGTGAATAAAAGGACACTATTCATGAGATTTCAAGGGTCATAAAAAGATTTCCATTATACAATTCTTCATCTGTATTGAGATGGTATTATAAGAAAATTAATGTCTCAAGCGTCTACTAAATATATCCCAAATATTTATAGAGGATAATATTTATGTTATGGTACTTCCACAGAAGAAGTAAAGTAGTTAATATTACAATTCAATAATTATGTCACATAGATATTTTGTCAGCGATGTAATGGTTATAAGGATTATATAAGATATAAAGATTTTTCTTAATTACCTTCTCCAACAAGGATTTGAAATCATATGCAAAATTGTACGAAGAAATTTTTTTTAGTGGAAAATTAAACTTCTCAGAAAATACATGGATAAGGGAAAGATACAACTAATTTCATGTTAATGTTATGAAATTTCAATGTGGATAAATAAACAAGTAATGTGGATATTATCTAATAACCATAGATCTATGTAATTATTTATTAAAAAATTGGTTCATTCTACTTTTGATGGAGTTTAAGATAGTTTTAGATTTATGGAATATTTCCAAGAATGTGTATATAACATAAAGAAAAAGGATGAATGAATGATCCCAATAAATTATTATGTTAACTCAAATGAAAAAATTCCTTCAATAATCGGTATTTTATGATTTCAATGACCTTTATTTAGACCTATTGTTTATGATATTTTAGTTTACAAAATTCTCTTGAACATATTCCATATCACTCTCCATCATAACATGATTGTCCGATTTCGCTTCTATATCCATAGTTTCACTAATGTTCACTTTTTCCAAAACATTTTTTTTGTGAATGTTTTATTTCATTTTCCTTCTTATTATGAAGAGGTTTTATTAACCCAATTTACATTATTTCGTTTTCAATAATAGTTATTTTAAATATCCATTCCAAAATTACTGAGGTCATGTTTAAATTGTGAGGAGAAAATTTAATTAATGAGGGAGAATGTAAAACCATAGTACATTGAAATAACATCATGTTATAATAAATATTATTTTTTATCTCTTTATACAAAACACAATGTTAATCTTACACAACACTCTACACTAAGATAGTTTTCATTATACACAAGAATGGGTTTTACCACCTTTTAATGGAGCACCTATTTTAAAACAAATTTTTTGAAATTTTTGAAATTTTATACATTTAATTTTTCAAAATAAAATTCATTTTTAAATTATAGATTTCAAAATTATATTTGGGTTATGTTTTTTTATTTTAATAATATGATTATTTTTTGATGAAAAGGAAAAATAGTACATTTATTTTATAAAAAACTACAGGTCCATTAAAATATTTTTTATTGTTAAATTTCATAACAATAATTTTTTAATGTAACAATATACAAATTATTAAATATTAATCAAATTTATGTCATTGGATTAGTTTTTGAAATCAGATATAAGAAATTATTGATCATTTGATACATTTTTACTCAAAAACCGGTTTTCTCGCCACATGCATTGGATTAGCGTTAATCTTAATTTTCCCACTTATATGATTTGTATTTTTAAAAGAATTAATAATTCTTTTTAATAATAAGAATATTTTTGTTATATAATTTCAGCTTAATTTTTTTACCAAAAATATTAGTGAATGTTTTTTAAAATATTTAATTTCATTTCTGTAAAATTGAGCTTAATTGAGGAGAAATTATGAATCATAAAGTCCAAAATGACCTAGAAACTTATACAAAATCAATTATACAACATTTATTATTCCATATAGAAACATGCTTTTATAAAATTTTATGATATGAAGCAATATAATATTTTAAGATATACAAATCCATTTTAAGTATTAAATAGTTGTTTTTATAATAAAAAATTATCATTAATTTTTATAGATGGTTTTGAATATTTAAATTCTTAGGAAATGCCAATGTAGTGATTATTTAGATAATAAAAAAGTCAAATAAATAATACAATAGATTTAAATTTTTAGTGAATTTGATAATTTTTTGTTTTTATTTAATTTTAATATGAAAATATACAGTTAAATATCTTCAAAAATAATAAAATTAATTCCAAAATGATAATTATATTTTTAAAATTAAATTAAATAAATAATATCAAAATTAAAATTATGATTATTTTAGAATAAATGATATTTTATTCAATGATTTAAAATTAATATATATACTATATTCTAAAATGATATTTTTATGTGTTAATAATTATTAAATATGATCTAATAATGTTACTATTAATACTTTATAATTAACATAATGACCCCTATATTGTAAAAACATTGTTAACACAGTTGGAGATTACTTATTGTTTTAGCTCACCACATGCACTTGTTTTAAAAATAATTTACCAAAAAATAGAATTTTAATTTTATACATTAGATATAATATTAATAAAAAATGAGATATATATTTTCTAATAAATCTAACTTTTTTTACTCTTTCTGGATAAATTACATAGGACAGAACTCTATACACTGTAATAAAAACCAAAATGATAAAATTTGAAAATATTTGATTTTAAGGGAAACAATTACAAAAAAGACAATTTTTTGTGTATTGGTGGATTTAATAAAATTATTACCCTTTAATAAATTATTATTTTTTATTTTTGAGTAACATTAGATATGATAGACCTCCCATTAATGAATATCTTTTAATATTTTAAAGAGTGCCACTCCCCCTCCACTTTAAAAAGTCAAGCACTCTACCCCTTATTCAGACCACTAAATACACTTTTGATTGAATGATAACATTAATAATATATTTAAAAAACACCTCCCCCAATCCTATATGAATTATATTTTTCATAAAGCCATCCATGTATGTCATTTTTTATATACCAAAACGAGTTACCTAATTAAGATGTAATGTATTCTCTCAAGCTTTAATGTTTCATATTCAGTGACCAAGCACTAAAATATATTTATAATATAAATATATAAAAATATATTATTCTAAATATACTTTTATATTTATATGTGGAGGTTTAAAAATAAACATAAACACAATTCTATCGAATAGATAATTAACATAGTGTTTACATGTTCGATGAACTACACACTCACAAAAAGATGATTGTTCATTTTTCCTCTACCATCTATCAAGGTGGAAATAATAATGTACAATATTTTTATATATGATATATATTATAAAAATAATTTCATTATTCTTCTATAATAATTTTACAAATAAAACCTCTATATATTCTATTTTGTGTAAATATGATAACGTTTTTTTTGGAATTGTGAACTACCGCCCCCTCAAAGAGATGTGACTCTTTCATGACATACATTTAATGTATAAATAATGGATTTATTAAAAAAATGTAATATATTTGATATATATATAATACATTAATTATAATATAAATATGCATAAAATAATTTTCAATAATTAATATGAAAAAGAAATGAAAGTAGTTAATATTCATAAGTATGACCTATCGTCCCCATGAACGGTGCATTTAATTTATTATCTCAAAACATTATACATTTTTATTAATACATATGTACTGAAGATATATGATAATTATCAAAGGTTTTAATTTCATTATATTACTAAATTATGATCTAATTAATTGGGATAAAAACTAATAAGTCAAACCATACATGATAAATCTTAATAATTATCCACCGAAATAGGATAAATAATGAAATATTGTTAACAAATTAGTAGTAAGATATTATAAAAAGATGATATATAATTTTATAAAAATTATTATGTTTCTAAAATATATTAGTAACATTTTTTATACCTATAAAATTCAGGATAAATTCCAAAAAATATGGTAATGGTAATGAAATTTATTCTCAATTTATATTATGTTGAAACATATTTATTATTATTCACCAACTCGCATTTATTTGGAATATATACTATATTTTGACAAGTTATATCATGAATCTACATAGTCATATGACATTATATGTTTCATTTAATATTATTACTTCATTGGGATTATTATTTAAAAGGTTCATGTAGTATCATATAAATTTGAATTTTTAAGTTTACTCTTTTCAGGAATATTCTTAATTATTATCTTCATAGTCTCACATACATTTGTAGGTGTTAAATTTATCATGAAATAATAAATTAATTTAAATCATTTAAACTGGAAATTTTCTTTATTATCCAAATTATTATAAAACGGATATTATTATTTCCTAAACAATATACCACATTACATATATTGTTTACTTCTATAGTTATTTGACCTTTGGGAAATATTTAAAATTTCGTACTATTTATTCAATACGTATTTTTGATATGGAATATTTTTTATTTCGACTATGTTATATGAGGAATTATTTGGATATGAAATGATGGTATTATCCAAAATATTATATATCTTCATGATACATCAACAGGTTCTCATGAGATGAATATGTTGACAAACTTAGCAGCTTGTTACCCAAATATATAACCATCCGGGGAAAGGTTTTTATAGTATTATTTTTCATGTGCCCCAAAATTGATATCCAATAATTAATCATTTCCAAAATTTAGTGGCAGTTATTATTCATCCATGTGATTTGGTTTCGACATATCTATGGATACATTCAATTTTTATTAGTTAATTAAATGACATGTGCTTGAGTTTCTTACCAAGACATATTGATTTTTCTAAATCTAGTTAGTTTCATGGAATGTGTTATCAGTTAAATAACTTTTTATATTTATTGATTCTTATTGATTCATTATTTCTCCACTTTTATGTAGCCTTTGAGATCATATATCTCATCCTTATTTTGTTCCCATTCTTTAGGTTTTGACAAATAAATTATTATGTATGTATTCAATGATAGTGCTTATTTCTTTATATTATGTACTAGGTTAGTATTCCTTTTTCAACAATGTATTATGGGTATAATGTTTGTAATTTTTCTTTCAATTAATGTTGAACTGATTATACCATTCATATTTTATTCCTTATAATCATGCCAATGTAATAAAATAATGCTCGGACTCTGAGATTATGGGGTTGGGGCATTACAAAATGGGTGATGAATTTTTTATTATTTTATTTTTAAAATTCAATCACATATGGTTTCTAAAATTTACAACAAGATTTAAAATTATCTTATACTATTATTTTCAGATACCAAAATATTATTTCTATAATATAAAATAAATGGAGAATAAGGGTTTCACAATATTGTACATTAGAATATTCTAAATCAATTTCTTATAATAAGATAATGACTCGATAAGTTTTATAATCCTACATGAAATTATGAATAACATAATATCATTTAAGAAATCATTTCCAAAATCATATTGTAATCAACCATCATCAATATTCACTTTTTATTAAATGAAAAAAATAAATGATTGGTTTATATAGAAAAAATATATTACTATTAATGGTGTATGCCTATAAAAATTATTTCATTGAAAATGAAAGGAAACTACAGCCTTGAATTTTTAACACCTTTTGAGAATGATATTGAATAATGATTGGAATTTAAAAAGTTATTTACCACTAATTATGTGTGGACAACGATGGTGATTCCATGATATAGTGTAAGATAATTTTTTTTGAAATAGAAAATTGGCCACGATGATGAGTAATGAGAAATATGTTCATTTTCTGCAAAAAGTGTGTAATGTTATATAAAGTAATGTCTATATAAATATACATCACAAAGATTGATATCATCTTTTGATCTTAATTACTCCATGAGAATATAACCACTTATCTGTTGTGGTATATTAAAACATAGAATAATGGTCCATGATTAGTCATAGAAAACATCTAAAGACCAAAATATCACCATATTAGATATTCAATGTAATTTCCATATAAAAAATATTATTTATTTATTTTATATTTATTTATTATTAGGAAATTTATGTTGGAATTTTGGAAAATGGGTAATGAAAAGGGGTATTTCTCCATCGCATTCAGAGAAACACAATAAATTGAGGTCCTAGAATATGTTTCAAGTGTTATAATAGGGGTTATTATTTATTTTTGAGGAACACCATGTAGTTTATGGTTTTTTTGTATAAACTCATTAAATTAATGTGGAAAGTGAATGTGTAAAAGTATATTTTGGGCTTTCTATACCAAATGTACCTTTAAATAAAAAAGGTGATCAAGATTTACACTATTCTTTTCCTTTTGTTTATCGATTTAGAATCCATATTCCTTATTATTCAACTATAAGGTATCCTTATTCAATCTTGATCATGGAAGGATTTATTTTTCACAGAGGTTTTTATATATAATTTAAGTCCCTATATTCCACTAATATCCCAAATAATTTTGTCTATTAACTTGATTGGGAATGAATCCATTATCTCAAAATCTAATGATAATTATATCTCTAAAATGATTTTATTTCCTATTGTTATTTATAAAACATGATTTTTTCTTTCTTGATTCTCTAAAAAACCCATATTTCAGTTTTAAAAATGATAGTCTATAAATTTATGTGATATTTTCCTAAATTAAACATCTTGTTATGTTTAAATTGAAAGAGAACTCCCATTCCTAAAGATGTACTTGTTTAATATTCTTTTATCAATTCTCCATGTCAAAATATGTCTCTATATAGTCTACATTGTAACTAACATAGGTCTATGGGAATTTATTTTAAAATTATAATTCTATTAAATATAAATAAAATTACATAATTTTTTTAAAATATGAAACGTTTTTTTGTTCCTTTCATTATATAATAACTAAAATGATTTTATGTTTCAATCATTAGGCATGTTTACAAATACATTATTAGTATATTTATTCACCCTTTGATGTGATTTATCAAAGAAATTGATTTGTTAAGAATGGTATATATTCACCATATATATTATTTTCTTCTTATGTGATAATCTTATCTAAATGTTAAATAATATTATGTTTTAAAATGATTTGTTATATTATACATATTCTATGTTATGCCCATTTTATGTGGAATTTTTATTAGCTATGAGTATATTTTTCTTGAATATATAGTTTGATAGGTAGCTTGGTTTTTGGAATGGGGACTATGTTCCCTAACATTTCATATCCCTTACTCTATTATATGAAATGTGTTTAGGCCCCGACATAGTATACTCAATTCATTATCACATAATAAGAGAATATGGTCTAACATTATATATATATATGGACCTTTATTAGATGGGGAAAATAATTTACCATCCACTAACATGACATCAATAATGAATCATTCTCCATGATTATAATTGAATGTTAGGAACCTTTATATAAATGTAGAAACATATATTTATTCCAAATGATAACAATTTTTAATAACAATTATTCTTTATTTGTTATCTCAACTTTTATATTATCCATATATTTATTCCCACGTGAATTTGATCATATGACTGGTCAATAGTGTTGGAAAATACCTATATTTTTATCATACTCAATCCATGCCCATGCCACATTAGGATGATTAATGATTATATTATGTTGGATATATGTATAGGAAAGAATTTTAGAACAAATTATAGTACCCAATTGTGTCTCAATTGAGATTTAAACCAAGATTTAGTTTTATATTATATATATATATATAATAATTTAATAGGGATTCCCTATATGATATTAATCGATGATTATATTTAGAAACACCACTCCTCTAACTTTGAAGCATAATTTCATTTGATAAATAAATGGAAATTAAAATTTATACTTCTTTTTATATTTTATTTACCATATGGTTATTTAAATTCTTTTAGTAAATATATTCATTTGTATATATTTATCTAATGATTCAGGTTATTTCCATGAACATAAATATATGTACCTTTAGTGGTATTGAATGTTCTTAAGGATAATGTTCATCAAAGATAATGCTCATGCAATATTATGCATGATAAATAATTATTTTTTATAGTATCGTATATGTTATATTATATATAACCATAATATTATTTGGCCTCATTCATTTGAGATGTAATGATGAGGTATAAAAAAACACAAAGAAACACTATTTGGGAAACCATATAAGGACCATTAAAATACATATTCAAGTACAACATTAATAGATTGTGTGATTTTTTTTCAAGATAATTCAAGAGATATGTCTATTAAGAATCACAAATTAACCTATAAATCTACAAATAATAAATAATTTGGGTAAAATTATAATTTATAAATGGTTATATGGGATTCATATTACATATTTAATAAATTTATCTATTTTAATTTTAGAAACTGTAATATAATAGATCATATTTCAAATATGTAATTATTAAATGATTGGTATCATTATAATTGTAAATAACTTTTTATTATTGATTATGATATAATCGAGGTCAATTAAGGGTTCATCTTATTGATAAAATTACATAATGATATTTTTTGTTAATATATTTTTATTAATAATGATCAACTAAATAAATGTTAATGTTTCAATTATTGATTATAAATATTTTTTATTTTACACAGTCAAAAAAATAAGTTTTTTCATTTAGATGTTGTCCAAAAAATATATTATATATTCTTTAATCTATATTTAATGAATTAATGATTACATATATAATGGATTAATTTTATTCAAAGTAAAGGTGAAAATATAGTAATTAAAAATAGGAGAGTGAAATGGTTCAGGGAAAACAACTATTAACGTAGTTCTAAGACATCAGTAGGAAAAATGAGAAGTAATATTTCATTTTTCTATTTATAACTATAGATTAGTATTCATAGATTTCAATATTTCACTATGTTATAAGTAATAGAAAATCATGACATGACCACTAAATTGATAGAGTCAGCATTATTTTCATATAGGCTCACCGAACAACATCAATATTATGATCAATGGTTTCCTGGAAGGGAACCGACAAATTCTCATATTTGTAATGGTTTTAGTTTTCCACTCTTAAATAAAATTTTTGGATAAGAACTCCCTATAATAGTCATTGGGGTGGAATATTTAACACTATGATATCATTGAGTGAATTGAAACAAGATGTAATAGTGTGTTACGTTATCCATTACAATGTTTGTTAATTATATCTCCTTTCATGAGATGCAATACATGATATAAAAAATAAAAAGGAAACAAATTAAATTGTCATTATAAAATCAATAATTTCACATTCAATAGAATTACATTTCTTCGATAGAATGGGTAATTTTTATCAAATATTTATGAATGATCCTTGATTGATATTTATTAACTAGAAATGATATTTGGTAAACTAAGAATTTCTCTATATATAAGTTGTCATGAATACTCTAAAGGGAGGAATGTTCAGGTTTGTTTAAAATAACTATTTTAGAAACACATGATACAATTCAATGTTCATACATTATATGATATGGTAAAAAAAATTGTATAGTAAATAAGATGATCTAATAGTTGTATATTAGTTTGTAACACACTATAAGGATGTGTTTCTGGTAATTTCTCAACAAGTTGGAAAAGGCAATGCTAAAATTAATCTTTCTAGGTTTCATCCGAAAAAGGGTGTTAAATAACTAGTTTAATCTGTTTATATATTTTGGGGGACTCATGTTTTGGGTCATATATAATGGCTCATAGTGAACGGTCAAGATAAAATTAAAATGTGAAGAATAAAATTCTAACTATAGTTAAATATTTACATATATTTAATGATTTTTCATTAGTAATATATATAAATGAATGTTAAAATGGCATTGAGCATACTAGTTAACCCCTCCCAAATTAAATTTTCTAAAAAATTCATGTCATCCATCATCAGAGAGATTATATTTAATGAGATTTCATGTTAGGCTAGTATGGTTAAAAACATTGTGATATTCTTTTTATAAACATTCACTAAAGAATAAACTATAATATTAATAAAGGTTATATATTATAGATCCTTCGAAAATAGAAAGTGATCCTAATAATTTTTGTATTAGTAGTATGTATATTGTAAAATCTACTTTATCATAATCATTATTTGGTAATGTTGCATGATATTCTATTATATTTGAGCGACAAGATACCTCATAGGATTTAATGTAGAGTTATCACCTTCAAATAAAAGTGTTTAAAACCATAATTAATTGATTTTTTTGTGAAATTTTTATCCTAAGAATAATAAATAAATTAATTAATATTTTATAGATTTTCGTTCTATATATAAAACGATTCATTTTTAATTTCTTTATTAACATGTTGTCCCAATTTTGAGAGAGTATTGATGTATATTTTTTGAGTGTATCAGTCTCACTTCCAAAATCATTTGTATAATATATCTATAGATTTGTACTATTAATCCTATTGATATAGTACCGATTAGAGATTATTGGAAAAGATTATTATGTAATCATCATGACGTTTACATAGAGAAATTCATGAAATGATGAATTTTTTTCATCTATTAGGTGATCTTTTCTAATATGTTTTCAAAGAATATTTATAACTACATAAATATGGAGAAGATAGATTGATACTCCTCCCATAATAACACACCCAAATCATCATCGTTGTTTTCAATTTTTTGGTCAAATAGTTCATTGTATTGTCATTCTCCAGCTACACCTGTCCATACCATCTTTGATCCCAGAACCGTCACTGCCCTCCTCAGCCATTAGGTCCATGAGAAGTCTGCTCCCTCCCTTTTTTCTAGGGTCTATAACTCATTGGTTTCTATATTTTTTCAATTTCCCCCAATTCCCCCTACATCCTCACCGTCCCCTAGGCTTCCGAAGTCATCGCTTTCTCCTCCCTAGCAGTTCTTAGAAAGGATTTTTCAAAGATGTTTTTGTGGCTCGATTTGGGAATATTTTGGCCTTTCCCAAACATCTTTGTCAAAAATACAAAGGCTTGGAGATTCTATGGCTACCATTCCCTATAAATTCCTATATCTGCCTTTGTGGATGTAATGGGATGCCTGAAATGGACCTTGTTCTTTCTCTATGGCTCTGTAAAAACATCTTTATCGGGTTTCCAACGCTTTTTCCTTTATTGGGGTCTCCGATCCGCTGTTCATATTTCAGTTGTTCAAAAGAAATTTTATCTATCTCTTTATGGCCTTGGAAAATTTCATCGTCTATGAGTGGTATAAGGCCCCTATATCCTTTGGTATATAGAGATTCATTTTTTCTCGATGGTTAGAGAATTTTCACAGGGGCATGGAGTACCTCCTTACAGTAGTCTAGATCCACATCCTAGGGATTCCACTACCTTTCTAGAATGGTTTGTTCTTGAAGGAGATTAGATATGACCTTGGTGTATTTCGTTTATATGATGTTCAACCAATATCTATGAGGATGATTTGGTGGCTTGTTAATGTGTTGAGATTGACCTCTCTCTCCCACGGCCATACAATATCCTTCTCAATATTCAATGACAACATCTGATGGAGTCAGGACTTCTTTTATCCAATTTTCCTCGGGTTCTTCTGTCATTGCCTTAAAAGGGGTCATTCTCTCTAGGTTCATTGAATTTGGTAGAGAGGGGATTGGCCTCATCCCTATAATACTTTGAGACACTTGGATAGGGTGCTGGCTTCGTTCTGCCTCCCCTATCCTGAAGGTGCTAAGAAGGAACCTCTAGCCGTCGGTGGTGTCCTAGTGCAGATGTCTACCACTATCCTAGATATTATATCCATGAAGTATGTTTCTTCTTTGGTCAATAAAGACCCAATGGTCAGTTAGGAATTAATACCCATATCTTCATGCTACATAAGGGTTTGAGTATAGAGGATTTTCATGCCTTGCCATATGCCTATCCCATCAAGCTTACTAATCCTAATGCCCTCGCCTGTTGTCCTGCATTTCTCCCACTATTAAACTACTGGATGTATCCCTGAATTGGCACAGCTCCCTCCCAGTGAATGTTCTTCATTCTTTGTTTGTGGGATGAGACAGGAATCAAGAGTGGTCTCCCATGTTTGACATCCCAAGGATCCCGAGATATCCCCCTCATCTACCCCCAAGGTTCATTTCTAGTATGCCTCCAACCCTACTAGATTTGTTTCTACCACTTATCTGAGGATGTCCATTTTATATGGAGTATTCCCTTGTTGAAAATATAGTAACTTCAAGGATAGATCATCCCCCCACTTCAAGAAGGCTAATATATAAAGAGATAATTGAAAATACATATCCTATCAATGATTTCTATATTCATATGGAAATCTCGTTGACATGGTGCTGTGGTTATGATGAATTCCCACTCCACATAAATTAAAAAATATGGGGAATATTTCTTTTCCATAATTGAACACATTTAGAATCCTTCCAAAATTAGTGAATTTTCTTGGAATATAAAAAGGAATGGATTCTTACATGCTAACCCCCACCCAACAGACACATATGAATTCTTTTGGCATAGGAACTACCTAGTGGAGCTGGTTTAGGCTGGCAACCAATTCATTAAAACCAAAGATACCATAGGTAATACCTCCTTCTTTTTGTCCTCCGTTTATGAGATTTGTGCTACTCATCAAATGGAATCTCTATGGGGTGACATAAATTCCTTTGACCCTATCTACCTCCCATGGTTTTTTGGAGGGAATTTAATTTTATTTCTATCCCATATGAAAGGAATGGACATGGACCCTTTTAAAAGAAGGAAAGTAGAGAGATTGTTCACTTCAAGGCTGGGGAAGGACTCAATGATGATGGGTTTCAAAGAGACTGTTTCACCTAGAACAATAACCAAAGTGGCTCACACTACTCCTGGATCCATTTGGATAAGTGTCTAGGAAACATGAAAGCCACAAAAAATTTCTCTGATACCAAGGTGTGCAATTTGGTTCAAGGATTCGCTTACCATTATCCTCTTCTGGTTTCCATTTCATGAGGGTAGGACTACTAGGAACACATCCACATCTATCAATAGAGGTTCAACATGATGGCGTTTGAATAATTGGTTAGTGAAATATAGAATGAAACATTGTAGAGAAACTCATGGGTGACCATCCACAATAAACTGATATGACTTATGTCCCCCCACCAGTTGTGGGAAAAAATATATTCTTCCCATAGACAGTGCCATTTATGATGCCATGAAGTGTGTGGAAAACATTGGGTTGAGAATGTAAGAAGAATGTTATGATCATCCATTTGAGGACCACCCAATAAAAAATGACTTTATAGGGGAAATTCTCTCGAAACAAGAACATCTGTAAAGCGAATAATCTAGAATAAAATGGACAAGGGAATGATATAGGAACAATGTTTTTTTAGGAATATATCAAATAGAGAAGTGTCCCATAAAACCAAACATCTTACTAGAGGATTTCTCTTATATAGACGAAGTAGATGAAGTGGGATCCTTGGCTCACTCTTATATAGAGGATCTCTTTGCTAGTCCCAACCCTCAGTCACCCAAAGGGTATACAGGAAGTGACAATGATATGATTTAGGGGATTCTTAGATATGTTTCTAATCAAAAACAATTAGAGGATGAAATCCATATCTAATGAAAAGGAGGTATCCAACACGATGCTTATCATTCATCTGGATTTTCTCCTAAATCAGACGGTTTCCAATCCTCCTTCTATAAGGCCTCATGGGATATGGTGATGGGGAATATTATCTTGGAAATTATGGATATCATCCCAGAAGGTTGCTTTCTAGGGGTGGAATGTGACACTACCACGGTAATTCTCCCATAAATTATGAATCCCTCCTTGATTAATTACTATAGGCCAATGACCATATGAAACATCTCATACGAAATACTAGTAAGTAGAAACAATGCAAGAATATATAATCATATTAAACGATGGATATCCATGAAGAAACATTATTTCTTTAAGGGGAATTATATTCAAGGTTCCATAGATCATTCCTAATTGTTGAAAAGAGATATTAATTAAAAACATTCGGATCCAACATAACCCCATGATGGACATGAAGAAATAATATGATCATGCAAAGAGGGGATTAATCAATATGGTTATAGAAGTTATGGTTTTTCCCCCTAAATATTGATCTTATGTTAAAATTTTTCTTCTCCACGTGGCCTATAGTTTCATTCATAGGGAAGTCCTACGTTTTCTTCAATCACACTTGTGGTATTAAGAAAGGGGATTTTATCTCTCCATGTATTTTTATCATGTCCCAATATGTCCTCGGCCACCTCATGAATAATAAAATCATTGTTGGATAGATTCTATCTTATCGGAATAGCATGAGAGCTCCATCTACCTCACATATAATGTTTGCTGATGACACCCTCATTCTAATTAATATTTTTAGAACATCAATTAAAGGCTTGAATAAGCTGATGGAGAAGTACTTCCACTAGAGTGGACTAGTAACATACAATGGAAATAGACTTTTCTGTATTTCTAACAGATGATCACCCCCGCCGTAATATGTGGTTAATTATACCCTCATCTTGAAAATATTGAACTTATCTATGGGGTACCATAGTCCCCTATTTCCCCAGACAGATTAGAGATCCATGATTTCAACTTCCCCATTATCAAAATTGGGGACTGTGTCATTAATTGGATGAATAATTACATCTCATTTGGGGGATTCATTGACAAATATTAATATTCTTTTTTAGGCTATACCTGTCCAATGCATATTAATCCGTCAATATACCTAAGGGGATTATTAACAAAATCAAATAGTTTTTGGATGGATTCATTTGGGACCCTCTTTTTGACAGTAAAATACATTGTGTTTCATGGCGGCGGGTGGAAATGACTACAAGGGAAAGTGGAATAAAATTTTGAAACCATTAACATACTCTCACCTGCATCCAAATCAAGATGGCCTCAAAAGACTTATAACAAAGCACATTATGAAGTAAAACTATCCACTCCTAGCATGGAAATCTTGACTAAGGAGAGGATCCATGGCCTAAGGAGTGGATCCATGGCTAGAAATAAATATCTCCCATTCCAACGATCTAGCGTGTGTTCTGTAGGCCATGGATCCTCTCCTCAGGCCGAGGATAAGGTTATTCCTAGGGGTTTAATCATTTTCAACAAAAGGTTATTACCCATTATGAGATTTAAGGGGACTCCAAAATTATTATTGACATCTTGAATGCCCTCATCCCAACTCCTGGTAACCATGGCGCGGGGGTAACCATGTTTCAAATCACATTGCATCTCTTGAGGTCCTCAGTGCCGACCCGATTTTTTTACACAAAATGAAAACTCTAAAACAGGATGGGGTTAACCTTATATGAGGGTATTCCCTTAGCCTTCACCAGATTTTTCCTCCATATGTCATATTTCCACTTGCGTGTTTTGATGTTTCATAGAGATTTTTTATTATAAAATTAAGATGACGATGATAACAACATCCCATAAAAAGAGGTATATTTCAAATATTTTTTTAAAAATAGTAATATTCCGATATTAATTATTTAAAAATATTTGGATTTATGGGAACTAAGGTTTTTATAGATAATCCATATGGTTCTAGAGGATATGATATTAATTATAATGGCCACATCACCATTTGTTTCCCTATGTCACCTTTTCAAATATTGTTGACTAGTCTTCAATCTACTATTAAAACTACAAATCCATGATTATTTTATCATAAAAAATAATTTTAGTTAATATACATAATTAAAAATAGTCTACAAAAATTAAGGTCAAAATATATGCATGATTTATGTGAAAACAAAGAACATATAAATGGAACATGAAGATATAAAACAGAAGAAGATTTTGGAAATGTAATAATGAATGTGAATCAATTTGAATACATTTTATAGAACAATGAAATTTAGGGGAAAAGGGCACAAAAAATTAGATCAAAAAATTGAAGAATATAATATAACAATTGATATTAATGATCTTACTGAATTTTAATAACAAATTAATAAATAGAAAATTTATATTTCGTACATAGATAAATTTCATCTAAATAATAATTCATCAATGACACCACCTCATGATTTCAAATAGATTATAATTATAAATAATAATGATTATTGAATTTTTAACCTCTTAATTTGGGTTTTCTAAGATCCAACTATCAACTAATCATTTATTTCTACATGAAATAAAAAAACATGTCATTATTTTTTTGAAAAGAAATATCCTTTAAAAATAATTAAACTTTTATCAACAAAAGAAAATTTTCTTGTTAATGATAATGAGAAATTATTTATTTTAAATAGATATATAAAATTAGTAATAACACTAGGTAAATGATAAAATAATAATGATGTAGAATAATAAATATATTATGATATTTTTTCCCAAAATTATGGTATACAAAAATCATTTTAAAATTGGGAATGTACATGTATTACATCCTAAAAAATTATAACAAATAAATAATAAGTAGAATTAAATGTGGAATATATGTTGGGATACGATCAACTTCTATATCTTCCTCTCTAAGAATCTTTTATACCAATTGAACTATCCAAATTTTCTTCTATCTGCCGAATGAATCATGTGTCAAAATGTGTAGAATCATTTTTTCACATCCTATGAATCAAATTTCAACTATATTAAAATATTAATTCCACTTCTATAAATTGGTATTTAATTCTAAAGGTAACACAAATAAATTATGACTCATTTTATAGAATTTTGATTCAAGAAAAAATATATTTTTTAATATGGTTTTATAATAAAATTACGATCAACACATATAATTTCATGGATAATATCAATGAATTCCATTTGGTTTTGGATCGCTAAAAACTACCATCTCCATTATCTATAGGGTGCTCATCGTCATAATCATAGATATTCCACCAAATATTTTTTCTTTAAAATACTCTATAATACTATATCAAACATGAATTATGTGTGAATTAAATTGAATAACTGTATATTATAATTATTTCAAGTCCTTGTTCAAATCCAATAAGCAACAAATCGATGAACTCCCCATCATTTCAATCATGAACTGGATGAAAAGGCAATCAGTTATATATACAATCCTATCTTATCCATAAAAAAATATTTAACATTTTTGGATGATTTCTATAGTATTATTAAATAATCAATATCTTAAATTATTCATTCATATTGATTATTGTTTCATTGTTTCATCTGTTAGGACACACTTCTAGTTTAGAAGGCATAACATAGAATCTGTTATCCACATTAAAATTATAATAAATTACCTAAATGAATTTATATGGGAAATAACAATGTTAGAAATAACTAGTTTCAAATCATATAGTCATGGTAATTGATACATTTGAGACCTTCCACATATTCAGAAAAATTATCCATTAATAATTACATCATATACTAATCAAAGAGGTCATTTCCATCATATATTATTTTTAGTCAAATGTTTATTTTTGTATTGGATATTACTCATTAATGCCAATAATTTTTTATTCTTCATAGATTGATAATATGAAATTAATAGTGACTTTTCTCTACTATATTGAATCATCAGGATTATTAAAATATCAAATATACATATCCTCAATAGTATTCAATCAAAATAATAATCCCCTTCAATATATATATATCATGGGTCTTTTTCTTATAGATGGATTTTATGTCGTGATAAATCATTGTAGTTCATGATACACAGTATGTATAAATTGTCTTTGTTACTGAATATTGACCAAAATTTGGAAACTCATACACAATTTTCACCTAGGGCCTATCAAGAACTGGGTGTTATTATGAATCTATGATGGTCCACTCAGTTAGATAAGAATAACAAAATTTCTAGGGAAAAAAGTGCTTTAGTTGAAATAAATAACATACAGTAATTGTAAATTTTAATATTGAATAAGTGTTCTTAAATTCTCCATAGATATCATATTTGATAATTGAAAAATGAATACAACCCAACTTATATTTCATATGAAACTACACTGGGATATTAATACATTAGAATTTTCATTTCCTAAATTTTCATATATTAAATAAAAGTTATAATTCATATGATATTTTAGAAATAATAATTTCAGGAAATAAATGTACAATATTATCAATATATAATTATATTAAACATGAGTTTCTGTAAAATATAAAATTAATTTAAAAATATTTTTTTACTAATTATTATATATAATAGAAACATGTAATTTTGAATGTATTATCCCCAATACTATAGACACTTCAAGTAATATTATGCATATTAATCATCATAATTTTTTAAAAAATGTGTTTTATGCTAATATATATTAAAAATAAAAAAGATAATTTGATAATTATATAACCAAAAAACCTATTTTCATACAAAAAAAACTACACAAATTACATTCTCTATTCATAATAATGACTATAAATAATTTACTACTATAATTACCTTATATTGTATGCAAATTATAATTCAACAAAAAATGTTTCTTAAATTGTCTACTAAATTATATGGGCATACAATTATCCCACAACTAGTAATTTTTTTTTCATAAACCAATCATTAATACAAATTCAGTTATCTAAAATTAATTATAAAATTAAAAATAATATAATTCCCCTAAAGAGAGGATTTTGAGAAGTATAATCCCCATAGACTCCATTTTTTATTAATATTTTATTTCCCACCTAAAAATAAATCTTTATTATCTAATGTTGGTTTCCCATTTTAAAAAAATTATAATAAAAATTCAATATTATGAATGGAAATAAATAGTACAAAATGTTTATTCAATTTATCTCAAGGTCAAATCGTCTTCAACATATAAAAGTAACATTGATAATTTATCACACAACAGAATTAGACACAACAAATGGATGAGATTTTTTAATAATTAATAATAATGAATATTTGTATTATCAAATATATTTAATATAGATATAAATAACTAATTTTGTATTAGTATGCCATTTTTAAAGCATTTCCATTAATTAATTATTACTTTAAATCATACAAATAAGTCTAAATACATTGTAGATTTCAAAATCTAATACCACGATATTTAAAAAAAATGTTTTTTCATGGGATATAATCTACCTATATTACCCAAATGAATCTTTGGAGTAACAAAAATTGACATCCAACTCATGGTAACATAAAAAACATAAATAAAATCTTATTTTAAACCATTTAATATAAATATTAATACTAAAACATAGAAATTATGAAAAATTTAGTGGTATTTTTAGTTAAAACCCGCACTTAAATCTCATAATTATCCCCAATGACAGACTTCAATGAAAAAGGGAACATTAACATATTTTTTTTAAATAAATGATTGAAAATATATAGATCATAAAATGTAAAAGGATAATAATTAAACATAAAATATTATTTTTTGAATATTTAAATTCTTTTTCAAAACAATATTTTCAATATACATTAATTTACATTATATATGCAAAAATTATTTTTTCTAAAATGTCTTCAAAATAAAATGTATGAAAATATTTTCAGAAAAATGTTCCTCATTCAAAACGATTTTAAATTTGATAATAATTAAATTCTTAATTCATGGTGATAATTTAATGTTCTATTTTAGATAAAATAATATTTTTAGAAAACCGATTTAAATAATAAACAATGAGTTTTACCCAAGATTTCATGTGATTGAAGATAAAAATATTTGAAACAAATTACCAACCATGGTTACATTTCAATATATAGTAGATTCAAAAACAAAATTTTCAAACATCAATTAACATTAAATACAGCTTGTATAGGTTTAATACTCATTAAAATAAAATATAAAATGGCATATAATAAATAGAAAAGTAATCTAATAGACGGTTGAGGTTCTTATTTCATAGGATAAATGTCACCCTCTTAGAACACATCCTGATCGATATGTTTCCGTTCTAATCACCAACTTAATCACTATAAATAGATTATTAAATATGATCAATTTTAATTAAAAATATAGTATAAATAAAAAATTCTTTCGATATATGAATGATACATAACCAAAGAATAAATGACCTGATACTAGAATGAAATTTGTTTTACAATATCAACAATCGTACATGTATTATATTTTGGATAAGGATGGGTGGATAACAAAAACACATGAAAATTTTAATTTTATATCAATGAAATAAAAAAATTAATGTTATATTATACAATGTAATTCTTACCATGTACAACTATGTTTATATAAATCGAAAAAATAATCACCCTAAAACCTATCCATAATCATATGGGAAATGAATCATTATTATAATTACAATTTCAATGGGTTTAAGTAATATATTATCATAAAATAATATTTCTAACTTAAAAAAAACTATTAATGATTCAATAAAATTGTCAAAGGTTGTTGGACTATTATTTCAAAATGCTTATGTTTTTATGCCAAAAATCATACAAATCTATACAATAATGGATAAAATCATCCTTAAAATCATTATGATTTAGAAACCTATTCTTCATTTTCCTATTGTTATGGTCATCAAAAACTCATAATTAGTTGAATGAACTATAAAAACATGTTCAATAGTTCCAAAATTGTAATTCTCTCTAGGATTTACCTTGTTGGTAGAATGATATTCACACTCAATGGGTCCAAAAAAATTATTATGTTCTAATACTGATAATCATACATATAAATAGCTCATGTTCATATGAATATATTTTATTCCATAAATTTCATTGGTATAGAATCTCAAACATTTCAGTATATCAACTCGTTTGGTGGAATTTTTACATCCATAAAATTCGATGTCTCCCACCTTATACTTTTCCTACACCATGAAACACTCATAGTTAACTATAATATAAACTCTATATTTTTCATAATGAACTTGCTAAAAACTGTATGGAATTTAATCATGATTAGTATGGGAGGTGGTAAAATTGATATAGTTATGAGTGATGAAAAAACATATGATATTTTTTCAATATATTATCATATTTCAGGGATATCAACATCATGATAAATGATAACATGTTTCATTATTATGCTCTGAAGAATATAAAAAAAATTAGCTTTTGGGTGAATTCATATGTAGCATAATTTCAACATTATTAACTTTAAAATAAATCTGAATTATTTCTCCAAATGTGTCACAAGAATAATTCATTAAATATACATTAAATACATCTTTTATTTCATAAATAATATCATAAATCACATATTGTGTGTTTCTATTTAGATCATTTAATTCTTATTTACCATTAGAGTAATGAAAAACAAGTTTTTCCTATAGAATGTAAATTATTGAAAAACAATTAGTTTGATATGACATACCCAATATGATTGGAATATTCATTCCATACTCATTTTCAATAACTATGAATTAAATTTTTCATCCAAGCATTCCATAATTTACCAACAAGTAATCATCTTTTTGAATATGTTGAGTTCTATACTATTAATTTATTTACATTAATAGATTTGGATATTTACTCAGTAGGACACAACTAATCAATCATGTAGGAAGTTGTAGGGATGTAACTAAATCATAAGTCACAGAAATAGTTTTTATGTACAAATTTTCCATTATAAGATAATATTAAAATTTAAATAGTATTTTTTAGTTTTAGATTAATCAATCCTAGATGTACATCACTACATTATTGACATATTTTTATGAAATAAATTCCTTTAAAATAATCTATATAGATAAGATTGTTTTTCAAAATTTTCTATATGAATGGATTTTTTAACTCCCCCATGAATGGAATACTCAAAAAGATTATTCAGAATATCTCATAGAATTCAAGGTAGTCTGGTTCATCATTAATCTTCAAAACCCATTGACAGAAGGTAATGAGTAATGTAATGTTATATAAAAGTAGTTTCCCCATTTTTTCTACATCTAAAATAATAATCAAAAATTAAAAGTCAATTTTAAATTAAAACAAAATTTTCAAAAACAAAATTATTCGTAAGAATCTATTTTAGTTCATAATATATAGTACATTACATATTTAATTATTTTCCATTTTCATTTTTCATTTATAATCACATTAAACATCCATATCATTATCCATATATTATTCAATAACATCTTATTGTGTTTTTAGACCAGATATGGGAGAATTTAAAATCATATTTTCCATTTGAGTTTTCTTTTTTATTCTACAATATACCTTTTATCTATAGAGGACATATAATGAGATATTTTTTCAATTTCAAATTCTATTTTTTGGATACCAGAAGCTACTCAATATTATCTTGAATTCAAATTATATAGATGTTGTAACATTTTCCTATTACTTTCTACATGATAATTTCATTCCTTATAAAAAAATATGTAATAAAATTTAGTTACATTCCATTATAAGAATCCAACTATAGTATAGGGATTTATAACCCCATTCAGTAACTAAAAATATTTGTTGATATTCCCTTATTTTTGAGAAATAGTTGTATGAAATTATGTATTCATTACCCAACTACCGAGCCCTAAAATCCATGAAATATAAACCATAATCATATTATAATTGATTTAAATTTTATCACATTAGTCCCATGTATTCCCAAACATTCCCCAATTATTTAATTGCCTCATAACTGAAAATTCAAGATAAATAATACAGTATTCTATAGATTATGAATTTTACTCACTCTTAGAGACATACTTTTATCTATAACACTTTTATATGTTGATTTTAATTAGTTTATAGTACATTTATTTCATATCCCCCACTATCATATAAGAAAAAACAATAATATATTATTTATCACCTATGTGATAGTTGTATTGTGTCGGGAAATATTTTGAAAATGTATATCATGATGTTGGAAGAAAGATAATGATTGGGATAGTTTCCAAAAATCAACATGAACATATCCCTTTTTAAATGAATTATTCAGTCCCATCGTTAAATTAACTAGTAAAATTTTTCCTTAAATAATATCTTGGATAAAAGGTCATTATAATATAAATTAAATCTTAATAACATGTACCAAATGTCTCTTCCTCGGATTTTTAAAACAAACTCTTAGAATTTTGATTCAAATTGAATATAGAAAACCATAAAAACATAACATACAAACTTTATTCATTTTTGGTAGATGTTAAAGAATAGTATATTATCATAAAATGATCTTAGAAGTGTTTTCATTGGATATTCAATTAAGGTAATGATGCATAATTATATTAGATTATTTTATTTTAAAATTCCTTGAACTAGTTTAAAACTAGATAGAGGAAGGTAACTAAGAAATAGATAGGGTAAAATAATAATATATATGTCTCAAATATATTTGGATCCTTGCACGATAGGGATTATTATTCTTGTTGAACATCAAAAATCACTAATCATTCAAGTCATCAATATTAGTTTTTGTTTTATATCATCATGCAATAAGATTTTTATTTATTATTAAGAATTAAGGTGTTAGAATAAGTTATATATGATATATTAATTGGGTGTATGAAATTTCATTAATAATGGATTTAATTCATTATAAATAAGGGAAAAAAATGATTGGAAAATATTATTAACTAGTTTTTTTGAATTTCTGTTTTGTTTTTTTATGAGACTCATATATATTGGTCACATGAATCCGACCATATAAATAAATCCAACTTCTAATGTTCTTTAACTGATTCAAATATATATGTAATAGTTTTTACATATATAAAACAAAAAATTTGAATGTTTATACAGACCCATAAAGAAGGTGTATGTGTACACTAAGAAAATATATCTCAAATATGAAATCGTAAGGAAGTAAATAAACAACAAGGATAATAGTTAAATAGTGAATAAATAATATTTTTAATATGGATGGAAGATGAATAAAATTTAAAATAAAATACTTAATTAATGATGATAAAAATATAATTGGGAAAACCATATAAACAAGTATTTCATGTGATTTTTGAGTTTCAACCACAAAATCCTAAAATTAATATTCTTTACACTTATGATGATGAATTTTAAATTTATTAGAAATAAAATATAAGACAAAAAAATTTATAAAATGGACTAGATTTTTAATTTATTATAACATAAATACCATAATCAATAGAATATATTAATTTATAATGAATGGTGATTTTTTGTTGGGACCAAAATATCATTTTCTCATTTAATGCAACTCTCATGTATTAAAAACATCATATATGTTTATTTTTATAATGAAAATATCATTTGTATTTATTTATTTATTATCATGTCAATAATAATTTCTTTATAAAATAATATGAATTGATTAATATTAAATAGAAAAAAAGTAATTAAAAACTTATATTAAATAATGATTTATGATTTTTGTAAAATAATACAAAAATGATATTATTCTATTAAATTTTTTGCAACAAATATTTCATATTCAAAAAATATTATATTATGATTCTGAACTATGGAAACTGATATTATGGAAGATAAGAAAAATGAATTTTTTAATCAATATTTATTCGTCTCCATGATTCATCTCACTCTTTCTATAACTACACACTCAATCATAGAATATAATTATTCATTATTATAGATGAATCATTCTATTTATATACATTGTATCTATATAATTAATATAGTTAACACTATTTATAATTAATTATTATCAAAATTTATTTTCAATTCAACCTTAAGAACTGATATTTAATTATAATTATACCCAAATCTCCATGATCCTAACTAACAGTAATGTTTTTTAAAAACCTCTACAATCAATTCTATATAGATATAACATTTTATTTGTTCTCTCAACAAGATTAAAAAACCTCAAAATAGATTTTTATTGTGTTGGATCCCACAAAAGTATGTATTCTAGTAATGTTATATTCCTCTACACTACAATATCATATCATCACCTCACCATCACTTGATTGGTAGATAAATCAAAAACATTGTAACCCTATATTTCACATGGATTTATGAATTTCTTCACCATATCATAGTCATTTCATTACTATAATGGAAGAAAAAAAATCCATATTGTTATAGAATAAACTGATTCTTATCATTTAACAGTCAAACATGACTTAAACCCCACATTCATGAACTCATAAAATTGTTCATTGAAGTAAAAAATATTAAACATTATTGGATCGACTCGGTCATCTTGGAAAGTAATATTCTTAATGTATTTTAGAAAATTGAGGAAAACAACATTATTTCAGAAGACATGTTCCTGTACTAGTTAGGTGTGTCCATTTATGCACCAGTTATCTTTTTTCATGATGGGACCAAAATACATTAGAAATGTATGATTGAAAAAACATCCTGAAATATTCCATCAGAATTCCTAGAAATAATATCAATTGAAATATAGATCATTGATACATTCACTCTATTCTTAAAAAATATTCTAAAATAAGAAAATAAACATGGGATATCATGGTTAGTATCATGATCATGTGTTTTTAGTAAAAATTATTTGTTTTATCTAAAAATTATATCTCCATTAACCAACACAATTTGGTTTTATCAAGACATGATGAATAAGAATAATATGGAATTTTGATCTGCCTCATCAAGTCAATGTAAACTAATAAGATCAATAATACATATCCCCCCAATCATTTACTTTTAACTAAATTACATTTAATCGATACAAACAAGAGAATTATATTTTAAATTGGGATTTGGTTTCCATATATCATTTTACTTTCTGAACTCCTTACCTATATGAAATTTTAGTTATTTGTTACTATTGTATGGTCATTAGAAAATAATTCTCCATTTTTATCAAAAATATTATCAATTCATAATTTGATTTTATATATCTTCTCTTAGTCGATTTTATGGATTAATTGAATGATATTTATCTAAAATATAATATATGGGTTTGTTTATATTATAAATATTGTTGATATCTTCTAATAACAATAGCTCTATCAGATGATATTTGTAGACAAATTAGGATATTTTGAAATACATTCCTACATTATAACTGATATATCTTATGGAATAACATATATAATGTTTTCCTTTAGAATGGACTATTTTTAAAATTTAATTGACATTAATTCTTTTTTAACATCTATCAATATAAAATAATTTTTTTAATAGATTCCATTATAAAAACCAATTCATAACAATAATGAATTTCAAACATCAACCTATGGAATTTATAATTACCTTACACTGATAAAAATTTATAATAAAAAATAAAACATTGAAATTGTTAATCTAGAATAATATATCACATAAAAGACATAAATTAACTTAGTTTTTTTATAAGATAAAAATAGAAAACTTGATTATAAAAATAAAAAATTCCAATGAAATAATATTTGAACATTTTGTAAAAAAGAAAAAATAATCACACAAAAATTAAAAAATTTCCTCCTCATCTCAATTTGATCGTAGATTAGTTATATACCATTATATGAAGAATATATCATTAAAAATATTTTAATCCAAAAAAGTTATGTGGCCTATATATACAAAAATAAATCCACAAAGACAATTAACTATTGAATACGTTTATAAAAAATTACGAATATGATTTTCCAAATAACCAATTGTCCTTTTAATAATATAAATGGTGAAAGTTATTTTCCTAAATTTGATCGAATTTTTCACTAAAATCAAAATCTATTTTCAGAGGAAGACATTAAAAAATCTCTAACATTGATATGGTAATTTTATATAAGTTGTTATAAATTTTGGATCAAATTAATATCTAGTGTTACATATGTAATTAATTAACATGATCATTCATATAATTTTTAACTCTTTCATTTTTGTCATTTTGGAAAATATTATGGTCTATTTAATATACTACGATGATAATGAAAAAATTATCTATACTTTCATACAAATTTCAAGTGTTCAATAGTTTTATATTGATTTCATACAATTAACATTAAATGTTTTATCATAAAACATCATCACGATCCTTTATTCAAATTATTCTATATTAGTATATCATGAAAATGAAATGTCTATTATTAAATGGAATTTATATTAAATGTATTCATGATTAAAATACTTCAAATTATTTTGTTTTAATACCTTTTCATCTAAGTAATTTCATCGATAGCTACTCATATAAAATCTCTAAGATATAATGTGGACATGTTAAGACTCCTTACATACATCAATGTGGAAGATAATCTAATCCCATGTAATTTTATTACCTCTTCCAGATGGATATATCTATGTCAAATGTCATTCTTTATTCATGGGAAATAGTTATATTTTGATGGTGGGTTACTATTAAGTACCATATATTTCATGGGAACATTATTCTCATCAATATAATCATCAAAACTATATGTAGAAATTATTAGTTTTCTATTTTTGATCTATTGTGTTAGAGTCAATAACTATTTCGAAATCACAAATAGAGTTTATAGACAATAATATAGTGAAATAAATCATTATAATGTATAAATTAAATCCAATCATGTATTACATGGTGGAATAAAATTAGTCATTCATATTTAACATCTTATACAATATATTGATGGGATATTAAAATATCAATTCATACTATTGTAATTTTAACCCTATAAACTAGTTGAATTCGTATGAGGAGTTATTATTGATATTTTTGTTATTCCATAGAATATTTTATATGTAGTGTAGAATTATAGATAAAATAATTTAAACTACATTGACTGTTCTTGTATTATCACATAGTGATTTAATGAAACCTAGACTATTGAATCATATTGTATATATATTAATTTGAAACATGATGGGGGGAGATCTTTAATGGTCGGATCCATGATATATATATATATATATATTATAAGGTGTTTGTTCCCATTTTTGGTGATATAATATTTCCAAGAATACAAAATTTTTTGGTGGTCATCCATCATAATTGTCATCAAGATATGACATGAAATTTGTTACATGATTTAATATCATGGAATGCAGAAGTTGATTTTAGTTTTCATTGAAAAATAATTTACATTTATTCATGTAATTATATCGCATAAATTATATTCATGTTCTCATTGAAAACTCTTATTTAAAATGTTTTAATTATATTTAATCATTTTGGAATTTCTTAATTAATTACCAAGATCAAATAAAGGGAATTATGTGGTTAGAATAAAAGTAGAACATCTAACTATAAAATCTCAATGATCACTACTAATATAATCAATTGATCTGATAAACATAGAATGTTATATGTGAGTGATAGTGATTTCCAATGGTGTGATATTTTGTATAATTTATAACAGAAATAAAATTATTATGTATCAATTCATGTAAGGAGAAAAATGGAAATAAATTTCTTATTTGAAAATGTGAACCTTTATCAATTATAAAAATGATGCACATTTAGATTCAAATGTTTTGATATTATAGGGTATGTAATGTGTATGGATTATAATAATTAGTTTACTATGAATGGATCATCATTCATTAGTGTAATTCTCAAATAATATCACTAACCATTAACAGATTCTGAAGTCCCAATGAGCTTTTTTATGTGAAACATTATGTTTTTCTGAAAATTGGTAGAGAAACATTTGAAAAAAAAATATAATTTAGAAATGGTATACCTATAATAAGATTGAAACTATTAAAATAATTTAAAAAAAATATTTAGAATACTCAGAGATAGGAAACATTTAATGCACACCATCAACGGTGACCATTTGAAATCATTATTAGTGACCATATATTTCATTATGTTTAAAAAATGTAAAGCCACTATATGATCAAAATAAAATAGAAAACAATAATGATATAGATTCATCCATTTGATATTATAAGAAGAATATGTTAATTTCTATATTATTTTGACATACTAATTTATTTAGTTCATTCCATAGATCATATCATTTGTTACAATTTATGGGGTATCCACATAAACCATTCCTTATGATCTTGTATGAAAATTGTATGATTTTATTGTGACCCTAGCTAAAATGACTTTATAATAAATTATTTTTATGACAAAAACATATAATTTCTATAATAATAAAGATATCCTAGGGATGAATATACTATGTAACATTGGATAATGACTGTATAATAAATATATTTTGTAGTATCTATGATCTCTTCTTCGTAAAGGAAATATACTAAAAAATCCACCAAAACAATCATTAGAAAGTATCATCCTCCTAACTCGGGGAAAATGAACATAGTAAAATAGTGATCATAATATCTCATTCAGTGGTTAATAAGAATTTATAAATGATGAGTTTATAATAATAAATAAAAAGATGATTATTATAGAAATATAAAAACATTATATGTCATTACCATAAAAATTATTTGAGCTTTAGGGTACAAGGAATAAGGTATTGAATCCATAATATATCAACATGGAATTGTAATAGATAAAATTTTGTTTAAAAGTATTTATCATTAAACATGAATCATGAGACCAAAAAATAATAATGAATAACATGCATGAACTATGGAAAAAATTAGTATAGGAATGATGTAAACACATGAGACACATAATGATATAATAAGATAATAATGAATAACCAAGTTCAAATATGGATCATACATTAGTAAATAGAAACATTGCATTCATGGGACACACCATTAGTTCCCATAATCAAGAGAAATAGAATCCGACTTCTTTATACTCTATCTCTTGAGATATAAACTACTATATACTTATTTAATGGGATGTATAACACACCACCTATTATTAATGAATACTTACATGTTCTAATTTGAAATATTTCTGTCATAAAATAAAAAAATCCCTAGAAATAATGGGTTTCATAAAACAATCGAATGAAATATAATAACATATTAAAGTAAGTAATTTTATTCTATATACATTCTCTATTAAAATAATTAAATTATTATGGAAAATATATAGTGAAACATGAAACATCACTCAATTTGAG
This sequence comes from Viscum album, assembly GCA_963277665.1. Lineage (NCBI taxonomy): Eukaryota > Viridiplantae > Streptophyta > Magnoliopsida > Santalales > Viscaceae > Viscum > Viscum album. The sequence goes on along the minus strand of OY728138.1, from coordinate 142,528,761 downwards.
ATATATAATATGGTGTTATTCAAAACCAAATATTTGATAGATTATTTTTATTATTTTGGATTCATCATTGTAAAAGTATGTTTTTAAAGACAACACACCACCAAAAACACTCCACGAGGGTTCCACAACAATAGATCTCTCAAGATACACACTATAAGAAAAAAACCACAACACAAAAAAGTGGAAAACCAACATATAGTTCAACATTTCCATGTGATAAGAGAAAACCAGGAAGTAATAAGAGGAGAATAAATATGGGAAGAGGGTAGAAGAGGAAAGGGGGGATTTGATGAATAAAACATCATGAATCAGTACCCTTTGGTGATTAATCACCAATAAAGTGACCCAAAATGAGGGAGAATTTAGGTAGGATAACTTATTGTTAATAACCAATAGGTTGTACCAAAAATAGGATTTAGAATCACTCATATTAGATTTTTAAATTACAATTAAATCATCTCTTAATGGCTTACAAGGTTTTTCTGCACTATTTTGTACATAGTGCACGAAACATAAGAATACTTCTGAAAAAATCTGTAGCATTGCAGGTTTATGTTCCACCATATGGAAAACACTACTCAAACTATGAGATAAATATTATTGCAAAAATTCTTTCAAATCACACCCCAAACACTAGGGAATCCCACCCTATGATTTTTGAGTGATTTATACAAAATATAATGACACTATGGGTGTCATAAACTTTCCACCATGGAAATTATTTCCAACCCAATACAAGGCCCAAATAAGGGAAAAATGTAGACAACGGAAAACTATAAAACTCAACACCTGTAACACTCATAACCCATAAAAATACTAGGATTATTATCAGAGAAGAACATAAACCAAAACATGAAATACTAGGTATGACATGAGTTCAAATACTCAATATAGATATACATAATCTTAAAAAAAATGAATTATAACCCTAAAAAAATTATTATAATAGTATGATGAAATAAAACTTTAATGAGAATAACATAAAAGATTTTATTACCATAAAATTTGTATCATATATAATGTGTAATTACATAATTTGTTTACAAAATTATGCATCATAAGAATCAATAATTTGGATCCATGTTATAAAAATTATAACCAAAGAAACCATTAAAACTTATAGCAATCATATAGAAATGTTTTTGGTATCATCAAACATTATCATCAAAACCCATGACCACTAATGTAATGAAAAACTTGTTCATAGTAATATTCATGTCGAGAAACTATTATTTTTAATCCCTCATTCAAAAAAAAAAATGATAAGGAACCGTAACCAATTCATTAGAGGGATATTTTGGGTTCCATAGTTCTAAAATATATATGAATCTACAATTATATATAAGGTATATATTTATCACCCGTCATCATGATCCACATCATTGTCCCCCATTATCATTAATAATATCAAAACACCATTCATTAATATGATACACAGAAGCATTAATTTTAATCTTCCTTATTATAATAACAACTGCCAATCCATTGTATCAGGAATTACTTGTGGAAGTAGAATTAGTGTCTTGATGAACAATTTAAAAAAATTATAGAAATAAATATGTAGAAATTTTATGGATTATTTCATAAATGAAATAGTATATAAAATTATACGACAAAATTTTTGATTTTTAAATAGCTAAAAATACATTTAAACTGAAATTTAAAACATTTTAATGAATATAGGAAAAATAACTTTTTCCTTCAGTAATATTTTCATAAAATTTATAAATTAAAAAATTCCCATAAAATATCCTTGGATTCTTATATAGTATGATTCAAAAAAACAACTTCATCATGGTAATAAAATATGTTCATTCAATATGCATTAAAATGAATCATATGTCTATAAAAAACATTAAGAGTGTAAAAACTGACACATGTGTAAAATGATATTAAATTTACCTTATAAACATTTTCAAATAAGGCCATTGAACATGGAGAATACCATTAGAAAAACAATAATGTTTATTAATGAACATTTATGAAATTGGATAAATAATGTAAAGGAATGTTTTGGTAAATTGTATTTAAAACCATTAAGAATATATTTTTTAAGGAAACCTCCTTTCATCAATTTAAAAACAAAAACCATTTGAATGAAATAAAATCATAGATAAAATTAAATACATTGAGTAAAAAAATATTAATGATATTTTTTTAATAGTAAATACAAACAGTATATAAATTTATATGGGTAAATTAATGAAAAAATATCTCAATGAATGATTTTATAGATGAGAAACACTTGAAAATAATATACATCTTGAATAGAAATCCTATTTGGTCAATTATGACTATAAGAGTCTAAAAAACCATTATTTTAGATTAAATAATATATTAAAACACTTTTATTGACCAATAATTACACCATATAACATAAATCATGTAGCATAACATAAACTATGTCTCATGGAACAAAAAACGAGGCTATAAAATAAAATGAAATATTTACAAATTGTCAATAAATATCCCATATAAGTGATAACAAAAAAAATATTAAATGTTATTAAAATTAATTAATTCCATATTTAATTTCTAAATTTTCCTAAAATATTCCTTACAGAATTATTGATGTTTATATATACATTAGTTATAAAGAAACATTATTAAGAATAATAATCCTTAAGAATATCGTATAATTAATGTAAGAATTTATTAAAGCAATTAATAATGTGTCGCTACTTTAAGAGACCACAAAAGATGATAAAGTTTTTCATGATCAAATAAGATATCAATTCAAACATATTCATTGAATAAAAACAATAATAAATGTGATGTACAACCCAATGAATCAAAATTGAGTTATGAAACCACGTACCACTTTGTACGATTATTATTAAACCACATTTGATTAAACAATTTGGATAGAAATATTAAATACAATTTTATATGAATTATTAGTGATATATCATATAAAATTGAATTATATACACCATATAAAATAAATTAGGACTATAAAATTTAAACATGCCTCAGTAAAGTGAAATTGGGATGAAATCCTTTACCTCACATCCAAAATTTTCATGTTTTTTCTTTTAAATTTCTATATAAAAGACATATAATAATTATATTAGTTCTTAGTATTTCTATATTTAATATGTAAATATAAACCATTTTTAACTAATTTTTGAGATATATTATATTACATAACAATTCATGTCAGCATCAGTTGTTTTGAGGGATTCTGATTCACAATTTCAAAAAGATTTATTTTTACTGACTATGGTAAATGATTAAGTTGAGGCATTATATCTTGAATAATAATAATTTTATAATTATATATTTTTTCATATTTTATAATTTCAATACTATTAATGTATAATTTTTACAAAAAATTTACTATATTACATTCTTTGAGACCATAAGTTGTATGTTTTTATGAGTATCATTTACATATTTCAAAAAAATTAGAGAAATATTATATGTATCATATAATCATTAAGGGATAATGATTATATCAAAAATAAAATATTATATATTTTAGTAAATTTATATATATCATCCCTGTGATGTGGGGTTAAAAAAACAATCCCATCGATTCATGGATGTGATAATCCAAACCTAAGCATGAACTGAAATATAATTTTTCACAGGAGTGAAAAATATTATAATTGATGATATATTATCAATATTAAATAATTATTATTTAATTAATAAAATATACATAAATATAGTCCATTTTTATAACAAATATAAATGGTGTTGATGGATAAGAAATTAAATAGGTTCCTACTGTGGTAATATATTGTATAGGTGAAAGTTGGATTCAATTAACATTTTATGGAAGAGGATATTGATATAGTTTATGAAAATATACTGATAATAGAAATTTTATAGTAGATAATAATGTTGTTAATTAATCATTCTCGTAGAAAATTGGAATGGGTTAAGAGAAGAAGTTATACTAAAATATTAGGTTAAAAGACACAACACTTATTCACACAACCTCATTTGAGTTACACATTAATATGTATACGGTTTGCAATAAATCCAATAAGGGTCATATAGAACATGGGTTTAGATTCTAAAAATTTATATTTGTGGATAATTTATGATCCAAATGTTCATGAAGTGTATATATGAGAGGATATGTTGTTCCCTTATCTAATAAAGGGTATATGAATTTTTAGAATTTTAAAATGTATTATTTAATGAAAATTAATTTCCATGTTCATGTTTCTCAAAATTGAAATAACATTTTGATTGTATTTGGACATGTTTAATTTTTTCATAACTTATTTTGAACAATATTTTGTGATTTTTTCACCCTTATCTCTTCATTTTAACCACTATTACATCTTTTCATGATTAATATGTTTTAAAACATTGTTACACTAAAGGAGACTAGAATATTACAATAAAATATCACATGGAAAATTTATTGACTGTGTTGGAAATTTTAGAACATATAATACTCATATAATTGATGATTATATTTATATAAATTTTAATTTATTTTATAAAATATCATATATTTGAAAAAATCATTATTTTCATTTTTCCATCAATAAATATTCATTGACTTCAGAAAATTTAATATAGTAGTTTAATATGAATATGAAAAATTTTATCACACCTAATATGTTATTTTTTATTTTAAATTTTTTAGAAATTAGTGATTATAAAGAAATTATTTTTGAGATTATAAAAATAATTAAATTTTTTATCAACTTCATTTACAATAAAAGTTTCTATGTTTCGTAATATTTGATTATATATAATTCATCAATAATTTATTTAATATATTAATGTGATAAATAAAAAATTTAATATTCCATATAACATTTCTAAAAGAAAATAAGCTATTATATAGTCTTAAAAATTATTAATAATATTAAAAGAATAAAATATATATATATATTTGACTTTATTTTTATACTTCAAATAATATTACCATCAAAATTAATTATAGTTATAAAAAAGGTTATTTTTTCAAATTTTGGAAGATAATGGAAAAAATATTTTAATATAAGAAAAATAAGGTATGTGGTTGAATATATTTTAATCCTCATCATGTAAGTATTAACCATGTTTATCTAATTTTACCTTTAATGTGGTAAAAAAATTACTTTTATAGGTTGTGAAATGAAATAGAGACCATTTTTTTAAACATAATTTTGAAGCACAAATTTTCATTACTTAAATGTTTATTTCTTATTTCCTAAGCATTGAACAATAAATTTTTATATAGTAAGAACATTGAATATATTCCATAATGTAATTAATCCTATATATATTTTCAAAGTTAAAATTATTTCTTAACTATATTATATAAATATTAACATTTAAATATTTTTTATACATTGTGTTATATTGTTTATATACTATGCAACATGGTATTCATTGAAAATATGGGGATATTAAATTATCACCTATTTAATAAATTCTGTCCTGGAAAATTGAGCATGAGATAAGTAATCATGTTTTTATTCATGTTAAATCAGTTATTAAAATACCACATCTAAAAATGGGTTATTAAAATATCAACCTCAAAATAAGAAAATCCAAATAAGATGGTCATCTACAATAAAACATAAACAATTTTCTAAATAGAAAACATTATTTAGAAGAGAATCTATGGAAATGGAGGAAAACATATTGTCCAAATAATGATAGAAATTGGAAAAGAACATTTATTACAAGAATGTGAATTATTATGACAATTATAGTTTCCATTTATCAATAATTCAATAGTTTGTTGAAATGACCGTCAATATATATGAAATTAATATAATAAGTTAACACTTTAGTTTTAAACACATTTTTATAATGTTTGAGAATTAATTGACCATTTATAATAATATCATATTGTAATATACATACATGACTTGTATAATTTCATCATAAAATAAGTATTTATAATATTATCATCATATTATACAAACAATGAGTATCCTAGATGAATTTTTTCAACCCAATGTAGTAAAATAATCTTTTAATGTGTTATATTATCCTCAACAGAATTAAAATTTATCCAACCAATATAAAGTCGTAAACTTAAAAAGTAATGGTTAGTATATATTATGATAATTTAAAAAAAACAATAATATGATTAAATAATCATCAATATCCAAAAAATAATAATAATTAAAAAGGTTCAATATAGATCTTTAAACAAATAAATACCTCTACATCCCAACTAAATACACTAATATCATCATTATGAATTTTTAATAATTTAATATTCTTATATAATTATAAGATTACATACCAAAATTTAATAGTATTCTTCTAAAATAATCCTTCATGTTAGAAAACATGATATATGGAATGTTACCAATACCTTAACCATATAAAAGAACTCCCAAAATATCATTAATCACCAGAATATTCCATAACATAAATCCTCAAATAGGATAGTTATTCCATTGAAAATATATTCATCCATAAAATTATAAAACTGGTCTCAATTACATTTATATTAATTTCACATAAATACAACTTAGTCTCTAATAATATATAAACACTTCCTTTATTACCAATTATAATAGCCCTAAATCTACACTCTCAGATCTTATTCAATGACATCATATTTACATTTTTATACAGGATATTGGTTAATGATACCATAATTCAACAATATAATAATTAATAAATCAATAATAAATATTTTAACATCTAATATTGGAATGACTATTTGGGTTTATAGAATTATATAACTAGAAAAAATATCTACATATAAATACATATATCGTTAAGGGAGCATTGATTCAATTATACCCAGCTTTTCATAATTAAAATTTGTCTTAAAAATCTGTCGTGAAGTTATTTACACAAGTTACCTTTTTATAAATAATTCATTTCACATAATTAATCATAACATATGTAAAAAAATTTAATAAGGGTGATCTCAAATACTTAGTAAGGATAAACACAAATATTAAAAGTTAAATTTCATCGGTGAACATAAGATGGGAATAAGTGTATACTGATACAATATTTGTACATGATAATAATATAATATAATTCATACCCAAAAAATGTGGATCTTGTAACATAAAATGTTGAATAAATATTAAAAAATTGAATGTGTCGTAATAATAAACAATCATTATTCATTTAATGAAAATCTATATAAAAGGAACAATTAAAAAACACATAAAACATAGAGAAAATAAGTTGGTATTTTGGGAATTTGACTTCATAACAAATTATGAATCGTGGAAGAAATTACTGAATCTATTTATATTATATAGTATAAATATCTTTGACTCACTCCATACTTCATATTATCAGAAACTATGAACACTATCCAATTTATTAGAGAGATATATTGGGATCACCCGTCATGCATATTATATCGGGGGCAACCATCGTATTGGTTGTTTTATTCACATATTTAATAAATGATATATTGGGATCACCCATCATCAAGGTTTATTTCTTGCTCAATATGAATCATCAAAAATTTATATGTTCCATTTATGAATATAACACATCAAAATACATCCCCCATGTGATTTTCAACACAATTTTTACAAACATTAAAATTAATTTTCTTACCATCATTATATTTTTGAATAATTCATTCCTTCCCCCATCCACATTTCCCTATTATTATACTAAATGTAAAAGAACTATTGATCATCAGTGAACTCCATATCAAACTTATCCGTGCATAGAACATGTTTTACATACCATTAGGACACATGAGAATCCAATTAACTTCGATATATCTAACTTATTTACAGAAAAAATGATCAATTTTACTATCAATAGCACAAATGAAAATTTGAGCATACCTTTCCATTCATCTGAATTTTTCTACATAATCAACCAATTAGACATGTTCCTTCTTCAATTCCTTGAAATTGTTTTCCACCCTATGTTGAACCATCCTAGGAAATTCTTTTTCAAGAAACATGCCAATGATTTCATCCTAATCAATACCACAAATCTCCTCACAATCCCTGATATTTCTAACCATATACCAACATGAATCAGATTAAACCTAAAAATTTTAAATAGAAAGGCTATCCTTTTGATTATTTGAACACCCCATGGCATCACATACTTTTTCCTATATTTTATTCCACCCTTCTTGTTGCACAGGGCTAGATAATCCTCTGAATGATAGATGATGTTGCCTCATCAAATACAGAACATCCAAAATGTTCATTTATGGATAATATATCTAATCTCATACATGTATAACATCATTATTTATGGACTCAGTCAATTGTGCCATCATGTAATAACCTATTCAGTTCTGATTCCAGCCATCTTTTGTTGTTTATTTGGAATTTTTTCCTCTTGATGTCATCCCATCACAGTTATCATGTTTCCTCTATAGGAAACCATTAACAAAAAACATATATCAAAATAAGCAACATAGTAATAATCAAATTCTACATCATTTAAAATTGAAAATAAAGTAAAAGATAATTTATAGATATCCAATAAATAATATCATATCCCCTAAAATTATCTAAACCGACCTCTGATGCTAACTATAAGGCCCCAACCATTAACATTACATAATCTTTAGTTAATTAAAGAATTCTTATTGAGGATCTATTCATGTTTAGAGTTCTAGATAATTTTGACATATATATTACATCATAATTCATTTTTACAAAAAAGTGGATACGACTAAAACTATATAAATTTCTTCCAAAATATAAAACATTAAAATGTAAACATGATTTTTTGTTCGTGATAAAAATCATCTATACTTATTCTTTTCTCTTACGCATCCTTACAAAATGTTAATTTTTTTAAAAAATATGGGACGAGCATAAATATAATAGTAATGGGTATAAAATAATGAGAAAAAACATTAGTCCATGAAAAATTAAAAACCAATTAAATCATAAGAATCATGAAAAAAATCATATAAATCATAAATTATAAAGGACACAAGTGGCATTCATATAATACTTACATAGTATTTTTCACAAATATATATATAGTAACCTTCATGGTTATGTTTTCAATACCCATCATAGTATATTACCTATATTAAATAAGTCGAACCTTAACATTAACCTCTATTTTATCACCCAATTCATTGGAGTGCTATCTCGGGATATCCCAGGCTCGGTATATCAGAAAACAACCCATTTACATATGCAATTCCCATGAATCATAACACAATCATAACTCATTAATAATGAATAACGGGAAATTAGCATTTCTACATTTATATCATAAGATATAATTTCAAAATATTGATATAATATATCCATTACCAAAACCATTTTAAATACCAAAATTCCTAAAAATGGAATTTGGTATTTACTCTTATCTTAAAGATATTATGGATTTTAGAGGAAGCGAAGTACAAAATAATGATCCTGGGTGTTGAAAGGTCATTATCAAAAAATATTTATAAAAGCATTCCTTTTATAATTTAGTAAAATTATTTTTATAAAAAAAGAATTCGATTTGAAAATAATTGAATGAAATTAAATGTCAAAGGGGTCGATTATACACTATATAAAATAATTTGGTGTATATCATCAAATTACGCCTCAATGAAAGGAGATTGAGATGAAGTTCATTACCCTGAGTCTGAATCAACACGTACAATATTTATATTCAAAAATAATAATAAAAAGATTAATATTTAGGTTCTTGAGAACCTTTTTTCAGTTTTATTAATAATTTTAAATAACTTATTACCATGTTTTAACAATTAGATAATTATTTACGTTAATGTCAGGCGTTTTTTCGACATTCAATACCTATGTTGAAAATGAACATAGTTTTGATGTCACTAGTCCATGTGGTGATAATTTAATAATCTATATAATATTATTCATGAAAAAATAATCACTTTTATACTTTAAAAACATATTCTGAGCCAAACCATTAATTATGGTTTTTTCAAACGAACAACTTTATATTCATGTAGACAAAAGGTCATACATACACAAGATTAACATTTTTTTGTCATCGATCATTATGGAAATAAGGTAATTAGTAGTTTTATATTTCCATAATTATCATAGTATTATTATAATTGTAATAATATTATATACATACTTATATATATCTCTCAAAAAATTTATGTGGTGAATAAAAACGATTTTCATTTCATGGGGGAGGTGATTGTTCACACGTACACACGAACAAACTTATTGTTTTTATATGCTTGTAAGGTAAGAACATAATTGAAATATTATTATTTCACAATGATAAATATTTAAATAATATAACATATAAATATTAATTCAACCATTATAAATGATCTTGATAAATAGTAATGGAAAACAAACCAAATCGGTTTTTGCAGGTGAAAATTCCCACGAACCCACGAATGATTAATTCTTTTCCCGTTTGATGGAAGTAGAGATGGATTTACGAGGAAATATTAACCTAATAAAATATCATTTTGTTTTTGATGTTTTAGTTAATTATTCAACATGGATGAATATTATTTTAACTAATTGGGAAAAGAAGTAAAATAGAAACTCTTAAAAAATGATACCTCTTATTCGGTTGATCCGCTTTTAAGAACACTATAAAACCTCTAATAAGTGTGTTGTTCCTAATATAAATCCCCAATATATTTTTTCGGTACTCTAGTAAAGGATTTTTTTTATATATTGGATGATAAGAGTCTTTTTATGTGTGATTATGAGAAAAGATAGGGTACCTTTTAATAGGATAGGTGTGGGGCACCCTTGGAAACTCTTAAAATATTAATTAAATATAAATCAATATTTTAATTCAAAAGGATCCAAAAAAAGATATGTCAAATATAAGATGTGAATAGTTTAATATCCTATAATCCAATAATTGTAAGACATTTTTTGATTTTATTTTAATCCTTATCATTTTAGTTTAACATCAATTTTTCTCTTTTTAATTTTAGTTGTGGAAAAAACATTTCAAATATTAGGATATGATATATTTTAGTTATATGGGGTAAATTTTCTATAATTGGAAACATAATTAACCTCTTGGGATTATATTAATCACTTATTAATTTTAAATATTGTTTGGATTTTAAATAATTTAATAAATTACTATTTTATAAAATATCAATTATCTCAATTTTTACACTATAAATTTTATTGAATTTCAATATAATATAAATAGAAGTATAACTTGAATAAAATATTTAAAAGTCTTATAACATGTTATATTCACCTTTAAGAATCCTGAATTTCATATGTTATGTCATATAATAATTAATTTAATAATTATAATTTCATTTATTTGATTCCATCATTAATAAAAAAATCACTTCATTATCATATTGTAATAATAAATTTAAATTGTTTAATGTCTAAAAATTATAAATAAAATACCATGTTCTAGTAACTATTTCTATATTTAAAATGGATATTTATAGTTAATGTGATATCTTATATAATTCTATATTAATTTTTTTTATTTTGAAGATATATGTTTAAAACATATTTTCCTTTATATTAAATTAAAATTTATAAGTTTCCTAATCACACCCAAGTGGATTAAAATGACCAAATATTCATCCTCAGGGATTTACTGGTAATTGATTGATCATTAAATATAATTATGACAACTTTTAGGTCATTTTTATATTATTATTATATTATGTTTATTGTTATTTACCTTATTAACCCATTAACCATTGTAAATAATAATAATTACTAGAGTAACTATTCCTAATGTCCAAAAATAAAAGGGACATATTTAAATAATTTATAAATTTTGATTCAAAATATATAATCCATTTTTTTAAATTCCAAACATGGAGTTAGCTGAAATTAATTAAAAAATTTTACCCGATGATGGAATAAGAAATTGAATTTTTTAAAGAAAAACCATAAAAATATTTACATGTGTTTATATCAAATTTCAATGTTAAATAACCTATAATAGAGAAAATTAGATTAAATAATTATAAAATAATCTTTATATACATTAATGACAAAGAAAATGATAATCTATGAATATAAATAAATTAGACGAAAAGGCAGTTTTGAATTAAAATGTGGTTTTTTGACTATTCATTAGAACATTAATTTTATTGGAAAAACACCAAAATTTCAGTCAAGGTAAATATTGATGTCCCACTTTCAAAATAGAATTTTATTTTTTAAAATATATGATATAATAGTTACAAAAAGATGATATAAAAAATCTTTCTCTATTAAAATGTCATAAAACTACCTTTTAAAAATATTAGAGTCTTTTATTTTTAATACTAGATTTGTTCGCATTTTAAACCTCTAAAATCTATTAGATTATTGTAAAAACGTTTAATAAACACCATTAAAAATAGTATATTTAGTTTTACTCATTCCTGCCATTACAATGGTTATGTGATAACTGCCATTTAAAAAAATAATACAAATAATTTATTAATTTTATGTATAAATCAGTCTTGTGTGAAGCATATGATTTTGGAGAAACCCATTGTTGTGTGTCGAGAGAGATATTTTATATAGAATCCCATTTTAATTAATCCTAATATCTTATTCATAAATGTTAATATCTATGAAAATTTTTTATTTTATAATTACAAGGGATGTTACACAATATCCGTTACATTTCAAAAACCAAGTCAACACCAGGATAACAACTACAACAAAAGAAATGGTTCATTGAGAGGATAGATAAAAAAAGGAACGTTAAATGAGCCACCCAAAAAAACATCATTTATATGGATTTCTTCCCTAACACATTATTAAAATTCTATAACATAATCGATGCATGTAACCCAATTGTCCACAAGCAAGGCAGGGCTTCAAAGCACTTGGATATGATGACCTCTTCTCTTGTTACCCAGCATGCCACACAGATAGAAAATCAATACCTCATTCCAAGAAGGGGTTGTTGAAAGATATCAGAGACTTTTTATTTAATGGACCAATCCATTGACTTCCAATAACTTCCTATTCTCATTACAATAACATTTCATGTTGCTCTGAGGAATTGATAGAGGGATGACAAAATTAATAACCCTTACTGCTACAACTTCAATATGAAAATCTTTCCTCACCACATCAGCAAGAAATGTTAGGTAGAACTATAAATCCTAAAACGATAGATTGGAACAAATCCCATTCCCAAAATATGCGTCCTTCAAATAATCACTTATAACATATTCTATAAGGGACAGAACAATATCTATAAACTGACGGAAATACTCTGAAGATGATACATCGCCAGGATGCCTGAAACCCATCACTATTACAATTTTCATCATTTTATTCATAGATAATTATTGATGAAAGGTGTAATCCTTATGAAAATCCCAAGTAAGATCTTAATGAGGCTGTTCTAATATACTAACCACCACCACATCGACAGTGAACCTTCATGCATGAATGTTGCAAACATGAATTGCAGCGATGATGGAAAATCTATGAAGGTAATTTTCTTTTCAATCGTATGAATCCACTTTTTTGCAAGGAGAGGATCCACTTGACCATAAAAGAGAGTAGGATCTAGTTTCTGATACATAAACACAAGATCCATGGGTTGATCAAGGGGGAGTTCCACCAACAATGAATCACCCATAACATCACTTTGACCACCCATCGAAGCACTAGGTGGAAAACTGTTGAACGAAGAAATGCTAAAAGGGAATCAAGTTCAAATCACAGCAAAATTCTTTGAGATTGAATAGAAAATACATGAAAATCACTGAACACAAGGGGAAAATAAATTTCAGCATGAAAAACATTCTTTTGGAAAAATATTTAATTTAAAAAACGTGGTGGGTCAATCACTCACCATTAGTATTCTAAAAGGTATCACTCACATGCATGTTTTCATGTCACCTAAAGAACCCATCCACTATGGATTAAAATGAATCCATTCACATTACCGTATACCATCATGCATTTAAGAACCCATAATAAATCCCCAGATAAAATAAAACAACCTAATTTTCCAAATAAAATCATTCATCCCATTTTAAAAATCTTGTACCTTCCAAACGCACACTAACAGACAAATAAAAAATTATTTATAGATTCCCACACATCAATCCATATTATCAACCTAAAAAATGAATTCACACAGACATCCATGATAAAAATTATCATTTTTATCAAATCATTTTCTAGAAATTCTACAAACCTCATTTCATCAAAACCAATTAATTGATAACATAATTTTTTTCATTTCAAACAACTTCCAAAACAGACATCCTTTTTCTATAACCCCATGTTTTAATCAATAAATCCCAAATCAATTAAGCCATTTAAATTTTACCACCCAAGATTTCATTCTATAAGAACAAAATTTCTAATGCATTTCACATAAATGATTGTGAAAATCAATTCCCCCTCATTACCAAATCTAACCACTACCAATAAATCCATATTTTGCAAAATTCTAATAGAAGGGTTTTTCATGAAAAAATTTCATAATTTAATGGAGTCCCAAAACAACTAAAAAGTGAAATATTGTTTGTGGGTGACTTGGCTGTATGGTTAGTATCCATATAACAAACACACCATCACAACAGAAATCCTTCAAAGACCATACCCCTTGCTTTAAATGGATTGACAAGCCAAATGAGCTCAAAGAGGCCATTGGTCTAATTCCCCTGTCATATCCCTATCACCATCCAATCCATAAATACCCAAAAAACAAACAAAATCTAACTTCCCATTGAAACCTGGTGATTAGAATGAGAAATAGTTCACAATGATCTTCCCACTCCAACCGTTTAGGTCTCAACAATACAACTACATCTACCTTGACATCCCAAAGTAAAATATAGAACTCTAAAAAGTAGGGTCTACTATAAGATTAACTCCTCTAATAATATTTTTCATTAACAAACCCAGATCAACCCTAAACCGGTCACCCGAGCTGATTTGTGGCATGGCCTGAAGAGCCTTAATGATTCCCATAGGCTGAACACTTGTTCTGGGTGTCATCATAGTACAAGGAGAGAAATATTTCACCCAACAAATAAACAAGAAACTAAATTGCAGAATGATGCACAATAGGTCTAATATTCTTATATATTCTTAACTGAACGTCTTATTCTAAAAATTAAATGATAAAAAATATAAAAATAAACCAACCACACAGGACGACCACACTATCTTAATGTGACCATACATGTAACTCTACAACATAATGAGAAATTGTCTCCCAAGGTGATCAATCTCATGCTAAAACTGTACAAGGGATAAATAAAAAACTATATCTGTCAGTATTAAAACATAGGAGGGTAGCCAGATATTCTATTTGACAATAAAGTTTCTTTTAATTGAAAGACACATTAATTTTTAAGATTGTAATAAAATATATCAAATTAGGGTTTTTTAAAACATTTATCTAAAAAAATGTATAACTCATAGACCTTATTTTCTTTAGAAACTAGGTTTTATCCATTACTATTACCAAATCATTTTTATGGGGACAATGATGATTTCAATTTCAACAAGAAAAAATAGTGTTTGAAAACTTTTTTTCATTTGAAATCATTTTACACAAAAACACTAAGAACCAAGACATTAATTTTCATAAAAAACGTCACATAAGAGTACCATAGTAGTCACATTTGAAGGGAAATATAAATATACATAAAAGTATCCCAATCATCATTGCATGGAGTCAAATGCTAATAGACATAACTAAACCTGGTAGATCAATAATAATCTAGAAGACACCATACATGATTCCATATCCTCAGTAGAATGCTAGAAATGATGAATCAAACTTATAAATATTCTTGGCCACCCATTCTCAGGATAGATCGAGGGAAAATTCTATAAGAAATAAACCTAGTATTTCCACATACTAGGGGGAATTGTTCAATATATTACCTATCTATGCAGTAATCATTCCAAGAAAATTATCTCCATATTCTATGTTAATATTACTCTTGTAAATAATATGGTTGAGCCAACTGATACTAGATGAGTATCGAATCAAAATATATATAGTATTAATTCGCAGAAGGCATCGCCTCATGTGTCCCCAAGGACTAATCGTACACCATGAAATAAATATATAACAAAGTCGTTCCAACTGAGGAACCCTGATAATGGATCATGTGGAATTAACAATACATAAATCACATTCATTACATATATACAAGGCATGAGAAACTTAAAAAGGGTTTTTAAAATTAACAATTTTCATCATTTTCATAAGGTAGCCAAAGATTCCCTTAATCATTCTTCAAAACTAGTAGTTATAAAAAATTCAATATATATTTGAAAAGTTGTGTTATACACGCTATTTCTATATAAATAAATCCATATAAATCTTTAATGAAATGTTCCGTCACACATTCAAACTAAAACCATTTTCTATGAATGTGCCAACAAGGCCATAACTTATTATCACATGTTGATCCAATTTCAAAAGCTTAATAAACATCTATTTTATATTTAAAACCAATTGAAAATCATTCATAAAACCCCAAATAATAATTTCACATTTTCTATGTTTATTAACAACACAAAACTACACACTAATTTATCAAAACAAGTCTATTTTTCATAAAACCTGGTTTAAAAAATAATTCACACACCAAAAATCAAAACAATAGGTTGAAGTAAAATATTAATCATGATTATGTGGTGAAAAAATAATTAAATCAATTTTCTTTAAATTTATATGGAAACTGTATTGGAAAACCTACCTCAGATTAATGGTGCATTGACAACGCACCACCAAAATCCTTCTACGAGGGTTCCAGAACAGTAGATCTACCAAGATGAATCCAAAAATAAAAAACCCCTAATCTAAACAAGGAGAAAACAAAATCCTAGTTCAATATGAACATTTTAAAAGATAAAACCAAGATGTAATGAGAAGATAATAAATACAGAAGAGAGTAGAAGAGGAAAAATGGATTTGTTGAAGAAAACCTAATGAATCAGTATCCACTAGTGATAAATCACCCATAAAGTGGCAAAAAATGATGTAGAATTAATTTAGGATGACCTATTGTGGATACCCAATTGGTATATCCTAAAATGGGATTCGAAATCACTAAAATGAAAATTTTAAATTAATATTTATTTAGCTAGTAATGGGCTACACATTTTTTCTTCAATGATTTTTTAATTGTGCACATACCATGAGAATGATACTGAAAAATTATAAAGCATTACATGTTTTAGTTACATGATATGGGGAATCTATGCTCAAACCATGTGACCAAAAAAATAGCAAAAAATCCCTCAAATCACACCCTAAACAATAGAGAAGCAAATCAAATTATTTTATATTGATATAAACATAATATCAGTACTACAAATATGGATTTTATCAGTGCTAAAAAAGGCCTTTAACAATGCTAAATAAGTGCTGTTAATATTGGCGAAGTTAAAGGGGGGGTCCCCTTTATCAGTTCTCCAAAAAACGCTGATAACGACCCATTTTATCAGCGCTAAAAAAATGTGTTGATAAAAGGGTCCATTTATAAATGCCCAAAAAAGAACTGATAAAAGGGTCCTTTATCAGCTCTTTTTTTGGGCTCATAAAATGCCCCTTTTATTAGCGATTTTTTAGCAGAGATAAAATTTAATAAATTTAAAAAAATAATAATAAATTTAAATAAATTTAAAAAAAATCTGTAAAACGGATGGGGATTTTAATAGCGCTTACCCCCCCCCCCCAAATTTATCAACACCCCCGCCCCACCAACTCCCCCACTAGCCGCAGCCACTACACCCCACGTTTTATCAGCACTTTCTAGACCCCTTTAACAGCGCTATATCCCCCACCCAAATTCACCCATGTGTGCGCCCCTACCTGCCTCTACCATGTTTTGAACTCAAGACCTCCCCCCATGCATGCTAAGCCTTTACCACTCCTCTAATTTGATTTGTTCTCCAACTAGTGATATATATATATATAGTTATATTTATTCATGTGTTAATATAAATTTATATAGTTGTATTAATATATATATACACATATATAGTTATATTTATATATTTATATATTTATTTGTATATTAATATATATAGTTATTTATAGTTATATATGTATATATGTATATATATATATTTATTTGCATATTAATATTAAGTTATATCTATTTATTTAGATATATTTAGTTATATTTTTTTATCAATATATTTATTCGTACATTAATATATATTTATAAGATTAGTTTTCAATACAATTATAAAATATGTTTTGTTGTGTGTGTGTAAATAAATACATATATACAACACACACACACACACACACATGCATGTGTTTCTATAAGTATAATTATATATATATATATATGCATATACATAGTTAGAATATATATATATATAATATATCAGTTTATTAATATATAGACACACACACATTATATAGGTACACATATAGTTATATTAATATACAGGTATATAAATATTGATATATTTTTATTTTAAATAAAATGGATATTAGTTATTATTTAGATAAATCTAATATATTTTATATGTAAACATGTTTAATTATTTATTTAAAAAATTAATTTTTTTGTGTGAATATATAAAAAATATGTATATATTGTTATATATTTGATTATAAATAGAATTTCATTATAAAAAATTATAAAATTTCATAGACATAATATCAATATAAATTTAATACCTTGGAATAAATTCATTCCCCACAAAAAAATCCAATAATACCCCCTTAAACGAGGCTGAAAATCCACAAAATGATAAAAAATCAGGGTATCCAAACTAAAAACTCAGTTTTGGAGGTCTTATAGGCCTCTTTTTGCCTTGATAAATGTGAGAAAAGGCTTTTCCTTGGTCAGCAACATGAATATCTCATCGCATCCTTCGATTTGATATGTTGTAGAGCTCAAACGGACACCCAGATCAAAAGTTATGGCCGTTTGAAGTTCGAGTAGTGTTTTCAACATATTTTGGATCTTTTTTAATTTTATTTTTATTTTTTTAGTGTTCAAATAGTTATTAAATGATTATTACTCCATAATAATTAGAAAATTATTAATTTAAATATTTTTTAAAATTTTTTAGAAGACATTTTTACTAAATATCTTATATATAATGTGTTACTGTATATTTAAACTTATCTAAAATATAATTAAAATTATAGTTAAAATATATATATTATATTTATATGAATATAACTATATCTATATATTTAAATATTAATATATAATTTTTAATGAATGTTTTTTGGAAGCATAACCCTTATAAGTGCTTTTAAAAAAACCGCTGATAAAGATCCCACTTTATCAGCGATACAAAGAATGCACTGATAAAGGGGTACCCTTTAACAGTGCTAAAAAAGAGATGTTAAAGGGGGTCCCTTTATCCATGACAAATAAAATCACTGATAAAGGGGTACTTTATCATCATTTTTTAGCAGTGATAAATGTACCCTTTATCAGTGCTTTTTTTAGTGCTGAAAAATATACCCCCCTTTATCAGCACTTTTTCGTTAGCGCTGATAAAGGCTGGTGCTGGCCTTACCCAGTTTTGTGATAGTGTATAGTGACACCAATTGTGTAACAAAATCTTCACCATCAAACATTCTCCCAACACAATCTAAGGGAAAAAGACGAGAGAAAAATTAGACAATGGAACACTTAAAACCCAACCCCCTTCACACCCATAACCCATGTAAAGAAAGGGATTCTCGTCAGATCGAAACTTAAATCAAAACATGAAATAGTGGGTTTCACATGAGCTTAAAATATCTGTACGGATATACATAATCATTAACCATTGTTTAATATCCATGATAAAAAAAGAGTATAATGTTATGATGACATAACAAAATATTTATTATACTAACATAAAATAATTCATTCGCATAAAATGTGTATCCTAAATAATGATTAATTACATAAATGTTTTTCAAAAAAATGATTCATAAGAATCAATAATTCAGATTATTGTGACAGAAAACATAACTAAATAGACCATAAAAACTCATAGAAATAATAGAGAACTGTTTTTTGGTATCATTGAACATTATCAATAGGAATCATGTTTACTCTTGTCATAAATAAATATGTCCTCAAAATATTCATAGAGAGAAATTATTTTTTTGACTCCTTCCATTTCAAAAATGATAAGGAACAATAATGAATGCATTGGAGTTATATATTGGGCTCCACCATCATAAAATAAATATAAAGATCTCATGTTAGATAATATATATCAGCCTCACCCATCATCTTGTGATACATCAATCTTACCCATTATAATCAATAATTTCACAACACCACTCATTGATATAATAAATGGATGAATTCATTTTAATCTTCAATATTATAATAACAACTTTCACTTCATTGTATATTGACATACAAGTGGAAGTAAAGTAAGTGAGCTAACAATCTATTTTAAAAATTCATCCAAATAAATATGTAAAAATTAGTTTAATTATATCATAAATTACATTACAAAGTAAATTATAGGACACATTTTTGGATATTGAAATAGCTTAAAACATTTAAATGAAAAATTAATACATATCATTGAAAATAAGAAAAATACACATTTCATTTAGTAATATTTTTTAAAAATATGTAGAATATTTTAAAAAATTATTTCACTAATAATAACCTTGGAAACAGATGATGATTCAAAATAAATAACTATCACGATGACAATAAAATTTGTGAATTACATAAGCGTTAAAATGAATCATACATTTATAAAAAATTTATGTGTGTCAAAAGAGACACACGTGTAAAATGTTACGAAATTAACATTTTAAACATTTTAAAATAAGTACATTGACCAAGGAGAATAAATTTATGAAACCAAAAAATTTTATTTCTACAATTTTATAAACATGTATAAATAATGTGATGGAATGTTTTGGTTAAATGTGATTTAAACTATTTAGATGAAATTTTTAAAATAAAATCCCCTTCAATACATTTAAAACCAAAAAACATTTGAATGAAATCACATCATAGATAACATAAAATACATTGAGTATGAAAATAGTCATGATATTTTTTTTAATAATAAATACATACACTACATAAATTCAAATGTGTGCTTTAATTAAACCATGTCTCAAAGAATGATTTCATAGATGGGAAACAGTTGAAAATCATATACTGCTTGAATATAAATCCAATTGGATGATTAAAGACTAAAAGATTCTATAAAACCATTCTTTTAGATTAAAAAATATATTAAATCAATTTTATTGACCAATAATTACACCATATAACATAACTCTTGCAGGATAACATAAACCGTGCCTCAATGTACAAAAAATGCATCAATGAAATACCTCGAAACTTTTACAAACTCTTAATAAATGTCCTATAAATGTGATAACAAAAAAGTAACATTAATTTTTTTTAAGTAGACTAATTCATTATTTAATTTACAAATATTTACAAAATATACCTTATAAAATTATTTAGGTTCAAATTTAAACAAGTTATAAAGAATCATTTTAAAGAATTATAATCCTTATGAATGTCATATAATTAATTATAGAATTTTTTTAATCATTTGATTTTTTGAAGTAATTATAAGATCCCATAAAAGATGAAGAAGTATGCCATGATCAAATTAGATATCCATTTAAACATATTCATTGAATAAAAACATAAATTAATGTGATGTATAACCCAATGAATCAAAATCCAATTATGAATCCACTTACCACTATGTATGATTCTTATTAAATTTAATTGGACTATTTAATTTGAATTGAAATATTAAATAAAATTTTATATGAATTAATAATGGAATATCAAGTAAAATTGATTTATATACAAAACATAAGATAAATTATGATTATAAAATTTAAACATGGATCAATTATTTGAAATTGGGATTAAATCATTTACCTCAAATCTAGACTTTTCATGTTTTTCCTTCAAATATTGTACAATAAACGTATAATAAATATCTTCATTATTAGTATTTTTTAATTTTTAATATGTAATTATAATCCATTTTTCACTTAATTTAGATATATATTAAATTATATAACCATTAATATCAACATTAGTTGTTTTGATGAGTTATTATTCAAAATTTAAAAATGTTTTTTTAAACAGACCATTGTAAAATTATTAGTTGTTAAATTATTTCATGAAAAATAATAATTTCATAATTATAATTTTTATTCATATTTTATAATTTTAATACAATTAATGATTAATTTTTATGAAATATTAACTATATTACAGTCATGGAGACCATAAACTGTATTTATGTTTGAGTATGATTTTTATTTTTACAATAATGTGAGAGAAATATTATAAGTATCATATTATCATGAAAGGATAAGGATTATATCAGAAATATAATATTATTTATTTGAATACATTTATATATATCAACCTTTTTATTTGGGGACAAAAAATGAATCGCATTGATTCATGGATGTAAAAATCCAATTTTAAGCAAGAATATAAATATAATTTTTCACTAGAGGGATAAATGTTAATATTTATTATATATTATCATCATATAATAATGATTATTTAATTAATATAAAATGCATATATTTAATCTATCATTATATCATCTATAAGTCGCCATGATTGATAAAAAATTATATAGTTTTTTGAATTGGTAATCCACCATACAACTAAAAGATGGTTTCATTTTAATTTTGATGGAAGAAGATATTGATATGGTTAAGAAATTATACTAATAACAACAAATTTCATGGTAGATAAAAAATTTGTTAACTAATAATTATTTTAGAAAATTTGAAACTGGAAAGAGAAGAAATAATACTAAAATATTAGGTTTAAACTTACATCACTTATTCACACAACTTCCTTTGAGTTACACATTAATCCATATAGTTATGGTAATAAATCCAATATGGATCCTATAGAACATGGGTAGGGATTCTAAAAATTTATATGTGTGGGTCATGTGTGATCCAAATGTTCTTCAAGTGTATATATTATAGATAGGTGGTTCCCTTCTCTATGTTGTGGGATATGAATTTTTAGAATTTCATAATTTATTATGTTAATGAAATTTTTTTTACATTTTCATGTTTCTTAAAAATGAAATAATATTATGATAGTATTTGGACATGTTAAATTATATTAATTAGTTTTTTTTTGAACAATATTTGATGATTATTTATCTCTTATCTCATTATTTTAAGAATTGTTACCTCTTCTGATGATTAACATGTTTTAAAACATTATTACACTAAAGGAGACTAGAAATTTACAATAAAATGTCACATGAACCATAAATTTACCATGTTTTATATTTTAGAACATATGATACTCATATAATTGGTGATTATATTTATATAAATTTTAAATAATATTTCAAAATATCATATATTTTATAAAATCATTATTCTCATTTATTGAAGAACAAATATTCATTTACTTTAACTAATTTAATTTAGATATTTAATTTGAATATGAAAAATTATATCACACCTAACATGTTATTTATTGATTTAATTTTTTTGAAGAGTCTTAATCCGTAAAAAATATTTCTGAGATTATAAAATCATTTACTTTATTTTTCAACATCATTTATAAGAACTCTTATAGTGTTCCGTAATATTTGATGGTAATTAATTCACCAATAAATTTTTTAATAAATTAATGTGGTAAATAAAATAATTAATATTCCATATAATTTTATAGAAAATAATATGGTTTATAGTATTAAAAAAATATTAAAAATATTAAAAGAAATAAAATTATATTTTTGACATTATTGATTATGTCAAAAAATATAATAGTCAATATTAATGGTAATTAGAAAAAATGGTAATTTTTTCCAATTTTGGTAGATAATAGAAAAATTATTATAATATACTGAAATTAATCAATCAATTTGAATATATTTTAATCCTCATCACATAAGTATTAACCATGTTTATACAAATTTTACCTTTATTGTGGGAATATAAAAATTATTGTGGTTAGTACTCATATTAAACAACAATAAATATAACATTACTAAATAATATTATTTATTTTTAATGAAAATATGTAATCTATATTACCATGTTATACACATATATGTGGAATAATTTAATTTCATAATAAACAGATAAAATGTGATGAAAAGTGATTCTCCAAAAATCTACTTTAACATAAAAATGTTTTAAAACTTATAAAATTATAATGATACTTCCAAAAAAATATTTTTTGTATTATATTCAAGGAAAATAATGTATGATTACAACCAATCCATATTTTAATGTGAAACAACATAAATTGAAAATATAAATATAATTAAATGTACATTTTTTTAATATTAATAGAACAATTAAAATTTCTATAAAATTGAAAACAAATTATCGGAATGTAATATTAAAATGAGAAATTAATAATTGATATCCCATTTATAAAATATAAATTTTTCAATTTTTTTGAAATTAATTATGACATTCTATAATATGAAATATAAACCATTTTTTAAGAAAACCTATTATTGAAGCATATATTGTCATTTCTGAAAAGTGGAGTTCTTATTTCCTAACCATTAATCAATAAACTTTTAATATTGAAAGAACATTGTATGTATTACATAATGTTATCCATATTATATGTAATTTTTAATTTAAAAACTATATTTTAACTATAGCATTTAAAAAATACAATTTCAATGTTGTTTTATACATTTTGTTAAAATTTCTATATACTATAGGACATAGTCTTCTTTGAAAAAATGGGGATATTAAATTCTCCATTTTTTAGTAAATTTTTTCTCGAAAAATTAAGCTTGAGATCATTAATCATGAATTTACATTTGATAAATCATTTATTAAAACCCCACATCCAAAAAAGGTTTTTTAGTACATCCTCTTCAATGGAGAAAAATTGAAATATTATGGTCAACTGGAATAACAGCTAAGCATGATTCTAAATATGATACATTATTTATAAGGGAAACTATAGAAATGGAGGAAAAAATAATGTCCAAATAATGATAGAAAGTGAAAAAAGTACATTTATAATAAGATTATGAACGTTTATGACAATGTTGGATTCCATATAACAATAATAAATAGTGTGTTGAAAAGGCCATCGATATATCTGACATAAAAGTAATAAGATAAAATTTTATATTTAAACAAATTTTTATTATCTTATAAAATGACATGACCATTAACAATAATAATATTTTGTAATACACTTACCTAACTTGTATAATTTCATCATTAAATAAAAATCTACAATATTATCATCGATTTTTCCAAAATACGAGTATTATAGATGAGTTTTTCAAAACTAATGTAGTAAAATCAACATTTAATGGGTTATATAACCCTCAAAAAGTTTATAATTTATCCAACAAATCTAAAGATGTTAACTAAAAATGAAATGGTTAGTGTTGATTATGATAATTCAAAAAGAAAACATTCATATGATTAAATAATAATAAATCTCCAAAACTTATCCATACGACCAATGATTCAATATAGATCGCTAAATAAATAAATACATTTATAGCCCAACTAACCAAAATAATATCATCATTAAAAATTTTGAAACATAATTAATGTCATATACTATTATGATTGCATCAAAATAAATTATTGTATTCCTCATAAATAATCCTTCATGTTAGAAAACATGATATATGGAAAGGTTATTAATACCTTAACGAAATAAACTAACTCCAAAAATATCACTAATCACTACAATATTCCATAACATAAAACCTCAAAGTGGATACTTAATCAATTGAAAATATATTCATCCATAACAATATAAACATGGTCTCAATAAAATATATATTAATTTTACATGAAGATATCATAGTATATAATAATTTATATATATTTCATATGTTGCAAATTATTATATCATTGGAACTACACTCTCAGATCTGATTCTATGACATCATATTTAAATTTTTGTATAGGATGCTGGATAATTCTTCCACATTTTAGTAATATAATAATTAATACATCAACCATAAATATTTTAACAACTAAAATAGGTAATAAATTTTAGGTTTGTGGATTTATATAATTATTAAAAATACATACATAAAAATACATATACTGTTAAGTGATCATGTTTTCATTTATACGCAGCTTTTCATAATCCATATTTGTCATAAAAATATATCGTTAAATTATTTACACATGTTACCTTTTTATAAATAATTAATTTCAAATAATTCATCATAACATAGGTAGAATGAAGATATAATAAGGATTATTTGAAATACATGGTAAGGATAAACACAAATATTTATAGTTAAATGTTAACAGTGATCATAAGATGAGAATAGATGTATAGTGGTACAATCGATGTATTTGATAATAATATAATATAATTCATACCCATAAAATGTGTATCATATAACATAAAATGTGGAATATATATATAACAATTTAATTTTTCATAATAATCATTAATTGTGAGTCATGTAATGAAAATCAAGATAAAAGGAACAATTTAAAAACACTGAAAACACAGAAAAAACATGTCGGTATTGTGATAATTTTACATCATAACCCATGATCAATCATGATACATATAATTGAATACTTGTGTGTTATATAGAGTAAATATCTTTTTTCACACCATTCTTCATATTATCAGTTACTATGAACTCTACCCAATGTATTAGAGAGATATATTAGGATCATCCATCATGCATATTATATTGGGAGCAGAAATTGTATAAGAAGATTTATTCTCATAAATCATATATGATATATTGGAATCACCCCTAATTATTATCTATATCATACTCAATATTCATCAGGAATAATTTCTAAGAACCATTTAGGAATATAACACCAGAAATATTGAATATTAATCATTAATTTTTTAAAATAACTTGAATTCATTAATAAATATACATACAATATTAAATGAAAATTTAATAATGATATCTTATTAATAATCATCATAATACATCTATATTTATTATATGTATCGAATCATAAGATAATCATCATTATAAATTAGATGAAAAATTTGATGATATTTATATAGAATTAAATACCATTAAAAGAAGATTTAATTTTTTTTATAAAAACAATAAATATTTTATTTTATTTTATAATAGATTCAAAAATTATCAATAATAGTAGAGAATAATTGAATTTTAATATATCCATTTTAAATTTACAATGTTTTCTTAAGAAAATAGTTTCCTTCACTATAGGAAAATTTGATCATTTTGTATAAATTAAAAAAAATCATTCTTTTCAATCTATTTTAAATAGAATAAAAAATTACTCATGTTGTAAATGATAAAAATCTTCTTTTCAAACCATTTAATATATGGTCCAATATCATTGAAATATTTTTTATTAAATCATTTGTTTTAATAACCATACATTAATTCGATATAAAATATAACATGGATAATGATTTGGATAAAATAATATAAAACCATAAAAAATTTTAAAATTATAACCCAACATATTCATTTTAAAACAAAAAACCCATTAAAATTTACAAAAATACGAAATATAATAATGCAGAATAAAAGAGATAACATTAAAGGAACAATAAATTCAGAGCATGTGAACCCTTAAAACTACTATATCATTTAAAACAATAACATTTGAATGGGAAAACATTAAAGGAATATTAAAAATCATGATAAATGATTCAATAATGATATAGAATTTCATTTGGTAGGATATACACCATAAAATAATAAGTATATTATTATTCCAGACATGTTCGAAAGAAATAATAATGAGAGAAATTATCATTACAATGATTGTATAATTTATTTTGGAATTTAAACAAAGAAGATATTAAATGTGTTAATTGTAAAAAATGAAAATATATCATAATAAATTCTATTTTAAAATAACATATTCTCATTTCATAACAATTTAAATGAATAATAAATGTGATACAATGAAATAAATTTTTGTTAATAAACCCATTATAAGATGGTAACAACCATGTGAAATCCTCCATGATAAAAAAAATTTTATTTGAATCATATATTACATGTATTTGATATGGAAACATTACATAAATTGATAAATGGAATTACTCATGATTATAATTTTGGATGTTTTTGTGAAATTTTTAGTCATTATTGAGAACATATTTTTTGTAGATAATGATTTTGTTAAATATGCTGGAAATAACAATTGATTTTCATAAGAATGATCTAACTATTATGAGATAGAATATGATACTGGAGTTTTCATATAATTTACTAGGAAAAAATTTGTCGTATAACATGATTTCATTGTTTTAATTTATTATACTATTATAATGAATAAATTTTAAGCACATCTAATGTTTTTTGAAGTCAGTACAAGGGGAGAGAAGAAAAACTATTACAATGATGCACTATGGTTGAATTTATCTGATATATTATTTGTAAAAATATTTAAAAAAGTAACTAGATATAACAAATATATTTAACCTGATAAACAATTCCAAAATTCACTGCATATGTTTAGTTAATTGTTGTGTATTTGCAGTACTCATAATGAGAGATGATAATTTATATCCAACATGTTTGTATACTAGATAGTTGATTATGACAATTCTATGGAATGAAATTTCATATTTATATATCTACGAAAAAAGTTGGAGAAGAAAAATTTTTAATCCATCATTCTTAGTAAGAGAATAATTTTTTTTGACATAACTATGTAAATTAGTAAAAAATATAGTTAACTATCATAAATGTGAGATAATGCTTCTAGAATGAACGGTTTTACGAAGATAAAAAAAATTGATTTTTACAATTTATATTATGTTTAATGTATTGATTTGTTTTTTTATATGAACAGACTGGTTTGAGATAAATGTTTTACGATCTATTAGACAAAAAATTGTACAATTTCATGTTAAATTAGAAGTTATCATACATAATGGTAACAATATGTTTTAATGAAATGTAAAATGTCAAAAAAAAAATTCCTTTTTACAGTTTTCCAAATATGATGGTGTGTTCATTCATGACCATATTAAGATCCTTAAGATGACCGATCATTGGATAATTGAAAAGTTACATTTCCATGGAATAAAAATTAATATAATTACTGATTTTGATATTTTTTTAGTATTTTTAGAGTTGTGGAAGGATTATTATATATAATAAAGTACAGTTGATGAAATATAGGTGGTGAAGAGTAATTGGATAGGCAGAATCACATGAGGATGTTTTTATGATATTGTTAAAGAAACCATACCATATGGACTTCTAAGAAACATTACATAACGTTGTAGTGTTATTTTTCAAGATGATTATGTTGAGATGAACAATTTTTCATATTTTTCATATAGTAGTTATATGGAAAATTAATGATATTTCATAATGCATAGTTTATGTAATTTTTGCGAAGGATTTAGTATATGTAGAATTCATGTTTCTTTTAGAAGGTCATTAATGATGTAGAAGAATTAAGAAGAATACACATACTTTAATATTTAAATGAAATTAAAATGGTTTTCCTTTTTTTGACATTGGGTGTAGTTATAAATGGTATTTAAAGTAAACTGAATAATATATAATGTTCATCAAGACAATAAAATAAATTAACACAAATGTTTTTATTTCACAGTGAGTTTCCAATTGATATTATATTAAGGATGTTGAAAAGAAACATGATAGATATTATAGTTATAATATATGAAAGTGGTTTATATCATTTACATAATACGAAGATAGTGGTCATAGTGATTGAGAAATTCATTCAGATTTGTGATATTAATTATACTTTTGAGTGTAATTTTTAGGTAAACTGTTTTTGTTCTTAGAAAATAATGTAGGTGAGACAAACATCATATTTTTCATTATAGTGAACTAGATGGAGAAAATTAGATTTATTTAGAATTCACCCAAAATTTAGTATTCTCTATAGTTTAATTGTAATAAAGTAATTATAGATGACCTATTAGTATGTAGTTTTATAAATCATCGCAACTTTTTTATTAGCTCAGGTTTCATAAAAAAAATATGTAACTGAAGGAATTGGTATAATAATTCCAATTTAGAGAAATATGGATTCTAACTAGAGTTGGTTCATGTTTTATTCAGTTCATATTAATAGTAATTATCCGTACACATAATAGTGTCATTATAAAAAGGATATATCTTCTCACATTGAGGGAAATCATTTTTAATCATGCATTCTCTTCTTTACATTTAATTTAATAAATAATTTTGAGAATATTTTATATAGTTTATAAGGATAAACCCCTAACTTGTTATATGGGTTCATTTCAATAATTTCTATATTTTGTATAATATTACTATGATTTCCACACCACCTTCGTTGTGGATCTGTAATCCTATTGAACATCAAGTTGTTTGAGGGGTAAGGTTCTTATGTCATTTAATTAGCAAGAAAAAAATAAACTCATTAATTAATAATGGTACTTCAACCATTAATGAATAAATTATTATTTTTTGTAAAAACATTACACCCTATCATTTTTCTGTTGTCTCAGAAGTACTTTATGCATTCACCATTGATATTTTAGCCACGGAAAAAGATCATCTAATGAAATTCATTGAGAAAATTAATATTTAGGTTATTTGTAAAGATATAATTTTTATTTTTTTACTTTTTTTAAAAAATATTTTTTATGAAGGCGATGGGGATCAGGATTTCTAATCAAGATAAGTAAAAACACAAAATCATATTTATAGAAGTACAATTTTTATGGATGAAATGTCTTGAAGATGGTGAAGATGGTTTCATGATATATGTATTCAGGTTGATAAAATTACTAATAAATTCTACAATATATATAATTAATTATTTTTCAATATCAAAGGATTCAATGTTATATTGAGGGATTATATTATTTTCTATAATCTCCTTTAAAAAATTCCAAGATGTTTTGACCATCTAATATATTTTCTAGAATATAAAAATCTTTTCTCTTGATGAATTACATTAAATGATTGTTTCATATGAGATTAGGAAAAATTAAACAATATGAAGAATATTATGTAGCATATAATATTTAAGGCTATAATAAGTCTATTTTTTAAAAACATAAACTTATGAAAATAGAAATAATCATATAAGATGATAATTATGTTTGTTCTAGAGAAAATGAATGAATAATGTCAGTTATATTAAAAAATACTATATATGTATATGAATATTAAAAGGAAAACATGAATGAAAAAATTTTCAGTGTAGAGGAATTTGGAATGTTTTTATGAGATATTAAAAAAATCAATTTATTGAATATATAGATGATTATAAGGAAAAAAAATTGAATAATAATTAATTAAATACATCCAATGAACATAATAAATCAACTAAAAGTTCAAAAAAATTCACAAGAAAGAATAGATGGAGTACAAAGAGTAATAATATTGAATATGACTCTTCTAATATTAGTTCATTAAAAAATTAAAATTTATAGATGTTTCCAAACATAACCGATAGTGTTTTTATGAAAGAAGATACAACCTATTGTGAATAAAAAAAGGTTAATAATCCAATATTATGTGTGAGATGTGAATAAAAAAAATTCTAGTCTTTATCAAAAGAGAAAACTAATGGAAATGATAAAAACTTTTATTCATATAACATGAAAAGGAAAAATAATTCATGGATTATGAACATAAAATAAAATATGAGAATATTAAGGAGATCAAATACATCATGATGGAAGTAGATAAACATGAAAATAATGTGGTTGATTATTTTAAGGAAAATTATACTAAGGAATATTATATATTTAAATCTCAATTATTATTTCATGTTTTAAAATTTAAATTGAAAATTAATATAAAAAAATTTAACATCGAGTAAGAGGAAATGCCTAAATCATCTTGTGAGATGGAGATAAGTCATTCCAAGAATTCAAAGAAATTTACGCCCACTAAAAATCAAATTGCCTCAAATTTGATATACCATGTAGGTGTTAGAATCAATTTTGGGAAAACATGAGTTTAGAGTAGATATAGAATCCTAGCACATTATTGAGTTTAAAAAAAAACAATTATATAAATTATTTACCATTCTAGGGAAATTCTTATAAAGAATGAAATTTTGAACCTCAACAAACTAATTAATGAGAAAAATAATTTTTATAAGGGATAGAAATTAAATGAATATTATAATATATTTCTTATATATGATCACAAATAACATATTTTAATCTAAAATATTTTCTATATGGAATTAGGGGTTATTTTAGGGGGATAAATAGCATAATAAAATAGGGTAACTTTTCCAAGCTACACAATCAATGAGAAGAAAAATCTCATTATTATATAATGTTTCTAAAGAAAATCAGAATTTATTATCTTAGTGATTTTTATGGATGACGTTGAAAAAATTCCCAAAATTATATATAATATAAGAAAACACTTCCATGATATGTATCATATTCATAAAAATAAATTAATGATGGAAGAAAATGTTGGGGATGTATATTGTGTTCTTCCAATAGCTCTATTAAAATTAAAAGGTGACAATCCATGGGGTTTTTATTGAGGATGTTCTACACAAGTGAAAAGAAATATAAATTTCAAGAAAGATATTGAAAATATTAATAGAATATCAGTTAATTTTTGAATTAATATTTCCTTATAATCATATTAATTGGAACTGATGAGATAGAATACCATAAACAAAATTCAAAGAACTTTTTATTTGTCAATGGGAAGAAAGACAACATAAAAATTGTTATATAACTATGTCGTAATGGTAAATAAGTTATATTCCATGAAAATTCATAATTTTCTTAAAGTATCAATATAGGAAATGTTTGTACCAGGGGTGAAAGAAAAAATATCTAACTATTAAATGATGGAGACCTTTGTAACTCATGTTACACGTGTGATGAAGTAGAAAATATGTTGCGGAATAAAATGCTTGGGATCCTTCAAAAAAATATTATTAAAAACTCAATTGAGGATGCTGTAAGAAACACCAGAAAACTAAATAGAGAAATTGATTTTATTTATAGAAGAAATATTTATAATGTATAATTATTGGATGATAAAAGAATTATTAAAACCTATTTATTGGACCTATTGATGTAGTAAAAATATATCATTATAGACAAATGTGACATAAATCAAAAAAATTGTTTTGATAATTATATAAGTTTTTTATGAGTTCACTTTGATGGCCAATATATTAATTATAAATCAGAAGTGTGAGGCTATATTTATGTGTATATTATTTAGATGGTAATTCTAATTGTATGTGGAAATTTATATATTATATCTTGGATCCCACAATAGAAAGGAGTACACAATCTATGATTTTGAATCATTTCTGAGGAATTGTAGAATAAAACATCACTACCGACATCTATATACTATTGAATAAAATATCATGGTATAATTGAAAAATAATAGTTCATGGATGTGATAAAAATTATACTAGTTGAGTACATATATTATTTATTTTTCCATAAAAAATAATAACCACTAATACTAATTAATAAAAATGATTTTTGTTTCAAATGAATCAAATATTAGATTCTTCAAAATATTATCTATGAAAAAACCAATAAATAATTATTTCAAGGGTTTTTAATTTAATGATTTCATTTGATAAAAATATCAAGATCCTCAAATTTTTGATGATATTGAAGAGGGTATAATTCTTATGTAATAATATTATAATAAATGAAGTGAATGTTTTTGGAATAAACATTTACAAATATAGAATATTATTATGTTGTTATTGTTTTTTAGAATCCAATAACCATAATAAATTTGTTGTAGATGTAATGAAATTTTTTACACAAAATATAGTGATAACATTAAATGAAAAAAATAATAGGGATTATGAATAAGATTCATCCCGTGATAATTAAGATACCGATTAATTATGAAATGAAGAAATATAGATTGAATGGAAATCACATAAATTTCACATGTTATTAAAATTGGTGAACACAAAAACGAAATCATTGAATATTAAAAACTAGTAGTTTATACAAGAATAAAGTTGATGATAGAAAATAAAAAATCACTTATCTCATAGGTGAAAATGTTTTAGGTATTTTGACATAATGAGTGGTAAAATAAATTGAAAAAAGAGTTACATTAGATTGAGAAAAATGACAAATAAAATCATGTTCATCCACTACATGAAATAATTAAATATGAATAAATTTTTTCTCTACGTTAAAATCATTGAATATGGATAAATATTTATAAACAATTAATAAATTATATTTAAATGATTCTCATAAGTCAATTTTTTTTAATGATTCAAATTCCCTTATTGCGATATTAGAAAATAGAATAACGTTATTGGTAGTTTTTACACATCATTATAACAATGTTTATCATATTCATGTTAAGTCTTATTTCATAAATTGATATATTAATGATGAATTTTATATCATGACACCATATAAGTTATTAAATGATAAATATGTAAGCATTATGTGTTGGATAAACAACTAATTGTATTGGTTGAAAAAATCTCCACATGTTTGGTATAATAAACATAACACATTCCAAAATATATAAGAATTTTCACAAGAAAATGTTGACAAAAATGTTTTGTTATTGTTGTGGGAAAAGGTAACATCATATTCAACTTTTACCTTGATGATAAAATTGTTCAAAGTGATTGGGATAAAACATATAAGTAGTTTTTTTAGGAAATGAAAAATAATAATGATATGTTAATTTTTAAAAAATTAACATTATTTTTAGAATTTATAGATTATCACATGGAATGATATATCATTCAATCACAAGAATAATATTATAAATATATGTTACAAAATATTTTCATAGAATATTATAATGATGTTTATAATCACATTTTCATAACCATGACCCTGATTAAAAATAACGATGGGAAATATGTGAATACAAATTATTTAAAAAAAAATTATATTAGTATTTCACTTCCTTAATGAATCATGGATGAAAATGATTATAATTTTAAACCATATATAAGATATTAGAGTGATCTGAAGGTATAATACATGATGGAAGATAAATAAATCCTCTATTGTGTTAAAAGAACATTTTCATATGATCTTTCATATAAAATAATTATTGACATAGTCATTAAAATATATTATAATGTTGGTCGTAATGTATATAAAAATGATAGTAAATAAATATCCAAAGGTTCATTTTCCTTTGTTTAATTTTATAGGAGATTGAATTTTGTGAAATAGAGTTCATTTATGTTGAGAAAAACTGAAAGTGCCCAGTTCAAGTAATGTATCACTGTGATGGGGATGGGTGAATCTGTGTTATTATTTTTCTTTTATGTTTCTTTTCAATTGAAAAAACTATCACCACCTATTATAGATTTCAAATCACTATTAAAAACAATCTCAATACACATCCACATGAACAAAAAAATTTACAAGCTTCACAATTCAATAAGAATAGCTATAACCTTAGTATGCTTAGGAAATGATCCAATACCATAAAAACCACTAACAAAACAATACATAGATTACAACGAGTATGAAATAACATTACACTCGTGTAGCACTATGTAACAATTATACTAGTGCATGTTCATCCTCTTAGCATAATAATGTAATACAATTTTCGTAATAACTATTTTTTCCACTACTGGAAATGCAGGCTTTCCCAACAGTTCAGAACCATTGGGAAAGCCTCCAGAACTGTTGGAATATCTTATACCAACGGTTCTGCTAACCGTAGGGAAGTAAGCAATTTGAAAAGCTTTTCCCAATGGTTTACACTGAACCGTTGGGATAGGTTAGAAAAAATGAACTTATCCCAACGGTTGTGCAAAACCGTTGGGACAGTTTTTACCAATGGTTTGGCTTGAACCAATAAGAAAACCAACCCGAAGACTTCCTTTCCAATGGCTTCTAAACCATTAGGACAGGATTTTTTCCGACAGTTCATAGATAACTATTTGTATCAAAAATAGTCACGAATTATATGCCAACGTTTTGAAACCTTTGGCATAGCCTATTCTGTGCAAATTGCACAGCAGCCTGCAATTTGCACAGCAGCCAATCCATTCCCTCTCCTTTCCAATTTCCTCTCATTTCCAATCATTTCAAATTATTTTACCTACAAAAAACTAACACATACATATACAATTATCGTACCTAAAATAACCAACTAACACATACATATAGGGATCAAATTCATACACATTTAACATATAATTCATCTTGGAACTATACACATCCAAAATTAAATCATAATTCATAACATAATTATAAAAATACATAATTCATTTATAATTCAATTTAAAATTTAGATGAAAATTATATGTGGAATCCGGAATTCAATTCATAATTTTATCGGTTTTTCATATACCATATTTTTTTATTAGAAATGATGTCCATTTTAAACAAAATACATACACCTAGAGTGATACTGGCCACATCGTGCCTCATATTTGGGAGAGGTTAACTCATACATGTCACAAATGACCCATGGGTCGTTGTCCTAAAGTATCAACATATTCCAAAAGCGTTTTTTCAGTTTTCCGTATGTCAGTTGTTGTTTTCAGGTAAAATGAAGTGATTTTTAAATAAAGGAGAGACTCTTTGAGTGGTGTCGGAAACACTGCACCTCAGATTGAGGTGGGGTTGACTCCCACACATCAAAAATGACCCATGGATCGTTGTGCTAAAATATCAACACAATCAGAATCCTTTTGGTCGTTTTTCCATATGTACATAAAATGCGGTCCATTTTAAACAAAATATAGACACATTGGGTGGTTCTGTCAACAACGTGACATGGATTGTGGCGTGATTTACTCGTACACGTCACATATGACCAATGGATCGTTTTCCTAAAGTTTCAACAGTATCTGAATGCGTTTGGTCAGTTTTTTGTAAGGCAGTTGTTCTTTTCACTTATAATATTGTCCATATTAAACAATAGAGACACAATTAGAGTGGTATCGGCCACACCGCGCCTCGGATTTAGAATGGGTTGACTCGTGTACATCTCAAATGACCCATGGATCATTTTCCTAATGTATCAACACAATCCGAAAGCGTTTGGTCAGTTTTCCGTATGCTAGTTGATGTTTTCACATAAAATGATGTACTTTTGAAACAAAAGAGAGACACTTTGAGTGGTGTCGGACACACCATACCCCAAATTGATCCAGGGTTGATTCTTACATGTCTCATATGGCCCATGGATCATTGTGTTAAAGTATCAACACAATCAGAATCAGTTTGGTCCATTTTCCTTATGTACTTAAACTGTTATCCATTTTAAACAAAACAGAGACACATAGAGTGATCCTGGCCACATCGTGCCTCGGATTGAGGCGAGGTTGACTCGTACACATCACATATGAACCATGGATTGATGTCCTAAAGCATCAACACATTTCAAATGTGTTTGGTCAGTTTTTCATATGTCAGTTGTTGTTTTCACTTAAAATGACTTGCTTTTCAAATAAAAGAGAGACACTTCGAGTGGTGCCGGCCACACCACACCACGGATTGAGGTAGGGTTGACTCATACACGTCAAAAAGGAACCATATATAGTTGTCCTAAAATATCAAAACAATCCAAATTTGTTTGGTCAGTTTTCCATATATACATAAAATGTTTTCCATTTTAAACATAAGAGTGACACTTTTGGTGGTGCTGGCCACACCGTGACTTGTATTGAGGCACGATTGACTCGTACACATCACATATGTCCCATGTATTGATGTCCTAATGTTTCAACAGATTCTGAGTGCGTTTTCTTGGTTTTTCATATGCCAGTTGTTCTTTTCACTTATAATTTTGACCATTTTAATCCAAAGAGACACAGTTAGAGTGGTACCGGCCACAACACACCACATATTTCAATGGGATTGACTCGTTCAAGTCTAAAATGACCCATGGATAATTTTACTAAAGTATTAATACAATCTGAATGTGTTTGGTTGTTTTTATGTATACTAGTTGATGTTTTCACGTAAAATAGTTTCATTTTGAAACAAAAGAAACACTCTTTGAGTCGTGCCCTTCATAATGCACCTTAGATTGAGGCGGGGTTGATTCATACACGTCACATATGACCCATGGATCATTGTGCTAATGTATCAACACAATTAGAATCTGTTTGTTCAGTTTTACGTATGTACTTAAAATGTAGTCCATTTTAAACAAAAGAGAGACACAAAGAGTGATCTCGGCCACGCCGTGCCTCAGATAGAGGCGAGGTTGACTCATACATGTCACATATAACCCATGGATCGTTTTACTAAAGCATCAAAACATTTTAAATGTGTTTGGTCAGTATTTCGTATGTTAGTTGTTGTTTTCACGTAAAATGATGTCCATTTTAAACAAAAGAGAGACACTACGAATGGTGTCGGCTACACCACGCCTTGGAATGAGGTGGGGTTGACTCGTGCACGTCAAATATGACCCATGGATCGTTGTGCTAAAGTATAAACACAATCAGAATCTGTTTGGTCAGTTTTCTTTATGCTATTTGTTGTTTTCACATAAAATGATGTCCATTTTAAACAAAATATTGACACTCTGAGTGGTATTGGCCACATCGTGCCTCTAATTGAGGCGAGGTTAACTCATACACGTCACATATGACCCATGGAACATTCACCTAATGTTTTAAATGGAATCCAAATGTGTTTTGTTAGTTTTCCGTCTGTACATAAAATGTTTTCCATTTTAAACAAAAGAGATACACTTAGGGTGATCCCGGCTACACTACAACTCAGATTGAGCTCGGGTTGGCTCGTACACGTCACATATGACCCATGGATCGTTGTGACAAATTATCAATAGAATCCAAATGTGATTGGTCAGTTTTCCGTATGCCAGTTTTTCTTTTCACTTATAATCCTATCCATTTTATACAAAAGAGTCATAGTTAGAGTTCACTGCACCTCATATTTAGACGAGATTGACTCGTACATATCTCAAATGACTCATGGATCATTGTCCTAATGTATCAACACAATCCAAATGCGTTTTGGCAGTTTTCCGTATGCCAGTTGATGTTTTCACTTAAATTGATGTCATTTTGAAACAAAATAGAGAAACATTGAGTGGTTCCGACCACACCATGCCTCAAATTGAGGTGGGGTTGATTCTTACACGTCACATATGACCCATGTATCATAGTGCTAATGTATCAACACGATCAGAATACGTTTGGTCAGTTTTCCATATGTACATAAAATGTTGTCCATTTTAAACAAAAGAGAGAAACATAGAGTGATCTCGGCCACACCGTACCTCATATTGAGGTGGAGTTGACTCGTACACGTCACATATGACCCCCTGGAATGATTTCATAAAGAATCAACACATTTGAAATGTGTTTGGTCAGTTTTTCGTATGTTAGATGTTGTTTTCAAATAAAATGATGTCCATTTTAAACAAAAGAGATACACTATGAATGGTTTCGGCCACACCGCACCTCACATTGAGGCGGGGTTGACTCGAACACATCACATATGTCCCATGGATCATTGGTCTAATGTATCAATGAAATTAGAATCTATTTGGTCATTTTTATGTATGCTAGTGGTTGTTTTCACTTAAAATGAAGTCCATTTAAAAAAAAGAGAGACACTTTGAGTGGTGTCAGCCACACCACTCCTCGGATTGAGGCTTAGTTGACACGTACACAGCACATATGACCCATGGATCATTCTCCTAATGTTTCAATGGAAACTGAATGCGTTTGGTCAGTTTTTTGTATGTACATAAAATGTTGTCCATTTTATACAGAATAGAAACACATAGAGTGATCCTGACCACACTGCAACACGGATTGAGACCGGGTTGACTACTACACGTCACATATGAGTAATGAATCATTTTGATAAATTATCAATAGAATTCGAATGCGTTTGGTCGGTTTTCCATATGCTAGTTGTTATTTTCCCCTATAATCATGTCCATTTTAAACAAAAGAATAACTGTTAGAGTGGTACCGGCCACACCGCTTCTCATATTTAGACGGGATTGACTCGTACACATCTCAAATGATCCATGTATCATTGTACAGAATTATCAACATAATCTGAATGTGTTTGGTCAGTTTTCCGTATGCGAGATGATGTTTTCACTTAAAATGATATCCTTTTGAAACAAAAGAGAGACACATTGAGTGGTGTCTGCCACACCCTGCCTCAGATTGAAGCGGGCTTGATCCGTACATGTCACATATTACCCATGGATCGTTGTGCTAAAGTATCAACACAATTAGAATCCCTTTGTTCAGTTTTACATATGTACTTAATATGTTGTCCATTTTAAACAAAAGAGAGACACTTAGAGTGATCTCGGCCACACCATTCCTTGGATTGAGGTGGGGTTGACTCATACACGTTACATATGACCCATGTATCGATATCATAAAGAATCAACACATTTAGAATGTTTTTGTTCAATTTTTCATATGTCAGTTTTTGTTTTCACTTAAAATGATGTCCATTTTAAACCAAAGAGATACACTATGAATGGTGTCGGCCACACCGCGCCTCAGATTGAGGTGGTATTGACTCATACATGTCACATATGACCCATTGAACGTTGTGATAAAGTATCAACACAATAAGAATCCATTTGGTCAGTTTTTCGTATGCTAGTTGTTGTTTTCACTTACAAATGAAGTCTATTTTAAACATAAGAGAGACACTTTGAGTGGTGTCTGCCACACCACCCCTCGGATTGAGGCAAGGATGACTCGTATGCATCACATATGACCCATGGATCGTTCTCCTAAAGTTTCAATGGAATCCAAATGCTTTTGGTTAGTTTTAAGTATGTACTTAAAATGTTGTCCATTTTAAACAAAAGAGAGACACTTAGAGTGATCACGTCCACACCGCTACTCGGATTGAGCATGATTTGGCTCGTACACATCACATATGACCCATGGATAGTTGTGATAATCTATCAATATTATCCGAATATGTTTTTTTGGTTTTCGGTATGCCATTTGTTCTTTTCACTTGTAATCCAGTCCATTTTAAACAAAAGAGACACAGTTAGAGTGGTACCGGCCACACCACGCCTCAGATGTAGATGGGGTTGACTCGTACACATTTCAAATGACCCATGGATCATTTTCCTAAAGTATCAACACAATATGAATGTTTTTGGTCGGTTTTCCGTATTCCATTTGATGTTTTAACTTATAATGATGTCCTTTTGAAACAAATGTGAGACACTTTGAGTGGTGCTGGACACACCGCGCCTCAGATTGAGGCGGTTTTAATTCGTACACATCTCGTATGACCCATGGATCGTTGTGATAATGTATCAACACAATCTGAATTCGTTTGGTCAGTTTTCAGTATGTAGTTAAAATGTTGTCCATTTTAAACAAAAGAGAGACACATAGAGTGATCCCAGCCACACCATTCCTTGGATTGATGTGGGGTTGACTTGTACACGTCACATATGACCCATGTATCGATTTCATAAAGAATCATCTCATTTAGAATGTGTTTGGTCAATTTTTCATATGTCAGTTTTTGTTTTCACTTAAAACGATGTCCATTTTAAACCAAAGACAGACACTATGAATGGTGTTGGCCACACTGCACCTCGGATTGAGGCAAGGTTGACTCGTAAATGTCATATATGACCCATGGATAGTTGTTATAAAGTATCAACACAATCATAATCCATTTGGTCAGTTTTTCGTATGCTAGTTGTTGTTTTCACTTACAAATGAAGTCTATTTTAAACATAAGAGAGACACTTTGAGTGGTGTCGGCTACACCGCCCCTCGGATTGAGGCAAGGATGACTCGTACACATCACATACGACCCATGGATCGTTCTCCTAATGTTTCAATGGAAAGAAAATGTGTTTGGTCAGTTTTAAGTATGTACATAAAATGTTGTCCATTTTAAACAAAAGAGAGACACTTAGTGTGATCTCATCCACACCGCTACTCTGATTGAGCACAAGTTGGCTTGTACACATCACATATGACCCATGGATAGTTGTGATAATCTATCAATATTATCCGACTATGTTTTTTTTTTGGTTTTCTGTATGCCAGTTGTTCTTTTCACTTGTAATCCAGTCCATTTTAAACAAAACAGGCACAGTTAGAGTGATATCGGCCACACCGCGCCTCAGATGTAGATGGGGTTGACTCGTATGCATTTCAAATGATCAATGGATCATTTTCCTAAATTATCAACAAAATATGAATGTTTTTGGTCAGTTTTCCGTATGCCATTTGATCTTTTCACTGAAAATGATGTCCTTTTGAAACAAAAGTGAGACACTTTGAGTGGTGCTGGACAGACCGCGCCTCAGATTGAGGCAGTTTTAATTCATACACATCACATATGACCCATGGATCGTTGTGCTAATGTATCAACATAATCTAAATCCGTTTGGTCAGTTTTCCATATGTACTTAAAATGTTGTCCATTTTAAACAAAAGAGAGACACATAGAGTGATCCTGGCCACACCGTTCCTCGGATTGAGATGGGGTTGACTCGTACACATCACATATGATCCATGGATCTATTTCCTATTGTATCAACACATTTTGAATGCATTTGGTCGGTTTTTCATATGTTAGTTGTTGTTTTCACATAAAATGAAGTCCATTACAAAGAAAAGGGAGACACAATGAATGGTATCAGCCACACCGCGCCTCATATTGAGGCATGGTTGACTCGTACACGTCATATATGACCCATGGATCATTATGATAAAGTATAAACACATTCAGAATCTATTTGGTCAGTTTTCCATATGCTAGTTGTTGTTTTTTACTTAAAATAATGTCCATTTTAAATGAAAGAGAGACACTTTGAGTGGTGTTGGCCACACCACGCCTCATATTGAGGAGAGGTTGAGTCATACATGTCACATATGACCCACGGATCGTTATTTTAAAGTTTCAACGGAAACCGAATCCGTTTGGTCGGTTTTCCGTATGTACTTAAAATGTTGTCCATTTTAAACAAAAGAGAGACACTTAGAGTGATCCCAGCCATACTAAAACTTATATTGGGCCCGGGTTGGCTCATACACGTCATATATGACCCATGGATCGTTGTGATAACTTATCAATAGAATATGAATGTGTTTGGATAGTTTTCTGTATACCAGTTGTTCTTTTCACTTATAATCATGTCCATTTTAAAAAAAAGAGACACATTTAGAGTGGTACTAGCCACATTGCACCTCATATTTTGATGGGGATGAATTTTAAACGTCTCAAATGAACCATGGATCATTATCCTAAAGTTTCAACACAATCCGAATGCATTTGGTAGGTTTTCCGTATGTCAGTTGATGTTTTCACATAAAATGATGTCATTTTGAAACAAAAGAGAGACACATAGAGTGGTGTCGGCCACACCATGCATCGGATTGAGCCAGGTTTGAATTTTACACACGTCAATTATGACCCATGGATCATTTTCCTAAAGCATCAATACATTTTGAATGTGTTTGGTCAGTTTTTTGTATTTCAGTTGTTGTTTTCACTTAAAATGTTGTCCATTTTAAACAAAAGAGGGACACTATAAATGGTGTTAGCCACACCGTGACTCGGATTGAGGCGGTTCTGACTCGTACACATCACATATGACCAATGTATCATTTTGATAAAGTATCAACATAATCAGAATCCATTTGGTCAGTTTTCCGCTTGTACATAAAATGTTGTCCATTTTAAACAAAAGAGAGACACTTATAGTTACCTCAGCCACACTGTGACTCAGATTGAGGCGTGATTGACTCTTACATGTTATATATGACCCATGGATCGTTTTTCTAATGTTTCAATAGAATCCAGAGTTGTTTGGTCGGTTTACGTTATGTTAGATGTTGTTTTCAATTAAAATGAAGTCCATTTTAAACTATAGAGAGACACTTCGAGTGGTGTCGTCCACTCCGCGCCTCAGAATGAGGAAAGGTTGACACGTACACATCACATATGACCCATGTATTGTTGTCCTAAAGTTTCAACAGAATCATAAGGCGTTTGGTTGATTTTCTGTATGTCAGTTGTTGTTTTCACCTAAAATGTTGTCCATTTCAAATAAACTTGAGACATTATGAGTGGTACCGGCCACACCGGGCCTTGGATTGAGGCAGGGATGACATTTTCACATCAAAAATGACTCATTTAACTTTTTTCTAATGTTTCAACATAATCTAGATGTGTTTGGTCAGTTTTCCGTATGTCAGTTGTTGTTTTCACTTAAAATGTTGTCCATTTTAATCTATAGAGAAACAATTCAAGTGGTGTCGACCACACCACACCACGTATTGAGGTTGGGATGACTCATACACATCACATATGGCTCATGGATAGTTTCCCTAATGTTTCAAAGGAATCTGAATGCATTTGGTTGGTTTTCCATATTTCAGTTGTTGTTTTCACTTAAAATGTTGTCCATTTGATAATCATGAGCTATTAACCTTACCAATACATTCATATCATTCATGACATACAAAAATTGAATAATACTAAATAATATTGCATGATTAGAGAAATAAAAAAAAGGCATGTGAAATCAAGGATGGTGGGGGTGTCTGGGGGTCCAGGGAGGAGGGTGGGGGGGGGGGGGGGCTGTCCGGGGGGGCTGTCTGGGAGGATATACGGGGTCCATGGAGGAGGGTGGAAGGATGTTTAGGGGGCTGTCCAAGGACCAAGGAGGAGAGTGGGGGGGGGGCTATGTGGGGGCTGTTCGGGGGGTGTTCATGGGGCTTTCTGGGGTCCATGGAGGAGGGTGGGGGCTGTCTGGGGGGCTTTCCGAGAGGATGTCTGTGGTCTAGGGAGGAGGGTGGGGGTGGGGGGGGGGGGGGCTGTCCGGGGGGCTATTCAGGGGGTGTCCATGGGGCTGTCCAGGGGAAAAGGTGGATGGTGGGGGGGGGGGGGGGGCTATGCAGGGGGCTATCCGGGGGGCTGTCTAGGTAGCTGTCCGGGGTCTAGGTAGGAGGGTGGGGGCTGTCCGAGGGGTGTCTGGGGGCTGTCTGGGGACCAAGGAGGATGGTGGGGGATTGTCCGAGGGGCTGTCCGGGGGACTATCTGGGGGGCTGTCTGGGAGGTTGTTCGGGGACCAAGGAGGATGGTGGGGGGTTCTCTAGGGTCCAGGTATGATGGGGGTTGTCCAGGGAGTTCCCAAACAAAAAAAAACACTATAAACATGCTCCAGATACACCACTGCCACTAAAAGACAACAACATCCATGAAAATAGTCAATAT
This sequence comes from Viscum album, assembly GCA_963277665.1. Taxonomy (NCBI): domain Eukaryota; kingdom Viridiplantae; phylum Streptophyta; class Magnoliopsida; order Santalales; family Viscaceae; genus Viscum; species Viscum album. Next base: position 142,483,820 of record OY728138.1, on the reverse strand, counting down.
ATAAAAATAAATCAACTCCAATACTATAATACAGGTTTAGATAAAACCAACAACTAGAATATATTAAACATCAAATCTCAGTAATATTAGTCATAAATTTAACGGATCATTTTTTCCCACATCACCATCACCATCACCACCATCATCATCACCCCCATCCTCGTCCCCATCATCTTCCTCTCACTCCTCACTGCCCTCCTCCTCGCCCATGGCCCTCCTCATCGCCATCGCCATCCGCCTCACCCTCCTCCTCTCCCTCCTCTTTCGCATCAGACTCCTCGCCATCAGCATCATCAGACTAGACATCGTCTTGACCACCACTACAACTGCCACCTGGTACACCATATATAGAACATGTCGACGATATATATTCTTCAAAAGCTGGGCTGGCCTCTGCTGGAAGTGTTGGACGTAGAACATCAATAAATTTCATAAATGAACTGTTTTCCCTAACAGACTATTCTGCCATCTCTATGGCCCTTTTGTCAGCCTTTTTTTCTTGTTCCCTAACTTGATGTAGCTCGGTGGCACTAAAACTTGTTCCTGAGGAGGTTCAATACATCATCGGGGCTATCCTAGGTCACCAGCGCACTCTGCTATGATGTTCCTCTCCCAACACCTGATGTAAGTGATCATTTCGTCCAAAATTTTCTAGTTCTTGGTAATTGAGGGACTCTAAAGATTCCTGTTACAAATATAAATATATTATTAAGTTACAAAATATATATTAAAATATAAAATCAACAGATTAAAACATAAAATCTGCTGCTGAGTCGCTTCGTTGACATAACTTCGATCATTTTTCCATCTACTCGAGAAAAACAATTTTGCTCGAGGCACACATCCTTCAATATTCTGCATTTCCCTCTAAAATGACATTGAAAACTAAAGTTATAAGAAAATTTTAGCAAACGAATAAATAATTGTTGAAACAAAAGAATGTGTAAGTCATAAAGAAAACTTATAAACAATTGTCAGACCCGCTTCCTCTCATGATCTCGCATCGTAGTACATCCTCGTGTGCGGAGGTATTTTTTTTTTGCATCAATGTTTTTTTCTTGATGATTCCTAAATAAAATTAGATAAGAAAAGGATAATATTAATGCAAAACATCAATGTTATTATTTAAATACCTCAAATGTAATTAATATCTCAAACTGGGTAGTTGTCCAATGAGTAATCATCTGACGATACTGCTCTATAGGACAATCATCCATGACTGGTACCACCTCTTACTCAGTGCCAACTCTAGCACGGCAAACAATATAAAACTCATGCTTGTAGGCTCTCTAAAACTTGCCTAAATCATTTAGATGTTCCGGTCATGCACCCTTACCATCGGGAAAAATAAATCAATGATTACATCAAAATATTAATTAATATAAATACAAAAATAATTCATGTAATTAAATACAACAGATTTTTTTACCAGTATCTCTACCCAAACTCTATCCTTGACCTCATGTGGAAAATTTCTCCATGATAGCGGGCTGACAGAAATGATGTCAGAGTATTTGGCATGCGTCGCCAAAAAACTCCAACATTGCTTCCCTGTTTTATCAACCATTTGGTTGTCATTATTGTAATCCACCATAACCTGTGTGCAGCGATTCCACACTGCATGCATGCGTGTATGCCCCCACCCCTGCCTCCTTTTAGAAGATGTATCTCTAATGAAAGGAAAACAAATATTTTATTAAAAAATGATATAATGAAAATAAATATTGCTATAAAAATTTGTTAAGGTTCAATAAATATACCTGCACCAGTCTGATAGCTAAGTGCCGCTCGATCCACATAAACAGATGGAACACCCTGTGGTGGAACATGATTTGAAGAAGATAGAATATAGAAGCTCGGAGATACAGAAGTAGAAGGAAAAGAATACTGGATAGCTATATGACCGGATTCTGAATGGGGAGTGGGAATCATCATGGGATATGAAAAAGATGGGCCAGAAGATGCAAAAGGTGGCGAAAACATGGGAGGCCTAAATATCTCGTGTGTCCCTAACGACACATCGGGATCAAATGTGGTAAGGATGACATGTCAGTGGGAGGGGTAGGGTCTAGTCGGGTATGCGAAGCTGCTCGTACACCTCTGGTATGAACCCTTCTCATACCACTGGCCTGAGTACTAGGACCAGTACTAGGATCCTCGTTGAATAACTGTCGACGTATAGTTGGATCCTACAATGTTGTTTAGAAAAAAAATTAATCTCATTACATTATATATTTGAAATATTTTACTCAATGTAGGCACTAATGGTGGAACACCCATCTCCTCCATTCGATGATTGTTCTCTATCATTTTTTTCCTTCGTCTCTCTTCAATTTGATTCATTTTCTGCTTTTGGAAACAAATATGTAATTAATTACAAAAAGGAAACTAATTTGTAACCCAAAAAACTAAACATATGAGGGAATAGGGGGATTAATTGGTAATTTAGCTATCAATTGTTTAAGAATAGATTGAATGGTTTTAATAAATAATACAAGTTGTAATGTTCACCAGGTTAGAAATATTGTATGACTAGGTTTGAATACAGTTCAAATTCCAAATTAGAAAATGAAATTCAAATAAAACTGCAACCAATAAACATTGAAAATTCACATAACTGTCAAGTCAGCTAAAACATATTTGTGATCAATACTAAATCAATTAGAATATTACCAACCTTAACAAGAAAACTCGAGGTAAACCAAAAGAATTGAGAACAAGGATGAATGATTCTATATATTTTCAAGCACAACTTTAGGTTCACAATCAACTCTGATAATTGAGCTATTGGAGTCATCAAAAGAAATAAATGGATCGGTTCCAATGGAACTAGGGATAGTGTCAATTCCATCATCACCATCATCAAGAATACATCTGAGAATTACTTCAAATATGACACCAAATTCAGGTCGAAGTTGGTCTTTGACATAAAAAACTTGTTCAGCCATTGATGCCAACACATATGGTTCTTAGGTAGCAATATTGCAAGTCATATTAATTGCTCTAAATCCACAAACATTAATAAATGTTCCATTTCTCATCATCAAATCAAACCAATGGAATTTCATCATTGTGACTCATCCATGAGAGTAATAATCCAATATTATTATTTTCTCAATGACTCCATAATAACCCACATTTTCAAATTTTGGTCTACTCTCTGATGCATTAGCATAACAATCTGTTGTGTCAGTAACCGTAACACCATCATGTTGTGTTCTCATGTTCTTTACTCGTTCAGTAACAATAAATTTGTAACCACTGATAACAATTGATTTACAGTAACGAACAACGATATTAGTACCAAAATTCAAAGCTCTTATTTCCTCAGAGACATAGTCACTAGACAAACCTAATACCTGCAATATAAATGACTATTAAACATAATTAAATATTTATATAATTATTTTAAACATTAATATTTTTTCCTTTAATTTTAACCAAGCAGAAAACTCTGTGCTCTGCAAAGTCTCTATCTTTAACAAAGATAAAGGATGATGCTTCCTATTTATCATTGTTTTATGTTCACTATATATAATAAATATGAATAGTTTAACAGATATATATGTAAGAGATACATATTCAATTTAGTTACCTGATATAGTCATCAAACAAATCACAGTTGAACAAAACTATCCGATGTGCCATCTCCTGCTCTTCATGGCTTAATGTATTCAATATATATAATCCAGGAATTCCTCTTTCTTGGGGAAGTAATGGATAATATGGTTCAATTTTCTCATACTGTTTTTCTTCATTTCTCATTAGTCTTTTCATTATTTTATTAAGATCAGAAAAATACATTGAGCAAAAATCCATACATTCTTGAGCCAAGTAACCGTTCACGATAGAACCTTCGGGATGATTCCTGTTTCGGACATAAGACTTTAATGTATATATATTTTGTTTAGTTGGATACATCCAACCAAAAGAAATAGGTCCTCCAATAAGTATTTCAGTAGGAATATGGATTTTTAGATGCCACATGTATGTGAAAAATGATGGAGGAAATATTTTCTCTATCTCACAAAAAAATTAATGGGGCATCTGTCAACATTTTTTTCAAGAAAGACTTGGAAAACTTCTTAGCACAAAGACCTATAATCAAATGGAACAACTGAATAACATTCACCCTCAGATTATTGTACAAAACATGACAGATTGTTATTGGAAGCAAATCATGTAGTATAATGTGATAATCATGAGTCTTCAAAGATTTTAGCTTCAACTCTCTTCTGTTGACCCATTTAGATATGTTTTTTGAATATCCATAAAGAACTCTAATAGTCTCTAATAATTCCAGAAATTGTTTTTTGTAGGTTTCATCACATAAGAAGCACATGGAAGTTGCCATTTATTTTCACTAATATGCACAAGATGAAATTCTGGCCTAATGCCCCAATCCAACAAGTCACACCAAGATCGTAAATCACTTTTGTATTCCCATTGACATGTAGAAAAACAAAAGCAACATTTCTCATATATTCTTTTCAATATTCATTACGTCTAAGGAATGCCGTAACAAATTGGTTAACCAATAAGGAAAATCAAAAAAGATACTCCTCTTCCTCTAATTGTAACAGTTTTCAGTGGAAACACTCTTTCTCTTTCCAGATTTCATTTGACCCTTCCTGAATGAAAAACAGAAATCTTTCAATTCATTAAGCACATCAGTTCCAGACATACATTGAGGTGGTTCATAAGTCTCTATGGTATTATCAAATCTTCGACTATTCATTCTATGTGGATGATCATTTGGAAAGAATCGTCGATGTCCCATAAAACAGAAACTACAACGATGTTTCAGTCTTCTGGATCGTGTATTCTTCATACAAACAGGGCATGAAAGTTTACCCTTCGTGCTTCATCCAAACATCATTGCATAATCTGGAAAATCATTGATCGTCCCCATAAGCGCAACACGAATCTAAAATATGTCCTTATAACATGCATCGTATGTCCACACACCAACATCCCAAAGAAGATTCAAATCTTTTATAAAAGGTTGCATGTAAACCTCAATATCAATGCTGGGATCAAAAGGACCAGATATGAGTATACTCATGAAAGTGATAGGTTTTTTCATACACAACCATGGGAGAATATTATAAATGTGTAAAAAAAATTTCCATGTGTTGTGTGAAGTAAGAATCTTCCCAAACAGATTAAAACCGTCGCATGAAAGACCCAACCTCACATTACACACATCAGCTGCAAAATCAGGATGTCGAGCATCAAATCTCTACCATACAAATCTATTTGCAGGATGAACCCACTCATCATTGGTATTTTTTTTCTCTTTGTATATTCCATCTCATTTTTATTGATATGTCATCAGACATAAAAAGATTCTGGAGTCTAGGGATCAGTTGAAAGTGCCACATTACATTATTTGGAACGTGGGATAGTGTTCCATCAGATATTGACTTCCAACGGGATGTTCCACATTTTATAAAATCATTTCGTTCAGCAGTTTCCTCCGAGAATAAACTGCAATCTTTCAAGCAAGCATGAATTTTGTTTCTTGAAAATCCATGTTCCTCAACTAACTTCCATGACATATTGTGGTTTGAGGGAATATTTTCATCTTCTGGAAATAAATCCTTCAAGAGGGAAATAATGTAATCCATTGCTATATTAGAAATCCCATATATAGTTTTCCCATGAAACAATCGGATTAAAAATTTGTACTTTTTCATTTTATCGCATTGTGGATATACTAGAGTCGTGGAAACATCATTCAATTTTTTCACCCTATAAATATCATCATTCTCAATAGATGCATCAGCTTTCCTCATATCAATGTTTTCTTCAGTCTAAATCATTTCTTTTTCATGATGATGAATAAATGGAAACCGATCATCTAACAAATTCTATATTCCAGTCCATTCATTTCGATCATCATCAATTTGATATTTCATTATCTCCCCAATGTGATGCCACACAAAGTAGTTTGCTTGAAAAACATTTTTGGTTATGTGGTAGATGACTTCATCACAGCTCAACCAAGGTCTACCAACATAATTGGAACATGGGCCGTGTATGCTACCTCTATCTGAAGCATTTTGAAATGAAAAATACATAAAGCTCTCCAAATTACTTTTTAAATTGATTGAGATCTGATTGGTTTCATACATCAAAATTATGTCCATTCTATAAAAAGATTTTATATAAGTCATCTTCTCATTAACAGTTCAATAGGATTGAACTTTAAAAGAAAATATATTTTATGTAAATGATAAAGGAAGAAGTTTCTAGTCGATGTAGTGAACTATTAAAATAATATAATAAACATGTACTCATAAATTAATATAAAATTTATTTATATTCATTTTCATTAGGACTATAAGAGGCACATGCCTCAGGTCCCATTATGTGTTATAGGCATCCCAAATCATTCACTCATGTTCAATAACTCATTATTGGCACCTCTATGGACATACCGTTCATTACCCAATTACATCCCCAAGTCAAGCGCACCCCATGGGTGAATAAATTTTAGGCTTCTACACTAATAGTTTGTACATGGCTTGTAAAATGATTTAATTTCATTAAGTTTAGACAAAAACATTTATTTTTAAATTTGAGATTATTAATAAAGTATGATAATGATGACAACATTACTGAATTAAACTTGTGACTTATCTAACATTTTTATGGATGTCTACACATGCCAGCATGGCTAGTGAAAAGCACCCCACCCTCATAAAAGTGATTATTGGCCAAGATGGACACATAATATACAACGTATAATGAGAACCATATTTAATTGACCCCAAAGTTATATTAGTACAGTCATCTTGGGGGAAATGGAATATCTGATCCTGGTTAACTGATGAAATCAAAAGCTGGTATTCCATTTGTTGGACACTATCTAAGGTAAGAAATTGTGTGAGGATTGGTTTAAATCATTCAATTTATTAAATGCTTATAATAATGAAGGTTTGAATTAATTACATGAGATCATTGATTAAATGAGGGTATAGGTTGCATAGGATGTGTAAACATAATGATTAAATAAGGGTAGATGTTGCATACACTATGCATGGTGGGGGGGTCTCATCCGATTTAGAAACTAAAATAAATTCCCATCATAGGTATTAATAAGAAACATCCGCAGAAAATAAACTCCAAATAAAAAAGGACTAAAAACATAAACATTTCAAGAATTCACTACTATGAATGGTTTATCCACATCTTTAGCAGTAATTATATGTCTTAATCATGAACCACCTCTACGGCTCCTAGTTTTCACCAATAAACATAAGGTATATATCTAAAAATATCATTAAAACAAATCATTAATAGGCTCAAAACATAAATATAATCTTGAACCAACCATGAAACCTCTTTCACAACACATTCTCACACACCAGTTATCTCGTGTGTTAATAAATACCAAACTTAGTCACATTAAAAGTGTACTATAACAAATTACATTACACAAGACTTATTAAAAAAATTCTCATTTTCATAAAACCCTTTCTTCAAGTAATTTTAACGAAAAACATTCATAGAAAATTTGATAAAAATTAATAAACACATATACATAAATTTCCATGTAACAATTAATTAAACGATGAAGAAAAATCATAAAACCACGTACATAGAAAATATAGAATCCAATCGCAATGAATTTGAGATGTTTGTTCTTCGATGGAGGGTAAAATATTAAATTAATTAAATGGATTGGAATGGAGAAATTCTAGATTAAATCAAAACAAAAAAAAATTGATATACACATCAAAATCAAAACATAAAAATAAAATATTAGATGAATAACAATAAAAACAAGGTATCAATTAAATATTTTATGTGTATAAAGAAGAAAATACCTGATTTGAGATGATTCAGATGGAGTTTCACCAGTTTGGATTGGGGAAGTCGCGAGAGGAGCCGAGTGCTGCAGAGATTTAGGGTTCTGTCGTGAATGGGGGAGAGAAGCGGCCGACTGTATTTGGGGTAAAAATTAACAACGGTTTTTAAAAAGCCTTGGTAATGGGGTGTCCAAGTCTACCTTTCCCAACGGCTCACTAGAGCCATTGGGAAAGGGCGCCTTGGACACCCCTTTACCAACTGTTTCCTAAAACCCTTGGTAAAGGGGTACCCTTTCCCAATGGTTTAGGTGAATTATTGGGAAAGGGTGTCCTGTCCCTTCTTTACCAACAGTTTGAGAAAATAATTGGCAAAGAAGCATTGTGAAGGTCTGCATTTCTAGTACTGTTCATGCGTTTCATTTTAATTCAACTAATGTATTCAAATTTGAATACAATTCATCAATTCCTCACGCAGATAAATTGTAATAATAGCCTTGGCATTATTATGAAACAATGAGTCTGATATTTTCTAAGTCTGATTCATTCTATTTACATTCTTTCAAAATAAATCCCCCAGATTGATTTTTCGAAAACAATAATCCCAAACTAATTAATTCAAAACAAAGCTACCATTCCAATTCTTTAAAAAAATTGACCAATTTCAATTTATTGATAAAAAACAAAAGATTACAATCAACTTCACATTAATTATAGAATAAAATTGTCATTCCAAATAAAATATGAATGAATTGTCACCACCCATGACAATTTTCAATTTGAAGGAAATTGAATATTCCTTATCTCAAAAAACCTGGAGTTTCTCTCTCTTCACTTCACACAATTAAAATGTACTTCATGCCTTTTATTGGTGACCTAAAACATGTTTAAGCAGGAATCCCAAAACACATTCCCACTCACATAAATTCACCGAAATCTTAATTTCTACTTAAGTCACAAAGCAATTTTAACTTTTTCCATGATTCTTGATTCTTCTAGAAACATCCACAATATTTAACTCTTCTACTTCAGACTCCCATTTCAATTGTCAATACAATTATAATTGATGATCAATACATGGATGCATCATCTAAATCTACTTCTTTCATTCCAATTTCTTCAAAACAATGCTTAATACTATAATAATTTAATGTGATTGAAGAAATTCACTTCTCCACTCGAGATACAATAACTATTTCAAATTATAGGCTCCCCATTTACCATTCATTCATCAATCTCTACTTTAATTTCCTTTCTCTTGACCCACTTGATAAAACACATCATCTCATTCCAAACATGTTCTTGATCCATGACTTATATCATGAAATTTAATACATTTAAGATTATCTTTAGCATCATCTAAATTCAATTGGAAATTATTGTTACATTCCATTTATTCATTATTATTTGTTTTTCATATCAGCTCAAGCATGATCACATTTGAATTTAAATATTCTGGATACGATCATCCAAAATATGATCATTCTGGTTACAATTTCCAGGTATAATCATTCTTGTTATGATCACTCAGTTTATAATCATTATGAATACAATTGATAGGTATGGTCATTTATATTTATGATCATTCTGGTACCAATCATTCTAGTTACAATCATTTTGGATACAATCATTCTAGTTACGATCATTCTGGTTATGGTCATTCTATATATAATTCAATAAAAATGGAAAATAATGATCTTCCAAGATATGATACATTCTAAAAACAATGAACTTTCATCAGTACCATGTCAATTCAATCACTTTTACCTGGATATAATCATTTTTAGAAACAATCATCACCATATAATTCATTTTCTTCTACCTGAATTAGATAGTTTAGAAAAACAATTACTGTCTCATCTTCTATCGGCATCACCTCTTCAATTGGAATCACTTATTCTAACAACACCACTTCGATCTACTACACATTAAATCAGCATCACCTTTGCCATCAGCATCACCCTTTTCATTTGGCACTACGTTCATTGACACAACCATTACATCAGTACCACTTTCATCACTACCACCTTTCCATCAGTACCACTTCGATTAATTTCACTTAGAATCCAATTATCTTGAATGACATTCAATTCAATTTGGATAAAAAAATTTCTGATTGATTTGAAAAAAAAATTGACACCACTTAGTTCTCTCTGCCTCCGAGTATGATAAATATTAATATGACCCTTTTATGATTTATTTGAAAAACATTTGCTACCACTAATTTCATTAATCCATCTAGATACGATAAATCTGAATATTATTTTTTTCTTATATTCTTTGAAATAAAATGAATACGATTCGTTTTTGAGTGGAAGAATCACCTCTAATCCTCATTTCATATATCAAGCATGCATCACATGTTCTCAATAAAACTCATGATTTATATGAAATACAAATCAGAAAAGATTCTTCACAATTAAAACACAAGTTTCACATTAGTTCTAGTCTAAAACCATTGATAAATCACTTCCAACATCATACATTCTTCTATAAAACTGACTCTTCCTAAAACAAAATAATTTATTTAAAAAACAAAATCTAAAACAATGTTTCAAAAACAAAGTGAGGTGATTTATTTTCTTCAAAACCAACCTTGGAAACATGTAAAAACTCATGAAACCTTCATCCAATTCATCATTAGTTAGGTCCCAACAATCTCCCCCTTTGGATTCTTTTGTAAACCATGTTTCTTAAACTACTAAACATTGTAACCAGAAGAAATGGATTACATATAAATAATTCAAATCCTACGTGAGCTAAATCATTATAGGATACAAGAGTCACTAATAGCAAATCCATGCTATCCAAAATACCGTTCATGAACACCTCTTTTTTTCTTCATGTTTCTCAGAAAAAAATCAATTTACTTTCCTACAACCACTCCAATAAACAGTTATTATATGTTAAACAAAAAACAATGACGAATTCAATACATACCCACAACTCTCTCTTTAGTGAAATATATTTATTTAACAAAATAATTCTCCCCTTGATAAGACAATCCAATGATATTATGATAAAGGGTAATGTTACCCATACAACAATAGTGGGAAGAAATTGGTTGGATGCCCCTGTTCAACCTCAATTTTGAGAATCATTCCCTGGAAATTGGGTTTTTGACAATATCGGCAACATTTTATGATGAAGGAACATAATCTAACTTCCGTTAATTTTCTTCCACATACTCTTTGATGAAATAATATTTGATACCAATATGTTTTTAACAATAATATTGTAGTATATTCATGGTGAGATTGATTGTAATTTTATTGTCACAACCCAAGATCTAGGGTTACATAATATAAGTCTCTATCCTTAAACATTACTTAATCTTGGGTTATTTCAAGAATCCACATTGAGGATCTTTTCAGGTTTAGAGTTTTTGAGAATTAGATCATAAATATTGAATTTCATTCCACATTTAAACAAGGTGGTTACATCAAAAATAGTATTCATTTTTGCCACCAAAGGAAACATATTTTTAATAAAACACGTTTTCTTTCTTGACACTTCTTGGAAACTATCATCACATCATGTACTTTTCCCTTGACCTATGAAAAACATTTCTAAAACTTGGGATGATAATAAAAAGCTCAGTATGGGATATAAAAATAGGGAAAGAATATATTAGTCCATGTATACATAAGAATCAAAAAAATCACACTTTACTCATAAAACATAAGAACTTTAACATACCTCATGAAATAATAAGATTTATGAATAACTCATAGAAATCATAAAACATAAAGGTAACATGAGTCAATCATAACATTCTTACATAGGGATTAACCATCATGGTTACTTTTGTAATGCCTATCATAGTATATTCCCTAAGTATTTTCAATGAAACCATAGCATTTAACTATTTCAGGTTACCCAATGCATTGGAGAGCTATCTCGGGATCACCTGCCCTTAGTTTATCATTTAACCGCCCAAATTCAAAAACAATTCCCAAGAACCATAACATAATAGTATCACGTAAAACATGCATAAAGGAAACATATCATTTCCACATTTCAATCACAAGATATCAATACAAAAAATTGATATCATCAAAACAATATCAAAACCATTTTCAATACCCAAATAAAAGAAAATTAAAACATGGTATTTATTTTTCATTAAAGAAAAGTTATGGCTTTTAGACGAAGACAAAACTCAAATAATGGTCCCGACGGTGGAGAAGTCGCTGTCGCCACATATGAAAGAAAAAAACATTATTTTTGACTTTTAGTAAAACCCTTTATGTAAAAATATTCCATTTCAATGAAATTAAAAGTCAAAGGGTTTATTATAAAACTAATAAAATAAGGTCGTATATAAATTGAAGTATGCCTCATTGAAAAAAGATTGAGACAAAGTCCCTTTACTCATGTCTGACTTATTCTCGTTTGTTATTTATATTGGTGAATAATAAACTTATGCCAATTTATAATTTCGTAAGGAAATCCTTTAATTTTTATTATTCAATTATTATCACATATTATCATGTTATAATAATTAGTTAATTATGTGAGTTCATATCATACGTTTTGTCGATGTTCGACACATGAGTCAAAAATGATTTGTTTGAAATGAATTTCCCATGTAGTTATAAGTAAATCATTTCCAGAATGGTATTAATGATTTAAATATCATATATATCCTGTATATATTCATTTTATAATATTCCATAACATTTGGAGATAAAAATAAAATGCATTTTTCATGGAGACGATAGCCCATATGTACTCTTGAACGTTACTTTCATTTCATTGTCTTATTAAGGAACTAAAACTAAATGAGAAATTTATATTTTATAATTCTAGTATAATAAATGATATATAGGTAACATAAGTTCATTAATTACATTCTTTATAAATTTGAATATTGGCATGAACGAGTAACATCACTTGAGGGGGAGGTAGTCCACCCATCCTCATATGAAATTATCGCATTTGCACAACATGAAACACATAAAGGTATGTTTTAAATATAAAATACCGAAGCATAGAGAGGACATAAATATAATATATATCATATATAAATATATTTCCATCATAATAGATATCATTAAAGGTGTTTAAAAAAGATTGAACAATCATCATTTTGTGAGGCAGTAATTCCCCACCCCGAGAAATAGTATATTCTTTAACCTTTAGACGGAGGTGTGTGTGAGTGTAAGTAGAATCATTAACATAACAACATCCTAGTATACTAAGTATAATTTTTTTATTATGGGATCAAATAATAAGATTATATAGGTGAGTGAATAAGGAAAATAAAAGGAAAAGGACGAGAGAAGACATTACATCTTAATCGGGTAACTCTTTTTTATTTGAGCCAAAGGCTTCAATGGAAAGACTTCTTCCCAAATTGAGGCTTCTATTAGTAATAAAGGTATGTGGAGAGATAATATGAGTATATTATGGATGATCCAATGTCTTGAGAGGTGTGGGTAAGGGGGTAGAGGTGGGGGCCATTTATAATAGGGAGGAGGGTTACTTATGGAAAGTCTTGAAATGTTATTTTATTATAAAATGATTTTCAGATTTTAAAGATACCAAAATGATATATTTTGAAGATTAGGTGATAAAGGTTCGAACTCCACCCATCTAATAGGTTTTCTTCAAGTATACGTATTATAATTTACCTTAACTTTTCATTTTATTTAAATTATTCATTAATGATGTAATCACTACATCATAATGGTGTCATAAATAAATTTTTTTATTTAATGTCTAGAAATTATAAAAAAAATACCATGATTTAGGAAATATTTTTAGCTTTCCAATTACTATTTATAGTCTAAGATATCATTTATATAAAAAAATAAAAATTGTTTTCCTTCTGATATACACAACTTTGTTATATTTCTCTACTTTTTATAAATAATGTCATAAATGTCACCATCACACCCATGTAACTCCATGGGCCCTCAAGTTTAGTAAAGATCATACCATGGTTAGAAATGACTCAAAGAAGAGGATTTGGACAAATTTTGGTGTCATTTTATATTATTATGATATTATTTTATTACCCTTAACTACCTGATTACTAATTAATCACGATAATTAAAGATAATTACCATCGTTACTATTCATAATGCCCAAAAACTAAATGGTCTTAATTTCATAATTTGGACCTCATGATTCCAAATATGGAATCCATTTTACCAAATTTAATACACATAAATTCTAGTAATTAATTTAAAAATAATTCTCGTTGTCAATTTAAATAACGTGTTTTTACGAAACAATATCTATCAAAAGATTTACAATTGTTTATGTCCAATTTCAAAGTGATATTAATTCTAATGACCACAATTGGATTAAATGGTAAAAATATATTATAGTTACACTTTAAAAACCAATTAAAAATATAATCTACTCATATAATTGAATTTGATGAAAATGCAGTTTTGAAGTAAAATGTTGTATTTTTCACTATCCATTAAAAAATGAACATTGTCAGAAAAGTACAAAAAATTCATCCAAAGTAAATTTAAATTTAAAAATTATAAAGAATAAGTTTATTTTGAAAAATAGATCTTATAAAATTGTCAATAGTTATATTTAAAAATGTTTTTCCATCAAAAGGCGGTAAAACAATCTTATAAAAATATTAGTGTATTCTATGCTTAAGATTGGATTTATTCTCATTTTAAGCCTCTAAAACACTATCTAATTCGTAATCAAGCATAGATATGAAAATAAATTTTTCTTTACATACTTGGGATGTTACATCCTTCCCCCCTTTATGAAATTATGTCCCTGTAATTTATTTACTTATCGAATAAGTGGGGGTATTTATCCCTCATTGCATTTTTCGATTCCCATGTTGCATATTAAAATATATGGTTTTTCCATAGAACCTTTACATGATGAATAAACTTATTCAGCAACACTTTCTACCTGTGGTCATGAATCTATACCGTTTGTTCCTCATAAGATAGATTCTCTTCCATCTGAACTACCTTTGGACTCAAAACATGAGATGGATTTGGCATGTACTTCCTTAATATTGAAACATGAAAAACATTATGCACCTGAGATTAACTCGGAGGTAAAGCCACTCAGTATGAAACTTATCCAACACTCTCCAGAATTTCATATGGTCCAATGAAACTTTTACTCATCTTTCCTTTCTTACCAAATTGCATCACACTTTTCCATGGTGAAAAATTGAGAAAGACATGATCACCTACCTCAAAAGAGAGATCATTCATCCTGTTGTCCACATAACTTTTCTGCTTGCTCTGAGCTGTTCTCAATTGTTTCTATATCTGCTACCATCTCTTCAACCATTTCTGGTCCCATCAACTTCCTTTCACCTACTTCATCCAAAAAGGCTGGAGTTCATCACTACTTCCAATATAATGCCTCAAATGGTTCAATCTGTATACTATAATGACAACTATTATTATTAGAAAACACAACTGTTGAATGATGTAGGACCCAACATCCCTGATAATCCATCAAACAAGCACATAGCATATCCTCTAATGTCTGAATTGTTTGTTCTGACTTCCCATCTGATTGAGGATGAAAATCTATAGTAAAATATAATTCAGTACCAAGTGACTTCGGAAGGCCTTTCTAAAAGATAGAAGTGAACGTGGGATCACAATCAGATACAATGATGATTGTAACTCCTTTTAACCTTACTATCTAATTAAGATAAAATCGGGAAATTTGATCTAGGGAAAAAGTATCTTGTATAGTAAGGAAATGAGCAGATTTAGTCAAGCGATCATCAATAACTTAGATTTCATTATAACCTAGACGTATCTTCAGTAATTCCACAACTAAGTCCATGGATATATTCTCCCATTTCCACTCTGGCACAGGAAAAGGCTGAAGCATCCCTTTCGGTAACTATCACACTATTTTAACCTATTGACATGTCAAACACATCAAAGTAAAATCATCAATATCTATTTTCATTCCATCCCACCCGTATTACTCATGAAGATTTCAATACATCTTAGTACTATGTGGATGAACTGAAAATGGAGAACTATAAGCTTCACAAAACAACTCTCTCTTAAACTATGAATCACAAGGCACATACAATATCTTCCCAAATCTCAAAACACAATCATTATCAATGTTGAATTTTTCTAACATTACCTTTTGAACAAGATCTACCTTTTTATGAAACTCACTGTCTTTCTTCTGTGCTTTCTTAATTCTGTCTGATATAGAAGATTTCATTGATACCTGAAACAGAATTGATGAATTTCCTGCACCATTAACTTCCAAGCCAAAATTCATCAAATACATAACCAAAGGATCACCTTCCAAACATAACATGGTTAATGAAGCATTACTTTTTCGACTCAAATAATCTACCACTTTATTTTCTTTTCTTTGGTGGTAGTGAATCATGTAATCATAAAACTTGATTAATTCTATCCATCTCATCTGTCTCATGTTCAATTATTTCAACATGAATATATACATTAAAATTTTGTGATCAGTATATATTTCACATATTACACCATAAAAATGATGCCTCAAATTTTTTAAAGTGAAATCAACAACAGCTAATTCCAAATCATGTGTAGGGAAATTAATCTCATGAGTTTTCAACTGAGGTGAAGCATAAAAAATTACCTGATCATTCTACATTAAGACTCAACCAATTCCTTTCACTGAAGAATAATTTTAAATAATGAACTCACCATTCTTGAAAGGTAGTGCCAATACTAGAGCATTAACCAATATTCTCTTCAAATCCTAAAAACAGTCATCACATTTGTTTGTCCAGATAAACTTAACACCCTTCCGAGTTAGCATAGTCAATGGGCTGGACAACTATGAAAAATGTTCAACAAACCTTCGGTAATACCCTTCCAAACCAAGAAAACTATGAATCTTGGTTACAATTGTGGATCTTGTCCATTCTTCAACAACCATTGTTTTAACAGGATCAACAGTTATTCCATCTTTAGAAACAATGTGACCAAGGAATGAAATTTTTTGCAACCGAAACTCACACTTTCTAAATTTCCAGTAAAATTTATTTTCTTTTAAGGTTTTCAAAATAACCCTTAAATTATTTTCATGCTCCACTTTACTTTTAGAAAACACAAAAATATCATCAATGAAAAAACCCACAAACTTATCCAGAACTCATGGAAAATTCTACTCCTAAGGTCCACAAATACATCTAGTTCATTGGTTAATCCAAAAGGCATAACTAAAAATTCATAATGGCCATATCTTGTACAAAATGCAGCCTTAGGAATATCTGCTTCCTTTACCTTCAACTGATGGTACCCCTATCTCATGTTAATCTTTGAAAAATACTGATCTCTCTGGAGCTGATCAGACAAATCATCAATATGAGGAAAATGATATTTGTTCTTAACATTTATGTGATTCAAGGATCTATAATAAATTCAAAGACTCAATGAACCATCTTTGTTTTTAAAAAATAAGACAGAATCACCCCATGGTGATGTGCTAGGTCGAATGAAATGTTTCTCTAATAAATCTTGCAATTGTGCCTTCAACTCTAAAAGTTCATTTTGAGCCATTCAATAAGGGGGTTTTGAAATTGTCTTAGCATAAGGAACTAAGTAAATAGTAAATTCAACTTCTCGATATAGTATTATTCCAGGAAACTCATCGGAAAAAAAATATGGATACTCATTTACAACTAGCACATCATTAATCTGAATGGTTCTTTTGTTTTCAACAATATGTCCAAGGTAACATTAATTTCCATATTTTACAAGTTTATCATCCTCTTGATATGTTATCACCAATAAGGGTTCACTCTTGTACAAAACAGAAAGTCTTTCTGAAAAAAAAACTTCATTAGCTATACAGTCAATCATGGCATGGTAAACAATGATCATATCCATACCTAGGATAAAATCATACTATACTAGAGGTAAAACAATAAAGTTTTCAAGTAGATTCTTTCTACATATAAGTATAGGAAGATTCATATAAATTCTTTTTTCCTCAACATTTCCTCCATGTGCTTTTACCACAGGTTCAGGAGTGATTTCTTGGGATGGAATTCACAATATACTAGAATCTTTTTCATAGATGAAAGAATGGGAAGGCCCCGAATCAAACAACACATTTGAAAAATCTGAAAAAACAAACAATGTAACTGATACTAATTCATTTGATGGCCCAACATCTACTGAAGTAGATTCAAAGGATTTCAGCAAACACTTATTCTTGTTGTCTAACTGCTTCGCATAATTTTATCTCTTTCTCGAACACTATTTTTCATAATGACCCATCTCATTGTAGTTGAAACATTTCACTAACTGTAAATCAAAATTGGTCTTTCCATTACCCTGATCTTTTCTAGTGAAATCACGAGCCTTAGCTCCCATCTTACCAAATCAGAAGAACATTCCTGAATTCAAAAGAAATTCCCCAGCATGATTTTTACCATATTTATCACAAACAGAAAAATTATTTTTCTTACCATCAATTCATTTTGAAGGATTCTTCCCTTTCTCCTTCCACATCGGTCTCTTCTTCTGTTGGTTTTCATAGAACACTTTATCATCGACAAACTCCATTTCCACCTTCTTAGCACATGGAACAAGATTTTTATAACATTTGATCTCAAGAGAAGCTAACGCCCTTGAATATTTTGGATTTAATCCTGATTAAAAATGATTTATTTTACTATCATGGTCTCTGATAAAATTTGGAGCATACCTTGCCAATCGAGTGATCTTATTTTCATAAGCAGCCACTAAGTCGTCCTCTTCCCTCAATTCCAAGAATTGTTTTTCCATCCTAAGTCGAAGAGCCTTAGGAAAATGTTTCTCACGATACATACCTTTGAATTCATCCCTGTCAAGAGTTTCAATCTCATCTGCGTCTCTGATAAGATTAACCATTGACCACTACTGATTTTCTTCACCCTCTAAACAGTAAACAGCACGACTAACCTTTTGATTGTCTGAACACCGCATGACATTGAAAATCTTTTCCAGTGCTATAATCCACCCTTCAGTGAGCACATGATCAAATGATCCTTCGAATGATGGGGGATGTTGCCTCATGAAATGTTCCACCACTGACATGTTCCTCTATAGTTGTTCTGGCTGATCTCAAGCATAGATACCACCACCATTTAACGCTTGAGTCAACTGCGCCATTACTATAACAAATTGTTCAGTTCCAATTCCTACCATCTCAGGATACTGATTTGGAAGGTAATTTCCTTATGTATTCCTTCCTAGCACCACTTCCCTGTTTCCTCTACAGAAATCAATTATGAACAAACATGTCTTAGATGATGTAAGGTGGTAATCTTAAAATGCTATATCATTTTAATTTGACCATAATGTGTATAAAAAATATTTTATGATAATAATTTAATAGAATTATAACTCCTAAAGTTATCTGAACAGACCTCTGATTCCAACTATTAGGCCCCAGCCTTAAACATTACTTAATCATGGGTTATTTCAAGAATTCACATTGAGGATCTTTTCAGGTTTAGAGTTTTAGAGAATTAGATCATAAATTATGCATTACATTCCACATTTAAACAAGGTGGTTACATGAAAGACAATATTCATTTTTTCCACCAAAGGAAACATATTTAAAATAAATCATAGTTACTTTATTAACACTTCCTTGAAACTATCATCATATCATGTACTTTTCCCTTGACATGTGAAAAAACATTCAAAATCATGGGATGAGCATAAAAACCTCAGTAAGGGATATCAAAATAAGGAAAGAAAACATTAGTCCATGTATACATATGAATCAATGATATTATACTTTACTCATAAAACATAAGCACTTTAACATACCTCATGAAATTATATGATTTATGAATAACTCCTAGAATTCATAAGGCATAAAGCTAACTTGAGGTATTCATAACATTCTTACGTAGGGATTAACCCTCATGGTTACATTTGAAATGCCCATCATGGTATATTCCCTAAATCTCTTCGATAAAATCTTATAGTTTAACTCATTCTCGTTACCCAATGCATTGGAGATCTATATCGGGCTCACCCGCCCTTAGTTTATCATGAAACCACCGACATCATAAAAAATTCCCAAGAACTATAACATAATTGTATCAAATAAAACATTCATAAAAAACATAACATTTCCACATTTCAATCATAAGATATCAATACAAAACAGTGATATAATAAAAAACATATCGAAACCATTTTCAATATGAAAATAAAATAAAAGTCAAACATGTTATTTATTTTTCTATTAAAAAGTTATATCTTGTAGAGGAATCTGAAACTCAAATAATGTTCATGGTGACAGAGAAGTCGTTATCACCTCATTCGTAAGACAAAAACATTCCTTTGGTCATTTAGTAAAACCATTCATGTAAAAAAGTTTCCTTTTTAAAGAAATTAAAAGTCAAAAGGGTTTATTATACAACTAATAAAACAAGGTCATATATAAATTGAAGTATGCCTCAATGAAAGGAGATTGAGACGAAGTCCCTTAGCTCAATTCCGACTTGTTCTCATTCGTTCTTTATATTCCGGAATAATAAAAATAGGTTAATTTATAATTTCATAAGTACATAATTTAATATTTATTATTCAATTCATATTACATATTATCATGTTATAATAATTATTTAATTATGTGAGTTCATATTATATGTTTTGTCGATGTTCGGCACTTGAGTCAAAAATCAACTTGTTTGAAAAGAATTTTACATGTTGTTATAAGTAAATCATTTCTAGAATGGTATTTATGATTTAAATATCATATATATCTATTATATATTCATTTTATACTATTCCATAACATTTGGAGATAAAAATAAAATGCACCGTTCATGGAGACGATAGGTCGTACATAGGCATGAACGCTACATTCTTTTTTTCGTCATATTAAGGGAATTAAAAATAAATGAGACATATGTATATTATAATTCTACTATAATAAATGTAATATATGTAAAATACGTTCATTAATTACATTCTTTATAAATTCCATGTTTGGCATGAACGAGTCAATCACTTTAGGTGGCGGTATTCCACAATTCTTCATATGAAATTATCGCATTTGCACAACATGCAAAGCATAAAGGTATATTTTAAATATAAAATAAAGAAGCATAGAGAGGACATAAATATTATATTTATCATATAAAAATATAGTTCCATCACAATATCCACCATGAAAGGGGTTAAAAGAATATTGAACAAACATCATTTCGTGAGGCAGTAATTCACCACCCATAGAAACAGTATGTTCTTTAACCATTTGACCGAGGTGTGTGTGAGTTCAGGTAGAATATTTATCATAACAACATCCTAGTATATTTAGGATAATATTGTTATTATGGGATCAAATAATAATAATATAGTGGCGAGTGAAGAAGGAAAATAAAAGGATAAAACTCGAGAGAAGACATTACCTATAAATCGGGTAAATCTTTTTTATTGGATCCCAAGGCTTCCTTGGGAAGACTTGTGCCCGAAGTAAGGATTATAGTAATAATATAGGGATGGTAAGAGATTATATGAGTATTTTTTGGAAAAGAAAATGTCATGAGAGGTGTGGGTAAGGGGGTAGAGGTGGGGGCCTTTTATAAGAGGGTGGAGGATCACTTTTGGAAAGTCTTGAAATGTTACTTTATTATAAAATTATTTTCGGATTTTAAAAGTCCCAAAATGAAATATTTCGAGGATAAGGTGATAAGGGTTATAAATCCACCCATCCAATAGGTTTTAGACAAGTTTTTTCGATTATGTTACCTTGTAATTTCATTTTATTTAAATCATTCAATAATGAGGTAATCACTGCATCATCATGGTGTCTTAAATAAATTTATTTATTTAATCTCTAAAAATTATAATCAAATAAAATGATGTAGGAAATATTTTTATATTTCCAATGAATATTTATAGTCTAAGAGATAATTTATCTAAACAAAATTAAAATTGTTTTACTTAGGATATACAAACCTTTGTTTTATTTCTAGTCTTTATAAAAATAATGTCATAAATGTCACTATCACACCCATGTGACTCCATGGGCCCTAATGTTTGGTAAAAATCATCCCATAATCGTACATGACTCATAAAAGAGTATTTGGATACATTTTGGGGTCATTTTATATTATTATGATATTATTTTATTACCATTAACTACCCGATTGCTAATTGATCACGATAATTAAAGATAATTACCGTTGTTACTGTTCATAATGTCCAAAAACAAAAAGGTCTTAATTACATAATTTGGACCTTATGATTCCAAATATGGAATCCATTTTACCCAATTACCAACACAGAATTGTATAAAAGAATTTTTAAATAATTCCTGTTTTTAAAATAAATAGCGTTTTTTTATGAAACATTATCTATCAAAAGATTTACAATTGTTTATGTCTAATTTCAAAGTGATATTAATTCTAATGACCAAAATTTGATTAAATGGGAAAAATATATTCTAGTTGAACTTTAATACCAATTAAAAAGATAATCTAACCATATAAATAAATTAGATGAAAAATTAGTCTTGAAGTGAAATGCAGTATTTTTCACTATTCATTAAAAAATGAACATTGTCAGAAAAATACAAACAATTTATCCAATGTAAATTTCAATGTCCCAATTTTAAAGAATAAGTTTATTTTCACAAATAGTGATTATAAAATTGTAAAAAAATATATTTAATAATTGTTTTCCATCAAAAGGTGGTAAAAAATTCTTGTAAAAACTTTAGAGTATTGTATGCCTTAGATTTGATTTATTCTCATTTTAAGCCTCTAAAACACTATATAATTCATAAATAGCTGTATATATGAAAATATATTATTTTTTACTTACTTGGGATTTTACAAATATCATCGACAAGTAAATAATCCAATTGTGTTTTTATCAACATAGGTTGAGCAGTAGATTGAGTAGCAGTAAAGTAATCATCTTCTGCAATACCGATAGTTACTATCTTTTGTTTCTTTGAATGCAATTTAAGACAATTATTTCCCAAAAAGAATACACCACCAGAAGTAGATATTCTATCATCATCATTTTCTTCCCAATCTATACTAGAATACCTAAATAAATCAATACTCTTTAAGATGAAATACATGATTCTGAATTTTTTCCTTCCTCTTATGTATCTGAGAATTATTATTCCTACAATAAGATGTGTTTCTATTAAATTAGTCTGAAATCTTACACATAATGTAACAATATAAAAAATGTTAGGTCATCAGGCAGTCAAATAAAATAGACTTCCAATAAACTTATGATACTCTAGTTGATCAACATTTTTCCTTCTCTATCTTTAATTAGCTTTGTTCCCAAAGAAATTGGTGTGGAAACATGTTTTTATTTTTCCATGAAAAACCTCTTGAGAATTTGGTTTGTATACTTTTTTTGTAGAATAAAATGTATTATTTATATTTTTGAATTTGTAGCTTATATAATTAATTCATTTCTCCTAGAATATACATTTCAAATATATTCATCATTTCATTAGAAAATCATTCATAAATTCCTTCATCATTCCTAGCAAAGAAAATATCATCAACAAAACAATTAAAATGAGAGAATACTCATGACATTCTCTGATGTATAGATTGATATCCTCTCTTCCTTTTTTAAAATTATAAATTCTAAATAATGTATCAAATTTGGAATAACATGACCTCAGATCATGTTTTAGCCCAAAAAATACCATTATCAATCTGCACATATAACCTTCATATTTTAAAATTACAATGAAATAATGTTTTTCAATATAATACTCTTCTTTAGTATCATCATTTTGGAATATAGATTTAACATCTATTTGAATAATCTCATAGCCTCATTGTTTGGATGTAGAACGAAAGATTCTAATTGTTTCAATTTATTCCATTGGAGTAATGTTTTCATCAAAATAAATACCCTTAATAAGTGAGTACCCTTTACAAACCAATCATTCATTTATTCTTATAACCTCACCTTCTTCATTTATCTTGTTCGAGAAAACTCATTTTGATCCAATGATATTATTTAGGATTCGGCATGAGTTCCCATGTATTTTTCTCTAAAATGTGATCAAATTCTTCATTCAGGGTTTGAACCCATTCCAGATACTTGGAATCATCATTCACATAATTCGGTTCCGCTTTTGAAAACAATGAAGTTTGTGTAATGGAATTGGTTTTCCTTCTTGTTTGAACCTTCGGATGTTTATCACCAATTATATGATGTGCTTCAACATGTTTCCTCACCCTTGGATAAGATTTTAGATTTTCAACCTCGTCACTAGATGTAGCTGAGTCTGATTCATTACCTTTATTAGTATTACATTCATTAGTATCTTTATTAGAATTATCTTCCTCAAGTTTCTTAACATTATTATTTGTGTGTACATGAATATCTTTCTGAAATACTTTAGTCACATTTACGTCAACTAAATCAAAAAAATGTTGGTTTATTTGTTGAATAATTTTTACCCTCTTCCTTCTAGAGAATAGAAAAAAATGTTTCTATACTCACCTTTCTACTCAAGTATACTATAGTTTCCCCCTATATTATTTATAATAGAAAAAATCCCAAAAACACTAAATTGTTTCCAACATGTAGTTTTACCATTAAAAAATTCACATGGATTCATACCTGATTGAGGCCTATAGAAATAATGGTTTTGAATATAAATAGTAGTAATATTGGGTTGCCTCAAAATATATTCAGAAAGACCATGCTCTGGTAAAATGGTTCTTCCCATTTCCACTAGGCTCTTATTATTTGTTTTAGTAACCCCATTTTTTTGGGGAGTGTAAGGATAGATATAATCATACAAAAATCAATGATTCTAAATACAGTCTTGAAAATGATCACTTATGTATTGACCACCATTCTCAGTTCTCATCGTCTTCTTACAACACTCAGATTCTTTATCAGCTTTTTTTCTGAAACAGTTAAACTATTTCAAAGCATATGATTTTTGTTTTATGTACATAATACAATTAATGTGAGTAAAATCATCAATTAATTTAATTACATACATAGTCCCGTCTGTTTATTATTTTCTTATTGAACCAAATATATCGAAATGGATCATCTCCAAGGGTTGTTTTCACAAATATCAACATTCTTATGCACAACATTTTTCATTTTTACTTTCTGGATGATAGTACAACACCAATCTCATCTTTATGGAAATTAAGAATATCATGAACACTTTATATTTTAGGTAACTTGATATAGATTCTCTAGCACATATTTCCATTCCTTTTATTCCCTAACTGATTCTCTTTTACAATACTCATTTAACATGAGTTTTGTGAATCAAAAACCCAAATAAAATTTCCTTCCACACATCCGCCTTCTGTAACATTATTTCTTTCATATTCACTAGTTAAAAATATCATTCTTTATTTATGATAACATTTTCACCCTTATCGCACAATTTTTAGGCACATAGAATATTGTGATTCATCCAATAAAATACAACGTTTTCTTAGATTTCATCTTCTCTCTTCCAAAAATGGCTGACCCAACACATTTTATTTTCAATGATTCATCATTTCCAAATTTCAATGTTTTTTCATTGTAATCATTCACTTCCTTAAAAAATTTCATATCTTATAACATGTGAGATGAAAACCCACTATCAAGTATCCATGTTCGTTCTCCTTTCATGGATTTTAATGCAGTTTCAACAACATGTGCATTTTCTCCATTTTTATCATTCTACACCATCAGCTTTTTAGAATTTATAATATTTTGTTGAGCCGGTAACAAACTATGACATCCTCTTCCAAGGTGTCCTGGTTGTTCCCATATTTCTCAAACAATTTCCAAGGGTTGGAATCTATTTTCATTCTTCACTTCAATATTTTCATATTTATTATAGACAAACTTTTAATTTTTCTTGATTTTATGAGATTGAATACCCATATAACATCCCTGGTAAATAAAGAATAGTACATTTTCATATTTATTAATTTGTATGAATTAAATATAAATTTTACTTTTAAGGGTATGCTATGTTCGATGGAAAACCTGATACGCACCAACGAGATGATTTGAAATCTTATGTTGCGCACAACATTTGATCATACTGAAAAATAATACTATAAAATAATTTTAAATGGTAGTTAACAACTAACCGTTGTATTGGAGGAAATGACCATAACTAACTATAATATAAATATACATGTCTTCTATATGTTTTTACATTTATCCAATTAATTTTAAGGGAATATAATATGAAAGAATTCAATTTTAAGCATAAATACTCTAATATTCTATAAAAGGTCGCTTACCCGCCATTTGATAGAGAACCCTTTTTAAATATAGTTTTTATCACATTAATATATTCTATTTGAAAAAAATAAATTATTCTTTATAATCAGCATATCAATATTTACTTTGGATGATAATTTGGTATTTTTCTGATAAACATCATTTTTTTATTGAATAGTGCAAAATACTGCATTTTAATTCCTAATTTCCTTTTAATATAATTTATTTATATAATTAGAATATATTTTTAAATGGTTTAAAAGTGTAATTGGATTATATTTTTACCATTTAATCCAATGATGGTCATTTAATGTAATTTCTCTTTGAAATTTTACATAAACAAATGTCAATGTTTTGAGAGTAATTATTTATTAAAAATGAGCTTTTTGTTTTGACAACATGAATTAATTTTAAATTAATTTGGTCCACTTATTTGTATTGAATTTGGAAAAAATGATTCCATATATTGAATTATGATTTCCAAATTGTGTAAATAGGTAAATTTTATTTTCATATATTATGAATATTTACTTCGGTAAAATTTTTGTTTACCATGGTTAAAGGGTAAATCTGGTAATTAAGGGTGAACAAATATTATAATTATAATATAAATTACCCTAACATCTGCCTTAATCATATTGGTTGATACATGTACAACCATGGTATTCCTTGGGTAGAGTTTGGGACCCCATGGAGACATATGGTGTGATAATGACATTTTATATTAACCAATTTTCAGTAAAGACAAAAATGACATAAACATGTCTCTTTTAGTAAGTAAAATTTTTAATGGGATTATATAAGTTATCTCTTCAACAATAAATTTTAATATGAAATCTAAAAAAATATTCCTACAATATTGTATGTTTTTTATAATTTTTAGATATCAAATGAATAAAATTATTTATGACACAATAATGATGAAGTGGTTATCTCATTAATGAATGATTTAAATAAATAAAGTTATAAAAATTAAAAAAATATCAAAAAACTATACAATTCTTATTATATGGTTTTATTCTGACCAAAAGTCATATTTTTTTCATCTTTAATTACTTTGGACCTTTACAAACTGAAAATTATTATATAATAAACTAATATTTTTGAACATTCCTGAATAACCCCTCCTCCCCATATAAAAAGCCCTCAACGCTAACCCATTACTCACACCTCTCAAGCCCATTGGATCATCCAAACACCACGCAATTAAGCTTCCTAAATCCCTCTCTCCCTTCTAGAATCCTAACCTTAGGTATAAGGCACTAAAAAAATACTTTTGGTTCAAACCAAAGGGTGTTACCCGATTTAAAGATAACATCTTCTATTAAGTTCATTTCTTTTATTTTACTTATCAAACCCCTTAAACTTTTTTTATTACATTATTTTATAACAACACCAGTATCCTAAATATACAAGGTTTTTTTATGATAAAAGTTTTAACTGCACATACACACACCTCCATCTAATGGGTATATAACATACTATTTCTGTGGACGGTGAACTACTACCTCAAGAAACGATGATTATACAAATATCTCAAACTTCCTCTCATGGTTTCCATTAAGATGGAACTATATTTATATGTGATATATATTATATTTATATTGTTCTATGTTTCTATATTTGTAATTTATATAATACAATTATGGATTTTATAGTGGGTAAATACAATAATTTCATTTGAGGAAGTGCGGACTACTGCCCCCTCAAAGTGGTATGACTCAGTGAAGCCATAAGTGGATAGTATAAAATATGGAGTTACTAAAATTATATATGAAATTATACTGGAATTATAATATTCCAATGTATCATTATGTTTCCATTACATTAAATATTAAATAGAAATGAAAGTAGCGTTCATGTGTACGTACAACTTACAGTCACCTGGAATGGTGCATTTCATTTCATACCAACAAATGTTATGTACTATTAAAAATAAATATATATATTAGATATATATGATATGTAAATAATTTATAACATTCTTGGGATAATGGAATTTTGACCACATGAATATCATGTAATTATTAGAAGTTCATTTTTTACTCAAGTTCAAAATATCAACAAAACAACCGTTATTAACTTAAATGGTTACATAATATTTATGACATGGTAATAAGTGATATAAAAGGACTCATAAATTATAAATGGGTTCTGAAGCATGTATAAATTTACATTAGTTTACTATTCCAAAATTATAGAATGAATGGATCTTGTCTGACACGAGGTAAGGGACATCATCTCAATCTCCTTTCCTTGAGGCATATTTTGTTTTATACATGACTTTGTTTTAAACAATGTATAAACACCTTTGAATTTTCATTTCATTCAAAAGAGAATCATTTTCTATGAGGCATTTAAAAAAACAACTACATGAATGATTATTTTTAAGGTACGTGGTGACAATGACCATTCCTTCATCGCGAGTATTATTTGATCTATGGATTCCTAAACAAGTCATATTGTTTTTAATAGGAAAATAAATACCATATACCCTTTTATGAATTTGGGTATTTAAAATGGTTTAGATAATGGATTTTTTATGTCAATATGTTTAAATGATGTTGAAATTTTATCATTATTTTATGTTTATTTTATGTGTTATGAATATGTTATTGTTAATGGTAATTGTTTACGTATATTGGTGGTTCCATGATATACCTAGGGCGGGTGAGCCCGAGATAGCTCTCCAATGCATTGGGTAACTTGAAGAAGGTAAACGTTATTGTTTCTCCTAATAGATTTTGGAAATATTATGTGATGGGTGTTCCAAATTAACTCCCTATGTAGTTATGATAGTTACAATATAAGTATGAAATGGATTCTATAAGTAAACATTATGATTTATGATTTTAATGTGTTATTAATAATGATTATGATTTCATGAGGTTTGTTAAAAGTTTTCTGTTTTGATGGACTAATGTTTTCTTTCATTGTTTTATAACCATTACTGAGTTTTTTAATGCTCATCCCATGTTTTTGGAATGTTTTTCATAGGAATTAAGGATGAATATGATCAAGTATGGGTTAAAGAAATGATATGAGTTCTAAAACATGGAACTTGACATGACACTTTTTTCAAGAGTTTTTATTTAATAAAAAAATGGAAACTGAATTGAAGTGTCTAATTTGTAATTTTTTAGATTTAATGTAAGAATTTATGGCCCAATTATCTAAAACACTAAACCTGAAAAGATCATATTTGTGATTTATTCATTTAATTCAAGATTGTGTAATGTTTTAAGGATGGGTCCTTATAGTTGGTATCAAAGGTCCGTTTTGATATCATTAAGAGATAAGATATTATTAAATTAATATCCATAAATTAATTTATTTTATGATTGAAATTATATCGCATATAAAGATTACCATGTTGCTTTACCTATTATATTTTTGTATTCAGAATGGTATTCCATAGAGGAAACATGATGCTGTGATGGGACAACATCAAGAGGGATACAACCTTCCAATTCAGAATCCCGAAATAGTCAGAATCTGAATTGAATAGTTTTTTGTAGTGATAGGAAAGTTGACTCATGCTATCAGTGGTTGTGGTATCCATGCACAAAATAAGCCAGATCAACCACATAGGAACATGTTAGTAGTGAGGCATTTCATGATTCAAAATCCCCCATTATTCAAGGGATCACTTGACTATGTGGTAGCAGAAGGGTGGAATATTTCACTGGAAAATATTATTGATGTCATGTTGTGTTCAAGACATAAAAAGGATAGTCTTGCTATTTACAGTTATTGAATTTGAAGCCGATCAGTGGTGGTTGACGGTGAAAAATATCAGGGATATATAAAAGATTGATGTTCTTGATTGGGATGAATTTAAAGGAATATTTTTTGAGAAATATTTTCCTAAGGAGGTTCATCTATGGATGGAAAAGATATTCATATAATTGAGGTAGGATGATGACTCAGTGGCTACATATGAAGAAAAATTCACATGACTGGAATGATATGCTCCAAGCATCATAATAGATATTGATAGTAAAATCAATTGGATTTACTTAGGATTAAATCAAAAGTATCGAAGGGATTTACCTTCTCTTCAGGTCAAAAGTTATGAAAAAACGTGTTTTTTGGGCGATGATGATTGAAATAGAGTTTTATGATGATAATGTTTTCTTTAACAAACAAAAGAATTAGAGTTGAGGTGGTAGATGAAAAAGAAGGAATCCTAAAAAAATTATGATAGTATGAAACAAAAGTTTACAGTTTGTGAAAATTGTGTAATAATGCATGATGGGGCATATATTTTGTATTCTAGTATGTGTAGTAATAAGGTAAAATGGGAAATAAGGTTCATGATTGCATATAAAATGTTCAGGTTAGTGGTAAGAAAAAATATTATTAACAGTCACTAAATGTTTTATGTTCAATGAAATGGGTTATTATGGAAATGAGTATCATACGAAGAACTCAACAAATAGAAATTAGTATGAATACCAGCGAAAATGTGTGGGTAAATCCATTGAAAATTCTTAAACAGATGTTGGCACATCAAATGAAGTAGCATTAGGTTTACTGTTTGTTTATTCAGATTATGCCAATGTGTAGTTTGATTCAGTGTCTACACACACTTTCATTTCAGAGAAATTTCCTAGTAAATTGGTTATTTCATTTCAAGATATGAATACTAAATGTATGATAAATGCACTAGTGGTAAATGTTGAGACAAAAAGAAATTATACGAATCTTTTCGTCCTTGTGTGTGGATTGAATCTTCTAACAAACCTTATTGTTTTTCCTCCAGTATAGTTTGATATTATTTTCGTTATAAATTGGCTTTCCATTTATCTTGTAAGATTGAATGTGGAGATAAAAAGGTTTATTTTTAGAAATATTGTTAGTTCATGTACAAGAATTAACCGTTACATTTCAAAACATATCAGGAAGCTAAGAAACTAGTAAAAGATGGAAATGAATGTTACCTAGCATATATTGATGCAAATAAAGGAACTGTTCAAATTAATGAATTTCCAGTGGTTAATGAGCACCTTGATGTCTTTATTGAGGATTTTATGAGTATTATACCTAATTGGGAAGTTGAATTTACTATTAACATTATTTCTGATGTTATGAAAATTTCAAAATACCCTCATAGAATTGCTGAAATTGAACTTTTAGAGTTAAAGAAGCTATTGCATGAGTTATTAGATATAGCATTAATTCGACCTTGAACTTCACTTTAGGGTGATCATGTCTTGTTTGTTAAAAAAAGATGGTTAAATGAGACATTACATTGATTATAGAACATTGAATAACAACAATTTTAAGAACTAGTATCATTTTCCTCATATAGGTGATTTCATTGATTAGCTCTAGAGATCTCTGTATTTTTCAATGATTTACATGAGGTCGGGATACCATCAGTTGAAATTAATAGAAGAATACATTCGGAAGACCGTGATTCATACTAGATATAGCCATTATGAATTTGTATTTATGAATTTTGGATTTACCAATGCACCTGATGTATTCACGGATCTTATGAATTGAATTTTTCATGAGTTATTGGATAAGTTTGTGGATGTGTTCATTAATGATATTTTGGTTTATTATAAAACTAAAGGTAACCATGAAATTCATTTAAGAGATTTCATGAAAACCATAAATTAAAAAAAAACTATATGGGAAATTTAGAATGTGTGAGTTTTGGTTGCAAAAAAATTTATTCCTTGGTAACATTGTTTAAAAAAATGGCATAACTATTGATCCTACAAAAACAAAAGTTGTTGAAGAATGGCCAAGACCCCAAAATTTAATTGAGATCCATAGTTTTCATGGATTATTGTGTTATTACTAGAGGAGTGTTCTAAATTTTACATGGTTATCTAGGAAATTGACTATGTTAACTCAAAAATGTGTTATGTTTATCTAGACAATATAATGAGATGATTTTTTTAGGAATTGAAAATAATATTGGTGAATGCACCATTTTTTTGAACTTCTTTCCCACAATTGTGAGTTTTTTATCTATAGTGATACATCGTTGGATGGACTTGGTTGTTTCCTTATTTGGAATGATTAGGTTATTATTTTTCCTTCACATTAGTTGAAACCCCATGAGTTAAATTAACCTACACATGATTTGGAATTGGTTGTAGTTGTTTCTGCTTTAATATTTTGGAGACATCCTTTTTATGGTGTAAAATGTGAAATATATACTGACCACAAATGGTTGAAGTATGTATTCACTTAGAATGAAATGAGAATGAGACAGAGGATATGGCTAGAATTAATCAAGGATTATTATTACATGATTCATTACCATCTAGGAAAATAAAATAAAGTGGCTGAAAGTTTGAGCCGAAAATGTAATGCTTCATTAACCATGATACATTTGGAATGAGATTCATTGGATTTTGATTCGATAAACATGGGAATAGATGTTTTTGGTGCAGTAAATTCTTATATTTTGTTTCAGGTGTTAGTGAAATCATCTCTATTAGATAGAAGTAAGAATGTTCAGAATGAAGATAGTGAGTTGTAGAAAATGGTAGAGTTGGTTCTGAAGGGTATGTTTTGTGATTTTAACATTGATAATTATT
The DNA here is from genome assembly GCA_963277665.1 of Viscum album. Classification (NCBI taxonomy): domain Eukaryota; kingdom Viridiplantae; phylum Streptophyta; class Magnoliopsida; order Santalales; family Viscaceae; genus Viscum; species Viscum album. The sequence continues at coordinate 142,451,222 of OY728138.1, read as the reverse complement.
GTGTTTTGAGGTTGGTGAATTTATTATCTGTGCATCGTGATTCAAATTTGAGGAATGAGTAGGGATGTGATGCTCATTGTTCTATGTTTTCATTTCATCTTGGCAGTAATAAGATATACAGAGATCATTGGGAGTATTACTAGTGGGATAGAATGATAAGAGATATTGTTGACTTTACTGTGAAGTATTGGACATGTCAGAAGGTTAATGAAGTGTAGAAGTTACCAAAAGGGATGCTTCATTATTTACCAGTTCCAAAATAGAAATGGGAATATATATAAATTGTCATCTTTGTAGGATTACCAAATAAATCTTGAGGAAACAATGCAATTTGGGTTATTGTTGATAGATTGACTAAATATGATCATTTCCTTCCTACTTGAGATACATTGTCACTATATTATCTTTCTCAGTTGTATGATAAAGAGATAGTTAGTTTACATGGAGTTCCCCTCTCTATTATATTTGATCGTGGTCCCAGGTTCAGTTCTATCTTTTGGAAAGGCCATCAGAAGTTGTTGGGTACTGAATTAAATATTAGTACAAGTTTTCATCCTTAATAAGATGGGAAGTCAGAATGAACAATATTGACCATGGAGGATATGCTACATGATTTTTCACTATATTACTAGGGTTGTTGGTACCAAGGGATTTATTTGGTTGAATTTTATATCATACCAGTTTCCTTTCATGTATACAGATGGCTCCATTTGAGGCATTATATGGAAAGCGGTGTCGAAATCCAACTTTAGAAATGAAGTAGGTGAAAGGATGTTAATGGTACCAGAATTGGTAGAGGATATGGAAGAAAATGATTTGTTGATTTGGAATAACATGAGAACAGCTCAGAGCAGGCAGAAAATTTATGTGGATAACTGAAGGATTGATATTTCATTTGAGGTAGGTGATCACATCTTTCTCAATGTTTCTCCATGGAAAAGTGTGATGTGTTTTGGTACGAAAGGAAAGTTGAGTCTGAGGTTCATTGGACCATATAAAATCCAAGATAATGTTGGATCAGTTTCCCATAGAGTTGCGTTACCTCTATGTTTATCCTAGTTACACAATGTTTTTCATGTTTCCATGTTGAAAATGTATATACCAGATCAATCTCATGTTTTGAGCCCAGAGGTAGTTTAGTTGGAAGATAATCTCTCTTATGAGGAACCACCAGTCCAGATTCTTGACTAAAGAGAGAAAGTGCTATGGAATAAGGAAATCATCAGGTAAAGGTTTTATTAGTAAAACCATATGGTTGAAGAGGCAACATGGAAATATGAAAATGATATGAGGAATAAATCCCCCAAATTATTTGATACGTGAATAGAATTGCGGGGTCGAAATTCCCAAAAGGGGGGAAGGATGTATGATCCCAAGTAAATAAAGAATAATACATTTTTCTATTTATTATATTTTGAATTAAATATTTATTATAATTTAAAGAGGATTCTATGTTTGATGGTGTAATCAATACGCAACAACGTTCTTTTTTGAAGTCTTACGTTGCACAAAACGTTGGGTCATACTAAAAAATAAAAATATAATATTATTTTAAATGGTAGTTAACGCCTATCCATTTTATTGGTGGGAATGAACATAGGTAACTAATATATAAATCTAAATGACTGTTAAATGTTTTTTACATTTATCTAATAAATCTTATAGGCTTAAATTAAGAAAGTATTCAATTTTAAGCCTAAATACTCTAATATTCTTTTAAAGGTCGATTTAATACCTTTTGATGGAGAATATTTTTTAAATCTATTATTTTTCACTTTATAATGTTATATTTGACATAATAAAATTCATATCTAGAATCAAGGTATCAAAATTTACATTGGATAAAATTTTGGTATTTTTTTATAATGTTCATTTTTTTAATGAACAGTGCAAAATAATGCATTTTAATTCAAACTTTCCTTGTAATCTATTTTATTTATATGATTATATTATCTATTTAAATGGTTTTAATGTGTAATTTAATTATATTTCCACCAATTAATCTAATTTTGGTCATTCGATGTAAATTTTCTATGTAATTTTACATAATCAAGTTTCAATTTTTTGATAGTTTTTATTTCACAAAAATAGGCTTTTTATTTTGAAAACATGATTTAATTTTAAATTAATTTCTACCACTTCTGTGTTTTGAATTTGGAATAATATATTCCATTTTGGGAATCAGGAGGTATAAATTTTGTAAATATAAATCATTTATTTTGAGACATTATGAATATTTATTTCGGTAAATTTTTTATCTACCATGGTTAATGTTTAAATCTGGTAAATAATTTTGAAACAATATTATTATAATAAGATTAAATTACCATATCATGTGTTCTAATACTACTGGTTGATACATGTCTGACCATGGTCCTCCTTGGGTTTATTTTGGGACCCCATGGGGCCACATGAGAGTGATAATGACACATCATATTAATTAATTTAAAGTAAAGGCCCAAATAAAATAAACATATATCTTTTAGTAAATAAATTATAACATAATGTTATATAAGATATATATTCGACTATAAATATTAATTTTAATGACAAAATGATTTCCTAGAAATTGATATTTTTTATAATTTTTAGACATCAAATAAATAAAATTATTTGTGATATAATAATGATGCAATGTCTACCTCATTAATGAATGATTTAATGAAATAAATTTTTAAATATTATAAAAATATCCAAACCTATCCAATTTTTATCAGGTGATTTTATTTCACACCAATATTCATCTTATCCTTGTCTTTATTAAGATTTGGTCCTTTTGATACTGAAAATTATTATATAAGAAAATAATGTTTCCAAACATTCATAAAGAGCCCCTCATCCACCTTATATAAATCCCTCACCTCTAACCCATTACTAAGACATCTAAAGCCCATTGGCTTATCCAAAATCTACCTAATTAAGCTCCCTAAATCCATATCTTCTTGTTAGAAGCCTTGCCTTAGGAAGAAAAATCTTCAAGAAATCATTTTGGTTCAAACCAAAGGGTGTTACTCTATTTAAAGGCAACATCTTCTGTTAAGTTCTTTTCATTTATTTTACTTATCCAACCCCTTAAACAATTTTTATTCCATTATTTTATAATAACACCATCTTCTTTAATAAATAACATTGTTTTATGAGAAGTTTTATAACTACACTTACACACACCTTCATCAAATCTGTAAAGAACATACTATTTCTATGGAAGATGAACTACTGCCTCACGAAATGATGATTATTCACATATCTCAAACCGCCTATCATGGTGTCCATTAAGATGTAACTATATTTATATGTTATATATATTGTATTTATATTATTTTATGCTTATTTATTATTAATTTATATAATAAAATCATGGTTTCCATAATGGGTAATACGATAATTTCATTTGTGGAAGTTCGGACTACTGCCCCCTCAATGTGACATGACTCATTCATGCCATACATGGAGCGTATAAAAGATAAAGATACAAAAAATATATATGATATTATACTAGAAATTTAATATACATATGTTTCATGATATTTTCATTCCATTAAATGTGAAATAGAAATAAAAGTAAGGTTTAGGGGTAAGTACGACTTACCATCTCCATCAATGGTGTATTTCATTTCATACCTCCATTTGTTATGTACTATTATAGATTCAAATATATATTTGATATATATGATATATATGATATCAAAATCCTGAATATAATTCCAAAGATTATGTTATTTTTACAACATGAATATCTTATAATTATAATAAGTTCATTATTTACTCAAGATACAAATATCGAAAAATTGACCGTTATTAACTAAAATGATTATATAATGTTTATAACTTGGTAATAAATTATTTAAAAGGAATAATATGTAGGATTGAAATGATGAGTGAATATTATCAATATAAAAGAGGGGGGTGAATTTAATACTTTAAAAAATTCCTTTGGAAATTTTAAAGATAGTAATGTTTAACAAAGTTAAACAAGGTAAATTCACAAGACCTCTTAATTATAAAATCGTGCATGATTCCAGAAATGTGGTTCTTGAAATAAAATATAAGAAAATTTTACAAAGATATGACACTACCTTAAAGAATATATAAACTTACTGATCAAATTACATGTATAATAAAGTATAATATAGTTATACTTCCCTTGACAATCAAAATGTAGCGGAAATCATGAAATAATACAAGTAACAAGTAGTAAATCTTTTATCCAAAAGATTAGGGTATCCAACAACCAAGGATATATGTCCCTTGATTTATACCTTCATGAAATTATGTCTTACCCACACTAGGGTAATCCCTCGATACAAATATCATAGTCTGTCTTGCTATCCTTGCAAGCCCTCAAACATCAATGTTGTCGGCACTTCTTTCTTCCTAACCCTAGAATACCTCGAATGTACTCAGCAACATTCGGAGTTGCATGAAGAAATTCTAAAAAAGATGATCAATACGCAAAAAGAAATAATGTATGTCTCTAGAAATTACTTCATCATCATGTAATCTCTAGATTGATCATACTCTTTTAGATCAATCAATTGAGCTCTTATTTATAGGCACATTTGTAATGGTCGGCTCCCTCATCCAACGGTCATATTTTACTTTTAATTTCATAGTGACCTATACACGCGTCACTCAAACTACAGTTGGTTAGAAATAGAATGCACGACATTGTTTCCCAACTATAAAAAGGGTAATAAAAATAAGGTTTCTCAACCACGTTCAATTTTTTGGAGTGTAAGGAAAAAATAAAAGTTCGGAGTCTAAAAAACCATTCAGTGTCTCTAACACATGAATATTAGGATTCTATATTCAAAAGAATTTAGAGACTGAATTCTATTGAATTCTAGAGTTTGAATTTCAAGGAAATTCATAGTCAGAATTCTGATGAATCTGGAGTATGAACTTAGAAAGTTCGAAGCTTGAATTCAGAGAATTTGAAGTCTAAAATCAGAAAGTTCAGAGTCTGAATTCAAAAAATTATGAGTCAGAACTCAGAAATATTGTAGTATGAATTTAATGAATTTAGAGTCTAAACTCAGAAAATTCAGAGTCTGAATTCAAGGAATTCAGAATCTGAACTCAGAATGTTCAGATTCTTAATTAAGATAATTCAGAACCTAAATTTAGATCCTGAAGAAAAAATTCTCCCTATCTAAGTATTTATAAGATTATGAGGTTTTAGAAATGAAACCAAAATTTTCACATAGAAATAAAAAGATTTTGGTTTAGAGAAATTATGATATGAACAATGAAAACAATATATGGATAAATTTTCCTGGGGAAGGAAAATGTCCCTTATGAAGAAAAAAATGGGCACGAATAAAATTTCCTTGAGGAACGAAAAACATCCTTGTGAATTATTATGTAAAATAAAATTTTCCTTGAGATAAAGTGTTTTTTTATTTTTAAAACATGAAGGCATAGAAAAGGCAATGTAAACCTAATTAACTCAATAGTCTCCCCCTTTTTAGAAAGCACAAACACCCTTATGAAAAATAAAATAAGGATGTAGAAATTTTATAGACTTGTAAATAAAACATATCTCCCTTTACTTTTGGATCAAATTGAAAATGACTAGCCCCCCTAGTCCTTGTAAACCCTATGGATCGTATTATGAATATCCTAAATGAGATTTTCCATTTTCGTGCATACGAAAATCTTCATGATGAAAACATCCCCTTATATGAACTCCACCTAACTTAGGGAAATTTATACATTACTAAATCTTATTTTTTGACATTCCTTTCTACCACTTTGTGATTTTCAAAAGGAAATACAATAATTGAAAAAGGAAATATAGTACCTAAAATATTATTAATACACAATGAAATTTATAAAGAGCAACCCAAAATTTTATTATGATTGGAAAAATTTATACAAGTAAGAAATACAACAAAAGATCAGAATTGAACAAGATTATCCTTACTTCTACTTCAGTAACAACTTATTTACTATAGTTTTGAGCTTCATGAGTTTCTTGCGATCCTCCTCTGTAATGCCCCGACCCTAGATTCCCAAATTCAGTGCATTGTTTTTATACATTAGCATGATTACAAGGAATCAAGTCCCGAATGACCGATCGGTTTTGCAGTCTTATAAAATAGATTACATACATGAATGTTACATTACAGGTTATAACATGCAACATCAGATAAATAATATTTTAAGAATTTAAATATTCCCTTAGTTTAACCCTGTATCTCAATCACAATACACTTCTTGGAATCTTGAGAAAAATAAAACATAGAAAGGGGTGAGCTCAGATTCTCAGTAAGGATAACAATATAGTGAAATATTTCATAAATTCTCATAAACATTTAAGGAAATTTATAAAACTAAAACAAAACCCTTTTCAAAATAAACATCATCATAATATGGAAAATATAAATCAATATAATGACATATACTTACTCACATGCATAATCTACTAGTCAAATAATTACATGCAATATCAATATCCTCTTTTATAACGATGGAATGCATAATGACAGACATTCATACCTACATAGTCAAGGCCTTATGCCAAAACTACAAATAAGATTTTGATAAGGCCTTTTTACAAGACACTATTTTGTCTCATTAGACCTACCGATACATCGAGGAGTTATAGCGGCCTCCACCCATCACATATTAAGTCCAATTTATTCCTTATATAAAATGGTTTAATCATAACAAAAACTTTCATTTTAAATATATCATTCGAAATGTCAATACATTATTCATAAACCATGGATGGTATAAAAATAACACATCCACAGTCAAACATATCACAAAACCATCAATACAATCTCAAAGATTTGTATCATAATAAATCAACTTCAAAAAAGTTTAAAATCGATTAAATGATGTGGACATAGAGGAATATTATTTGAAAACTCTTTGAGATAAACATCCCATTTTTATGATAACATTTAAAAGTCACAAAATTTATAAAGTAAGACATTTAATGACATTTGTAATCAAATTTGTCCATACCACTTTGAAAATTTTGATTTCAATTAACATTTAAAAAAAAATTCATGTCCATATAGATAAATCCTTAAAACCTATTTGAAAACATGGACATTAATGAGAATAATATAAAGGAATAAATATTTAAAACATTTAAAATGATGTTTTTGTAAAAAGTACCTTAAAACAATCCCTTTAAAAACTCATTCATTCAACATTGACATTGATAATAAATATGTCCTAGTAGATACTTATGTAAAAATAACCTTGGATAATAAAGAGATTGTGAAATTAACCCTTACTTTCCTTTAGTCGAGGGTACATTTAACCTCCTGTATAAAGACCATAGTATGTTATTAAATTATATACGAACCTTATTAATTTTTATGATATCATACATGATTCATTTATGACTTTATACTACACATTTAATAATAATTTCAATGTTAAATTAACATTTCGGGTAATAATCGCATTCTTTAACGTGCGTATTTAAATTTGTTATTCTTGATCGTATCATTTAGATCATGATTTAAATAAGTCCAAAATATAGTACTTAATTTATATATAATATATATTTATAATATAATTATTTATAATATAATCATATATGAAGTAAAAAACACCGTTTATGGAGACGGTAGGCCGTACCTATGCATAAACGTTGTTTCTGTTTTCATATTGTATTGAACAGAAGTAATTTAATAAGATATATGTAAGTACATATATATATATATATATTATAATTATTATTTCATATATCACATACTTATTTGTAATATATATTTTTATAATTGTCGATGAATGGTGAACATGGATATGAATATCATCACATCGTGGAGACGGTAATCTGTACGTACGCAGGAGGGACAATATTATTTCCTTAAAGGTGTGGAATAGAATGATATATTAATTTTACAGAGACATTATCATGTTATTTTCATTATTTAAAAACATATTACTCATCAATATATCCATCCAAAAAATATAGTGTTGAATAAAAAACTACACCACGGTGTGGAGATGCTAAGCCGTACGTACACACGCTTGGGGAAATTATCATTAATTGGATGGATAGAATAATGAATATGGTTTTTCCATATTTATAATAACATCACAGTATATATAAGGTACAATGATATTATTTTGGTATGGTAATAACAAATAAAATGTGTGTGGAAGATGAAAAAAACATGAAAGAGGATGGTGAAAACATTACATCTTCTTCGGGTTATTCCTTTTGATTTGATAAAAAGGGCTTCATAGGTTGGATTTATGACCAAAGTAAAGCCTATAGATTGAAGGGAGGACATTTGAGAGGATATTTTGTTATTTTTTGGCCAAGCCAAATGGATGTGAGTTTGAGATAAGGGGAAGTGCCCTTTTATAAGAGGGGTGAGGTTCATCTTAAGAAAAACTAGAAATATTATTTTATAATAAAATCATGATCGGATTATAATGGATAAAAAGTGGATTATTTAAACACTAAGGTGGGTATGGGTCAAAAAACACTCAACCAATCGGTTTGATAGAGGTTTGGATCACTATATTGACCATAACATTTAGTTTTAATTCTTAGATAAATAGTTTGACATTTACCATGTCTCTTTTTATTTTAATATTAAATGGTTTATAAACATCCTATAAAAAGCCAATAGAACCCCAATTGGTTAATTAATGTCATATATATTATTAAATAAGTATTTTTCCCAAACCTTATATTTTTAGGCGCAATAAATTAAATAATAATATAATATTTGGTTTAAAAACTTTTTTATGTTAATTTTGACACAAATTTGTATTTTGTTTTTTATAAATTCATAAAATCATTATTACTTAGAACAATATTCATATAACCAACCCTAGTATGTCATAGTAACCTAGAAAATTTGTTTAATTTATAAAAAGTCTCCAGCTACATTTATTTGGATATTTATAATATCAATTATTTTAATATTCTATTAATTAGGTAAATACTGCTTCATCATTGTGTCATAAATAAATTAAATTATTTATTTTCTAAAAAATATAAATAAAATACCATTATTTAGAAAATATTTTTATCCTTATAATGAATATTTATAGTCTTTATTTTATGTAAAACCATATATTAAAAATGGATTAGGTATTAAACTTTGAATTTAAAACTTTTAACACATATTTGATTTAAAGAATAATAAATGTCATAATCTAATCCAAGTGGACCAGAGAGGTTCATATTTTATTCCTATGGTTTCTTTTGGTCGAATAATACTTATACAATAGAATTACGACATGTTTTAGGGTAATAATAATAGCATTTTTACCTTTAATTACCCTATTTACTTTAAACTGTGGTAAACAAAAGTTAAAAGTTACTATTTACCAAAAATTATTTTTATCTTATTGAACCACATTTTACTACTTGATATTAACCGTGTCTCTTGTATTTTTAAAATTTAATTCACAGAAAAGGTAAAATTATGTTTTTGGAAAATTTGCAACTGCTCTGAGGAGGTCTGTAAAAGATGGTAAAAAGTTCAATAAAATTTTTATATATCTTAACTTATTATAAAATGTATAGAATGAATTACATTGAACATATATATGTATTATGTATCTATTTTTTCGAAAATAAATTTAAATAAAATAAATGATTATTTAAATAAAAAGTCAGTTTTAATGATTAACTTAGTGTTTTTGACAATTCATCACGAATTGACGGTTTTAGGAAAAATACCAAAAATTCACCCTAAGATATTTTTGATATTACAAATTCATAAATGAAGTCTATTTTACCAAATTAAAAACATATATGTTTCATTTATTTATTTAAAATTAATTTCCATTATCAAAACCAAAAGTTGTATTTTTTGAAGAACAATAACTATCAAAAGATTGTCACTAATTTATGTCCAATTTCAAATTGAAATTACATCTAATGACAAGAATTTGATTAAATGGTAAAATTATAATATATTTATATTTCAAAACCATTAAAATGTATAATTTAACACTATAAATTATTTTAATTAATAAAGTTATTTTCAGTTAAAATATAGTATTTTTCACTATTCACCCAAATATGAATCTTATTAGAAAAACACCAAAATTTTATTGAAACTAAATTATTGTGTACCAATTATGAAGAGGAAGTTTATTTTGTAAAATTTAATATATAAAATTTTCAAATATTGGATTTAACAAGGGTTCATCCTTGAATGGTGGTAAAAGTGCATTTTTTTTAAGAAATACTTCTTTCATATAAAAAGAAATGAATTAGTTCTTACATTATGTCTAAAAAACTCATAGTATTGATTATAAAATTATAAGGATTCTATAAAGTTCAAAATTTAGTTAATACTATTCATAACTGCTTTTGAACGACTAGTTTGGTAAGTCATGGTGTACTTGAACTGGATGTTGCGTGTAGTGCAAGTTATTGAATTACTTTGAATAAATAATGTACTATGAAATCTTGTGGTGTTACATTATTCCCTCCATCATTAACATGCATCCTCGCAATTTGAAATTGATTGTAAAAAATAAAAAGCTGAAAGTAGAAAATACCATTGTGGGAAAACCCACATATGAAATTGGGTTAATAAAATTTATTCTTAATAAGAGGAAAAAGGGAATGAAAAAGTCATCACCAAATTATGATATCTATTAGGAGAAAATTGGTGGCAATTAGAGACACATTATTGGAAGAAAACATAAATATTTAAAGGGAGTGAATGAGGTCATCAGTCACAAAAAATTGTAGAATTGAGGGCCTCAAATCCATCAATCTAAGAAGATTTAAAACATCATCTGTTCAAAAAAACAAAAGTTATTAAGATAGCAAATTTTTAGTTTTAAGATCCCTTACCTAAATTTTAAGAATTAATTTCTTAATGTAATAAGGGAAGAAAAAATATATATATATGACATGTAGAGTTTCATTCTTTAACTAATTTCTAATAAAAACAAATCTTTCTCTCTATAAGATAAAAGAACTTAAATAATATTCTATTTATCCTATTCGTATATGGTTCCAAAAATAGTGAATTTATGATTCACCAATCTGAACTCTAAAAAGAGAAACTACATTAGCCAATCCATAACATCATGTAGGCCAGTGGTAGGCTATGCAACCATGTTGCTCTTTGGTTTCAGGTTCAAGTCTTGCATCCTTGCCGGACGCGATAGGTTGTCGCCCAATATTCAGGTTGTCCTTTTTATGAAAATCCAAAAATAATCTTGAGAAATGATTTAACATTAACAATAGTATCCAATGTCAAACATAATCAATTCAAACCTTTAGACTTATCCAAAATACTTTTGTCCAAACTCACAGTCCAAAATTTATAATGAAGTTAAACATAATGAAGATCATTTTCTCCACTTAATAACTTGTGAATAACTTCATCATATATTCTTTTAAAACATAATAACACCCAGAATTACCATAAAACATATTGATTATATTCATTCTCCGTTATTCCTTATAAAATACTGAATATAATCCTTATAGCCAGAAATGTTGTAAACTCAAGAAATGATGGAATATACAAATATTTAATCAGTTTCAAGGTAGTCAAGAATATCCAATATAATTTCTCCAAATCAATCATCTCTTATTCTAGAATTAATACCTTTGTATCAATACCATATTTATGTTTTGGCTTTCCTTCAACCATATATTTTAAAAAAAATTAACTTACCATTGTGTCACTTTTCTTGGTTCCACGCAATCTCAAGTCCATAATGAAATAGTACTATAGTACAATCCTTATATACTGTATAATTCTTATAACAAGTATATCATTAATACAATACTCAAATGAAACAATAATTTAATAACAACATAAGATCTCTTAATAATTCCTCTTTATCTTTTGTAGTATCATAACTTTATTATTATCTAATAGCAGCATTTGGGGTATACTTTGATGTTTTGGACATTGATTCGTGTAGTGTCCAAACTCCTTGTAGATAAAGCATTATACATTTGAAATATTTTTCTTACCTTTACAATCATGTACTTGGTGTCCTTTTTATCCACACATATAACAAACTCTTATTCCCTTCAAGAATTTACAAAGGTGATTCTTTCCACAGTTATCACATAGGGTAAAATCCTTCTTTCAAATTTTCCCTTTATCCGTATTTTTTTCTACCATCCTTTTCTTCTCTTGATTCCCTTCAATGACATAGGAATTTATGAATTCTTTACTTATCGTATTAACACATGGTACTATTTCTTTATATGATGATAATACGTGGGAGACTATTTTCGTTCTAAATGTTGTCTTAATACAATGAAATATGCGATCCTTCTTACTCTTTAGATCATGCATATTGATGGAGGTCAAATTCATTCTACTAGGAGCCATTTCTAACTAATGTCATACACTAAGTTAGTTTATGAATTTCAATGAATAATTCCAAACTTGTAAAATACCTAACGTAAATTGAAAATATTATGCATATTATCTATAACCACAAAATGAATTCTTTGAAAAATTATTTACTCCTAAATCCTTCATAATGTCTTGTAATGAAAATTTAAATTATCCTAAGAATATCCCCTGGGAGTTTCATAACCAAGAGTACAGAAAATCCCGTTATCGTACACCAGTTCCCATTCAAGTCTAGGTTAAAGCGGTGTCTTCAGGTTTTACGCCTAGGTACATCTGTTAGAGAGCCACCTCTACCTTCTTGTATCCATACATGGATGTATTTCTTGGGAAACTCACAGAATGTCTATTGTACCAAAATTCTAGGAAGTTCTTCTATACTAATCCTCAAAGTTTGTTTTAGGGTAATGTTCTCTAATCAGAGATTAACTAAATCAGTTTCCAAGGATGTTGCTAAACATCCTCTGATACTAAATCTAATTCCTTGACCCTAGATTCCCAAAGTCGATTCATTATTTTAAAACATTGGCATGATTACAAGGGATCAAGTCCAGAAGGACCGATTAGTTTAGTAGTCTTGGATTATAGATTACATACATGAATTTTACATTACACTTTATAACATACAAGACAACGTAAATAATCCATTATGAATGCCATTATTCCTTTAGTTTAACCCCGCATCTTAATCACAATATACTTCGTAGAATCCATAGAAAAATAAAAGAAAGAAAGAGGTGAGAATAGATGCTCAGTAGGGATAACAATATAGAGGAATCTTTCATAAATAACCATAAATATTTAAGGAAATGAATAAAAATAAAACAAAATCCTTTTCAACATAATCTTCATCATAATATGTCTAATATAAATCAAAATAATTCCACTTACTTACTCAGATGGAAATTCTAAAAGTCAAATAATCACATGAAATATTAATAGAAACTTTCATAACAATTGAATGCGTAATGCCATACTTTCATAAATACAAAGTCAATGCCTTGTGCCATGACTAAAAATATGATTTTTTCAAGGCCTTGTGCCAAGACACTCGTTTTTATCATGAGACCTACCAGTGCATAGAGGAGCTATAGCAGGCTCCACCCGTCAATTATATTGTCCAATGCATTCATCATATAAAAAGCTTTAAACGTAACATAAATATTCGTATTAAATCTAGCAAATGAAATTTCAATACATTATCCATAAACCATGAATGGAATAAAAATAACACATCCATGGTAAAACATATCACAATGCATTCAATACTATATCGAAGATTTGTATCATAATAAATCAACATCAAATAATTTTAAAATCCATCAAAGGATGTTGACATAGATGAAAATCATTTGTAAAACTCTTTGAGAGAAACATCCCTTTTTCTAGACAACATTTAAAAGTCACAAAATTTATAAATAAATACTTTAAAAGACTTTTTTTAATCAAAGTGTCACATAAAACTTTGAAAATTTTGAAAGGAATTAACATTTTAAATACATTCAAGTCTATATAGATAAATCCTTAAGACCGATTTTGAAAACATCTAAATTAATGAAAATGATTTTGAGGAATAAATATTTAAAGCATTTAAAATGATGTTTTAGTAAAAATTACTTTAAAATAATCACTTTGAAAACTATTTCATGAAACATATACATGGATAATAAATATGTCCCTGTAGATGCTTACGTAAAAACAACCTTGGATAATAAAGAGACTGTGAAATTAACCCTTACCTTGTACTTTCCATTAGTTGAGGATACATTTAACCTCATATATATAAAAAATAGTATGTTATTATATTATACCGGAACCTTATTAATATTTATGATATCATAACTGTTTCATTTATGAATTTAAATTACCCGTTTAATAACAATTTCCATGTTCAATTAACATTTCGGGTAATAATCACTTCCTCTATCATATGAATTTAAAGTTCTTATTCTTGATCGTATCATTTAGATCATGATTTAAATATATCCAGAATATAAAACATGATCTATATATCATATATATTTATAATATAATTTTTTATAATAGATAGATATATGACATGGAAGGCACCGTTTATGGAGATGGTAGGTTGTACATACTTATAAACGATGTTTCTGTTTTCATAACGTATTGAACGGAAGTAAGTGAATAAGATATATGTAAGTACATAAATAAATAAATAAATATATATATATATATATCTCCAATATCATTATTTTGACATATTTCACATACTTATTAGTAATATATATTATTATAATCATCAATGAATGGTGAAAGTGGAAATAAATCTCATCACGTCGTGGAGACGGTAATCCGTACATACGCATGAGTGACAATATTATTTCCATAAAGTTATAGAATTGGATGATATATTTTATTTTATGGGTACATTATCATGTTATTTTAATTATTTATATACATTTTACTCATCATTATATCCATCCAAATAACATAGCTTTGAATAATAAATTACACCATGGCGTGGAGATGGTTAGCCGCACGTACGCACGCATGGTGAAATTATCATTCATAGGATGGATAGAATAATTAATATTGATGTGACAAATTTATAATAACATAAATATATATATAAGTTACGGATGTTATATTTTGGTATGGTAATAACAAATAAAGAGTAAGTTGAAGAAGAAAAGAACTTGTAAGATGGTGATGAAATCATTACCTCTTCTTCCGGTTCTTCCTATTGATTGGATCAAAAGTGCTCCATATGATGGCTTTTTGACAAACTTAATTCCTCTAATATAGAGGTAGGATAGTTGGGAAGAAATTTGGGTATGGCTTGGCTGAGACAGATCGCATTGGGGGTGTGAATTTTAGAGAAGGTAAGGTTCCCTTTTATAAGAGGGGTGAGGGCACCTTCGGAAAAACTAGAAAAATTATATTTCAATAAAATAATTTTAGGTTTATAATGATTAAAAAATAGATTATTTAAATGATAAATTGTTTATGGGTCAAAAAAACACTCATCCAATAGGTTTTAGACAGGTTGGGGTCACTATATTAACCTTAACGTTTAGATTTAACTCTTCGTTAAATAGTTTGACATTTACCATGTCTCTTGGAATTTTTAAATTACATGGTTAATAAAAACAATATATAAAATTCAATAGACCCAAAATTGGTTCATTAAGGTCATATATATTATTATATAAGTCTTTTTTCAAAACCTTATATTTTTAGAACCAATATATTAATTAACTATATAATATTTGATTTAAAAATCCTTTTATGTCCATTTTGACACTATTTGGTATTTTGTTTTTTCTAAATTTATAAAAAGCATTATTACTTCAAATAAAATTCATCCAACCAACCCTAATATGACATAGTAACCTAGAAAATTAGTGTAATTAACAAAATTCTCAAATTTCATTTATTTGGATATTTATAATATCAATTATTTTAATATATCATTAATTAGGTAATTACTACATCATCATTGTGTCAGAAATAAATTAAATAATTTAATGTCTAAAAAATATAAATAAAATACTATTTGTAGGAAATATTTTTAGCTTTATAATTAATATTTATAGTAGAATTTATTTTCTGTATAACCCTATATTAAAAATGGTTTAGTTATTAAACTTTGAATTTAACATTTTTAACTCTTCTTTAAATTAAAGAAGAATAAATGTCCTAATCTAATTTAAGTGGACCAAAAAGGTTCATATTTTACTCCTATGGTTGGTTTTTGTCTAATTATACTTATCCAATAGAATTATGACATGTGTTTGGGTACTAATAATATGCTTTTTACCTTTAATTACCATATTTACTTTTAACCGTGGTAAATAAAAGTTAAAAGTTACTATTCACCAAAAATTATTTTTATCTTATTGAACCACATTTTACTCCTTGATATTAACCGTGTCTCTTGGATTTTTAAATTCAATTTACAGAAGTAGTAAAATCATGTTTTATGCAAATTTAAAGTTGCTCCTAAGAGGTGGGTAAAAGACGGTAAAAAGTTCAATAAACTTTTTATATATATAAACTTATTATAAAATGAATCGATTGAATTAATTTGAAATTATATAGGTATTATGTATCTATTTTAAAATAAAATAAATTTAAATAAAATAAATAATTATTTAAAAAAAGCCAGTTTTAAACAAGAAATCAGTGTTTTTCAATATTCATAAAAAATTGAATGTTTTTAGAAAAATACCAAAAATGCACCCGAAGCTAATTTTGATATTCCGAATTCCAAAACAAAGTATATTTAACCAAATTCAAAACATATAAGTTTCATTTATTAATTTAAAATTAATTCCTCTTGTCCAAACCAAAATGTTTATTTTTTAAGAAATAATATCTATCAAAAGATTGAGAGTTGTTTTTGTCCAATTTCGAAGTGAAATTACATACGATGACCAGAATTAGATTAAATTGAAAAAAAATCATATATTTATACATCCAAACCATTAGAATGTTTACGTTAACTCTATATATTATTTTTATTGAAATATTTGTTTTCAATTAAAATATAATATTTTTTACTATTAACCCAAATATGAAAGTTATCATAAAAACACAAAACATATTTTGAAACTAAATTCTTATTAATGATTCTAAAGAAGAAGTTTATTTTGTTAAATTGAATATATAAAAGTTTCAAATATTAGATTTTACAGGGTTCACCATTAAAAGGCAGTAAAAGTGCATTTTTTTAAAAAATACTTCTTTCATCAGAAAAAAATTAATTAGTTCTTAAATTTTGTATAAGAAACTCATATGGATTCTAAAATTATAAGTATTATATAATGTTCGAAATTTAGTTAATACTATTCATAACCACTTTAGAACGGCTAGTTTGGTAAGTCGTGGTGCGCATGAGCTCGGTGTTGCGTGTAGTGCATGTTACTGAATTACATTGATGAAGTAGCGTACTATGAAATCTTGGGGTGTTAATTCATCTTCATGTTTGAGAAGCAATTCCTGATCTTCTATTTTCTTCTCTAATTATTTTATTTTTCCTTCCCGAGCCTTAGGATACTTTTCTTGACCGATTAGAACCTCATCTTTCTTAACTAGCTTCTCTTCTATCTCAATCCTCATATCCCTTTCTCTCTTCCAACTCTAATAAACTGAATGTAATTTACCATTCAGAACATTCAACTCTTACTTCCGAATACTTTCTTCAGGAGATAGCATTTATTTAAAGGATGAGGTGAGATGTTTGAACTGACCATCTTCAATTTCTGATGCATCCTTGACATTATCTTGAAACTCATCATGAATTCTCATGTCTTCTACAGTTTTTTTGACAATATAGTTATATTCTTGCAAGATGTTTTGTTGTCTTCATAGTTTATGGTAATGGTTTTTAAATTAGCTTCATGTTTGACACACTTATCCATCACGATTGATACTGAATCTACTTTTTGATTTAATGAATGCTAAAGAATCTAACATCCGGAGTCTATGATTAGAAATAGTGGGATATTTCTAACAAGATTTTTTAAAGACCGAACTACAAAATCATGTCCAATAGAGGACGATTCTGAATCAAATATTTTTCTTGGTGAGAATTCTTTTTCTAACTCAGCAAGATTCCTCTTCGATGAAGTACCAACTTCTTTATTCTTCACTATGGATTTTCTAGGGGTATCGACTACCACCTATTTTCCCATATCAGCTTTCAGAATTATTTCTTCTTGATTGGGTGATTCGTGTCCTCTATCAGATATATGCACAATTTTATCATTACCTACATCATCTTTCTGAGATTCGAACTCAACATCCTCTGGCTGAATGAAATCACAGTTGGATATTTCTTCTTCAGACACTTTGTTCACTTATTTTTATCTCTTTTCATCTTTCCCTGGGGAATCATGTTTTGAAGACTCGACTTCAGAGGTTTGGAATGATAATTTTTCATAAGGGCTTTCCTTCTCATGAAAATCCTCAACACAATTTATCAAATTATCAGTATCACCACTCCCTTATTTTTCTTCTTCATCCACATTCTTTTGTTAAACTTTTTCTAGTGTCACAAATATCATTCTTTATGTCTCTGGTAATAGTTCTATCATAAATAATTCTTGTACACGAATTTGTTCAGAGACTTTTTCAGCAGCGTTATGAAGTTATTGTACAATCTCAGTCTCAAACATATTTTTCATCAGCTTCTTATATTTCTCTTGCCTCTCAAGCTCTTCTGTTTCCTTTTCCTTCAATGAATTTTCCCCCATCATGGTCCATGAAAAACATAGGCTCCCCTTTTTTCTGATTTTTCTTGTCTTCTCTCCACTTTTCAAATACTCATTAGGATATGTTTTTTGTTTCTTTGGCTTAAGGGGTGATAACTGAATTTCCTTTGCAACTGCTATTTTTGCATTCTCTTACACTTCCTTCACCTATCATTTACTTCCATCATTTTTAGAGGTTTCAGTGACCTCCTATTTCATTGAAAAAGTTTCAACTTCATCTTCATAAAAATCATCAAATTATTCAGATTCTTTGGAAAACCCAATTTTCATCCTTCTAAATGTATCATCACTCAACAACATTACTTTGTAATTCCATGACAAAGAAATGTAAGGAATATTGAAGGATTCTAAAAACCAAACAATCATCATTGACAAAATGGCTAGATACATAATAATCTAAGATTTCAAATTCCCATTCATAATATTCTCAATCAAAATCATAATGTACTTAACCAAATTTATCATCCATAGATTCACCAAGAAATCCAAAATATAGATTTCACTCTTCTTTTTAGTATCTGTATAACCTTATCTCGTAATAATGAATCCTTCAACCCATAGTTAAAGTATCTGAGGTTTTGTAGACATGTGAAGAATATTCAGAGTTTTATACTTCTGAAAGACCGAGGCATTCAATGAGCTTCACCTTATCAAAACATCCTAGAACATCAAGTACCTTATGAGTACAGAACTCAGCATCCCCATCATAAATAATACCAACCAAGCTTGTAGCCTTGGGGAATGAAAGTGATTATCTCATTCCATAACACATGAAAGAAAACATACTCCTACATTATTCCTTCAAGAATGTTACTAACTCATAGAACTCTACTAACAACTCTGGATATGCCAAATCCCAAGATTTTGGTTTTGAAATACATACACATTCTCATCCATTTAGATTGATATTCTAGGAAATGATAGAGTCATATTTGGATTATAACATTGGATCAACTAATAATTATCTTTCTATCATCCATTCATAGATTGGCTTGATAGTCGAAATTTCTTTCTGGGAAAATACTTCGGCATACATTCAGAATTATGAAAATTCTGAGAAGTTCATAATGAGATTTTGTCAGAAGGGAATAGAATTAGCATAAGAGACCATTGAGAATGATGTGGGACAACCATTAGGGGGTCCATTAAATAGGATATCGAAGAAATTATACAGCTTCCCCGATTGATGCAATGGTTGAAAGCATCTTGAGAAGATCTGATGGTTGATATAACAGTTGTAGGGGAAATTGGATACATTCATAACATTTTATGTTTTTAGGAAAAACAATCGGATATAAGTAAAAGTGAATCTGAAAATTTTAAAACCAAAAGAAAATACTAACAAGTAAAAGATGATTACAAAAATTTAGAAAAGGAGACATACTTTTAGGATTTCTAGGATGAATCTTAGTAATGACAAAAAAATTTAATGAAGAATGTTAGATTCTGAAAATTTTAAAATAAAAAAACCCCATTATGAAAATTTATAGTATGAAAATCTTCATTATGAATGTTTTATGGAAGAAAATATTCATAACAAAAATTTTATGTATGAAAATATTCATTATGAAAATTTTTAGACTACTAAAAATTATTAAAATATAACAAACAAATGTACTCCCCCTATGAAAAGGAGTTAGTTACTGTAAAGTGATTGGTTTCAAAAGGAATTTAACCTAAAATATTACCTTATTGTTATCATTCCTAACATATGTTTTATATATCCAAATCTATCATATGGTAATGATTTTGTGAAAATATCAACAAGTTGATCTTGGGTTCTGATAACTTGAAAAATGATATCTTCTTCTTGTACGTGATTCATAAAAAAAGTGATGCACAATATCTATGTGTTTTGCACGAGATTGATGTTCAGAGTTTTACATAGGGAAATGGCACTAGTATTATCACACAAAAATTTTGTTTTGGTAAAACTCACACTATAGTCTGTGAGTGTGTGTTGTTTCCACTACACATGATCACAACAACTTCTAGCTGCTACATATTCACCTTTAGTAGTGGAAAGTGGTACTGAGTGTTTCTTTTTGAATGACCAAGAAACTAGTGAATCTCCTAATAAATGACATGTTTTGGATGTACTTTTCCTATCCATTATATATCCACCAATGTCAAAATCTGAAAGGAATTTTAAAACCAATTCATTTCCAGAAGTATAAAAGAGTCCAAGATCCATGGTTCCCATTAAGTAGCGAAAATTCATTTTCACTGCCTTGAAATGATATTTCTTAAGATTAGATTGATATCATTCACATAAGAATATTAAAAACATTATGTCTTGATGACTGGCTGTCAAGTGAAGTAGAATTCATATCATACCTATAAAAGATGTTAGATCTACTGGTTTCCCAGCTTCATCTAGATCATGTGATTTTGAGGTACCAATGGGAGTACTTATACTCTTAATGTTTTCATGTCCATAGTTGTTTTGAATATCATTAATATACTTATGTTGGGATATATAGATTCCTTTTGGTTTTTGAGAAATTTTAAAAACTAGGAAAAATCTTAACTCGACCATCATACTCATTTCAAACTCAAATTTCAATAGATCCACAAAGGAATCATTTAAATATTACTAGGTTGAACCAAAAATAATTTCATCAACATATATTTGAATAATGAATACATTTTTTATCTTCATTTATAAAAAGGGTTGGATCTGCATTTCCCTTAACATAATAATATGAAGATAAAATATTGTAAGTATCATAAAAATATTGAGGGGCTTGATTATGTCCATACAAAGCTTTGGTATGTTTTTAAGCATGTTTAGGATGTTTTGTATCATCAAAACCAGCATATTGTTCAAAAAAATCCTGTCGAACAAAACCATTAAGGAAAGCACATTTAACATCCATTTGGAACGGTTTTAAATTAAAGAATGCTACAATGTCAAGTATAATACGAATAGATTCTAGTCTAACTACTAGAGAATAGTTGAATTCATAGTCTATTCCTTCTTATTGATTATAGACGTTAGCAACCAATATATCCTAATTTCTTACAACGATTCCATTTTTAACACATTTATTTCTGAAGACCCATTTTACTCTAATAATAGATGATTCCTTAGGTATTTCAACCAAGGTCCAGGCTTTATTCCTTTCCAACTCAATTAGCTCATCTTGAATAGATCTTATCCAATAATCATCAACTAAAGCTTCATTAGTGGTTTTTGGTTATAATTGTGAAAGGAATGCTAGATGTTCTACTTCATTTCTTAAGGATCTTCGAGTACTTACAGGTTGATTTAGATCACCAATTATACTATCACTGGGATTATTCTTAATAAACAACTGATTCGGGTTTTGTAAAACCTGTTCATCAATGTAGGGTAGGAAATATTATGGGGTAAATTCTTTAGAAATACCTTCTTGAAAATTTTCTTTATGAGAAGGATCTTCTAGAATGTGTTGATAATTAGTTTTTGAAAATACAACTGAAGATGTAGAATGAGGTTTTTTAAAAACAAAAGGATATGTTTCATCATATTTTACATGTATTATTTCTTGAATAGTACATGTGTTTTTTTAAAACAAAATAAGACTTTGATGATGTGGAGTAGTCTAAGAAAATTATTTCATCGGATTTTTTTTCGAATTTGTGTAGATTACCTTTAGTGTTCAGAATGAATACCTTACAGCCAAAAACATTGATGTATGAATTTTTAGGTTTTCTACCATTCCATAACTCATAAGAAGTTTTATTATGAAACGGTCTAATCAAAACACAATTTATAGAATAACAAGAAGTACATAAAACATCAAACAAAAAATGTTTTTCTATCGAATATTCACACAACATGGGTTTTGTTATCTCTTGAAAAATTCTATTTCTTCTTTCATCAACACTATTTAGTTGAGGTGTTCTGGGTACCGAATGTAATGAGTAATGATTTTTCTACTAATAAAGTTTTCAAAATATGATTTTTGAAATTCACCTCCATGATCAATATGAATAGTAATAAAAGGAAGGTTTTTCTCATTTTTAAATTGGGCTTTAAATGTTTTAAAATAATAAAATGATTTATATTTCTTTTCTAGAAAACAGATCCACGTAAATATAATGTAAACATAAACTAAAACAAATACACAATATTTTCCTCCAATACATCTAGTTTTTTTGGACTAAAAAGATCCATATGCACTCACTGTAATGCATTGGTAGTTGAGACTTCACGAACTGATTAAAAACATGATTTATGTTTCTTGGAATATTGACAACAATCATGAACTTTTGATGAATAAAATTTATGCTCTAGTAGATCCTTAACTAGTCTTTTCATAGAGAGTTTGCATATGTTCCTAAGGTTAATGTGTATTAACCATCTATGAAAAAACCAATAATTATCTTCCATTGCACTAAGGCAAGGTAGATATTGGATTCTAAGTTATTCTATGTTTAGTGTGTAAACATTCTATTACTTATGGAAGAAAGAATAAAATCATACATAGAATTGTAACTAATCCCTTTTCATTCCTAAAATTTAAAAGGTAACCATAATCACATAACTAACATATTCTAATGAGGTTATTCTTAAGTCCATTAATAAATAAAACATTTGAAATCAAAGTTTTTTCTAGAAGAAAAATGTTACCTATACCAATAATTTCCCCCTTAGCATTATCTCTAAAAGTTACATTTCCTCCTTTCTTCTTGATTATCTTTTCAACAAATTTTTTGTTACCAGTCATATTTCGGGAACATCCACTATCCATGTACTCTATATTTCTATTGGTACTATCATTATTTTCTTAAAAATTAGATTGTTAGACTTTCAGAACCCAAACATTCCAAGACCCGGAAACGACATAAAGGAAAATTTTAGGAATCCAAATTTTCAGTCAAGAATAAGCTTTATGAAAACCTAATTAATAATTTTTGATTAAGGAAATTCTTATGTCAATTCCCACCACACTGACACATATTTTAGAAATGAGCACTTTGAAAAACAAAATAATTGTTACTAAAAATCAGTTTTGAACCTGTATAACCAAAACCAGAATTATTCCTTAGAGGAAGAATTTCGAAATACATCTTATCAAAATTTTCCTTACCTAAGGTCATGTTTAACAAACACTTCCTCAAGGAATTTATTACTGACTTTAGTCTGATAACATTGTTCTTAACCTCAAAAACACCAGTTTTAGCACTAGAGATAGGCTAAAAAACATTTTTCTTAGAAATTACTTTTTATTGATCCTTAGAATGTTTTTCCATCTCAGAATTATATTCTTCAAGGGTTTTTAAATACTTTCATAGTAAAGGATTTTCATATCAAGATCTCTAGAAAGAAATTATATTTTCTTTATTAAGAATAGAAATTATATAATTTTCCTTATAAATTTCTTTCACGACTTTCAAATTTTCTTTCTCAAGGAGTTTATAGAACCTAGAAACATATTCATATGTAGGTAAAGTATTATCTTCATCAGAAGAAGATTCCTCATTCGATGTTTCAAAATATTTAAAATCACTATAATTATAATTTAATGATACATTGGTTATGGATTCCGCATTGTGTACCTTATCCATTAAATAATGATTTTCAATTGGTAAAATGGAAAGTAAACAAATATTCTTCTTTCTAGAAGATTCATAATTTGAGGATTCAATAGAAGAGTATCCACCACTAGAATTCTAGGTGTCATTAGATTTAAAAACATTATTAGCTTTAGATTTGTATTACTTCTTTCTATTCCTCTATGAATTCATCCCCTTTATATCTTTTCTCTCATGCAAAGGAAAATGTGTCCTTATATGTCCTGCTCTTTTTCATTCATAACAAGTAACTTCATAATCATTCTTGTCCTTTTTTCTTTCTTTTTGTATCTATACTGAAATCCTTTATTCCAAACTATCTTGTTCAACTATTGAGAAAGAATAGATTTTTCATTCTCATAATGTTCAACTTCACATGATTCATATAAAACAGTAACCTGTGTAGACATAGATCTTGTAACCCCCTTAAGAGTCTTGGCTTTCAAATGATTTGATGTAGTTGTAAAAGAAACACTTCCATTTCCATTACTTTTTTTAACATTTTCATAATATCTCCTCATTCTAGTCTCATGTTGAATATGATTTCCAAAAATATTTTCAAGAGTCATCTATGAGGCTTTCCTATTCTCATCAATAGATGTTATCTTGGATTCCAACTCATTAAACATGATGTCTATAATCTTGTCTACAAGTGTTTCATCATCCAAGTATTTTTCACACATGGATTGTAAGCTGTTGATAATAGTCATAAATTTTTATATTACCTTTCATATATGATCTCCACAAATAAAATAAATCATGGTACCTAGCTCTAAGCACATCACTTCTAGTTTCAATAACATTGGATGTTCTGAAATGAGTTACTTCAAGCTTCTTCCAAATAAAATTTGCAGCTTTAAAGACGAAATATGGCTATATATATTCTTGGTAATCAAACACAAAAATGTGTTGTGTACCTTGTAGTTTAGTTGATATTCTGAATTCTCTTGATTATTAAAAGTTTTTACTTTCTTATCAAAAATCATTTAATCTCCAGTCGTCATAACAAAGTTGTCCACTACAATGTTAATAACAGAAGTCTTCATACGATATCTCCAATATTCGTAATCATTCCCATCAAAAATAGGTTGTCTAGTAGGATTAATATTTTCAATTAAATCAAAATTCATTCCTCCCATCTCATTGAAAATATCTTCCCTCACAAACTTGTTAGTAATAATAGTTTGTAAACAAGGATAAAAATATCCTAAATAAGGAAAAAATATAACAATGAAAAAATTTCCAAGAAAAAATATATGTGAATATAAGTATTTCAAAGACCACCTCTGATACCAATTGTTGGATTGAAATGATGAATGTAGAATCTCAATATAAATGTGGGGGTGAATTTTATATATTAAAAAAATACTTTGTAACTATTAATGATGGTAATGTTTAACAATGTTAAACAAGGTAAATTCACAAGTCCTCTTAGTTCTACAAACATTCTTGATTATGGAAATGTGGTTCTCGAAATGAAACTTAAGAAAATTTACAAATATAATAGGCTACCTTAAAGCGTATAGAATCTTACTAATCAGAGTACAAGTATAAGAAAGTATAAGATACTTATAATTTCCTTGACAATCAAAATGCAACAGAAAACTTAAAACAATACAGGTAACAAATAATAAATTTTTAAACCCAAAGAGTAGGGTATCCAACAACCTTGGATAATGGTCGCTTGATTTTTATTTCTAGAAATTCTGTGTTACCCACACTAGTGTAAGCCCATGATTTGAATATTAGAGTATGTCATTCTATCCCGGCATGCCCTATACCTTCAAGGTAGTCGGGACCTCTATCTTCCTATCCCTGGAATCCCTCGAATGTACTCAGTAAATTTCGATGTTGCACGAAGAAATTATGAACAAGATTTTCAGTCCACATAATGAAATAATTTTTCTCTCTCTCTAGAAATTACTTCAGCATCATGTAATCTCTAGATTGATCATTCTATTTTATCTCATTCAAATGATCTCCTTTTTAGGCGCATTTCCAACGGTCAACTACCTCCTCCAACAGTCATATTTTTCCTCAAATTTCAGAGGGGCCTGTATATGTGTCACCCAAACAACAATTGGATAGAAACAGAAAGCACGACATCATTTCATAACTATAACAAGGGTATAAAAAATATGGTTTCTCAACCATGTTCAATTTTTTGGAGTGTAAGAAAAAACTAAAAGTTTAGAGTCTAACCAAAAAACCATTCGGTGTTTATAATACATGAATATTATGATTCTATATTCAAAAGAATTAAGAGCCTAAATTCTATAGAATTCCAGAGTTTTATTTTCAGGGAAATTCAGAGTATGAATTCTGAGGAATTATGAGTCTAAATGGAGAATGTTCAGAGTCTGAATTAAGAGAATTCAAAGTCTGAACTTAGAGAGTTCAGAGTATGAATTCAGAGAATTCGAAGTCTGAAATTAGAATATTCGGAGTCCGAATTCAGATAATTTGAAGTCTAAACTCAGAAAGTTCGGATTCTGAATTCAGAGAATTTAGATTCTAAACTCAGAAAGATCAGAGTCTGAATTCAGAGAATTCAGACCCTGAATTCATATATTGAAAACAGAATGCTCTATGTATATGTCTTTATAAGATTCTAAGGTTTTAGATATGAAACCTAATTTTACCCATAGAAATAAAAATGGTTGGGTTTAGAGAAATTATGATATGAACAATGAAAACAAGGAAAGGATAAATTTTCCTTGGGGAAGAAAAATTTCCCTTATGAATGCAAAACTGTGTAAGGGGAAAATTTCATTGTGGAAAGAAAAACATACTTATGATTTCTTAAGGAAAATAAAATTTTCCTTGAGATAGACTGTTTGTGATTTTCAATACATGAAGGAATGTAAAATCCATAAGAAAACCTTATTGAATCAATATATTAAACTTGAAAAAGGTTCCGGAGTGTGTAAGAATGAACATTATTTTATTATTCAAGATATTAAAGAAATAACGGGTCAATTCAGACATGAGGTAAGGGTCCTCTCTTCAATATACTTTCATTGAGGAATTTTTTTTAATCAAATTTTTTTTACTGTGAATAAAAACCTTACACTTTTAATTTCATTTAAATGGGAATATGTTTCTATGAGTAATTTTACTAAATGAAAAAAAGAATGTTTCTTTTTAACGTATGTAGTGACAGTGACATTTCTGTCTTCATTAGTATAATTTGATCAATGGATTCATTAACAATACTTAATGTTTTTAAAAGTAACATAAATACTATATAACTTTTTACATTTTTTGGTATTGAAAAAGGTTTTGATAATCGATTTGTTATGTCAATATATTTAAATAATATGGAAATGTTATCTTTAATTTTTAATTGTTTTATGTGTTATGAATATGTTATGGTTCATGGAAATTGTTTATGTATACGGGTTGTTTCATGATAGTCCGTGGGTGGGTGAACCCGAGATAGCTCTCCAATGCATTGGGTATCGCGACGGAGGTAAATGTTAATTTTTCTCCTAAGAGATTCTGGGAATATACTGTGATGGGTATTCCAAAGTAACTCCCTATGTAGCTATGATAGGTATAATGTAATTATGATTTGGATGCCACAAGTTACCATTATGATTTATGATTTCTATATTTTATTCATAAGTCTTATGATTTCATGATATATGTCAAAAGGATTATGTTTTGTTGAACTGATGTTTTTTCATTATTTTGTAACCCTTACTCAGCCTTTTATTCTCATCCCATGTTTTTTAAATGTTTTTCACATGACTCAAAGATAAATAA
Organism: Viscum album; assembly: GCA_963277665.1. Lineage (NCBI taxonomy): Eukaryota > Viridiplantae > Streptophyta > Magnoliopsida > Santalales > Viscaceae > Viscum > Viscum album. The sequence goes on along the minus strand of OY728138.1, from coordinate 142,423,321 downwards.
GGTCAAGGATGTGGTTAAGTAAAATCCATATTGTTTTAAATATATAGTAGACAAGACTTGTTTTATTCAGTAGTTTTTATTTTATGAAAAAATATAAAATGATTAGAAGTATCTACTTTATAATTTTGGAGATGCTTTGTAATATTTTATGGCCTAGTTCTCTAAAACAATAAACCGGAAAATTTCTTCAACCTAAATTATTCATTTAATTCAAGATTTTGTAATGTTTTAAGGATGGGTAATTATAACCCCTCAGTCTCTTCCTTTCATAACCAATGGGATAATAGTAATAAAGTGGATTGAACCAACACGCACTCGTTGTGTGCCCATATTACTCACAATACCAACAATACCCATAGATAAGTTATTTTCCTCCAAAACCTCTATAATGATCATAATTGTGAAAAAAAATCCCAACCGTATTTTTTTCACATTCAATAAGATTCTTATTCTTCTTTTCATCCATCATAAGACCAGAAATATTTTGAACTTTTCCAGATCCAAGATGTTTTAAAACATTTTTGGATTTAGGTTTCCATTATTCTTCAGAACATCTAGCATTCTTATTTATAGAAACCACTCCATTCTTCTTCTCACCCTTTGAAGGAATATTTTGTAGAAGATTCTCAAGTTTATCATTACCATAACATTCACCAACTTTAGTGATAGTTTTTTCTAAACATGCTTATTTCTTTTCACCTTGAGAGATAATTTGTTAGAAAAGTTCAACCACTTTTTTTTCAGATTCACCTTTAAATGTTCATTACAATTCCTTTATTCATTATGATATTTCATCTAATCATCAGTCCCTTTAACCATATTTTCATTCTCACTAGCGAAACATTATTGGTTTATTGAGCATTCATCTTCCAGCTTTTTGATTTTCTTTTACAAACTTCTGATCATTCCCAAACATTATTTCGACAATTCTTTTAGTTGAATTTCAAGATGAGTTTCTTCTTCATAAGAACAAATACTTTTGAATTATTTATCATTCACTATTGCAATAAAAGTATTAATATTACCATAATCAATGGATTTTATGTTTTATCATTACTCTCTTATTCTTCATCATATTTAGACCAGAAACTTCTTCTTTTTAATTTGAATAATTTTTTTTATTTCATTGGTCTTTATTTTTCATCGACGATATTCTTGTGATTATCTCTTCAATATCACTAACCTCTTCTTTCTTTCATCGAGTAAAATTAGCCAAAAAAGTGACCAGCACCTCCCCATTAAATGCATTTCCATGAACATTTCCATTTTTATTTCCCTATAACTCTTTTCACATTAATAAAAAACAAGGATAATATTTCATGGATATTTTTTACATACCTCATTTTTAGAGTCAGAATTATCATCTTCATCTTCAATAAAAATATTATTTGAATTTTATTTCTTTAAAGTGTTATAAGGAATTTATCAATCAAACTTTTTTTGTTCTTCATAGTATTATCCCTTCTCAATTCATAGGTGATAAGAGTGCTATGTAAATTAGCAGGAGATAATTTTTTAGGATCTCTATCTTCCAATGAAGAAAAGTTTTCATAAAATTAGTCAGGTATAAATCTTTTGATCCTTAAAAAATTATATATTATTTTATATTTTTAGCTATATATCTGATAATACTTATAATGTCATTCACCCTGGTTAAGAATTCCAAAAAAAAATCATTTTCACCCATCTTGAAATATTTATACTTAAATCTACATAATTGTAACTTTTCCATCTTCACTTTATTATTTCCTTCATATAAGTTTTTTAATTTATCACAAAAACCTTTAGTTTTGGAAACAGATTTCACTCTCATTAATTATCTTTCATATAGTGATGACAATATAATAGTCTTGGCCCTTACATCATTCTCAAGAAGACTCTTATCAATACGTGTAAGTGGAGCATTATCATCAATGAAAGGAAACCCAACTGTTGTAGCTTCAAGAACATCATAAATGATAGGAGAAAGATATATAATCATTATATATTTCTAGTTATGATATATATTTTTATAAAAGACTAGAATACCTTTTCTATTCACATAGTTTTCATTCTCCATCAGCAAATAATGTAGAATAGAATATTGCCTCTAAAACCACTTGAAAGTGCCCAGTCAATGTAATGTATCACTAAGAGGGGTAGGGGTGAATCAATTATACAGTTTTTCTTTTATTTTTATTTTCAATTGATACTAACTTCTCCTCCTATTAGAGATTTCAATTCCCTTCTGAAAAACAACTCAACACACATCCACATGAAAAAATGATTTGCGAGGATCATTATTCAATAAGATTAGATACATTGTTGGTATAGTTTGAAAATGATCCAATACAATATAATTTACTAAGAAAACAATCCTAATATTATAATGAGTAATAAATACCCTATCACTCATTTAGCATTGTGAAACAATACAACTACTGCATGTGCATCCTCATAACACAATAAGTTAATACAATTATTTTGTAACAATTCATCTTACATGTTATTCTTTTCTAATAAAATAATGTATTCAAATTGTAAAATCATTCACCAATTTCATACCCAGTAGAATGATAAGAACCACCTAGACATTATTATGAAAGACTCAGTTTGATCTTTTCTTAGTCTGATTCTTCCAAGTTTGATTCTTTCGAAATAAATATCCCAGTCTGATTTTTCAAAAACCAAGCTCTTAGTCTGATTCATTCAAAACAATGCTCCCATTATTATTATTTTTAAAAAAAATATTCCATTTAAATTTTTAGATAGAAAACAATAGAGTAGAATCATCACCACTTCAATTCTTGAAAAAAAAAATCACGACAAATGGAATATGAATGAATTGGCACCACTCAGGAAAATTATCAATCCGATTGGTATTGAACTCTCCTACTATCTTGAAACATGGACCTTCTCTCTCTTATCCTTATAAAATTACAATTAAATTCATATCTTTTATAGGTTACCTAAAACATGTTTACGTGGGAATCCCAAAACACTGTCTCACTCACATAAATTCACCTAAAATGGAATTTCTCTTGAATTCTTACAGAAATTTTGACTTTTTTAAATGCATCTCGATTCTTATAAAAACATGAAATATCAAAACCTATTCTTCTTTAAACTCCCTCTTCAATTTTCAACACAATTGGAATTGATAAGATATACATGGTTTGATTCATCTGAATCTAATTTTTTGATGTTGACTTCTTCAGAAAAAGGCTTGATATCATACAAATTGAATGTATTTGAATAAATGTACGTCTCCACTTGAGATACTATCACTATTTCAAATGAAATGCACTCCCATTAAAATTCCTTCATCAATCTACACTTTCTATTCTTTTCTCTTCACCCACATGAGAAAACACAACATAACATTTAATACATGTACATGATTCATGACTTTGAATGAATTAATGTTTAGAGTTATAATCACCATAATTAAATTGTAATGTATTGTAACTTTTAATTCATTACACCTAAATTATTTTTCATCTCAACCCAAGTATGATATTTTATGAATTCAGCTGATCTAGGTATGATCATCCTGAATATGATCTTTTTTACAATCATTCTGGATAGGATTACTGGGTATGATCATTCCAGTTACGACCATTATGGTTAAGATTACTAGGTATAGTCTTTTCTAGTTACTATCATTCTTGTTCCGACCATTCTGGTTATGAATATTCGAGATACAGTCATACTATTTATGATCATTGTAGTTATTCTCATTATACATAAGATCCAATACAATCTGAAAACAATGATTATTATAGATAAGATATATTTTAAAAAAACTTTTCATTGATTAGAACCATGTCAATTCTTTCACATTTACCAGATATGGTCATATTGAGAAACTCTCAAAACCATCTCTTTCCTTTTCATCTACCTGAATACAATTGTTTAGAAATTCAATCGGTGTCTAATCTTCCATTGTAATAACCTTTTCCATCATCATCACTTCTTCCAAAAATACCACTTCGATCGATAACACATTCCATCGGCAACACCTTTCCCATCATCATCACCCATTTTCATCAGAACTACCTTTGTTGAAAACATCATTCCATCGGTACCTCTTTCATCAGCACCAACATTACATCGGTACCAATTCAATTACATTCACCCATAATCCAATTATTTTGAAATGAAATAAATATAATTTGGATAAAATTATTTTCCGATTTTTTGGAAAAACAATTGGAACCACTTCTTTATCAATACCTATGGGAACATTATATCTGAATATGATTATTTTCTGACTATTTTGCAAAACAATTAGTACCACTTACTTGCTTCTTCCATCCAGATACAATAAATATTAATATGATTATTTTCAGATTTTTTTGAAATGAATATTGAATATGATTGTTTTCTTATTGGTAGCATCTCTTTTATACCCCCTTTCTTTTATAAATCTTGATTCACAAGTTATAAATAAAATTTGTGATTTATATTAATTAAAAATCATAAAATCATCTTAAAAATTGACACACAAGTTCTACATCACTTCTAGTGTAAAACCAATGGTAATTCATTTCCATCATGGTACATTCTCCTTTGAAAATACCACTTCCTAAAACTGTTCAATTCTTTTATAAATCTAAATCTCTATAATTTTATTTATAAATTAATGTGAAGTGATTTATTTTCTTCAAAACCATCCTTGAAAATCAATGAAAACTCTTTAATTCTTCATAACATTCATCTTCAGCTTGGTCCCAACAATATCCCCCATTGGATTTGGTTTTCAAACAAGTTTCATAATTCAATGAACTTTGTAACCTCAAGGAATGGATTACATATCAATAATTCTAATCCTACATGAGATAACTCATTATATGAAACATGAGTCAATAATATCAAAAACATGAAATCCAAAATAGTGATCATGACCACTAATTTCTTTTCTTCATTCTTCCTGGAAAACAAATCAATAACTTTTCATACATCCACTCCAACAAATATTTAAAACAGTTCCCACACACAAAAATGCTGAATTCATTGCTTACCCAAAAATATCTCTATTGTGAAATAGATTTTTCAAAAAAAAATCTCCACATAGAAAAAACAATTGAAAGGTAAGATGAGAGAGGGGACACTTACAAATAACTAATCCTTGAAAATAATGAGGTTGGAAACCCACATTCCACCTCAATTTTTAGAATGATTCCTTGGATAATGGTTTTGTGAAAATATCAGCAACATGTATTGATGTTGGAACATACTCAATGTTCAATTTATTATACTCCACATTCTCTTTGATGAAATGATATTTGATATCTATATTTTTTGAACGTGAATATTGTACTAGATTCTAGGTTAGATTGATTGTACTTTGATTAACACAACCCTCGAAAAAGGGTACCTGATCATTAAAAAGTAAATATTCTATTTTTTATCATTCAGATAATTTGAGTAGTGGATTGACTAATATAAATATATGTTGCTTTAACAAATCTTTTAAATACTGAGTATTGTTTCTTCGAATTCCGATTAACAGAATTCATTCCCAAAAAGAATACAACACCAGATGTGGATCTTCTATTATCAACATTTCCGGCCCAATCTGCATCAAAATACCCAATAAAATCAATACACTCAAATCTGCAATACCTTATTCCAATTTCTCTTGGGTCTATAATGTATCTAAGAATTCATTTTCCATTAATAAAATATGATACACATAGATTAATATAAAATCATACTCATATGGTAACAACATAAACAATGTGGGGTCTTGAGGCAGTCAAATAAAATGTTTTTTTAATCGGCTTCCAATATTCTTTTTGATCAACTTATTTTCCTTCTCCATATTTACTCAGATTTTTTCCCACTATAATGGGTGTGGAAACATGTTTGTAATTTCCCATGCCAAAACTCTTGAGAATTCCTTTTTCACTATTTTCTTTCGAGAGGAAAATTTATTCTTTATTTTTATGAATTTGTAACCTAAGAAAATATTTCATTTCTCCCAGCATGGATATTTAAAATTTAATCATAATTTCTTAGAAAATAATTCAAATCTTCCTTCATTATTCCTAGAAAGGATATTATCATCAACATTAACAATTAAAATTAGGGAATACTCTTGACATTATCTAATTTAAATATTTCTATCCAATCATCCATTGTTAAAATTCATCTTTATTAAACATGCATCAAATTTGGAATACCATTCCCTCGGAGTTTGTTTTAGGCCATACAATGCCTCTATCAACCAGAAAACATAAACATCAACATTTCCTACGAATAATCTACATGGTTGTTCAATATAATCCTCTTCTTCATGATTACTGTTTAGGAATAATGATTTAACATTCTTTTGAAAGATATTTTAGCCACGTTTTACAGAAATAGCATGAATGATTATGATTAGTTCAGGTCTTTCCTGGGGAGGAACGGATTCATCAAAATCAATACCCCCAATATGTGAGTACCCATTGCAGACCAATCATTCATTGATTCATACAACCTCGCCTTCTTCCTTCATCTTGTTCCTGAAAACCTATTTTGGGCCAATGATGTTTTTGTTTTCAGTCATGTGTATGAGTTCCATATATTGTTCTTTTCAATCTGACCAATTATTCTTTCTTATATTGAACCAATTCCCGATGCTCAAAAGCTTATTTCCTACCATTTGGTATCAGTTTTGAATAAAAATATGTATGAGTGATGGAGTTGGTTGTTTAATTGTTTGATCCTTCTGATGTTGACCACCAATTATATTATGTGCTTCCACATGTTTCCTCGGCCGTAGATGTAATTTTTGATTGACTTCCTCATCATTGTAAATAGCTGAGTCAGATTCATCACCTTTACTAAGAATACAATCATTTGTATGCTTATTAGAATTATATTCTTCAACGTGCTTAACATCATTTTTTAACTAAAAATGTTTCTATTTCTTAGATACATCATTCACATTTATATCAACTAAATCAATAATTCTTTCTGATTCCTGGTTGAAGAATATGTACCCTTTTCCTTTCAAAGACCAACCATGAAATATTCCATATTCACATTTCTAACCAATCTCACAATGGTTTCAACATTTCTTCTTTATGATAAAAGATCTCCCAAAAAATTTAATGTTCTTCAAACATGGATTTATTCCCGAAAAAACATCATATATAGGCATACCTGACTGAGGCCTATAAAATAAAATAATTAATATAAACATCAATACTCATGGATTCCCTCAAATGTAATGAGAAAGTTAATGATCAAGTTACATGGTTTATCGCATTTCATCTAGCCTTATATTTTTTCATTCAGCAACCCCATTTATTTATTGAGTTTATGGAGTGTTATACTCATTCCGAATTCCATGATTCTAAATATATTATTCAAACTCCCTACTTTTATATTCACTACCATTATTATTTCTCACCTTCTTTATATAATACTCACATTCTTACTCATATTTTCTTCTGAAACATTTAATCATTTTCAAATCATCTAATTTGTGTTTCATGTATAGAAAAAAAATAATGTGAGTAAAATCATCAATGAATGTAATGATGTAATTATAACCGTGTGTTGATTGTTTTCTAATTGAACCAGATATATCAAAATGGATCTGCACCATGGGGTTGTTTTGAACAAATATCAACATTATTATGCACAAAATTTGGGATTTTTTTGTTTCTGGAAGATACTACAACCCCAATATATTCATCTGGGAAAATCAGGAATATCTCAGACACTGTATCTTTTAGATAAATTGATAATGTTTCTCTAACACATATGTCCAATAATTTTAAGTCATTTTTGATTCTCTTCCACTATACTAATGTAACAAGAGTTTAGTGAATCACCAACCTGAAACAAATTTCTTTTCGTACATTGGCCACTTATAACAATCATTCAATTTTCTTTACTCATTATAAAAAATTCATATTTGTTGAAGAAAACCTTGTTAACCTCATTAAAAAATTTGGAGATACATAGCATGTTGTGTTTCATCACATCAACATACAATGATTTCTTATATTTCATCTTTTTGCTTCAAATAATGGCTTACCCAAAACCTTTGATTTTCAATGATTCATCATTTCCAAATGTCACTATGACTTCTTTATAATATTTCACATCCTTTAACAATTTCATATCTCATATCATTTGAGAATAACATACACTATCAAGTATCCCAGGACATTCCCCTTTCATGTGTTTTAAGGTAGTTTCAACAAAAAGTGCCATTTCTACATTCATATCATTCTTTACCTTTAGATTCTGAGAATTGAAAATGTTTTGTTGGGATGGTAACAAAACAAGACATCCTTATACAAGGTGTCCAGGTTTTCCACATCATTCACAAATAGTTTATAATGTTTGGAACCTATTATCAATCTTCACTTCATTATTTTCAGATTTCATCAATAAAACAATTTTAGTTTTCATTCTTTAAGGAGACTGAATACCCCTCAATCTCTTCCTTTTATAACCTATGTCATAATTTTAATGTTTTTTATTGAACCAACACATACTCATTGTGTGCCCAAATCACCCACAATACCGGTAATACCCATAGAAATAATATTTCTCTACCAAACCTCCATAATAATCATAAATGTGAAAATGTTTCCCAACCATCATATTTTCACTTTCAATAGGGTTAGTATTCTCATTATTTTTAGCCAATTTATTATTAGAGATATTTAGAACATTCAAGAGTCCCTGATGTTTTGAAAAAAAATCAGATTTATGTTTCCAAAATACTTCATAACATCTACAATTCTTCTTTGCAAAAACAACTTTATTATTATTCTCACCCTTTGCTGGTATCTTTTGTAGAACCTTTTAATTTTTATCATTACAAGAACATTAACCAAATTCAGTGATAGAGTTTGGGAAATATAGGGTTTTTTTTCTTCAGAGTGTCCATACTGGACAAGTTCCAAATCATTTTATTTTATTTTCAGCTTCACCTTTAAATGCTCGTTATGATTATTTTATTTTTTCAATAGATTTATTCAAATCATAACTCTCTTTTACAACATTTTCTTTCTCACCAATAAAATATTCTTGGTTTCTTGAGCATTCAGCTTCCAACATTTTGTTTTTCTTTTGGAGACTTCTGATCTTCCTTAGATAGTATTTCAACTATTCATTCAGATGAATTTCATGATGAGTTTCTTCTTCTTCAAAACTACTGATCTTGAATTATTCATCATTCACTATAACAATGAATGTATTTTCATTACCATACTCAATCTATTTTTTGATTCTTCATTAAAATAGTCTTCTTCATTATCTTTGGGCTAGAATCTTCTTCTTTTTGATTTGGTGAATTTATTTTCATTTCTTATGTCTCCCATTATAATCCACGATCTTCATTTCTTTCTCTCTTCAATATCACTATCATCATCTTTCTTTATTCATAGGAAATTTTCCCAAAAGTGAAAAACGCCTTTAAATTCCAAACATTTCATGGAAATTATCCCTTTTTATTTCACTATACCATTATTCACATTTTTAGAAAACAAGGATAGGATATCAATTAAAGTTTTACATACCTCATTTCAAGAGTCAAAATCACTAGCTTCATCTTCAATAATAATCTTATTTGACTTTTCATTATTCATAGCCCTAAAAGTCATTTATCAATCAAACATTGTTTTGTTATTTATATAAATATATCTTCTCATTTCATTAGTGATTAGAGTTCTATATAAATAATCAAGAGATAATGTTTCAGGATGACTATCTTCTAATGAAAAATCATTTGCATAGAATTTTTCAGGTAGGATTCTCAAGATCTTTTCAACAACTATAGATTCATTTAGCTTTTCACCAATACATCTGATAGTTCTCACAATTTAATTCAGCCTGGTAAAGAGTTCCCCAATAGATTCATACTAACCCATATTCTAATCCTCAGACATCAATCTCCATATTTGTAGTATTTCTTTCTTTACTTCCATATGTCCTTTGAATATGTTTTTAAATTTATCCTATATACCTTTAGTATTGGATACACCTTTCAAACTCTTCAATTTTTATTCATAAAGTGATGTTAATATAGTATTATTGGGCCTTAAATCATTCTCAAGAAACTTCTTGACGATGCGAGGAAGTTGTGCACTATCATAAATGGAAATAAACCCAACTGTTGTAGCTTAATGAACATCATAAATAATAGACATAAGATAATGAAGAATTGTATCATTCCATATATTATTTTTATTTCCATCTAATACCATAATACCTCTCCTGCTCACATAGATCACATTCTCCATTAGCAAAGAATACCGAAGGGAACCTTGTATATGATATAACATGAAAGTGCCCATTTAGTGTAATGTATCACTGAGAGGGGTAGGGGTGAATCTGTGATAATATTTTTCTTTTATGTTTATTTTCAATTGAAAACCATTTTCCTCCTATTGTAGATTTCAATTGCCTACTAAAAATAATCTCAATAATAATTCAAAGGAACAAAATGATTTACGAGGAACAGTATTAAAAAATAATAGTTACGTCTTTAGTATGGTTTGGAAATGTTAGAATTATATATAATTCACTATGAAAACAATCATTGGATTAAAAAAAATAAGAAATACCCTTACACTCGTGTATCACTATGAACCAATACAACTTGTTAATGTGCATCCTCTTATCTCAAAAAGGTTGTAAAATTGTTTTGTAACAACTCTTATTACATGAACTTCTTCTCAATTCATCAATTATATTCAAATTGAAAAACAACCAATCAATTTCTTACCCATAAGAATGGAAAGATCCACCTGGACATTATTATGAAACACTGAGTCTGATCGTTTCTTAGTCTGATTCCTCCATGTCTAATTATTTCAAAACAACGCTCTCATCATGATTTACCCAAAACAATGATCCCAATCCGATTATCTCAAAACAATTCTCCCATTCAATTTTATTGATAGAAAACTTTATAGTAGAATTAGCACTGCTTCAATTCTCAAATACAATTGTCATGCCGAATAGAATATGAATGAATCAGTACCACCTAGGACAATTGTCAATCCAAATGGAATTGAACTCTAATTCTCTCTAGAAACCCGGATCTTCTCTCTCTTCTCGTCACATAGGTACAATGTATTTCATACCTCTTATAGGTGACCCAAAACAAGATTAAACAGGAATCCCGAAACACTTTTTCACTCAAATAAATTCACCAAAATCTGAATTTCTCTTAAAATCTCAGAGAAATTATGACTTTTCCAATGCTTCTCGATTCTTCCTGAAATATACACAACATTCACCTCTTCTTATTCAAACTCCCATTTCAATTTTAAATGCCATTAAAATTAATGATCCATACATGGGTCCTATCATCTGAATCCAATTCGTTGATGTGGATTTCTTCAAAACAATGCTTGATACCATAAAAATTGAATGTGTTTGAGGAAATGTACATCTACACTTGAGATACAATCATTGTTTCATGTGAAAGGCTCCCCCTTGACATATAACTCATCTATCCCCACTTTATTTTATTTTCTCTTGACCCTCTTAAGAAAAAAACACCATCACATTCAATACATGTACTTGAATTGTGACTTACATCATGAATTTTAATGCATTGAGGATTAGCTTTAGCATTGTATGAATTCCATTGGAAATATTGTAACTTATCCATTCATTACTACTTCTTTCTTTTTAATCTCAACAAAAGAATGATCATTTATGTATATAAATGGTTTTGATATGATCGTCTTGAATATGTTCATTTCTACTTACAAACATCCTGGATAAGATTATTGGGTATGATAATTCTAGTTATGATCATTGTGGTTACAATTGTTGGGAACTATCATTTCTTGGTACAATCATTTTTATTCCAATCATTATGGTTACAAATATTTTGGATATAATCACTCTGGTTATGGTCATTCTAGTTGTGATAATTCTACATATAATCCAATATAATCTGAAAACAATGATCTTCCAAGATGCGATACAATCTAAAAACAATGATCTTTTCTCGGTACCATTCCCATTCTCTTGATTTTACTAGATATGGTGATATTGATAAACAATCATCAACTTCTCATTCATTTTCTTCAACCCAAATACAATAGTTTTGTAAAACATTGGTGTCTCTTCTTAAATTGTCACCACCTATTCCATTAGTATCACCTCTTCCAATGACACCACTTCAATTAACAATATTTTTTATCGGCATCACCTTTCCCATCTGCATCATCCATTCCTTCGGCACCATCTTCAATGACACAACCTTTACATTAGTACCACTTCCATCGGCACCACCTTTCCATCAGTGGAAGTTCGATTAAAGTCACTTAGAACCCAATTGTTTTCTAAGAAAATTGAAAAAATCGGTATACAATTGTTTTATGATTGTTTTGAAAAACAATTGGAACCACTTCATTATCTCTAGCACTGGTCATGATAAATCTAAATTTGATTTTTTATAGTTTTAAAAAATAAAAAATGAAAATCATTATTTCTACCATCCGGATATGATAAATATGAATATGATTCTTTTTTTATTATTTTTAACATCAATTTGAATACAACAGATTCTGATTGGAAGAAACTCTTTCACTCACCATTTCTTTTATCAAGATCACATCAAAAGTTCATAATAAAATTCATGATTTCTTATGAAATAAAATTCAGAAAATCATCATCACAGTTGAAACAAAAGTTTCACATCAGTTACAGTTTGAAACCAATGATAATTCCCTTCCAACAAGATACATTATCTTGTGAAATTGTTTCTTCCTAATACCAATCAATACTTTTATAAAACAAAATCTCAAAACAATTGTTTCTAAAATAATGTGAAGTGATTTATTTTCTTAAAAACAAACCTTTTCAACCATATTCAACTCTTGAAACCTTCATCACATTCGTCATTAGCTTATTCCCAACAATATCCCCCTCTGGATTTTGTTGTCAACCAAGTATCATAATTCACATAACCGTGTATCCTAATGAAATGGATTACAAATCAATAATTCAAATCCTATGTGAGATTACTCATTATAAGAAATGTCAATAATTAATTGAAACCAAATGCTATAAAAAATAGTTTTCATGACCACCACTTTATTTTCTTCAATCTTCTTGGAAAATAAAACAATTTATTTTCCTACAACCACTCTAATAAACAGATAAAATTGTTCACAATAATTTTTTTTTAATTCACTACATAAACCACAACTCTATTTTTTGTATAATGGATTTACGAAACAAAACAATTATACCACTTTAAAAAAATAAAAGTTAAGATGAGAGAGAGGAAATTTACACATACCTCAACCTTGGAAAGAAATATATTGGACACCCATGTTCACCCTCATTTTTTATAATGATTCCTTCCATAATTTTTTTGTTAAAATATTATAAACTTTTTCCAATGTTGGAACATACTCTAGTTTCAATTCATTCTTCTCAATATCATATTCTATGAAATAATATTTGATATCAACTCAATATTTTATGTAAAGTTGCACTGGATTCTTAGTGAGAATGATTTTACATGGATTGTCACAACCCAAGAGTAAGGGTAACATAACATTAATAAATAAATATTCCAATTTATTTTATCCACATAAATTGAGTTGTGGCTATAGTAGCAGAAATATACTCAACTTCAACCATACATAGAGTTATAGTGATTTTCTTTTTCGAATGTTTACTAATACAATTATTTCTCAAATAGAATACACTACCAGATGTGGATCTTCTATCATCAACAGTTTATGCCCAATCTATATCATAATACGCAAATAAATCAATACTATCTATGTTGTAATACCTAATTCCAAATTCTTTTGTGCCTCTAATGTATCTATGACTTCTTTTCCCAGCAATAATATATTATACACTTGGTCTACCCTGAAATATTACACATAAGGTAAAAACATAAAAAATGTCAGGTCTTAGGGAAGTCAAATACAATAGACTTTCAATCAGTTTTGGATAGTATTTGGGATCAACATATTTTCCTTCTCCATCTTTACTCATATTTTTTCCCATTGAAATGGATGTGAAAATAGGAATATAGTTTTCCATGAAAAACCTCTTGAGATTTTGTATTGAATTATTTTCTTATGAGAGGAAAATGTATTCTTTTTTATAATTTGTATCCCATGAAAGTATTTAATTTCTATAAACATGGAAATTTTAAATACATTCTTCATTTTTTCAGCAAACAATTCACATCTTCCTTTATCATTCCCATCAGGGATAATATCATAAAAATAAATAATAACAATGAGGGAATACTCACGACTTTCAATTATGTAATGATTTATATTCACTATTCCTATTTTAAACATCATATTTATTAAGAATGTATCCAATTTAGAATAGCATGACCTTATTGACTGTTTGAATCCATACCATGAATTTTTCATCCTACATACATAACCTTCATCTTTTACAATATCAAAGCCTCATGGTTGTTTTATATAAACAACTTCTTCATGATCACCATTTTAGAATGTTGATTTAACGTCCATCTGAATGATCTTATAGACTCATTGTTCGGAAATAGAAAGAAAAATTAGGATTATTTCAAGTCTTTCCACTAGACAAAAACATTTCATCAAAATCAATACCCTCAATTTGGGAGTAACCATTGTTAGCCAATATTGCTTTTTTTCTTATAACCTCACCTTCTTCATATAGCTTGTTCCAGAAAACCTATTTTTTTCCAATGATGTTTTTGTTTTCAAGATTTGGTGTATGTTACCTATTTTTTTCCTTTCAATCTGATATAATTATTCATTCAATGTTTGAACCCATTCAGAATTCTCATAAGATTATTTCACATCATTCGGTATTACTTTTGAATACAAATAAGCATGTGTAATGGAATTGGTTGTTTTTTCTTGTTTGGACATTCTAATGTTGATTACCAATTATATAATGTTCTTCAACATGTTTCTTCATCCATAAATATTCTTTGTGATTGTCATTATCATCAATGGAAATAGATGAGTCTGATTCATCACCCTTATTAGGATTACAACCATTCATATCCTTTTCAAAATGAAATTCATCAACTTTCTTAACTTCCTTGTTTTCATGAACATGTATCTCTTTCTCAAATAATTCATAAACTTTTTCATCAAATAAATCAACAATTATTTTTGTTTCTTTATCAAAGAATATGTACCCTCTTCATTATGAATAATAGCCATGAAATATTCCATCCTCACCTTTCTGATCCAATTTACCATAGTTTCCACCATTCTTATTTATAATATAATAACTCCTAAAAACTCTATAGTTCATCAAACATTGATTTTATAATAAAAATCATATAGTGTTTTACCTGATTGAGGCATATAAATATAAAAATTCTTTATATAATGATTAGTAATCATGTCTTTTCTCCAAATGTAATGATAAAATCCATGCTCATGTAACATGGTTTTTCCCATTTCCACCAAGATTCTTTTCATTCTTTTAAAAAACCCATTTTTTGGAGAGTGTATGGAGAGCTATACTCATGCTGAATTCCCTTATTCTCATGAAAGTATTCAAACCCTTCACCTCTATATTCACCACCCTTATTAGTTATCAACTTCTTCACAGATTACTCACTTTCATTCCCAGCTTTTAATGTGGAACATTTAAACATTTTTAATGATTCAAATCATTCATTCATGTACATAACAGATGTTATACTATTAGAATTACTAATGATAGTTATGATGTAATTATCCCCTTGTACTGATTATTTTCTCATTGGACCACATATATAAGAATAGATCATCTCTATGTGTCGTTTTGAACAAATATTAACGTTCTTATGCACAACATTTGTTAATTTTTTTCTATCTAGAAAATAGAGCAACACTAGTCTCTTCTTCTTGGAATATCCAAAATTTCTTGAACACTGCCTCTTTTAGATAACATTCTCATGTTTCTCTAAAAAATATGTCCAAGTCATTTATGACATAACGGATTCTCTTCTATTGTAATCGTGTAATAGGGGTTTTTCTAATCACCAACATGAAACAAATTTATTTTCGTACATTGGACTCTTATAAAAAACATTCCAACATCATTAATATTAACAAAAAATCATTATTTATTGATGATATCCTTATTAACCTCATCATAGAATTGGGAGACACTTAACATGTTGTGTTTCTGCCCATCAACATACAATTTTTTCTTAGATTTGATCATTTTGAGTACAATAATGGATGACCACAAAACCATTGATTTTCAATGATTCATGACTTCCAAATTTCACTATGCCTTCTTTAAAATATTTTAAACCCTTAATAAATTTCATATCTCCTATCATGTGAGAATAACACCCACTATCATGTATTCAGGGTTTTTCTCCATTCATGTTATTTAATGTTGTTTCAACAACAAGTCCATTTTCTCCATTCATATCATTCTTCACCATCAACTTTTGAGAATTGAGAATATTTTGTTCGGTCTATAACAAAACAAGACATCCTTTTGCAAGGTGTCATGGTTGTTCACTTCTTTCAGAAATGTTTTCTTGTTTTGGAACCTAGTTTTAATATTCACATCATTATTTACAAAGTTCATCATGAAAACCTTTTTATTTTAATTTCATTGAGGAGATTGAATCTGAAAAATATCATCCTTTAATAACCTGTGGGATAATAATAATTTTTTGATTGATCCAACACATTCTGGTTTTTTTCTAGATTCCCAAACAATACCAGCAATACCCATAGATACATTAATTGCTACTGAAACCTCTATACTGATTAGAAATGGAAAAACATTTCCCATCCATATTCAATTAAATATCAATAGAATTAATCACATTATTTTTTTACTTGATATGATTATATGAATTTGGAATCTTTTTGGATTGAAGATAATTTTAATCATATATGGATTTAGGTATTCATAAAACATCAAAACTTCTAGCATTCTTCTTTACAGAAACCAATTTATTATTATTCACACCATTTTAGGGTATCTTTTGTTGGAAATTATCCAGTTTAATATTATGAGAACATCTATTTACATCTATGATAGAGTTATGGAAACATAGACTTTTCTTTCCATCATTAGAGAGTTTATTTGGGCTTGTTACAACTATTATTATTTTATTTTCATTTTCACCTTCAAATGATCGTTACAATCATTTTCTTTTTCATGAGATTTTATCAAATCATCAGTCTCTTAAACCAGATATGTTTTCTCGCCAGAAAAACATTATAGGTTTCTTGAGCATTCATCTTCAAAATTTTAATTTTTCCTTCAAAGACTTCTGTTCATTCTCAAACATTCTTTCAACTCTTCATTCAAATGAATTTCAAGCTAACTTTCTTCTACTTTAGAACTTCTACATCTGAATTCATCATCATTAATTATTAAAATCAAATTATTTTCATTACCAGACTCGATGGATTTTTTGGGTTCAACTTCCCTTTATTCTTCTTCTTCATATTTGGAAAAAAATCTTCTTTTTGATTTGAATAATTTTATTTATTTTCCTTTGTCTCACTTTGTCTTCCATGATCTTCTTGTATTTATTTTTTTCAATACCACAATCATCTTATTTCCTTATTTATGGAAAATTAGCCGCACTGTGACTAACACCTCCACATTCAAAAAATTTAAAGGGAATTTTCCCTTTGAATTTCCATGTACCTCTTTTCAAATTATTAGAAAACAAGAGAATGATTTATTAGTGATTTTTACATACCTCAATTTTAGAGTCAGAATCACCAGCTTTATCTTTAATAATAATCCCCTTTGACTATTCATTCTTCATATACATAAAACATATTTCTCTAACAAACTTTATTTTTTTCTTCATAGATTTCTATTTTTTCATTTAATATGTTATTAGCGTGCTATGTAAATTATTAATAGATAATGCTTCAGGATATTTTTCATCCAATAAAGAAAATTTTTCATCAAATTTGTCAGGTAAGATTATCAAGACCTTGTAACCAAATATAAAGTCGTTCAGCTTATCACCAAGACATCTAATATTACTCAAAATGACATTCACCCTAGTAAATAATTCCCTAATAGATTAATTCTCACCCATCTTCAAATATTCATACATCCATCTCTATATTTTTAACATTGCATTATTTACTTTGGCATTGACTTAATATATGTTTTTCAATTTATCCTATATATAATTAGCTATGGAAAAACATTTAAATATAAATAAATCACATTCAGAATGCGATTATATTATATTATTCTTGATCCTTAAATCATTCTCATGAAACATCTTATCAACATGTGTAAGTGGACCACTATATTCCATAGAAAAAAATCCCAACTGTTGCAGCTTCAAGAACATCATAACTGATAGGCATAAGATATTGAAGCATTATATCTTTATATATATGATATTTCCTTCTATCAGATATTGGAATTCCTTTACTTTTCACATAGTTCAGGTTTTACATTTGAATGTAATAGTGAAGGGAATCTTACATCTAATGCCACTTAAAAGTTCCCAGTTTAAGTAATGTAACATTATGAGGTGGAGGGGGTGAATAAATTATACTATTTTTTTTATATTTCATTTCAATTGAAAAATCCTTCAACTCATGTTAATGTTTTCAATGACCTACTGAAAACAAACTCAAGACAAATCCACAAGAACACAAATATTTATATGTTTCACAATTTAATAAGAATAGCTAGTCGTTGGTATAGTTTTTAAATGATCTAATGCGATAATATACACTACGAAAACAATCCATGGAAAAAAAAGTAATAAATAAAATTAATCTCATGTAGCACTAAGAATACATACAACTAGTACATGTTCATCCAATTAGCGTAATAATGTAATATAATTTTTTGGTCACAACTCATGTTACCTATGCTTCATTTCAGTTCCAAAAATGTATTGAAATTGTAATACAATTCATCAATTCCTAACCCTGAAGAAAGGTAAGAACCACCTATAAATTATTTTGATACACTAAGTCCGATCTTTTTTTGTTTTATTCCTTTGAGTCTGATTCTTTCAAAATAAAGCCCCTAGTCTGATTTTACAAAAACAAAGAATCGAGTCCTATTCTTTCAAAATAAATCTACCATTCATATTCATTCAAAAAAATCTCCCCTTCAAATTTTCTGATAGAAAACAATAGAGTAGAATCGTCACCACTTCAATTCAAAAATATAGTTGTCATTTTGAATAGAATAGTAATGAATCAGAACCACCCAGGTCAATTTTATATCAAAATGGAATTGAAACCTCCTTCTCTATAGAAACCCATAACTTCTCTATCTTATCTATAAACAAGTATAATATAATTAATGCCTTTTATAGGAGACTGTAAAACTATTTATGAGGGAATCCCAAAGAACATTCCCACTCACACAAATTCACCCAAATATGAATTTCTCCTTAAATTTCGAAGTAATTAAGAAATTTTAAATGCTTCACAATTATTATAGAAACATCATAAATCATCACCTCTTCTTCTTTAGATTCCCATTTCAATTTTCAATAATATTACAATTGATGAAAAATACATGGTTCTGGTTATCTAAATCCGATTATTTCCTAATGATTTCTTCAAAATAATCCTTCATACCATATCTATTTAATGTGTTTATCGAAATCCACATCTCCACTTGAGATACAGTCAATATTAAAAATAAAAGGCTTCCCTTGGAAACTCATTTATAAAAATCCACTTTTAATTATTTTCTGTTGACCCACATGAGAAGACACTTCATTACAATCAAAACATGTTCTAGAATCATGACTTCCTTTATGACATTGAATGCATTGAAGATCATTTTTACCATCATCTAAATACAAATGGTCTGGATACGATCGTCCTGAATATGATCATTTATGGTTACGATAATTCTAGTTATGATTTATATATATGATCATTCGGGTTATGATCATTCAGGTTATGATCATTCTAGTTAAAATTGTTGGGTATGATCATTTCTGGTTATGATCATTCAGGTTATCATAATTTTAGTTGTGATCATTTTGGATAGAATAATTCTAGTTACGATAATTATAGATATGATCCAATACAATATAAAAACAATGATCTTACTGGATATTGTATATTCTGAAAACAATGATTTTTTATTGGTAGCATGTACATTCATTCACTTTTACCCAAGCACATTTATTTTGAGAAACAATTAGCACAACCCTTTTATTTTCTTCTAACCGAATATGATTGATTTGAGAAATAATCAGTGTCTTATATTCCATCGGCATCACCTCTTCCAATGACATCTGTTTTTTTAATGGAACCACATTGACCGACACCACTTTCCATCAACATCACATTTCCCATCGACATCAGCCTGTTTTCTTCAGAACCAACTTCATTGAGACCCCCTATCCATCAGTACCACTTTCATCAGCACCACAGTTCTATCGGTTCCACTTCGATTTCATTTACTCAGAATCCAATTTTTCATAAAGATAATTGATAATTTCAAGGAACAATTTTTTTCTAATTGTTTTGAAAAACAATTGGAACCACTTCGTTCTCTGTCCCACTAGGTTTGATAAATTTAAATATGACTTTACTCTTGTTGTTTTAAAAAATAATCGGTACCCCTTCTTTCATTCTACCATCCAGATACAATAAATCTGTATATGATTATTTTTTGATTGTTTTGAATAAAAATCTTAATATGGTTCTTTTTTTATTAGAAACACCTCTTTCACTCCCCCATTCGGCTATAAATATTTTATCACAAGTTCTCTATAAAAATCATGATTTGTATGAATTTAGAAATAGACAAGTGTCGTCACAATTAATTAAAAAGTTTCACATCAGTTCCAGTGTAAAACAAATGATAATTCACTTTCATCATGATAAATTCCCCAATGAAACCGAGTATTCCTCAAACCAATCAATTCATTTATAAAACTAAATCCCAAATAAATTTTTTGCAAAACAATGTGAAGTGATTTCTTTTCTTCAAAACCAACATTGAAAACAAAAAGTCAATTCATGAAACCATCATCCCCTTCACCATCATCTTGGTCTCAAAAATGTCATATGAGTATGATAATAATTAGGATAATAATCTAGGTGGAAAATTTTGGAGGGTACAATAAAAAACAATTTATGATTATTATGTGATAATGAATGTCTTAATAAACGTTCAAAAATACCATTTAATCATAAATGATCAAAAAACATTTTTATTAAGTATCATTCCATAAAAATTAATGTTTCTTCTTGAGAGATCATTCTTGATTACACTTCCAAAACGAATCATATTGCGGAGGATTTTAAGTATTTTATAATAAGGGAATTATTTGAATAATTGGGGATCAAAATAAATTTTCAGCCTCAATTAATGACTCCATATATGTTCCTATGGAAATAACCCACATTATTTCGGTTATATTGAAGAGTGGTAAAAATTTAAAACATTTTATGATTAATTTAAACCCATTAAAAAATGAATCCTTATATGTGGTTATCATAAAATTTGGTGGGTAATTTTAAAAAAAATAGAGGAAAATTTTTATCCTTTCATGACCAAATAAATTCTTCATACTGAGGGGTCAATTTAATTAAAAACATTTATTTATCTAGTAATTTGGTGTCCAAAAATTCACTATAACAAAGGTTTTAATTCGGTGAATTTTTCAATATAAGTGTTGTGAAAAATAATCAATGATGTAGAAAAATTTTCTAATAAAATAATTTTAAATATATAAGAATATTAGGGATGTTTTTTAAAAAATGTTTTCTATTTTTTGAAAAAATATTTCTTCAAAAATATGATTTTTATGGCGACAAAGGGTTATAAATTTTATAATTATGGTTATCATTATGATAAGATGATGTATGAAAAAGTTGATTTTACAATAAAAATTTTGGAATAAATTACATCATTAAAATTATTCTATATTTTTCATTATTGTCCCAACATCATAACAGAATCATTATCCAAAATTATGTTCATAAATGTTTTTTCATTTAGATGGAAGTAAAAATAATCAATATATGAACCAATGATGTGGTTATTGATAATTTTTTGTAATAAGATTACACAATATTATTGGATAAACCAATATTGGGTCTCAAGAAGAATAATACCCAATGAAATTGTGTAATATTAATATACCATATATATAATTGTAATTGATGTTTAGTAGGACAAGTTATAAAATTGGAGATTTTATAAAGACTTGGGCATTAGAAATTTTTTTTTCAATTACTCAAATAATAATATGTGTAGATAAAAATTTGTTGCTAATGAACTCAAAAAATATATAATTTTGTAAAATAAATACTTAGATGATACAATAATGATTCCAAGAATATTCATAGATAGATTATGTTTTCAGATAGAATGTTTTTATGATGTTATAACACCTAGAAATTTTTTAATGCGTATATGATGATATATGTTTAGAAAGAAATTTTGGTATGAATGAATTATTTAGAGTCTACTAGATAAAGAATAAAAAGATATAAATTTTCTAAAATTCTATTTTATGGATGAAATTATTTTATATATTGGTAACCAAATATTTTCAGTGGTTAATAAAATACCATATAAAGAGTAGTGTATGTCTCACCACAACTGAGTCAGAGTTCATAAACTACTATACAATTATCAATCAAATTAGAATTCATTATAGTGATTATAATGTGATGGACGTTCACAGTTCGACGTGATAAAGTGACATCTGAAAGATTCTTAAAAATTGTTTTTTTGTGATATTTTTTATTGATGGAAGGATATTTAGATAAATGTATGTAAATATATCAAGATGAATTTCAAGAGAGGTAATACTATAAATATATATGTTTAAATGTGTTTTTAAAGAGTAATTGGACATCCAATAACAACTATATTTTTTAAAAATATTACATAATAATATAATTTGAATTTTCAATGTAATGATGTTGAGATATTTTTTGCATTTTGCTTGTAAGTTAACTATGATATGGAAGATTATAGATTTTTTTTATCATTGAGGTCTTGGTTGTTTGATGGAGGATTCATTATTAAGACAATTCATAAAGATTCATGAAAATTAATGAATGATTTAGATGAATTTAGATGCATCTAATGAATTTCATTTTTTAGGAATGAGAAAATAGTTTCCTTTATTTTATACATTCGGATCACCTCTAAAAAGGTTTGTATTATATAGTAAAAACATTATACATCTCATCTTGTAAAAGAAGGCAAATCACTGAAATTTTTGGTGTTATATCAAGTTTCTAACTGAGATTAAATTCTAGTTGATGAAAATCTACCAAATATAGATTCTTATTACATTATCTAAAAGTGGATTTGATTTTTGAAATCATATATAGGATGTGGCCTGATTAATGAAAATAGGAATTAGTTTTTGTGATATTTTATAGTTTTTATAGGCATATTTTGATGTGTAAAGGTTTTTATATTATAGAAGATGTCGTTCAGAAAAATAGGGTCATTTTTAGGGAGGTGTACTGGATGATGTATATTGGAAAAATTCATTATGATCATCATGTATATATTTATATATTTATTAAATTTTATGGAGGAATTATGGATTATCTATTTATTTAATTTTTAAAACCTATCACATATAATTTGTATTATATATTTAATAATAAAAGCATTACAACTAATATGAGTCTATATAATAATTCATATAAGGATATAAAAGATTTATAATAGTAGTTGGAACAAGATGTATTCAGTTATTATTATTATCCAATCTCTATATGTAGATGGAAGTCTTTGTGAAATTTATGCAGTTTCTCACACTAAGGCCTTACCATTAAAATATTTCAATATCGGCAATACATATCTATAATTTCATTCCAATGAAAACAATTTATAATGATGATAACGATGAAACATTAAAATGTTTGCGGTACTTATTTTTTACAATTTTAGTGAAAGATAATAATATATCTAGAGCTATCCCATTATTTATTTTATATACTATTTTGTGTAATATTAAGTACTTTTTTGAGTTATATCATGGGGTGGGATTTGGAGAATGTTTATGAAAATGGAAGAAAACAGGGTTGTTAATGGTTGGAATGTGGTAATAGATAATAGTGTGTCCCAACCAAGAAAATCAAGAAACCTCAGATAGTGGGGAATCACTTTGTTGGCACATGGTATGATAAACTATGCTCACTGAAATGGAAAACCATGAACCGAAAATATAATTGGTGCATTCCTAGAATGTAGTTAGAAGAATCTATGATACTAATCCCATGAAACTCATAAAGGGTATTAAATAGGCATGAATATTATTTAAATATTACCGAAAACCCCAAGAGTCCCTTATTTTAACCCTTAATCGATCTTAGTTTTAATTTATTATTACTGGGTCTCTCTAGATGATTTCCAATCCTTCTAGATTTCAATTTATCATGATCTAACTCCCACATTGAAGATCTCTAAATCTATTAGTAGGTGGATTCTACCCCATTGATTATCCTATTAATCATATGTTCATTTGTCATTCTATTTGTGGATGTTATTCTATATTTGGATAGATTAGGATCTATATTTATTGAATCTAGATATATGTTTATGGAAATAGATATATATTTAAATTGATCTTTGTTTTAGAATCATTATTTAGGTTTATAATAATATATCCAATTTATTTCATTATGCTTTCAAATCTTTGAGGATTTAATTTACGAATTCATCATCAATGAATCTAGGTAGGTGGTCTAATATGTGATTTCTATAGTCATGATGTTGATATTTATTTTCTTGTTTAAGGATTTCTTTAATTCTTAAAAAAATCGAGTGCTAAATTTATTTAGTTACTATGGAAAATTGATTAATTGGTTAACTGCTAAAATTGATGATTAAATGGGGAGTTAATCAGTGGTTTTAGTGGGTATACATAATTATAATTAATTTTTTAATACATTTTTAGATTTAGAGGCATCCCTATTAAATATTTAATTTAATTATTAGTTATAAGAAATATGGATTTGGGATTTAGATACCTACTTAGGGAATTAATCATGAGATGTCAGGATAATTGGTTCTATATAATTAATTATAGAATAACTTATTGAATACCAATATATATGTGTTTATATAATTAATGGTACATTAATTATGGGATATTTATGTCACGATACAGTGGGTATATTACATTGAGATAATTAATTTGTGAAATAATTATTTAATATTGAAAATGTTAACTTGATATAGTTAATTGATGAATTAATTAATGTCCTCATCATACTTAATTAATTGGAGAATTAATTATGGGAAATTATGTGATAAAAAATCATTGAATTAGACATGTAATGTTTAATTAATAATTGATTGATTAATTATTTATGTGTAAAATAATGGGAACATGATCATTATAATATGAAAATTAAGAATAAAAACATGGTAATTCACTTGTGAGTAATGGAATGAGAACATTGTCATTCAACTAAGAAGTATAAATGGTAACATGGAAATAATACTTATATGTAAAGGAATGAAAATGTGGTCATTCTATTGAAAAGATAAAATGGTAACATGTTCATCTTACTTAGGAAATTTAGTTTTGGTAATGTTGAAAATAAAGTGTGATTTTAAGAAAGATAATAAATCTACTCTGAGTTGTGCCCTCACATGTGAATGCTTCAATCATTTACATGATTTGAATAAGGTAATAAGTTACGGTATCACCCTATGTAATTCAATCTCTAGTATGAGTTGAACTGGGTATTATGATATGATATTACCAGGGTTACAATTTGGGCTCTGGCATAAGCTAATGCTAGTTTTGAGGTAGGATTTTACTTAGGAACCTTGAAGTCAATGTGGCTAAATGAAGAATATTTGATTATGTGATATGTTTTTATTTTTTAATTGCAATTATTTAATTATAGAACAACAAAAAATTTATATAACTAGATATTTTTTTAGTCACCATTTGTGGAGGTGAACTGATTTGTAATCACACCCTTTTCATGTTGTCTGTATAGCATCCCACATTTTTATCACATAAACTTTCATTTCATTTTACATAACCGAGGATCTTTAAGGTTTAGTGTCATGGAAACCAGGAACTCAAAACATGAGAACATCATAAAAAATTATTCTTAAACACTTGAAATGATTCTCCTTAAGTTCATCCTAGGTTTATTACTGCATCTCATAACCTGGGGACATACATCAAAAGAAAGGCTGAGCAGAAGGCCCAGTAAGGGAAACAAGAGAAACATTTTACATCTGAACTTGAGATACTTCAATAAGGTCATGAAAAGAACTTTAAGGAATGAAAATGAAATCATGAGGCATATTAAAATAACATTTTTCAGAACTTAAATATATGGCTACAACATTTTACAAATTCAATCATTTCCGTTTCACCAAGGTCCATCCCCATGGTGTCAATAAAAATTACCAAGGTTATTCACCAAGGTATCAGTCTAAATGGTCATCCCTAGAGATTAAGTCTTTACGCAATGCATTGGAGCGCTATCAGGGTGCACCATTAAATTTTCATTTATTGTCATGTGAGACACATATATCATCACCAATCATTTCCAAAACAACCCATATAGCATAAAATAAATGGGTTTCATTTCATAATCATAACGATTTAAAAACTGCTTTAAAGACATGATCTTTATGTCACTTTAAACCCATGGAAAAGGAAATCAGGTCTCATGTATGTAAATACCATAATTTAAAATAGAAAA
This sequence comes from Viscum album, assembly GCA_963277665.1. Taxonomy (NCBI): domain Eukaryota; kingdom Viridiplantae; phylum Streptophyta; class Magnoliopsida; order Santalales; family Viscaceae; genus Viscum; species Viscum album. The sequence continues at coordinate 142,396,697 of OY728138.1, read as the reverse complement.
TTTTGGTATATATGTGAATACCCATTTAGAATAAATATAATTGAGTATTCAATTAATAAAATAAATGATTTTGAGGATAAGAGAAAGGAATTTTGAGACGGAAATTCTGCAGCATAACGACTATGTTTTGGGGTTTTAGAAATCAATGAAAAGACAGGGCACATGGGTCACCCACTCATAAATGATCCATAAAATAGTAGAGGGACATAATATAAAGGTTATAATAACATGGTAATGAAATTTGAAAGATATACCATATGAAATGAAAAACATGGAAGGAAGACAAAAATAAGATTTCTCATAAAAAAAATTCGGCAACCTAACGGCGTCACTTAAACATCAACAAAAATGAATTGACAAGATAAAATATGTTATCTCATCATATGAACATAAAAGATAAGTATTATAGATATAGATATAATCCCCCAACATAATAAAAAGTAATTTTAAAGACTTGACATGTAAATAGAACATTGAAAAATGAGAAAGGTGAAAGAATCCCTTAAAAATTCGGCAGTCTAACGGTGTCACGTAAACTTCAACAAAAATTAATTGACGAGATCAAATAGGGTATCTCATCATATGGAAATAAAATATCAGTATGATAGATATAGAGAACATAACCCAACATAATAAAAATGAACTTTAAAGACTTGATATGAACGTAGAACATGAAAATGAGAAGGGTGAAAGAATCCCTTAAAAATTCGGCACCCTAACAGCATCACTTAAACTTCAAAAAAAATGAATTGATAAGATATAATAGGGTCTCTCATCATATTAACATAAAATATCAGTATGATAGATATATAGATCATACCCCAACATAATAAAAATGAATATTAATGACTTGACAAGAAACTAGAACTTGAAAATGAGATGAGTGAAAGAATCCCTTAAAAATTAGGCAGCCTAACGGCGCCACTTAAACATTTATAAAATGAAATGATGAGATTAAGAGGGGATCTAAAATCATATGAACATGAAAATGAAAGTAAGGGGAATATAAAAGAACATCTTTCAACATATTAACCTTGAGCATAAAATAAATGACTTAAAAGAACGTATTTGAAAAGAAAGAGAGAGGTTGGATCCCTTACCTTAAAACGTAACTCATAAAACTCAAAGGATTGGACCTTGAGGGATTTGGGGCACCGTGGGATGACTATTTGGGAGGTAATGAGACCATGTCTTCTTTGGGGGAGAGTTGGGAGTGAAAAATAAAGGATTAAAGATGGGTATTTATAGGGAAGGTGAGGTGATACTTTAATAATTTCAAGGGACACCTCACATGTGGTTTTCTCAAAACCATGGGCTCTCCCATGGTATTTTCAATGGAGTCCAGCCACATGGGGTCCCCGATACAATAATCATCACCTTTGGTCGGTCAGCCCTTAATATATCTCATGAAACCATCATGACATAGTTATGATGTCATTAAACATATCGAAACCCAAAAACATCATTTTTACTTTTCACTGAAAATTCATCTTTCTCAGAAAAGTCACAAAATTTCACCATAACCAAATATCAATGCTCTGATTTCAAAATTGAACTCCATTTTATAAAAATAATTTTCTAAATATTTTTAATTTAATATTTAAATAAATAGACTATTCACCGAAAATTCATTTTTTCAGAAAAATACTCAAAAATTACCTTAACATAATATCGATGCTCTGAGTTCAAAAATGAAATCCATTTTATAAAATATTTTTCTAAATATTTTTAATTTAAATTTTAATTAAAAAAACTATTCACCTAGAAAAACAAATACTTGAATAATAATTTCTGAAATAGTTATTTACCTATTTTATTGACTCACATTACTTAATCAAGGAGCCTAGATTATATTCATACTTTATTTAAGTGAGATTACAAATCCATTTGGTCACATTACTAATTCTAAGCATAAAATCACTATTTATAATTTACTATTCATAAAAAATTAAGTTGATCTCATTAGACTCTAAATTTCGTACTGAACATATTTGTAGAAGATCATTTTTTGAAAATCATTACAAATTTTTAATTATTTAAGGTTTACATAAATTTTTTAAAAAATATCCTTTCTCTAAGATTCACCAAAAATATGTATACTATATTTATCCGGACATTTGAAAATTCAAAACCTCATCCTAAGAAGAAATCAAAAATTTTATTTAAAACAAAGCTTTACACAAGGTAGTTACGGTCTCCTTACATAGCCCCTTATCACACCAGCATATGACCTAAGTGTAAGGTTTGCTAAGATGAGAGAATCTGAGGGAGGCTCGGCCAACATCGCACAAGTAGTAATTTCTATCAGTTTGAACTTCTCGTAAATGCGATTCTGTTCTAGCTTCACACGATGATGTTCAGCTTGGGTTTGAACCAGAGCAAAGACCATTGGTGCTAACTCCTTCCCATTTTCTGTTATATGGGCTTCGATCGGTCGAATACTACTGAGTGAGGCCATCAAATCTTCTGTCTTTATTAATTATCAAAGATCACTAGTATTTGGAGACAAATTTTGAAATGTTTAGTTTCCAGTGGTCATATTGACCAATGGTAATATAACAGTCAAAACCCAAAGGTGTCATTTTAATCATACTCATGTTATCAAATGAAACAGTTTTGTTGAGTATAAAAAAATAAAATAACACACAAAATCACGAAACATGATTTAATCAAAATTTTGGGTCGTTACAGTCTGATCGGTACCCGAATAGACTTTATCACCAAAGGAAATATTACTGGAAAATGCCACGTGTTAGATGGCTAGTTCTGGGGGATCTCATATAAGGTAACTAAACATGGTTTGGGACCTAATTGGGTTTTATAGTTGTCTTTTTTTTTAGTTTTCATTTTGGACAATGGACATATCTTTAGCATGGTAGGTTTTATTTTTATGTTTGATATTGTATTTCCTTATTTATTATATTGAGATATTGGTATTGTCTATATTTATTTATGTTTATGATATTGTGTATTTTTTTTGTGATTAATCTATTAAAATGAGTTTATATTCTTTATATGAATGACTTACTAGATAGACACTACTTGTCGGTACCCTCCTCAATTTGGGGAAGCATGCCTTGGGCCATGTTTCCAACTGGATTTGGGCACCAACATGTGGCACCCCGTCCAAGACCTTACAATGAGGTATCAAAGTTCGAGTTTTCTTTTCTTATTCAACTATATTAATTTTTGGAAAAGGTATATAGGATAATATAAGGAGTTTTATCTTTTTTATGAGCTCTTGCATGGGAGTTAAAACCCCATGTATGGGTTAAAACCAAATTAATTAGGGTGGGATTATTATTTAATTAATAATTATATTTTATTAAATTAATGGATTTTTGAATTAAATAATATTTTAATAAAATATTATTATTATTGAATTAATTTTTATTAAATATAAATGATCTTATAATTTTATGAATGCAATTGTAATTTTTATTAAGGTTTCAAAGATATTTCTGTCAAAACCCTTGAATTTTTTATAAATGTCGTTTTTATTTTAAAAGTTAAAATTAACATATTTTGATAATTATTTAGATAAAATAAATTTTATTTCAGGAATGATGATGTAGAAGTTATCCAACGCTTAATTTTTCATAATTTTCTGAGATAGTCAAATTTTTGGGTAAAAATTAAATACTGTTTAAATATATAATGGGTCTTATGACATCATAATGACCGAATAGTGATGTAATAAAAAACTATAAGCATTATGTTCAGCCAATATATGTTTTACCATTAAATTAATGTGATTTTGGGTTTGTTTGAATTAATTTTCAAATCATTAATGGACCCCTCAAAACTTATTAAACATCTTGTATTTTTAAATTATTTTCCATGGGAGTGTGACTCACCTCCGCATAACAACCCCATTATTTTAAGAAGTTCGGACTTTGGCCTTATAAAATATTTTTTTCCTCTTCCCTTTTCCAAAAACCATGGGCAAAAACCACGGATGGTTTGTGGTTTGGAATAATTTAATGTAAGGGGACCCAAACATAAATAATAAAGAATTCCATCACCTTTCCTATATAAACCCGCCCAAGCTCCTACTTCCTCCTCACTCAAAGGATTTGGAATTCATCCAACCTCTTACTTAATCTCTCTAGAAGCCTCCCAAGGTTTCCCAAGCTCCCAAGAAGGCTGTCACAAGCCTCTCTCTAGCCTTTGGAAGCACACATCCAAGAAAGGGTTTTTTCTTTCTTTCTCATTTTTGCCCAATTTTCTTTAAGTTGTTTTCCCTTTTAATTTAAATTATGAATGTTGCGGTATGGTTTCACATCTCCTTCATACCACCCTCTTTATGTTTTAACGATGGGAGACTCCTTTCTCTCTCATTAAATGCCTCCCATGTACACCCATCACTGTGCCGAAATTCCGAAAGGAACTTCTCTCTCCTCTTTTACATTTAAGCAATACTTTTGTATCATGAACCTAAAATCCATTAAATTTTTGGGAAATGTATCTATATGACCTCGTTAATGTCCATTACATGTATATATGATGAAGAACCCCTTTATCTCTCATCAACCATTTTTATGAATTCTTATGTCACGCCGCTATGCTACAGAAATTGCACAAATTTTCTAAGCCAATGTCATTGTGTAGTGAATATCGTGCCCATTTATCCATCAAGGGTATTCACCTTTATGCACATTTTCTTATTTATTATAAGCTTTCATGTATTAATTCCAAACTCCTTTATCGTGGAATAATTGATTGTGTTTTATGAATCCATGTTTTATAATCCATGAGGCACACTTATGCATGAAATGAAATGTTTACGAAGGGTGTACCCTTATAGTGCTCCAATGCATTGGGTAAAGTATAGTATCATGATACGTCATGCACAATGAGTGATGACTCATGCTAATTCAAGTTCAATAAGGTTTTACTCGTGATTTATATGCAATGAGGATTTTATCATGCTCCACGTGCAATGAGCCTCGGCTCATGCTAATTCCATGTTAAGTGTTGTTTCCAAAGTTCCATGTTATGATTATCATGCTATATCATGACTTTATGTTCATGTTTCTCTTATGGACTATTGACATGCCTATTGAATAACATGTATTTTACTCCTCATGTTATTCCATGTGTACTCCCTTACTGGGCTTTATAGCTCACCCTTTTGTTATGAATGTCCTCAGGTTATCCCATGCATTGCTAAGTACGAGGGAATTTAGTGGTCATATAAAGGATGTTTTCAATAAAGATTTTTTATTTCATGTTTTAAGTTTTTATGTAATGATACTAATCCCCATAGACACTAAAACTCTCGATATTCTTTGTTTTATCAAGAGAAGTTTTATGTAATAAATCATGATTATGTTTGTAATAAAACAGGGGTTTTTATAGTTGTTATCAGAGGATATGTTTAGTTATTTTTGGAATCAGGATTAGAAAACCCTAGTAAAGCCTTAAAGACAACACTAAGCATAATAAAAACATCCCTATGTTTTGGTAAGTACTGAGTAAGTGGTTTATCAAACAAATACATCCCTGTATGGATACGAGTAGGTAGAGGTGACTCTGGCATAGATGTATCCTATGGGTAAAACCCGAAAACACCGCTTTGAGCTAAACACGAATGGGAACTGGAGAATGACAATGGGCCTTGCTACACTCTTGGTTATGACACTCCTGGGGGATATGCTTTGATAAATTCACAATCTTAATATGAAACCTTATTAAGGGAATTTAAAAAATGCCCCTAAGAATATATATTATAAAGTAGATCATGAAAATCCTAGATTGAAGCCTATATACTCATGAGTTAAGGAGAGAAAAGTTTATTTATAAGTCATAAACATTTTTCTTTTGATTACCCTTTATGTGTTACCCCTAACTTTCCTTTTATTCCATCCTATGGCTGGTAATAGGAGGACTTGGTCTTACAACCGTTGTGATGATCAGTGTGATGACTATACTAATGAGATGCCCAATATAATGGGAGCGGGAATCACGAACTTTGTCAGGCTTCTCTCTCAGCTGACTCAAATTTTGAATAGAAACATGGATCAAGAGGAACGTTCAACCCCCCTTAATAAAGAACAAGTCACTATAGAGAGCTTCATGAGAAAAATGCCTCCTAATTTTAGTGGATCATCTGATCCCATGATTGCTGAACAATGGATCAACTCCATTGAAAAGATCTTCTCCATCCTTCAATGTTCTGAACAATAGTAGGTTCTCCTTAAGACTTATCGTATAGAGGGTGATGTTGATTAATGGTGGAAATTGATCAAAAATATAAAGCCTGAGGTGGATATTGAGGCATTGGAATGGAAGGATTCTTGGAAGATGTTTTTTGATAAATATTTTTCATGCACCCTCCGGCTTATGATGGAAAAGGACTTCCTTTACCTTAAGCAAAAAGATGATGAATTTGTTGGAGCGTAGGAGGAAAACATCACATGTCTTGCACGATACGCTTCCGGCTTTGCCGTTACCCTAGAATGAAAAGTTGACCGCATCAATGGTGGGTTGAAGCCTAGCCTACGGAAAGCATTAGCAATCCGTGACTTAGACAACTATGAGGAAATTGTCTGATGTGACCTCAAGGTCGAAATGGAGATTGGAGAATCACAGGGGTATCATGGGGATAAGAAGCCTATGGTGGACATCAATGCTGGTGGTCCGATGGATAAATCCAATGGTGCTAAGATGATCCAGCACCCCACTTGCTAAATGTTCGGAAAGAAGAACCCTATAAATTACCTTAAGGGGATGAGAAATGCATCAGGTGTGGAAGAGAAGGGCACATAGCTGTTAACTGTTAGCAATAATAACCCGCAGCTGCGATAGAGGAGAGGAATGCTCCATTCAAACCTCAATGCATTTTTCAATGCTATAAATGAAAATAACCAGGTCATTTTGCAAATCAGTGCCCTAATCCAAGGGTTTTCGGAGGCAACCGTAAACCTCCAAGGCAGTAAGGAAGATCTTTTTCCATCACTTCTGCCGAAGTGAACCCCAAAAACAAAGTGGTGACAGGTACGCTAGTTATTCATTCAAGAATAGTGAACTTACTTTTTGATTCAGGTTCTACGAATTCTTTTATATCTCGAATGTTTAGTAGAACAATCACAGCACCACCACAAATCATGCAAGTGAAGATGTCGGTGAGTACGAAAAATGGGGCAATCGTTTCATCCAATTAATATAAGTCCTCCCATGTTATAATATGTGGATTGAATTTCTCGATGAACCTCATCATACTCCCTCTGGTGGAATTTGATGCAATTCTTGGCATGGATTGGATTTAATTATATAGAGCCTACATAAATTGTCAGGAGAGGGAAATCACACTCCATATAGAGAATCGACCCCCGATTCTTTACAAGTGTAAGGAGGAAGATGAATCTCCTTTATCTCCATCATTTCAAGCATGGATATTAATGCCTTTTGAGAACACTTATCTTGCTAGGATGATTGAGTCTAAGGAAGGAACCATCCTTGAAGAAATTACAACTATGAGGGAATTTGCTGGAGTGTTTCCCGAAGAACTTCCTAGTCTCCCTCTTAGAAGACATGTTGAATTAGAAATTTAACTTATACCCGAGGCTTTACCAATATCCAAGACTCCATATAGAATGACTATTGAAGAGCTTGAAGAGGTGAGGAAAAAACTACAGGAGAATCTGGATAAAGGTTTTACATGCCCAAGTGATTCACCATGGGGTGCACCAGTCCTCTTAATCAAGAAGAAGGATGGGTCAATGCATCTATACATCGATTATTGTGAACTTAACAAAATCACCATAAAAAACAAGTATCCTCTCCCAAGAATTGATGACTTGTTTGATCAGCTGCGTGGAGCAAAATACTTCTCCAAGGTGGACTTGCGGTCGAGATATTATCAAGTAACGGTAAACAAGGAAGATATCCCCAAGACTTCTTTTCACACAAGATACGGTCACTATGAATTCATAATAATGCCTCTCAGACTCACTTATGCTCCAAAAATCTTCATGGACTTAATGAATAGTGTCTTTAGAGATTACCTAGACAAATTTGTGGTAGTCTTTAAAGATGATATTATAATATACTCCAAAACCAAGGAGGATCATAAGGAGCATTTAAGAACTATACTGGAGACTCTTTGCAAGGAGAAGCTCTATGCAAAGTACAGTAAGTGTGAGTTATAGTTTAAGGAAGTCTCATTCTTGGCCCATATCATCACAAGAAATGGGATATCTATTGATCCCTCCAAAACAGATTCAATTGAGGGATGGATGAGGCCAACACCAGTAACGAATATCCGTAGCTTCAGGGGGTTAACTGGATATTATCGACGATTTGTGAGAAATTTCTCATGATTGTTCAACCATCTTACCAAGCTAAATCGAAAGGGGGTATTGTTTTCTTGGAGTGATAAATGCGAAGAAAGTTTCAAGGAGTTGAAAAAGAGGCTTATCACCGCGCCCATGCTCCCTTTACCCATAAGTGGGGATCATTTTTTTGTTTTCGGTGATGCTTAATAGAAGGTCTTAGCCTTTGTTCTGATGCATAATGATAATGTTATATCTTATGCCTCAAGCCAGTTGAAAACACATCAATGAAACTATCCAACGCATGATCTGGAGTTGGCGTCGGTGATCTTTTCCTTGTAAATTTGGCGGCATTATCTCTATGGAGAGAAATGTGAGATATATACTGAACACAAGAGTCTTAAATATATATTAACATAGAAAGAGCTTTATATGCACCCGAGAATATGGATAGAGTTCATCAAGGATTATGACTGTTCAATCCATTACCACCCTGGGAAAGTAAACAAGGTGGCAGATGCCCTAACTAGAAAGGATCCCGTGATTCTATCAATGATGAGAATTGAGAAGGGTCTAATCTTCATAAACATGATAACGATAGACATGGGAATCATAGAGAAGGGAAAATCATCAATCCTTTCACAAATGATTGATCAAATGTCTCTTTTGGAAAGGTTAAAGGATGCTCAAAAGGATGATGTGGGAATTCAAAAAAAAAGTGTAAGCTATTGAAAAAGGGAAATCCTCAGAGTTTAATGTTAATGAAGAAGGAATTTCATAGTTTGGGAAAATACTGTGTGTTCCATCAAGTCTGGAGTAGAAGAAGGAACTTTTGGATGATGCACATAGTTCAAATTTCTCTATTCACCCAGGGAGCATAATGATGTATCGAGATATTCGAGAAACTTTTTTGTGGGATAATATGAAGAAGGAGATTGGTGAATATAAATCAAAGTGCCTGGTGTGCCAGCAAGTGAAGGCAGAGAGGCAGATGTCTAAGGGGATGATGTAACCATTTCCCATCGCAGAATGGAAATGGGAGAACATCACCATGGACTTTGTCACCGGAATTCTGAGGACATCCCAAGGAAACAATGAAATCTGGGTTGTTGTGGATCTTCATACCAAGACTGCACACTTCATTTCTATTCTGGAGGATTTCTCATTGGATCAACTGGCACGAATATATATCATGGATGTGGTAAGGTTGCACAGAGTACCACTAGCTATTGTGTCTGACCGAGATCCAAGATTCACCTCTATGTTTTGGAAGAGACTTCAAAATGCTATGAATACTGAACTGAACTTCAGTACGGCCTATCATCCTCAAACTGATGGCCAATCCGAGCGGACTATCCAAGCACTTGAGGATATGTTGAGATTGTGCTCAATAGACTTTAAAGATGGATGTGATCAACATCTTCCTCTGGTTGAGTTCCCTTATAATAACAGTTTCCACTTGAGCATCTATGTTGCACCATATGAAGCCCTGTATGGGAAAAGGTGCAGAACACCGGCATGTTGGGATGAGGTCGGTGAATGTAAGTTGCTTGGACCAGAAATGGTCGAGGAAATGGTGGAGAAGGTGAAAACCATTCAGCACCATATCAAGGCAGCCTAGAGTCGATATAATATTTATTCATATAATCATCGACGAGACCTTGAGTTTAAAGTTGGATACATGGATTTTCTATGCATATCTATGTGGAAGAAGGTCATGAGGTTTGGAAAGAAAGGGATTTTAAGTCGAAGGTACATCAGCCCCTTCAAGATTCTTGATCGTGTCGGGGCTGTGGCCTATCGACTAGCACTTCCACCTACTATGGCCAAAGTACATGATGTATTTTAGGTATCCCTCTTCAGGATGTACATACCAGACCCTTCACATGTATTCTCTTCTGAGGTGGTACAATTGGAAGATGATCTTTCTTATGAGGAGAAACCAGTGAAGATCATAGATCGTAGAGAAAAAGTTCTATGAAATAATAAAATTCCCCTCATCAAGGTGATGTGGAGAAACCACAAGTTTGAGGAAGCGACTTGGGAATCAGAGGAAATGATGAAGCTGAGTTACCCACATCTGTTTTAGTGTGGGAAAAAGAAAAATTCTAGGGCGAAATTTCTTAAGGGGGTAATATTGTAACGAACCAAAGTTTCATTAATGTAAATCCATCTTGATCTAATTAAATGTCTCTTTATGTTTATATAAATTGTAAACTTCTTTGGTTTTATGTTAAGAATTTTGACCATTGCTAATATAGCCGTTGAACAGTGATCACATGATTATTATAAATATAGGGCTTTAACAAATCCAAATTTACTTAGACAAAGGAAACGATGGCCTCATCCAATAGAATTTCCCCATACGAAGCCCATTTGTTGGAGCATGGAAAAGAGATGGCATCCTTGGGCTTCGCTCTGGACCAAGCCCAAGATGAGTTTCATCATGTCAAGCTTGAACGGGAAAGTCTATGGGATATGTGGAAGTTGATAGAAATTAGCACTCGAGTGATGTTATCCGAGCCACCCCAAGAGTATGTCATCATCGTACAACTTACCCTTAGGACATATGAGACTGTTTTAAGGGGTTATGTAACAAATAAATAGTATTGTGTTCATGTACATTATATTTTAGTATATATAAATGAATATACTTTCTTGTCATTATTGATACATTTTAAATAGTTTTTAAAGTACAAATAATGTTTTTAGTTTTTATTTATTTAAGAATTCTATTTTGTTAAATTATGGTATTTTTGAATTAAATAATATTTTAATAAAATATTATTATTATTATTAATTTAATTTTAATTAAATATAAATGATATTATAATTTTATGAATACAATTGTAATTTTTATTAAGGTTTCAAAGCCATTTCTGTCAAAACCCATAAATTTTTTATAAATGATGGTTTTTATTTTAAAAGTGAAAATTAACATATTTTGAAAATTATTTAGATAAAATAAATGTTATTTCTAGAATCAGGATGTCGAAATTATCCAACGGTGAATTTTTCATAATTTTTTGAGACAGTCATATATTTGGGTAAAAATTAAATACCGTTTAAATTTATAATGTGTTTTAAGACATCATAATGAACCAATAGTGATGTAATAAAATACTATAATCTTTATTTTGGGCCAATATATGTTTTACCATTAAGACAAAGTTTATTGGGGTTTTTTTGACTTATATTTCAAAACATAAATGGACCCCTTAAGACTTATTAAACATCTTGTCTTTTTAAATTATTTTCCATGGGAGTGCTACTCACCTCCACATAAAAAACCCCATTATTTTAAGAAGTTAGGACTTTGGGATTATAAAATATTTTTTTCCTCTTCCCTTTTCCAAAAACCATAGGCAAAAACCATGGTATTTGTTTGTGGTTTGGATTAATCTAATGTAAGTGCACCCAAACCTAAATAATAAAGAATTCCCTCATCTTTCTTATATAAACCCACACAAGATCCCAATTACTATTTACTCAAAGCCTTTTAAGTTCGTCCAACCTCTACCATACTCTTTCTAGAATCCTCCCAAGGTGCCCCAAGCTCCCAAGAAGCCTCTCTCTAGCCTTTGGAATCACACTTCCTTGTAAGGAATTTTTCTTCCTTTCTCATTTTTTCCAATTTTCTTTAAGTTGTTTTGCCCTTTTAATTTCATTTATGAATGTTGGGGTATGGTTTCTCACCTCCCTCATACTTCCCTATTTATGTTTGAATTATGGGCGACCCCTTTGTCTCTCATTAAATGCCTCCCATGTACACCTGTTACTATGCAAAAATTCTGAAAGGAACTTCTCTCTCATCTTTTACATTCAATCAATACTTTTGTATCATGAATCTAAATTCCATTACAATTTTTGAGACATGTATATATATGACCTCATTAATTTCTATTACATGTAGATATTATGAGAAACCCCTTTCTCTATCATCAACCATTTTTATGAATTCTTATGTCACGCCGCTACGCTGCCGGAATTGCACCAATTTTCTAAGCCAATGTCATTGTGTAGTGAATACCACGCCCATTTATCCATAAATTATTTTCACCATTATGCACATTTACATATTGATTATAAGGTTACATGTATGAATTTCCCATTACATTATCATGGAATAAGTGATTATGTTTTATTAATCCATGTTTTATGATCCATGTAGAACACTTATGCATGAAATGAAATGTTTAACAAGGGTCTGCCCTTATAGAACTCAAATACATTCTGTAATGTATAGTATCATGATACGTCATGTGAAATGAGTGTTGAATCATGATAATTTAAGTGCAATTATGGTTTACTCGTGCTTTATATGCAATGAGGATTTACTCATGCACCATGTGGAATGAGCCTTGGGTCATGCTAATTCCATGTTAAGTGTTGTTTCCACATTTCCATGTTATGGTTATCATGTTTTATCATGCCTTTATGTTCATGTTTCTCTTATGCTCTATTGAAATGCCTATTGTATAACATTTATTGTACTACTCATGTTATTCCATGTGTACTCCCTTATTTTGCTTTATATCTCACCATTTTTTATGCATGTCCTCAGGTTATCCCAAGCAATGCTAAGTACATGGGAATATAGTTGTCATGTAAACAATGTTTTCAATAAATATGTTGTATTTCATGTTTTAATTTTTCACGTAATGATCCTAAGCCCCAAAGATACTAAAACTATCGATCTTCTTTGTTCTATCAAGAGAAGTTTTATGTAATAAATCATGATTTAGTTTATAAAAAAATAATGGTTGTCATATAAAGGGTGATAAAAGTTGATGCCAATAATATTACGTTTTTATTGGAAAGAATGATGTCTCTAATAAACATGGAAGTTGTGGTAAATTCAATTTAAAATATAATGATGCTAATTTTTTAGATCAAAGACTATATATCATGATAGATATGGTTCATGATGAAAGAATTGTTTTGTTTAATATGATAGAAGGTAGTGAAGCATCATTGTTGTTCTTTCCAATGAATATTTTAATTAGGCGTTGTTTTTTAGAGATTATAGAAAATTTTGGGATGAAATCAAGAGATAGAGAAATGTTATTCTGGAAAAGGATGTTCCCTATAAGTGGAGTTACAAGATCTCAAAAACAAAATCTAGAAATTGAATGACCCACACAAAAGATTTATTTTTTCAAGCAATATTGAAGAGTGTTTGGAATGTTGTACATAAGGAATGATTCATGGTTAGAATATTCAAATGTAGAAGGAATGAAGTGTGTGAATAATTCAATGATTGTATGAAATATGAGTTTGTCACTGAATAGACTTATGTGACCAATGTGACGTCAAATGGGGGTTTGCACGACATGTCCCGATCTTACATGACTTGGCAGATTTTTTATACATGGGGGTACATGATGCAGATAAATAATAGGTGACCCCATATAATTTTAAAATCTCAAATCATAGAAAAATACATAACTTTGAATAGTAGAGTAATTTTACATAAATGTATTTTTTTCAATGAAATATAGTTGTGCATTATAAGGGGAAGTTTCATGCAAGAATATAGTTTCCCACATGATTCAAGTTGTTCCCTAGTGGAATTTAATGAAAAAAGTTAAATCATGTGCAAGATCCATGTTAATTGAATAGAAGACACTAAAAAGGTGGAATAAAATATTTGAGTTGAGCACTTGTTGTATATTTTTTTAATGGTAGTTCTTACTAGCTTCTGGTTAAGAAAGAAAAGAATTGCCCAGGAAGATCAAAATGTGAAAGATGATTAAGAAGCACTGAATCATTGTTTTTGCCTATTTGTGATAAAAATGTGCAAACACTCTTGAAGATTGTATTAAATATTCTACATGAGTGTATGTGAATATTTTACTCATTATATTCCACATCAATGGACTATTTTCTAGCGGATTTTGTGTATTATAATGTTTCTGTACCATATCAAAGATGTAGCTACTCATTTTGAGTTGTCAACATTATAAATATTTAGTTATTATGGATGTATTTTTTTATTTTATTTAGTAGGGAATGAACTCTTTAATATGTGGGGAATGTTTCCTTAAGAAATGAAATAGAGAGGTAAAATATATCACTGATTCACCTCCTTCCCCTCTCAGTGATACATGGATCCTGACTGGAAAACTTCATGACTCTCTTATGAGTCTTATTTGTGCGGACACCTTTGAGCTAGATTTAAGAAAACTTGAACGACGATCTAGATTTTTTGTACATGAGATAAATATTTGAAAATTGGGGTATCATTCATATTATACAATATATAATATTGAATTCATCCATGTTAGAAATAAGGTTGTTGTGCCTATGAGCATATTTGACGAGCTTGTGTGGAAATTTCTTTCTTCAAAGTGTGTGGTACATCTGGGTGAGAAAAAATGAACAGTGAAAAATAATGAATGTTTTTTGTCTAATTATTATAATGGATATATTATGGTTCATGACCTTATGCTTTACCTATCAGTAGGATAAGTCATGGCTTTAATGAACTGGTTGTTTGTGGCAACTGTTTCCGAATTCTGAATTGAAGTGAGGTGATGTGATAATGGAATTTTTGGTGTGTATCCCAATGATTCTTGGGAATAATAATGATTTTGGGGTCAATTTTGTTCAATTGATGAATGTATCACATTTTTTCTAATTTGGAAAAATTTCATTGTATAGAAGTTTGGGGAGCTATATGATTGGGAGATAATCATTCTATATGGGGTTCCACAGACTAGGAATTTAGATATTGACTCATGTTTCACATCATAATTATTGTAGGTCTTCCATAAAGAACATGAAACACAATCATTATTGAGTATATCCATCCACCAATAGACATTTGGGATATTGGAGTATATTATTCTAGTGTTTGAGTATATGATGAGAGAATGTGTCCTTGAATTTTGTAGATCTCGGTCGAAGGAATTTGATTTTGTGGAGTTTTCGTACAATAAAAACGGTCAACAAACTATATATATTGAAACATATGCAGAAATTTATGGTAGACCATTCAGATCATCACTATGTTCAATGGAGGTATGAGAGTCATAGTTTTTAGGACATAGTCTCATGTAAGAGATGTCAGAGAAAGTTCTGCTGATTTGAAAATTTGTGGATAAGAAACATAGTACATATAGTTTTTATAATGTGAAAATAATACATCCCCTAGGTTTTATAGATGTTGATTGTGTATTCCTTCGGTGTTTCCATGGTTGGGCAACCGCAGGATTCAGAGAAATAGATTGTCGGCACCCAGGTTTATTGTACCATTCGAGATTGTAGAGAGAATCATATCGATGGAATACCGATTGTATCCTCCCCAAAAATTAATCCATGTGCATGATGTTTTACATCTATCAGAACTTCTTTAATATCACCCCAACCCTTATCATGTGATTGATGTTCATGATGATTATCTGGAGATAAATTCAACCTTTGAAGAGCATCTGATAAGTGTGTTGGATCATAATGAAAGGGTGTTATGGGGAAACACGGTTACAATAGTTTATATATTATGGAAAACAAGGGAAGGTAAAGAAGGTGTCATGGGAAATATATATATATACGCAGGATCAACATCTTGATATATTGGCTCATATTTTTGAGAAGCTAGCAATTTCAGCTCGTGGAAGAGTTGTTATAATGTTGGTAGATTGTAATATCATGGCCATTTATAGATATATCTCAAATTTGATTTCATGTACTCATTCATTAAATTTTGAATAATATTAAATGGATATATAACATGGAGTATTTTTGTCTGAAATTTCAGAAAAATAGTTGAAATATGGTATGGGCATGGATGGCATACTGTTAGTGAAAATTGTGCATCCCAACATAGAAAACCGTGAAACCCATGATAGTGGTAATCAAATGGTTGATGCAATATTTGATAAAACAGTAAAATTGACAATGAAACCCCTGATCCCAAAATATACTAAAACACTATTGTTTCATAGTTAGGAGAATTCATCTGCCTCATCCTATGAAGATGTGTGCCACAGCCCAAGAAACGGTGCATGAGAATTAATTGAGCTTGAAAATTATTTTAAAATTTCTATAAACTCGAAGGACTCAAATATTTCAACTCCCACATGACCCTAGTTCATATTTCAATCTTTTTAAGCTCTCTAATAAAACTCCAAGACTTCATGACTTCCTTTATTTATGATCTGAATCCTGGATCTATGATCTCCACCTCTCATGAAAAGTTGGATTTATCTCGTTGATTATCCCATTAATCCTTCCTTATTCATTTGATACATTGGTTAATGTAATTATCTAATTTTATGTATCTTGAAATTTTTTTGGTGAATCTAGATCTAGTGTAATGGAACATTATCTATATTTAAAGTGATCTTCATTTGCGAGTCCTGGTTAAGGCTTATAGATCGAGATTCGATTTACGTCATTATGCTGCCCATATTTTGTGAATTTCCTCTATGAAATCATCATCAAAGAAACAATGATGGAAATATAATATGATATTTCCATATTCATTATTTTTATATTTATATTCTTCCTTGTTTTTAGATAATTAATTTTATACTATTTATTGTACATTAGGGTTATTTTGTTGGGATAATTAGTTTTAGAAATAATAATGTGATATTGAAATGGTTGACTTGAGAAAATTAATTTATGAAATAATTAATGTCAATGAAAAAAATTATTATTTGGGGAATTAATTATGGGTATTTATTGGATAAACTAATTGAAGAGTTAGTAATGTAATTTATAACTAATAGTTTATCGATGAATTAATTAATTTTCAAAGAATTTAATCATGGTAATTTTAATGTGAAATGTATGAAAGCAAACATAGTCATTTACTTATGATTAAAGGAATGGGAACGTGGTCATTAAATTGAGAAGTATACATGGTAACATAGAAATTATATTTATGAGTAATGGTATGGGAACATGGTTATTCTATTCCAATTTAAGAATGTTAGCATGCCCATCTTACTCAGTAAATTTAATACTAATACTGTGGGAAATTAAGTGTTAGTTAAACAGTGGTAATAAAGGTAATCCTTAATGTGTAATATCTATAGAATACTTCAACCTCTGTAATGAGTCAAATTAGGTACTGAGATATTATATCACAGCCGAATACTTTTATCTTTATTATGATTTGAAGCAGGTATTAAGATATGATATCACCAGGGTAACACTATAGGCTACAATATGATCTGAAGCTAGTATTGAGGTACATATATCCATAATAAGACTAGATTTAATGTAGTTCAATAAATAATAAATGATAATTTGATAATATATAATTTATTATTTTTTATAATTATTTATAAATCCAAATACACTATTATCTAACAAGATATTGTTTAGACCCTAGAGGTGGTTTCCTACAGAGTCATACTCACACCCTATTCGGGCTTCCAAATCGGTACCTGAATATAACTTATTATTGTTGGACAAGATAATGAAAAAGGCCTTGTATTAGATGGATTGTTGGTGTTGGATCTCATATAAGGGAACCAATATTGGTTTAGTATGCTCTTGGGTGTCTATTTTTTTTAGTTTTCATCTTCGACACTTGAAACATACATTGCCAGGAGAAGTTTTCTTTTTTAGTTGGATATTGTACATCATAATTTTTATCTTGATATATTGGTCTTTTCTATGGTTATTTATTATTCAAATATTTTCTACTATTTACATGGGTGTTTACTATAATAATAAAAAGTGTATAGTCTCCCCATGATTAACTTATTAGACTATTCTGCTGGTCTCCAGCATCTAGAATTTGGGATGTTGCACATTAATTCATGTGACCGACTAGTTTGGGAAACCGATATTTTGAACATGGCATGGTACATTAAATTTGTAATGTTATAATAGATCACAAATTATTTAACTCCAATTATAATCTTTGGTTTAAATATTCTAAATAACACCAAGTGATTTGAGAGGTAAGGTACCCCATGTCATATGATTATTCAGGAAAGTCACTACTCCGTAAAAATAAAGTAACTCATAACATAGATTTAAAAAATTATAATTTATGAAAAAATAGATTTATAAAACATATTTTATGTCTTTTAATGGAGATAATTTATATATTCAATGTTTTTATTCCACCCATTGATGATGATGTCGTTATGAAATTAACCAGAAAAATAAATATTTACATATTCAGAAAATATTATTAAAAGGGTTTTGGGTCTCAAGAAAAATAATGAAATAATGGATAAAAATGAAATTAAATTGAAGGAAATACAAATTTGTGGTTTTTAATTTAAAAAATATCATGATGTTTATATAAAGATATCATAATAGAAGATAATGAATGTATTGATAAATAAGTCGCCATACATAATGATGATTCGTACAACATCATTGTGTTTATACATTAACTTTAACATTATAATAATTAAAATAAAATAACGAGGTTGGTTATTGATATATTTGATACAAAAATCCCCACGTTGGAAGAAAAATATCAATTTTCCCTTAATGAAATTAATATATTTTTTTCATTTGAGAAGAAATAATTTGCATTCATACTTAAGGTGATTAATGAAGATATGGATTGGAATATATAATGAAACATAGGATTCATGAAACTAATCATAAGTTAGTGGAAATTTTTGAATGAAAATAAATTAATTTAGGATTTAATTAAAATGAATGATTCATATCAATTATCATAAAAATTTGATAAAAAAAGGTAGATGAAATTTCAAAGGAAAACTAATATACAAAATATTCATGTATAGAAGAATCGGAAAAATTACATAAAGCAGTAATAATATTTATATAAATTATAATATGGATGATTATAAAGTAAAAACACTATGTCTATGTGAAGGAAGTATTCCTATGATTTTGATGAATACAGAAAAATATAAAATAATCATCATAAAAACATGTCATGTAATAAAAGTATGAATTTTTTGTGTTAATTTTCTTTTACATTTTCTTCAAATGATGAAAATAGGTAGGATATTATAATATTATTTTATAATTTCATTAATAAGGGTTAAATATCTGTTAGTGATGATAAATAATATGATGAATTTTATAGTGAGTATAATTTTAGATTATAAATATATTCATGAAATGGAAATAACAAAAAATCCCAATAATGATGAAAAAAGATGATATAAGAAAGTGCAATGAATAATTAAGTTACGAAAGATGTCTCTAAATAGAATTATGTGTATATTTGGGATATAAACAACCACACGTTTAATCATGATGAACTATGATTGATGGTCGGTGATATTTGTATGAAACTAGATTATAAAGAAGATGAGTTCTGTAAATACAAATCAATATTTATTGAGGTTTAATTCACATAGTATAAGTGGGGTGCTGATTTTGATAATGATTCAAAGGTAAAGGAGTAATTGTCACATAAATGACTTATTTTAAAGTTAAATTTCATTTAATTTCCATTTCTGATTTTTTTGGGGTTTCTCAAGCTGTTACGGTGGAATGTGTGAGTTTTTGTGAATTGGGCCAAACTAGGAGCCCAATTCTAGATTTAAAAATAAGTTTGGTTTATTTTATAAATTTTTCATGTTTTAATATTTTTCAACCATTACAATTCCTAAATGGTATCCCTTGACATATTAACACCACCACGGTATTTTGGAGCCTTTAGAAATCCATAACCAAGGTGTATATGGGTTTTTATTTAAGGGATTTGGCTTGCCTGAAAGCCCAATTCCAATTTTAAAAAGAAAATTTGATTAATTAATAACTTATTCAATATTAAGGTTTTTTTGATTATTCCAAGCCTCAAACATGCCCATTGAAACCCATCCGCACGACCAACCTCTCTCTCTCCTCTTTGGATCTCTTCTTCATCGCGATGGAGTGCTGAACATAATAGGGTTTTGAAAATCGAGTAGATTTGAGGAGGTATGTTCGTTCCATAATAACTTTCTCAATTATTACTCTTTTCCCACCATTCTAATTCTTAAATTACATCCTCATTCTTATTCAAACAACCCCTGAATTTGGGCCATTTTAAATTTTATATACTCGTGGTTTGGGGAGATTAATTTATGATTTCTATAGTAAGTTAGTCCATTTCATTCCCCTTTCAAATTGCTTAGGGTTTCATTCTATTTGTTTAGATTTTTGTTCCTTTTCCATGAAGTGAAAAATTACCAGGTGGTAGGGTTTCAGACATAGTGTTTAACCTTGGGTTTTTTTGGTCTTTTATTGTGGTTTTAGGTTTGATCTAGGTCCCTCTTGTTGTGACGGTGGTTCGATTTGATTTTCGCACAAAGGATTCAAGGTTTTAACTAATTTGGTAGGTGATTCCATTGTGCAAGAAATTTTTGTAACATAGCACTCTATGTTCATGGGATTTTCATGTTTTTTTTAATTTGAATGTTTCTGCAAAAATTGGTTTTAGTTTCATTTATAAAATCAAATGAATTTTAGGTTCCAATTTTTGGTGAAATTGGGTGGTTTTCAAAAAAATAATTTATTGGTTCATTTAGGGCTGACCAATAATTACATAGTGAATTTTATTGAACTATATTAGGACTTAAAATCATGTTTTTAATGTATATTCTTTCTGTTTGTTGCTGCAAATGTTTTTTTAAATGGTGTTTGGGAAGCAAATGGGCTTTAAGTACCATGTTTGTGTGAAAATGAGGGTTTTTTAAAAGATATAACTTTTTGGTTCACATGGGGCTACCCCAAAACTGAATTTGTGGTTTAATTAAATTTTATTAATCTTACATTTTGTTTTGTTGACTTAAATGTGTGCACATAGTGCGCAAAAATGGATATTTCAAAGACATTTGGGTGCAAAACAATGGGATATTTTGAGAGGTTGTTTTATTGAAAATCAAAATGTTTTGTTGTGTGTTTTAAATTGTATAAAGTGTTTATATCTACTGTATGGAATTTTTGTGACCAGTACTGGTGTTTTATATGAAAAATGATGGGTTTTTTTGCTAAAATTGTTTGTGCACAAAAAGGGGAATCCCAGGTACATAGGTGGTAGGATATGTACTAGTACGGCTAGTGAACCGGATGGGTCGTGTCCCTGTTTCACTGAGAAAATGGATAACGACAACTCTAACTAAACTATATGGATGATATTTGGGTACCACTATGTTATGGGTATGTTCCCTACTAGTGGTTTGTGCATGGGAAAGGATTTTGACATGGATACTATACACCGAGTTACGAGGTACATAGGGCCCAAGACTATCTAGTTGTCTATGGGTGTTCCTGATTTCTGTGCTTATTGGATTTGTGGTATTTACCCTTTATTGGGGTATTTTTGGAAGTACATTACAGTATCTCACATGTCTATATAAATGTGAGAACATTCTGAATTTTTTTGGTTGAAAACTGTTATCAATTGAAAGTATCATTTCTTGGATTTAATCACTGCTTTTCTTTGCGTATTAAAATTTATTTCTTTTTCATATTGTATTTCATGCTCTTTGGAATCATTTGGTGGTATCATATTGGTATTATTCTTACACCATAATTACACCCATTGGGTGCAAGTAGACTTGGTTATGTTTGAATCGGGTAAATGATAGGCTAAGGGTGATGGCAGTTCAGGGTGTTAGTCACCATCCTTGGGGCGGACATGTAGAGACGGCCTGGGGGTGATGACCCATGGTCATGTGGAGTCCATGGGGTTGTTTTCTTGCTATTCCATTGTGTATTTGGACCTTTTATATTTAATTTGAACTTATGTGTTCAGTTCTGGATTTTTGTATAAACCTTGATGGTATGAATTTTTCAGATTCATTTTATCAAATATTTTTGGTATTTTATGTATGCATATTCGGGTAAATTGTTCCCAAACCAAGATAAATGATCCCCGTGCACCTGTTCCAGCCCATGGAGATAGGGAACACCTTTAGGGCCTTGTCATGGGTTGAGTGGGGTGCCGGTTTTGGCGGCGACCAGATTCGGTTCGTGACAAAATGGTATCAGAGCAGGTTCACTCACTTTGGGACACGTTATTTGGGGAACAATCAGGATAGTCTGGAGTTAGGATTATCCAGACATGGCATTCCAGTTATTAGTAATGTGGCTAATTAGCACATCTCGTGATGGGATTCAAGTCTCCAAGAGGTGTGGGGATTTAAATGAGTCCTTTGGATTTATTGGATTGATGATGATTAGGGGAGATGAAAAGAGAGTTGGGTTAATGGTCTCGGTGAGCTCGTAGGGCCTAGAAAACCATGTGGAGTAGGGGATATTCCCTATAACACTCTATGTGATAGTTAAGTGATTGGAATATGGAATCCAACCATATTTCTAAGTCTCCCACTGAAACTAGTTTCATCTCGCATGGTCTTGTGTTCTTTAGTTTTAAATATTAGAACATTGGTTTTACAGTGACTTGGTTTTAGGAAGTATAATGTTTTTTTAAATGATTTTCAAATAAATATGGAATGGTTTGATTTATGAAATGGTGGAACTGAATATTTAGAATTATTTTTAAATGGAAAATTATGTGCTTAAACCTCTTTTAAAAGCAGAAAATATACTGAAGTTGGTTTTGAAAAAGTGTTTCCAATAGAGTTCTCTAAACTATTGAAATGTGTTTTAATGGGATGAGATGTTTTGAAATTAATGTTTATGAATTGAAAGTGAGTTTTCATTTAAATGATTATTATTTTCTGAAAATATTGTTAAGATTTAATTTGGGTTTGATTTCTTGGTTAGAGGTTTTGAGAAAAAGGAGGTATTGGTTGACAATTTTGGTTTTGAAAAGTAGAAAGATTTTTTTATTTTAACCATTAGTATTTCCATGAGAGACCACATGCATGGGGTTATATGGGATGATGGTGGGTTAATGGCATGGATGGATGAGTTCTGGGATGGATATGAGGATGGTGCCCATTATGGCACAGAAACATGCATGTGTAAAGCCCATGGGGTAGTATTGGTGGAGACGCTAACCACTGAATCATTTATTTTCAAAAAGATGATTTTAAATGAAAAACATGGTGTATTTATTACTTGTTTGGGATGGTGGGTATTATGTGTTTTTTTAAATGTTGATGTTGTGGGAGGTTTTGAGTCTAAGAACCCCTCTAGTTTTATTGTGTTTTGGGTTTATGTTTTGTTGATAAGCTGTGTTGATGGGCCGGTTAGTGGTCTCATCTGAGAAATGTTTTGGGATTCTTTTACAGTGTTTCCATTCATGTGTTTAGATCTGGTTTGTGGAATATCTTGACCAATGGACCATATTGGTTGGGTCCTTAGGTTTAATCATTGGATAAGGTATGCCCCTTATGGTTTAGTGCACAACTGAAGTGCAACGTGGATTGTTTCTCCACTCGAAGACCCTCCAGTTGATCAATATAAGGAATCTTTTTCTTGAGATTTTTAGATTGAGTCTAAACCCTTTCCTTTATTGGTTTTTTGTATCCTATTTTAGTGGGAGAGTGATCATAGAAGGTTGAAAAAGACCTTATCCTCTTATGTTTCCTAATATTCCGATGGTGTACGTGGCCTGGGGTTAGTAGCATGGATGAGTATATGGATGGTGTCTAAGAGGTCATATTTTTCCTTCGTAGTCGCATTGAATAAGGAGTTCACAATAAACTACCACTGTGGGAAATATTTTCTTGGGAGTATATTGTGGCAAATTTCTAGAATTCTATGTTGTTTGGGGATGTCGTATAAGGTCCCACTCCATGCATTGTTTATATCAGTCGCAATGGTCAGGTTCAGTGAAGCCTTATGATTTCGTGCACTCAATTGACTTTAAAGGTGAAAGCTGTGCAATCCTCTGAGAGAATCATTATGTTGGGAAAATGTCTCCCTTCAAGAAACATCAAAATTTTCCATTTTATATAAAGGTGATTATAGGTGTAATTTACTTGTATGTTTTCTCACTCGAAGAGACATAGTGTGATGTGTGTTCATTTTTTAAGCCCTTGTTTCAGTGAAATATCGAGTTAGGGTAAAATGAGTTTGCAATGTGTTATGTCATGAGAATATTATTGCGGATTTTAGTATAGTTTCTGGTGGCACCAAAAGAAGAATTATCATTTAGGTGGGCTTCCAAATCCAAACGGCAAGGTTGATGATGCATCGATCATTTGCGCTCTAGCCGTAGGTCTCAGAGAGCAGCTGACATGTAGTTAGGGGAAATCTCAGGGTTCTTTAAACCCATGTACAATGTCTTATCCTCATTATGAAAAATAGTAAGAGTTTAATCCTCTAGTTTCATCATCTTTCTTTCTTTGTTCCCATTATGTGGAAATAATTTGAGGGCCTTGTACCTATGTCATAACCTAATGTCATTCCCTCCCCCTTTAGATTCCATTGAGTCATTATAGAATGCATGGAAATTTGGATAGATGTGCGGAGGACATAGATTGTTTATGATTAGTTAGAAAAATGTTCTAGGAATCCATGCAAAAAGAATGATTTTCATAGTTAGTGCAAAATTTCCCAAACTGTGCGGACTGACCCTGTGGCCTTCCCAAATCATTAAAAAAATTGGGTCCTTCTGTGTTGGCCCATGTTGGTCAGTTAAGATGGATGGTTTTATGGTGGGGAGTCCCACTATGATTCTCATGTACTTTACATCATAAATTGTAAATGGAATTCTACAATTTGTACTAGGGAGTTTTTTCAGGCCTCCCTCTATTAGTGCCTTTATTCTATCTTGGATAATAATATAGTTTGACTCTTATGGTGGGGTGCCTATTTGTGTACCCCCATACCAATAGATCAGATATTTCCATGGTCTTTCCATGGTGGTAGGTAGTCTCATTTGGAACTTTCTAGATACCAAAATATTCCTTGAGTAAGCATTGGGATTAGAGATCTCCCAATGGTTTAGTTAATGTATGGTAAGTGAAACCTTGTTCGAAATTGTTGTTCTTTTGGGTGAATTGCTGGAGTCTTATTCAGATAGTGTTTGAGGAGTTTTATTTTGGTATAAAGTATAAATGTGATTGATCATTTCAGTAATGTGTTGTAATTTTGGGTTGTTAGATTAATTATTCCTTATTTGATCACTGGAGGTGTTTTGGACCTTGCGGCTGAAGCTTGGAAAAGAAGTACATCTTGGTTTATCGGTTGGGTTTGGATTTCGTATCTGGCCTTTCTGTAGATTTCAGGGAATGGAATGTTTTTATAGTGGGGATAATTGTCACATAAATGAATTATTTTAATGTTAAATTTCATTTAATTTCCATTTATGCTTTTTTTGGGGTTTCTGAAGATTTTATGGTGGAATGGGTGAGATTTCATGAATTGGGCCAAACCGTGAGCGCAATTCCAGAGATAAAAAAAATTTTGTTTCTTTTATAAATTTTCCATTTTTTTATATTTTTCACCCATTCTTTTTCCTAAATGGTCTCCCTTGACATATTAACACCACCATTTTGGTTTGAATCCTTTATAAATCCATAACCAAGGTGTATATGCCTTTTTATTTAAGAGATTGAGCCTGCCCGAAAGCCCTATTCTAGTTTTAAAAAAAAAATTTGATTAATTAATAACATATTAAATAGTAAGGAATTTTCGATGATGCAAAGCCTCAAACATGGACATGTACCCATCTACGCACCCAAGCTCTATCTTCCCTTTTTGGTTCTCTTCTTCATCATAATTATGTTCTGAACTTCTTATGGTTTCGAAAATCGGGAAGATTTGAGGAGGTATTTTCATTCCATCATAAATCTCTCAATTATTACTCTTTTCCTCCATTATAGTTCCTAAATAGCCTCCTCATTCTTGTTCGAAAAACCCCTGAAGTTTGGCCATTTTCAATTTTAGATATTGGTGTTTTGGGGGGATTCATTCATGATTTCTCAAGTAAGTAAGTCTATTGCATTCCCCTTTCAAATTTCTTAGGGTTTCATTCTATTTTTTTAGAGTATTTTTCCCTTTTCCCTGAACTGAAAAATGACCAGGGAGTAGGGTTTCGAACCTAGGGTTTAACCTTCGATTATATCAGTCTCTTATTCTGGTTTTAGGTTTGATCGAGGTCCCTCTTGGAGCAGTGGTGGTGCGATTTGATTTTTTCACAAAGGATTCCAGGTTTTAACTAATTTGGAAGGTTATTATGTTGTTCATGAAATTTGTGTGACTTAACATACTATTTTCATGGTATTTTCATGTTTATTTCATTTTAATGTTTATAAAAAAATTGGTTTTAGTTGCATTTATAAAGCAAATGAATATTAAGTTCCAATTTTTGGTCAAATTGGGCGGTTTTTATACAAATCTATTATCGGTTCATTTGGGACTGACCAATAAATACATAGTGAATTTTATTGAACTATATTAGGACTGAAAATCAGGTTTTTAATGTTTATTCCTTTTTTTGTTTCTGAAAAAGTTTGTTTAAATGGTGTTTGGGAAGCAAATGGGCTTTAAGTGTCATGTTTGTGTGAAAATGGGGGTTTTTAAAAGATATTACTTCTTAGTACACATGGGGATACCCCAGAATTAAATTTTTTGTTTAATTAAAGGTTATTGAACATAAAGTTTTTCTGGTGTCTTAAAAGTGTGCACGTAAGGTGTAAAGTTGATATTTCAAAGAGATTTGGGTGCAATACAATGGGATATTTTGAGAGGTTGATTTTATTGAAAATCAAATTGTTTTGTTTTGTGTTTTTTATGGTATAAAGTGTATATAGATACTGTATTATTTTTTTTGTTACCAGTAGCGGTGTTTTATATGCAAAATTATGTGTTTTTTTGCTGAAATTTTTTGAGAACAAAAAGGGGAATCCCAGGTACATAGGTGGGCGGATATGTACTAGTACGGCTAGTGAACCGGATAGGTTGTGTCCCTATTTCACTGAGAAAATGGAAAATGACAACTCTAACTAAACTATGTGGAAGATATTTGGGGAACACTAGGTTATGGGTATGTTTCTTACTATTGGATCATGCACGAGAAATGATTGTGATTTGGATACTTTATACCGAGGTACAAGGTACCTAGGGCCCGAGACTATCTAGTTGCCTAGGGGTGTTCCCGGTTTTGGTGCTCATTTGTTTTGTAGTATTTACACTTTTATTGGTGTGTTTTTGGCTTTAATTTACAGTACCTCACAAGTCTATTTAAATGTGTGAACATTCTGAACTTTTTAGCATGAAAACTGTTATCAATTGAATGTTGTGTTTCTTGGAGTTTATCGCTGCTTTTCTTTGTGTATTAAAACTGCTTGCTTTTTCACATTCTATTTCATGCTCTTTGGAATCATTGGGTGGTATCCTAATGGGATTAGGCTCACACCCTACTTACACCCCTTGTGTGTAAGTAGACTTGGTTATGATTGACTCACATAAAGGAAAGGCTAAGGGTGATGGCAGTTTAGGGTGTTAGTCCCCATCCTTCAGGCGGAGTTGTGGAGACGGATTGGTGGTGACGACCCCTTGTCATGTGGAGTCCATGGAGCTATTTTGTTTTTGTTTCATTGTGTCTTTGGACCTTTTTTATTTAATTTGAACTTATGTATTTAGTTCTGGGTTTTCGTATAAACCTTCTTGGTATGAATATTTCAGATTCAATTTGTCAAATATTGTTTGTGTCTTATGTATACATATTCAGGTAAATCATTCCCAAACCAAGATAAATGATACATGGACACTTGTTCTAACCAGTGGGGTTATGGAATGCCTTTCGAGCGTTGTAAAGGGTTGATTTTGGTTCCGGTTTTGGCGATGACCAGATTCGGTTCGTGACATGAATCATCTAAATTTCCTAATAATCACAACTCTGTGATTCATTAAAAATATTAACCCACAATCAATGTTTTTTTATTTTACTAAACATGAATTTTTCAAAAAACAATGTTGTTAAAACATGGGTTTAGAATGGATATGGGAAATTACCTTATAAATGAAAATGTAAAATATGATCCAGAAGAAATATTTCCTATTATATGGGATATTCTCTATGGATTGACATATGGAATTGCAAAAAAATAATATAAGGAATGAACATTTTTTAACAAGGATACTAATGTTTTTGATATCATTTAAGTAATTTTATTTATCTAAATACATATTATAACAATTTCAAATAAATTTATATCTATATAAATTTTATGGAATTAAAAGAGAGAAACAAAAAAATTAAATAGAGTAACTTTCCTACGATCCAAGAGAATATAACGGGAAAATATAATTTTGTTTAGAAATTTACAAATAATTACCAATTTTATTACTAAGAAGATGATTGTGAAATATGTGACCATTATAGACACTATTGTGAGTAATTTGTATAACATATTCAAGGTAAATTTTGAAAACATTGATAGAAAAAAGAGTTGAAAAGTATGAAGTATAGGGAAAGTAATTTTTTTGATAGAAATTCCCAACAAAGGGAACAATGAACAAAGAATTGATTCATGATAGTGGTTATTCATTCCATATTATTGTAGATATGATAAACTTGAATGTCTTCAAATATCACCATTATAGAAGTATTAAATTTTCTAAATGGCAGTTCTATTAAAATCTAAGGATATAAATAGATGAGATAAAATATTGAAATATAAATTCAAACTATAATTTTTCTTTGGGATTCAACCCAACATAATGAATACAATAAATATTTTTTTATGATGGAAAGGATGTTATATTTTTTAATTAATCATTTACCATAAATATTTTTATAGATATAAATGTTTCTAAAAAGGACGAATGAACTAGTGATAATCTATTCATAATTCAAAATATTTCAAAGTAATGTTACATATATTATGATGATGAAAATAAATTGTGGAATATAGTACATTGTAATCTTATCAAAAAAATTATTTGTAATATATCTATAGAAAATAATATAATGAACATCGTGAGATTGGGTAGAAAATATTAGGCAATTTTTTAAACATGAATGAATAGATGTATGGTTTCTTTTAAAAATAATAATGGTAAAATACAATCCACCTAGGTAGAGATATCCTACACTATAATTTTTTTGGATATGTAATACATCAATAAAAAATAATTTTTCTTTATAAATTATATGAATTTTGGATTATTTCAATCAGATGAGAGAATTAAATTTTATCAATCATAAAATAGAGTTGACAGATATTTTAATGTTTTTCTGTTGGAATATTTAATGAGAGGTAGGAATTAATATACTAAGCTCAGAACTAACAATGTAATGGAGTACACAATAAATTCATTTGAATCATATATATATAAATATATAATAAAACAATAGTATATTTCTCTATATACTAGCCATCAAAATTTAGTGGGAGAAATTAAAAATAGAATTTTACTATCAATAAAGAAGAAGTGTGTTGGAAGTTTACAACATTTATATTTTTTTAGAGAAGTTTTCAGTACTATAGTTCACTTATAAAATAGATGTTTGTTATGGTTAGAATGCAACATGAATTACAATGAAATGTTTTAAAATAAAAAAACCAAATGTGATTTATTTCAATGTGTTTTTATGTCCTTGATTTATTATGAATAAAAATATATATCATGGAATGTTTGATGAAATGGTTGATGTGTGAATTATAATGTGATATCCATCGAATATATGATGTTATCAATGTTGTGATAAAAGTATAAAAATTTTAGTGGCCTCTTAATATATGAGAGTTTATTAGTATCCATGAATCATAAAAAAATTAATATGGAATCAATGATGCTTATGAAGATATAAATATCAATTATACTAAAGATAAAAAAATGAAAGATAATTGTGAACATGAAAATGATCAAGAAGAAAAAAATGAATTCATTTCATGGAGAATGTATGATTAGAATTTTCCATCTCAAGTTTCATAAATAATAATAATTTGTTGAATTAGAGAAAATCATATGAAATTAGGAATAAATAATAATAATTAGGATAATGTTGACACTAGTGAAGCAGATGTCACTTGTCTCATAGGAGGAAACAAAAAAAATAATCCTTTGAAGTAAGAAATAATGAGTTGTTAAATGTGATGAATGAATAGATAGATCATAATAATAAAATGACACATGTGATCTTGTTTAATGACTTAAAGGAAATTATGATATATTAAAAGTGTTGGTGTTATTAAATAAATATAATGTATATTGAGAAATATTGAGAAATAAGTATCAATTTATGTGAAAATATTACTCATAGAAGGATGTATTATATTTTGAATAAAAAAAATCATCTTTTGTGATATTTGATTCTTTTAGAAAATTCTTGGACATCACTTAAAATCATTGATAAAATTTTAATCAATTAGATGTTAAGTTGTATGTCCTATATATATATATATATATTAATTTTGGATGATTTTAATATTGAAGAAACTATTCATATCAGACCTGATATATTTGAAACCATGGTGTGTAATCTAAATTATGATTTGTATTTTTTAAAATAAGCTCTATTAGAATGTTATTTCAAAATAAATATTTTCCTAAAAAAGATAAACATTTCTTTTATAAATGTGACTGATTTTTTATATAATAGAAAAAAGGTAACTTTATTTTCATTATTTAAATCTAGGAAATAATTATTTAATATCACTTGCATAAAATAGCTAATCGGATTTTAGTGGAAAAGAAGAAGAAAATTAAATAGTTAGTTATCAATGATTTTAGAAAATTTCAATTATAAAATATTATACAAATGTAATGATAATTCATTATATCACAAAAGAGGTATTGAAGGGAGTAATTGTAAAAGTTTATCCTAGAGGATTCAAAAAAAATTTATACTTTTATTTCGATTGGAATAGTGTTAAGTAAATTTGATGAGAATAATATTATAAATACTAATGTTTTCAAAAAAAATTATTGCATGATTTATATATTTTATAGCTTCACGGATAGAAATGGTGTATGTTATTACAAATTGTAAAACATACTAGAGTGATCTAAATAAATTATACGTGATGAAGCCTAAAATAAATCTTATGTATGTTAATATCAAATTTCGTTATAGATTGATATATAAAATAGTTTTAAACATAAACGTTCATGGATGAACTATTTCATAATTGAATGGATATACGAATGTAATAAAATCAGTATCCGAAGGAAAATTATTCATGGTAAATTGTTTTTTGATATGGCATTGAATGGAATAGAGGTTAGTTACATTAAGGATATTAGAAGTAGAATATTTTTTCCTCACCCAAACATAAAAAAATGATTTATATTAAATCTCACAAAAATGTTTTTTATAGTGGATTTTCAGAAAAAACTATTGAGGATTCAATGTGATAATCAATGATCCCATAGTGAATTAAAAAACCCTTAATATTCATGAAGTATTTTTGAAATCACCGTACAAACTCACCAGATTGAATTTGATAATTTTTACATAAATCAGTAACGATCATTTTCAGTGTCATGATGATTATATTTTTTTTATCGAATAAAAATAAGAATTATTGGATAATTTATTTAATGAATAGTTAAAAGAACAAGATAATGTTTGGGGTTGTTAGAGAATTCATGAAGCTTATAGACAGATTGTGAATATTTTGGAATTAAGGAGAAGTTCTAAAGAAATTCAAATATTTTTTATGAGGAATTTGTTTCCTATAATTTATACATATAGTGAACCTATGGATAAGGAATGAAATAGATTAATTAGATTTAAATAGTTTTTCGAGGAATGTTTTCTGAAACTCAGACTATTTTGTGGAAGAGTGAGTTTTTATACATTATTATATTTGGGTTAATTAAAAGAAAATAAAATATTTTATAGTTCTAATATCTCATTTATGATTCAATTAGTGATAATGAAAATATATTGTGATCATATTTATCGAATAGTGAATTCATATATGTGATCTGAAAATGTGTCTGTATGAATGTTTTTAAGTGAATTTTTTTTTCATTAGAATAAAACATGTGATAAAAATAGTCTTATTTTCTATGATGAAAACCTAATGAAGAATATCATATGGAATAAGAAGGAAAAATGGATGTATCAGACCACCATATTTTAGGAAATATTTTCATTTAAAAAAAATTAATTACATTAATTGCTGGTGTTAAGGGGAACACATAGTTCTATATAATCATGATATATTGTTAATATTTTTTAAACATGAATTTTATAACATGCACATCAATTTTTTATATTAATAATAATATAAAAAATTTAAAAATTATGTGTCAGGGTATTACATAATGAAAAGATATTTATCAAAAAGAACATATTTTTTATTAAATCAATTGTATGATTTAAAAATAAATTATTTATATCTATTTTTGTGATAAAATAATGAAACCAATTATTTAAAGTATTATAAAATTATTATAAAATGAGAACTAATTTTCATAATCAATTTTAAAAATTTATCTTAGGGTGAATTTATGAAAATTATATGAGAATACTAATTTTTTTTTTGTGAATAGTGAAATTTATTGTTTGTTATAATGTTTTTTTATGTATTGACACATAATTTAAAATGATTAATCAAGTTAAAATATATTTTAAATGTAAAATTATCCTAATAATTTTATTATTAAATAATTTTAGGTCAATATAATCAAATTCATGATGACATTTTATCGTGACTGTTTTTATACTTATGATTTTATTTTAGAAATCCTTTGTTTTTGAATTTGAGGGATTAATTTTAATTTTTATGAGACAATGTTAATTGAACATGAAAAGATGGATACATTATATTAAATAATAATAAATAAAAACTATATATTAATTTGAACTTTATTTTACATAATGATAAATTAAAAGAAAAAATATTAATTATGGTGATTAATGCTAAAACAGGAATACTGTGGTGTTAAAAAATAAAATTGATTAAAATGACAAAAAATTTCCAACTACCATTTTCTGAATATATATACCTTATATTATCTATATTTTTAAAATGATATATTTTATATTCTTATATATTGTATAAAACATGGGTAAACATTTTAATTTAAAAAATGAAATTGTGTCAACTCATGTGCTTATAAAAGTGGACACACTATCATATACACTTCTCAAACAAAAAAATCGTGACAATTTATTCCCGACCAAAATAACTTCTTAAATTCAATTACAATTTTCATGATGCCTTAGTTATATTATTAATCACTCATATGAATTCCATACTTGAAAAACTGAAGAGTTAGTCTAAAGAGGAGGTATCATTCTAAATAGAGAATTTTTTACTTAATCTTCCAACTCATTAAAATAATATCAAAATATGTTGATAAAATGACATCAGTATATTTTATATATTTATTTTTTATTTTTTCAATTACATAAACAATATCTATATATTATTCTATCATGTGTGAAACCAAACTGTCGGTCTTATGTACGAAAGATTACCCGTTCATGAATTTTTGTAGTTTATTTTTTATCACCTCATATTATGGCTATATATAATGAATAGTTTATCAGATTTATATTATATTTATTTAAACATTATTCTTATATAATTATAATATATTATCATCATTCTAATCTTATAATGCTTTTGAAAATGATTACATATCTTGTTTGTACGTGAAGACTACCACCTCCACAATGTGATATAATACATTATATATTTAGTTATTAAATAGATGGTAATAATTATAGATTTAATGCTTATATGTTATATATATCAAATAAGTGTTATTCATTAAAATTGAAATATTATTATAATTCATATTTTCTATTTTCAATAGAAAATGAAATAAAAAATTCATGCGTACATACTACCTACAATCCACAAGAATGGTGAGATTAATTTTGTTGTCCAAAATTAATGGAGTTATCAATATAACTAGAAATAATATCAAGTGGAAACAACTCTGACCAATTATTAATAATATAAAATCCTATAAGACATTCATCATAGACCTAACATAATAACTACATACCTCCAAAATCATACGCATCACCATCACCATGATAGGATAATTCCTCCGCAGTCACCAATTCCCATTCTGAGCATTCCTAATGCTTCATGACTTTGGAATACCTCCTTCGAATATTCAACTGCTCCAATGTAAGAAATTCATTATTAATTTTTATACCATTAGATCTAGTGTACATTGGATTCGGTATATAGGAATAATCCTTCATTGATCTTCTTCGCAGCGAAGTTGTCATAACCTTTTTATTTTCAGGTAATATCTACCTCCCTCCCTGAACAATGTCACTAAATGATGTCTTGATCATGCCACCATCATTTTCTTTATCACTCTCAAAATTATCCCCCACTTTACATGTACCTTCATCTCTTTATACAACACAATCTGATTCGGCTTGATATGACTATTCGCATCAATCATAGCAAGACAGTTTGGGTGTTTTACCATCTCATAAAATGCACATATCCCATTTCCCATTTCATCATTTTCTGCATCCTCTTCATGAGTTTCAATGTGCATTTTGGCATCCACTACCTCTTGCTCAAGCCTTTGAAATCGGTTCCCTGTGGAGATCGTGACTAACACACCACCATCCGCACCGGCCTGTCCATAGCGCCCATCCACACATAACTTTGGATCTCCCATACAAAGACTAGCATCACAGTTCTTCACTATAGTAGGTAGCATTCTATCCTCCATGATAGACCCCCCTATTACCTTCAATCACACCTCTACTGTGGCATCCCTTTCACTGACTATCCACAAAAACATCTCCCTCGACAAGACCACCCTCCTTCCAGCTAACATCAAGGCCATAATGAGGGGCCCCTATCTCCTACTGCCATTCCCCAGTAACCACAAAACCATTTGAGGACATACCACCATCCTTGAAAGCACTCATGTTGGAAATTCCATCACCACTAGTCTTGATGGCACTCATGACATCAATTCCCGGAACATCATCCCCCATATTCTAGTCCAGTCTAAGCCTATTCAGCAAAGTAGAAACCAATGGATTTTTTGGGACTTCTACTGGTTGTTCCAGAACCACTGCAACCCGAAATCCAAAACAAGTAGTGTTGCCAATCACATCATGCACAACAAACATCCTCCCCCTATCAACAGTTTTACGTAGATTTATCTCCAATCCAGATGGCCTCTTGCTCATAGCTCCCCTACGACAAATATAATCTACGTGCCCCAATCTGTTACAGGTTAAGAAATAGTCAGTCCATGATTTGTAGACCACTACCTACTTCCATCTAAACTCCACACCCAATTAAATACCGAACCATTCCACTAGAGGCTTAGAAACATCAACCTCAACACACAACCGAGGGATGACTAGATGACTCACAGTGGCTGTACGAACATTGAAACACAGGAAATGACCTACCCGGTTCCCAAGCATATGTATAACCGCTGAATTTTGGAAAGGTAATGGAGGGTGAGGATGACATACCCATATCGGAATGATGGTTGGATCCTGATTCATGTAGAGATCGAAAGTCCTCCACGGATGAAAAAACATGAAACCACTACAACACCATGGGGAATTGTTCCACAGACGATTTAGATTTTCTTCAAAGGTGAATCGAATCATAAAGTGGGGTCTTTTCAAAATGTAGACGACCGCACACTCTGGAAGATCCCATTATCCAAAAACTAACCGATCGAACTCATCAACAGATGGTCTTTGAAAATTAAACTGAGCCACCAGAGTCAGAACTAGGTGACTCATCAATTCAGGGAACTCTTACACCGAGATCGGGAGCTGATGATTACCAAGAATAAAGTTCAGGAACATTCGATCTTAAAGAAATCACTGGGAACTCAAGAAGAAAATTAGCTTTGGGGAAGGGAAAGAATGGGATTCGTGGCTTCGGAGGCTGTAGAATCAGACAATCCTCCCGCATCCCACCTCCAGGATGGGGCAGAATCCTCATTGGGCATGCTAGGGTTCAAAAACTATTTGTAGAAGCTCTCGATCGTCCAACCTCTCTTATATATATTCTCAATATACATATATTAGTATCATATATATTAAATATATATCATGGTTAAAATTTTGGAGATGATGGGGCACGGGTGAGTGTAAAAGGATAGAAAATACCAAACCATATCATGTATTTAAAATTTATGTTATTACCCAAAATACATGTTCAAAATTATATTTTTAAAAATTGTGAAAATAAAGGAAATAATATAATAATATATGGAAATATATATATCTGTATGTTTTTAGATTATATTATTAACTAACCAATAATTTTTATTCATGATGTTCAAATTTGTACAAATAAGGTCGAGTCATGAGGTATGCAATTTCAATAGAGTTTATAACTATGGGAGATACATTCTATATTCACCACTTATCCATTTTTTTGGTCATAAATAAATTCAACGAAGAATTTGTGGAATAAAAATATAAATTTAATAGTGATTTCCATATCAAAGATTGGATATTTCCCTCATGGTTCTTATGATTCCAAATTTATCATTTTGGTATTGGTATTCCTCTTACAAACCCATAGTTTTTTAGGATTTTTTATGATTATGCTTCCAATGTTTCAATATTTTATATAAATATCAGTAAACATATTATCATTCTTTTTATCTTGTCATTTTATGATGATACATGTTTTCCGTTAATTTTTCCTTTTTATCTACTCAAGAGTCTAATATAATTTTTCTTATAAAAAATACATTATTCCTCTCTTTGATTGAATTAATTTTTCTTCCATATAGATATATATTAATAATTATTTACTATTTTTTATTATATAATGAATTTTTGATAAATAGTTAACACATAATTCACATTTTATAAATTTTATCAAAATGAATCTTTCAATCATTTTAAAAAAGAAGAACATTTTAAGTTTTACCAAAAATTTGATCGTAATAATAGTTTTAAAATTCAAGATGTTAAAATAATTTTCTTCCCAAATGAACTCTTAGTTTTGGATGATTCCATTAAAAAATTACATGTTGGTTTAAAAAATTTCAAAATTTCATCGGAATATATTGTTTTAAATTGGTTTTTTGAAAATTAAAATTATATTTTAACTATTAAATGATCTAAATGATAATTAAAATAACATTTTCATCAATGATGGAATATTTTGATAATACATAATTATTAATGATTATATCATCAAAGGTGTAATAACTCAAATCTTCATTACTGGTCTGTTTTTCTTTTTCTAGTAGTTTTGGAAAAATGAGGAAAATCTGGATATTTTCGGAGTTCACGTCGTGTACTTTATAAGTACACACCATGTACTTCAATGCATCTAGAAGCAGTATGTTGGTCGTTTCATGGCCACACACATGGCCATGTAAGGGTGACTTGGAGGCTGTGTAATGTGAAGTACGGAAAAGGAATGTACACTCCATGTACTACAGAAGTACACGCCGTGTACATTTTTTTCTTTAAACAGACCGGGGTCACGTATAATCGCTATTTTCATCTTCTTCTTCTTGTATTTCCATCCAGAGCATCTGAGGAGGCTGATTCTTTTCCAATCTTCCAATTTTCACCAATTATCTGAAACAAACATCTTCGATTAAAATAGAATCGCAGCGGTGAGTTCTTGGTTATTCTTTGGCCGCATTTCATAATTCATTCTCTTTTGAGGGTTATAATAGGTTGAAAATTTTAGATGTTTTTGCAGATCTACTCCATTATAAGCTGATTCATGGGCCGAGGTTCAAGTATATCAATCTCTTAGGATCGAGGTAGGCGGTTTGATGCCTTATGTTTAATGTCTTCGAGTTTTTGTGAAAAAGTGTCAGATTCCCATGTTTCGGGTATTCCAAGTTAGGGATTTTATTCATGTTGTTTAATTTCCTTATATTTCTTATTACCTTAAGGATAATTAATAAAGATTTATTCTTGTTTCCATGTTTCAGGATCACCCCATGGGCGTTATCCCTGTTTGACTGTTATCATCGTTTGGCACAGTTTTCCTGCAAGGCAAACCCTATTGCAGTTTCTAGTTTTCTTGTTATAACTGATTGCATGTGTTGCCTGCTGTTTTAATGCTTCTCATGAATTTTTTCTATTATCTAAGTATTTTTCAAACATACTTAGGGATGCTGAAAGTTGATTATTCACGACTGGACTGCTCGGGGATATGAGAACCTTGTGTGGGAGACCAAAGAGGGAATAAATGGTTTAGTGCTTCGCTAGGGGTATGTTGTGATTAGTTTCATACGCAGGACCTATGGGAATTAGACTTTGTGCTTCCTAATAGTTTCCTTATTTTACACACATATTGGGACCACATTAGTAATTATACATAAGATCTTCCTCAGAGAGTCTGTATCTATCATTACAAGACCACAGGGGAATCGACGTGAGTTATTCCTAGAGTGTTTGTGCCTTTGTATGTTTACTTGAATATAGGGGTCTGCTAGTTGATCCACCCAGAGATTCAGTGTGAATGTGGATTGTTTAGTTTGTTTAGATGAGTCTTCCAAGCCAAAGCACAAGCTTGGATCTTTTTTCCTTCTTGTTTGGTAGGTAGTCTTTGGATGCCTGTTGTGTTACCTTGTCAAATGATTGTGAATGGAAATTTGTAGGATTTTTTACTTGTGTGAACCTATTTCATTACTACATTTACTTTCATTTATTCTGATATATTAATCACTTACAGCAGGGCACAAATATTGTGGTGGTTGCCTACTAGGATAAGTCTCACACCCTATTTGGGTCCGGTTTTTCAGCACAAATAGGTTATATGGATGTAGGTGTGGGTAGGGATTGTGGACCCTCAACTTCAGGTACATGATTACTGGTTGGAGATGGAGAGCATAGGACTGAGCATAGGCTTGAGATGCTGCTGGAGTTACAGTTTTCTTTTCACAATTTGTTTCTCATATGTATTTCAGCATGTTTTTGTGTTTGCTGCTTTCCTTAGATACTTGTACCTACTGCATCATTATCATCATTACTATATATTCATTGCTTTCGATGTTTAGTTTCAGTTATTGTATGATGTTTACTGCTTCCTCTATTGACTATTATTTCATTTCCCTTGTATACCTTATCAAATGAGGGAATAGTTTCACCGATGAATCACCAAGGACCACGCTGCTAGTCAGCAGCCTCTGGCGTTTGGGAAAATGCTCTTGAGGTCATGTGGCGAATCAGGTAAGGGGGTTGGGTTATGTAAATCCCACATCGAAGGAGGAGGTGCACGAATAAACCCATTTAAGTTGTTCTGGATACCTCTCCCATCATGATGCCTTTTCCTGGGGGCTGCCTGATGAGAAGAACCCAGGGAAAACAAAAATGTGTGGGCTAGGCCCAAAGTGGACAATATCATGGTCGTGGGCTAGACTGGGCTTTTACAAAAGGACACAATACAGATTTTATATTGGGATGGTTTATGTCTATTATGATATGATATTTATAAAATGAGTTACATTTTGACAGGTTATGTAGTGATTCTATGATGAAATATTTAGGAAACCCATAAATTTTCATGGGTAATTAAATGATGAATGCTTTATGATATTATAGAATAGAAATAAATTGATTGTGTGATGGGTGGACCTATATATCCCTCTAATTAATTGAGTAAATATTGATAATTCATTAGTTAATTATGTTTGGCATGAATCATATTTCTATTATTTATGTTATGTGTGGACCTGTATTTATTTCCATAATATAGTTTATGGACCTTCTTTCACTTCCATAAGTTGTTGCATAGATGTTCTTTCACATACATAAAGTCATGTGTTAGCCTAATTTCATGCTTGTAAGGTGATACATTGACTTGGTCATGCGTCCATATATATATGAGAGGGACTTATTTCATGTCATTAAATTATTTTGTGATCCATTTTATTTTTAAACACTTTAAATTTTTTATAATATGATGTTTATTCCAATGATCTATTTCTGATACCATTGTTATGTTCTCATAGATCATGCTCATTTATTTTCACATGAAACATATGTTAAGTCAAAAGTCTTCTTTTGACTTCTATATCATGTTTTGGAAATCACAAATGTATTCTATCATATGTTTGTATATTACAATTGTCTTTTATCATGTTTATCGTATCGTATGATGTTGATCGTACCGACCAAATCGTATCGTACTGACTCTGTCAAACGTATCGTACTGACTCTGTCAATCGTATCGTATTGACTCTTTCAATCGTATCGTACTGACTCTGTCAATCGTATCGTACTAACTCTGCTATTCAGATGATCATTATTTGTTTTGGTACATTGTCAAAAACTCTCTCTGCATATGAATCGTACTCATGTTTTACATTTCTATATATCTCTTGTCCTAACAAAACGATGTCGTTGAGTTAGTTACAAACTAATCAAAACGATGTCGTGCTTTCTGTTTCAATATGACCATTGAAGGCAATATGACAGTTGGAACCCGAGGCCGATAAATAAAAGGTCATTTGAAGCTGAGAACACAACGATGAAAAAAGAGAACGAATGAAGAGACTCTGTGAACTACGAAAATTCTAGAGAGAGACACTGTGACTTCTCTCATCAGCTTTGTGCGTCCGATCATCGTATCGAGGGCTTTCAAGTAATTGAAAGACAGAGGTGCCGATTACCTGCAAAATCGAGGGCTGCCGGGAATAGGCAGACAGACGTGCCGATCATCGTATCGAGGGCTGCCGGGGATAGGCAGACAGACGTGCCGATCATCGTATCGAGGGCTGCCGGGGATAGGCAGACAGACGTGCCGATCATTGTATCGAGGGCTCATCAGGGTGTTGGTGAGACAGACCTTTTTATCCTAGGTGAAAGGATAACCCTTCTCTTTGGGTTAAAAGAATTGTATTACTTTTACATTTCCGATGTTGTATTAGAAAGGGATTTGTGTTGTTTCCTTTCTTCTTTACATATTCAATTGTAATTGTTTCAATTACAATCATTCTATTACATTTTGTATTGATTGGTTCTATACGCTTTAAGGTAGAATCATTCACATTTGTATTACTCTGATTATTGTGTTCACCTTGAATACAATTGTTTTGCTTTACAATAGTTTTACAATACATCATACCTTTTACATTCAATACAATTGTGGGTGTTTGTATTTGTATTAGTTTAAGATCATTTAAACTAATTTCTTTGTTACTAAAACTCAAAGTTTTTAAACCTACAATTCACCCCCCTCTTGTATTGTTCCATCTAATAGACTTTTATATCTATTATTCGATCCAACAATTGGTATCAGAGGAGGTCAATAGATAATCTGAATCCTTCTAGACGACCAATTTTCGATGGGAATGATTATGAGTATTGGAGAGATCGTATGAAGACTTTCGTCATCAATACTGGTGTAGACAATTTTATTATGCTTACTGGGGGTTACAAAATTCCTGACAAAGAAGTTAGCACTTTCACCAACCAAGAGAAGCAAGAATATCAACTGAATTACAAGGTACGCAATACTTTATTATGCTCTATGACCAGGAATATATATAGTCAGATATCTTCATGTGAAGCAGCCAACTGTATTTGGAAGAAATTAGAAGTCACTCATTTTGGTACATCCAAGGTTATAGAAACAAGGAGAGCAATGCTTCGAGCAGAGTATCATGGATTTGTTTTTCCTTATGGAGAGCCAGTATGTAAAGTGCAACAAAGGTTTATGACAATTGCCAACAGCTTAAAATCTATGGGAGAAAAAGGTCTTGATGATGAAGCTCTTGTTGATAAGATTATAGATATTATGCCAAATGAATGGGAGTCAAAAAAGAACAGCTATTGATGAAAATAGAAAAGTTTCCCAGATTACTCTTGATGAACTCTTTGGAACTCTTCTACAACACGAGACAAGAATGAAGAGAGATGCTGATTTCAATAAGAAGAAGAATGGGAATGGAAGTGTAGCTTTTGCATCTAAAGCTAAAACACCTGAAAGGGTCACAAGGTCTAAATCCAAGAAAGTTGTTGTATCTGATTCAAGTGATTGTAATCTTTCGGATAATGAGTTAGCCAATCTT
The DNA here is from genome assembly GCA_963277665.1 of Viscum album. Taxonomy (NCBI): domain Eukaryota; kingdom Viridiplantae; phylum Streptophyta; class Magnoliopsida; order Santalales; family Viscaceae; genus Viscum; species Viscum album. The sequence goes on along the minus strand of OY728138.1, from coordinate 142,354,650 downwards.
GCTCGGAGGATGAACAAGATTGTGGGAAAGAAAGATTTTCAATATAGATTCAAAAAGAAAGACAGGAAAGATAGGAAAGATTCAGAGGTAACTTGTTATGAATGCAAGAAAGCAGGACATATAAGGCCCGATTGTCCTTTACTGAAGAGGAAAGATAGATAAGAGAAACACTCTGAAAGAAACAAGAAAAGGTTTTATAAGACAAAGAAAGGCTTAAAAGCAAATGATACATGGAGTTCAAGTGGTAGTGATTCCTCAGATGATTCTTCAGAATATGAGACGTCGGGACAAAGGAATATTGGACTTCTATCCAGACTACCAATTGAAGATCATTGTATCATGGCTAAGGTACATAATGCTGAAGCTGTTACAAATGTCTCTTTAAATGCAAATTATGTTGATAATAGATATTATGAATCTTCAAATGATGAACCCTCATCATCAGAAGATGATACTTTACCTTCTTTTGAAGAAGTTTCTAGATTTGCTATGTTACTTGAAAATGAAAATTTTAAACTCAAAAAGAGATTTGAAAAAGAAAATTCTAGAATTTCTATTTTGACTAAAGAAGTATCAGATCTTTCTAACGATCTTGATGGGAAAACTTCTGATTTTGAAAGTATTTTGAAAACTCTTGAGAAAGTCAAATCTGAAAAGGATAAACTTTCTAAGGATCTTGAAACTTCTATTTCAAAGAAAAATATTTTAGAGTCTAACTCTAGTTCAAATTCAAATGTTTTAGAAAACAAGAATTTGGTTTTAAAACTAAAGTCAGAGATTTTATCCTTGAAAAAGTGTTTGTCAAACTTTACTCATGGAAAAGAAAACTTTGATAGGATGTATTCTCAAATTAGACCGTTGAGAAATCGTTCTGGTCTTGGTTATACTTATTCCAAACCTGTTTTTAGTAATAACTATTTTGTTCCTCAAAAAACCATTTTCTGTTCCAAGTGTCAATGTGGTGGACATTGGAGAAGAGATTGTTCTCTTAACAAAACTCAATCCTTAGGATTTCATAAACCTCATTTTTCTAAACAAATGTGGATTCCTAAAATTCTTTTATCTAACCCTTCTGGATCCAAACAAGTTTGGATTCCAAAAATCTAATTGTTTCTTTTTCAGGGAAACGAGAAGTGTATCAATAAGAACATTTGGTACATGGATAGTGGTTGTTCTCGACATATGACTGGAAACAAAGATTTCTTTGAAAAGGTTATCAAAACAAAAGGTGGAAAAGTTACCTTCGGAGATAATGCTCAAGGAAAGATTGTTGGTATAGGTAATATCATTTTTCATGGAAAAGTTCATATTTCAAATGTTTTATTTGTAAAAGGTCTTAGGCACAATCTCATCAGCATAAGTCAATTATGTGATGAAGGTTACCTTGTGAATTTTAGAAATGATAAGTGTCTAGTTCACAATTCCAAGGATGAATTCATTCTATCTGCCCATATGCAAGAGAATGTTTACACTATTAACTTAGAAGACCTTAGGAACCAAAACTTTCCTTGCATAAGTGTAATAGAAGACCAATCGTGGCTATGGCATAGGAGACTAGGACACTGTAATTTGAGAAACCTAAGAAAACTCTCAAAGAAAGGACTTGTAAAAGGGCTACCGGATCTTAGATATGATTCTTCAAAAGTCTGTGATCCTTGTCAATTTGGCAAGCAACATAAAACTAGCTTTAAACCAATTAATGAAGTTTCAACTTCTAATGCATTACAGCTTGTGCATATGGATCTGTTTGGTCCTTCACAATCTGGAAGCATTGGAGGAAAATACTATGTATTTGTTTTAGTTGATGACTTTACTAGATTTACATGGGTCTACTTTCTCACAAAGAAATCTGAAGCCTTTTCCTATTTCAAAACTTTTAGAGCCCAAGTTAAAAATGAGAAAAACCTACCATTGATAACTATTCATAGTGATCATGGTGGTGAATTCCAAAATTCAGATTTTGAAACTTTTTGTAGTAAGAAAGGTATTACTCACAATTTCTCAGCTCCAAGAACTCCTCAGCAAAATGGGGTTGTTGAAAGAAGAAATCGTATTCTTCAGGAAATGACTCGAACCATGTTGAGTGAATACTCAATTGCTAAGCACTTTTGGGCTGAAGCTGTAAGTACTGCCTGTTATACTATAAATCATGTTTTAACTAGACCATTTCTTAATAAAACTCCTTACGAGTTATGGACTGGCCGAGAACCTAAAGTTTCATACTTCAAAGTTTTTGGATGCAAAGTATTCATTCTGAATACAAAAGATAATCTACACAAATTTGCACCAAAATCTGATGAAGGAATCTTTCTAGGCTATTCCACAACCTCTAAGGCTTATAGAGTTTTCAATAAAAACACTTGTACTGTTGAAGAAACAGTACATGTAAAATTTGATGAAACTAACCCTTTTGTTTTCAATCAACCCAGTCCTACATCCTCGGATGTGTTTTCCAAAAATGTTTATCAACCTATATTAGAAGAACATTCTGATAAGGAAAATGTTCAAGAAAGTATTCCTGAAACATTTACCACAGAAGATTTTCTACCATATGTTGATGAACAGGTTTTACAAAACCCAAATCAATTGTTTCTTAGGAATCATCCCAGTGATAACATCATTGGTGATATAAATCAACCTGTAAGGACCAGAAATTCCTTAAGAAATGAAATAGAACATCTTGCTTTTCTTTCCCAATTTGAACCTAAAAGTCCAAGTGAGGCCTTAGGTGATGATGATTGGATCAATGAAATGCAGGATGAACTAAATGAATTTGAAAGGAATCAAGTCTGGACTTTAGTTGAAAGACCTAAAGAAACAACTGTAATTGGTGTAAAATGGGTTTTCAGAAACAAGTGTGATGAAAATGGAATTATTGTAAGAAATAAAGCAAGACTTGTTGCTAAAGGCTATAATCAACAAGAGGGAATAGACTATGAAGAAACATATGCCCCTGTAGCTAGACTAGAATCTATTCGTATTCTATTAGCCTTCGCAGCATATTTCAATTTCAAACTATTTCAAATGGATGTCAAATGTGCTTTTTTAAATGGTTTTGTTCAAGAAGAAGTTTTTGTCGAACAACCTCCTGGTTTTCAAGACCCAAAACATCCTGATCATGTCTTTAAACTTACCAAGGCTCTATATGGTCTTAAACAAGCTCCTAGAGCATGGTATGATAGACTTACAGGATTTCTTTTACAAAACAATTATAGAAAAGGTACAGCTGATCCAACTCTTTTTATCAAAATGGAAAACAAAAATGTTTTGATTGTCCAAATCTATGTTGATGACATCATATTTGGATCAACTCAGAAATCTTTAACCGATTCTTTTGCAAATTTAATGAAATCTGAGTTTGAAATGAGTATGATGGGTGAGTTAACATTCTTTCTTGGTTTTCAAATATCTCAAAAACCAGAAGGAACTTATATATCTCAACATAAGTATATTAAAGACATACTCAAAAAGTATGGATTTGACAAAACTAGAAGTATTAGCACCCCAATTGGTACCTCAAATACTCTTGATCTTGATGAAACTGGGAAACCAGTAGATCAAACAATTTTTAGAGGTATGATAGGGAGTTTGCTATACTTGACAGCTAGTCGACCCGACTTGATGTTTTCTATATGCTTATGTGCAAGATATCAATCTAATCCAAAAGAGTCTCACTTAAAAGCCGTAAAGAGAATCTTTCGGTATTTAAAAGACACTATGGATTTAGGACTTTTCTACTCTTCTGGAAATGATTTTGTTTTAAAAGTTTTTCAGATGCTGACTTTGGTGGTTGTAGAATGGATAGAAAAAGTGCATCTGGAACATGTCATTTCTTTGGAGACTCTTTGGTTTCTTGGTCCTACAAGAAACAACACTCAGTGGCACTCTCCACTGCTGAAGCTGAATATGTAGCAGCTGGAAGTTGCTGTGCTCAAGTATTGTGGATGCAGCACACACTCACTGACTATGGTTTGAGTTTCTCCAAAACTCAAATTCTGTGTGATAATACAAGTGCCATAGCTCTTAGTAAAAACCCAGCACATCACTCTCATGAAAAACACATAGATGTTAGGCATCACTTTCTTAGAGATCACACACAAAAAGGAGATATTGTTTTACAATTCATCGGAACGCAAGAACAACTTGCTGACATTTTTACAAAACCTTTACCTTCCGATAGATTTGAATTTATAAAACAGACGCTAGGAATGATTACTTTAAAATAATCATTCATATCTACTTCCTGTTTTACATCTCTCCTAATAGTAAGAAACTCCTCGTAGAAAGGGGGAGGACATTTCTTTATATCTTTATGTTTCTGATCTTTAACTATTTACTCTATTTATATGTTTCTTTTTCTGTTTATCGTATTGACATTTTTAGTTTCCTGTTTATCGTATTGACCATTTCAGTTTTTCTGTTTATCGTATTGACCATTTCAGTTTTTCTGTTTATCGTATTGAAATTCTTTTCCATCGTATCGTTCAAAAATTTTGTATCGACCGATGATAGTATTGAAATTCTTTTCCATCATATCATTCAATAGTTTTGTATCGACCGATGATAGTATTGAGATTGTTTTCCATCGTACTGTCAGTTAATGGTAACAACTATTTTTATCGTACGGTCCGATCATAGTAATGACTTTGTTTTCCATCGGCATCATGTTTTTTTTTCCTTACGATTGTGTTTACTTTTAATTCATACCAAAACCAGCAATCACCTTATGTTCTCCGACAGGTTTCTTTTCAATTTTTTTAAATTTTTTTTTTGCTTTAATCCTAACCATTGATCTGGTATTATCTAATATTGACCGTAGAATATCAACGGTCATCTCTTTATTGCCTATAAATACCCCCCCTCCCCTCCCCAAACCCACATTGATTGTCCAGGAATTGATGCGAAGCTCTGCTCCACCAGCTATAAAAAATCGTACGATCTTCTCATCGGCAGAACCTATATGTCTCAATCTTCTGCTAATACTCCTGCCGAAATGTCTTCAAAGACTTTTACAGAGAAAGACTTTCACAGAGAAAGGTTAGTATCCCGAGACTTTTTCGATTTGTACGATTCTACAATCATGAGGATTATTTTGTTTCAAGGATGGGAACATCTCTGTGTGGAAACGCCTGATATTCAAGATCCAGTTCTCTTTGATGAAGTTTGTCAGTTTTACAAAACCGTTTCTTTTGACAAAGATATGACTATAAACTTCGCTGTGTACGATAGAAAATTATCTATGTCTGTGAAACAAGCGGCACATTTTCTGAATGTTTCTATAGAAGGCGATGCATTCTGTCCATCTCACAAACTACCAGAGGAAGTTGGTACATTTAATAGAGAAAGTGCTGAAAAAACTTTGTTTGTTATTAATGAGGAAAAGAGGAAAGTTTCTCATCTTTCACCGGACAATCGGTTTTTCACTTTATGGATGCAAGGTTTTCTTATCCCAAGGAAAGGGGATAGAGAAACCCTTAAAGTTTCTGATGTCTTTATGCTCGACTATCTTGTGAATATGAGGAAAGTAAATCTCATGGGATATGTTTTTGAAACCATCAAGAATGTCAAGAAAGGAGGGATTAAATCCCAGATAATAATGTATCCAGCCATCCTTACGAAATTCATTCTTGAGAGTATGAAGTTTTGTAACATTCCTTTGAAAGGAGAACCTATGGATTTGAGGCCATCTTTGATTAATAAGAGTACGATGAAAAAGCTGAATGTTTGTTTTGATTCAAATTCAAAAATTTTTGTCAGAGATGTAGAAGCTGAACTGGCTCAAAATCAATCGGCACCTATGCTAGCCAAGGACAATCAATCCACCGGTGTTACTCGAAAGTCTGATCCTCAATCTAGTTTAAAACCAAAGAAGAAGCCAAGGTACAATAAGGAAGTTGTAGCCAAATGGAGAAAGGACAAGGAACAGAGAAAGGAAGGTGATCCGAAGTTTGGTCTTGACCCTGCTGAGGCCTTTGCAGAAAGAATAAGGGTAGAAGAAACCCTTCAAGCTGAAAAGAAAAAGAAGACTCTTTTGAAAAGAAAGGCTCAGGACTTTGATATCTCTAAAGTCTTGAAAGCAGTTGAAGATGCTAGTGCTCAACTAACTGTGGAAGTGCATCAAGAGCCCATCGTACAGAGTCTGCCTGAGAAAGAAAAAGGAAAATAAGTGATAGAAGAAGTGGAAGTAGAAGAAGGAGATTTTCTGTTAGAATTTCTTCAAAGTTCAAAGAAAATTAGAGAGGAATCGCTTCAAAAGCTGAGCGAAGGTGTTCAACAAACTCCTCATGCCGATCAGGAAAGATCTCTGGACAGGATGTCATCTCGAGAAAAGCAAGATGCTCAATCTTCTCAGTCTGATAAAGTAGTTGTCATTAGTGACAAAGTGGAAGATGAAAGAAAACAGAAAGAAAAAACGAAAGGGAAACAGCCAGTTGTTGATTCAAGCAGATCGTTTGAACTAGCATCGTACGATGAAGATACTGATTCAGAGCATACAATCTCTCTCAAGAAGAGTGATTACATTGTTTATGTTTTGAGAAGGATGGAGAAAACCATTCCTTATTTTCCGAGGCTGGAAGGGAAGATTGATTTTATTACTGAAAATCAAAGGAAAAAGTTTGGCTCTGTAAAAGAATTGAGAAAGAAAGTTTTGTCAGTTGAAGCCGATCTGAAAGTTCTTTCTGAAAGCTCAGTTGCTCATAAGAAGGCTTGCAATAAGATGACCAAGTGGTCCTACAAAACAGAGAGCTCAATCAATGATCATGAAATAGCTATTGAAGATATAAGGAGGTTATCAAATGAGCTAGCAATTGCTTTCAACAAGCATGACAAAGAAACGATTGAAAGGTTGAACCTTTTATCTTCTCAAAGAGCCGATGTTCCTTCAGTAAAAGACTTGAAAGATAGGATGAATGCTTTCCAATCTGAATTCTCGAAGGTTTCATCTTTCAAAGATGAAATGGTTTTACTGAAGAATCAAAATTCTGAGTTGTACAAGGATAACAAGACTCTGCAAAACAGAATTGATACTCTTGAAGAAGTAATCAGAGTACAGGAGGAGACCATCAGAAATCAAGATCAGATTTTTGCGGATCAACAAGAGCTTCTCAAAACTCAGGGTGAATCAATTTCTGAAGACAAGAAGGAGATCAAGAAGATGAAAGTTGTGATTCATGAGCTTATAAAGAAAGAGAAGGAAAGAGAAAACAAATGATTGTTTTATTTGTTTCTTTTGGAACTTGTTTGTTTTGTAATAACTCTTATAATCCTTTCTCTTTTATCCATTGTCTTGTATTACTTCACTAACTCTTTCAGACAATTCGAGATTACTCCTTTCTTTTTGTAAATCACAAAGGGGGAGAATATTTACAAAGCAAAGATTGTTTTACAAAGGGGGAGAATGCATTACAATTCTCTTAAGGAAAATCTACGAATAAAATCCTTAGGAAAGTCAATACCTAAGGGGGAGTTAGTTGTATTCAATTTTCTTATTCAGAAGAGTTTTTAAACTCAGGGGGAGATAAGTATTTCTTGTTTCATTTACTTTGTGTATTTGTGCTTTCCAAAAAGGGGGAGATTGTTAAGTCAAAAGTCTTCTTTTGACTTCTATATCATGTTTTGGAAATCACAAATGTATTCTATCATATGTTTGTATATTACAATTGTATTTTATCATGTTTATCGTATCGTACGATGTTGATCGTACCGACCAAATCGTATCGTACTGACTCTGTCAAACGTATCGTACTGACTCTGTCAATCGTATCGTATTGACTCTGTCAATCGTATCGTACTGACTCTGTCAATCGTATCATACTGACTCTGCTATTCAGATGATCATTATTTGTTTTGGTACTTTGTCAAAAACTCTCTCTGCATATGAATCGTACTCATGTTTTACATTTCTATATATCTCTTGTCCTAACAAAACGATGTCGTTGAGTTAGTTACAAACTAATCAAAACGATGTCGTGCTTTCTGTTTCAATATGACCGTTGAAGGCAATATGACCGTTGGAACCCGAGGCCTATAAATAGGAGGTCATTTGAAGCTAAGAACAGAACGATGAAAAAAGAGAACGAATGAAGAGACTCTGTGAACTACGAAAATTCTAGAGAGAGACACTGTGACTTCTCTCATCAGCTTTTTGCGTCCGATCATCGTATCGAGGGCTTTCAAGTAATTTAAAGACAGAGGTGCCGATTACCTGCAAAATCGAGGGCTGCCGGGAATAGGCATACAGATGTGCCGATCATCGTATCGTGGGCTGCCGGGGATAGGCAGACAGACGTGCCGATCATCGTATCGAGGGCTGCCGGGGATAGGCAGACAGACGTGCCGATCATCGTATCGAGGGCTCATCAGGGTGTTGGTGAGACAGACCTTTTTATCCTAGGTGAAAGGATAACCCTTCTCTTTGGGTTAAAAGAATTGTATTACTTTTACATTTCCGCTGTTTTATTAGAAAGGGATTTGTGTTGTTTCCTTTCTTCTTTACATATTCAATTGTAATTGTTTCAATTACAATCATTCTATTACATTTTGTATTGATTGGTTCTATACGCTTTAAGGTAGAATCATTCACATTTGTATTACTCTGATTATTGTGTTCACCTTGAATACAATTGTTTTGCTTTACAATAGTTTTACAATACATCATACCTTTTACATTCAATACAATTGTGGGTGTTTGTATTTGTATTAGTTTAAGATCATTTAAACTAATCTCTTTGTTACTAAAACTCAAATTTTTTTAACCTACAATTCACCCCCCCTCTTATATTGTTCCATCTAATAGACTTTTATATCTATTATTCGATCCAACAACATATCAAAATAAATTTCGTGATTTACTACACCATTTATGTTAATGATATATAAAATGCAGTGTTTGAATTTCAAATGTTATTATGATGTTCCCACACAATTAATCTCATGTTAAGTTGTTATCTCCCGTATTTACTATTAATGTTCATCTATGCTGATCCATCTTATTTATTCATTTCTAAGGTTTTGAACATATGATTTATGTTTAGAATAACTATAAAGGGTTGCAGATGTAAAAACCTTTTAGGGAGATGATTTAGATCACATATAAACTATTTTTTATGTCAATTTATATATTATAATAAGACATATATTATTCTATCATAAATTATTATATTATATAATGAATATTCATCTATTATAGTGTGATACATATTTATGGAATGTGTGTGCCTCTATAATATGTACTAGAGAAATTTTTAGTTAACATATATAACATAGGATTATAAATAATTATTGAGAAACCCATGGATATGATTATGTACAAGAAAATATCCTTGAATTTTATTAAATGATACGATAATTTAATTATTTGAAATTGATTACCTATCAGGATACTTCAAATGGATGTGGTTGTATAACATATATACCATCGACTGATAAGCCTCGAAAGGAAATAGTGTTATTTTTCTTGATCATCACCTTGTACACAAAATGGTCATCACCGTACATTTGGTTAAACAATACTAGGGGACATGTTTTCAAAATTCCAAAACCATTTATGAACCATCATAAAATAATTGATAGAATAATTACCATGAATGACCAAGGTTAATCTTATGCTGTCATAGACTAGAAAAATGAGTCATTATTTATAAATCCATTATATTTTTTATCATGATATTTATTTTACCCACATTGAATATTATTTCTCACATAATGAAATATTGTTTTATTTTATGGCTTGAACCTGAACGAACTGAGTTAATAATGAATATAAAATCCAATGAAATGACCATCCATAGGAGTAAGAAATATTATTAGGGGATAGAATTCCTTATTTCAATACAACTCTCACTCACCTATCTCATATTGATGGTGGTAAAATGGGTCTTATTGATCATATAAATTTACCATGGAGGGTGAAACATTCCATATAAATTTTTTTTGGAATGTGTCCACCCTCATTATATTATACATTAGACACATTGTTTAATAGTTTTTGTATAAATTTAATTTATATTATATTTTTTGTTCTCCATCATTAATTTCATATATAGGTAATTCCATAAATCAACCACTTCATAAGTGAATTTGATTAATGGTGCGATTTAATCAATAATACAAGTTAAGAAGACAAAATTGGAAGTATTGAATATGATGGGTTTGTAAAATAATTTTACATTAAGTAGAATTAATATACTATTACCATGAATATATATATATAGAATTTCATTAATTGAAGATGAAGGTTGATGAATCTTTAGGTACCATTATGGAACATTTTATAAGATTGTGGGGTACACTTTTAGACTTATCTTCTATTTTGAATGTAAGGTTTATCAATTATTTTTTCCCATAAAACCATTAATTGGATTCTCTTTAAAAATACGGTATTAAAACAATAAGTAATAAATAATATTATGTTATATAAAGGTGGAAATGGAGGTTATAGTTACCCAATAACCTCATGGTTTTGATAAAAAAATTAGGAATTAAAAGGAAATTATTAATCTATTCAGAGAATAAGATGAAATTTCCATCAAGATGAATGGGTGGAAGTAAATGAGAAGAATAATAAATTATGTGGATATATAAATGTTTTATGGGTGTAAAGAAAGGTCATCAAGTGGATAAATGAGGGTGTAATGTAAATATTTGTTTAATAATTAGAATAGAGAGAACATTCAGTATGATATACCACCCACACAATAATTCATCATATGCAAGGAGTATAGGAATTATTCCAACTAGCGATGACGTTAGAAAATTTTTAAGAATATAGAAAAATAGAGATCTCAATTTTCACTATTTACATTGTGGGATATGCTAATGTTGTGGGAAAAGTTATACTTATCCTTCACAATAGAACTGAAAATGACTTATTTGAAACCATAAAAACCATCACAATAATATCTGAAGAGTTTTCTTTGAGTATAAAAATACAACCCCAAAAATTATATGATCAATTAGAGGTGAAAATATTAATGTAATAATGATCCCGTCTATTTTTTATGATTTGTATACAATTGATTTTTTTAAGATTTTTCATCCCATGAATGTCATTATTCTCATCCTAGATCAATTTGATGTTATCATAGGCATGTATTGGAATTATCTAACCAATCAAAACATCAATTTATAATGAAGTTGATTTTTGATTGAAATTTTGTACCAACCTATAATAATCTATGAATGTGATGATAAATATGAAAATCATATCAAACTTCATCCAATTTTATATCTCTTGATTCCAATTAAAATTTATTTTTAGGATAAATGGTGCGGAGAAACTCAATATTGATGATATTCTTATTTTTTGGGGGTTTATTGATTTTATTCTAGTATATATTAAAAATCATTCACCGAATTTTATTGATTAGTTATCAGTATAACCTTTCCTCAGATATAAACTCTTTTAGAATTCTCTTTTTTAGTGAACATATTGAGTTGTTGGAATTTAAGAAGAAACACTAATAGAATAATGACAAGGGATTCATAAAACCAAGTGTTTCACCATGGGGTACACCAGTTCATTTTTTATAAGAAAATATATGGATCTATTAGAGCCTATTTGGTTTACTGGTAAATTAACATGTTCAAAATCAATAACTTGTATCCTCTACCAAATATTTATTACATTTATGATAAACTATATTGTTCACAATAATTTTGAGAGACATAAATTTCATGTACATATCATCAATTGAGTGTTAATAAGACAAATATACATAAAAACTATTTCTTAAGTGTTATAGACACAATTAATATATAGTGATTCCATTTGGCTTTATTAATTCCTCAAATATATTTATTAATTTAATTAATAGATTCTTTCTACATTTTCATGATCATTTTTTTTTTGACATTGAAGATGATATTATAATATATAAAATGATATGGGAAGGTAACTATGATCGTATTGAAATATACTGGAGACATTAATGATTGAGAATCAGTGTGAAAAATATACATATATTGAATTTAGGTTACATATGGTTTCATTTTTGAATCATATTATTTAAATAATGGGTATATCAATGGAATGAAAAATGATGGTGGCTATTGAATATTAACCCAGACCAACCTGGGTGACTAAGATCTATATTTTTTAGGTTTTGGATATGTATTATTCATTGTTTGTGTAGGATTTCTCATGATAATCTAATCCACTCACAATGTTAAATTGGAATGGATCCAAGTTCTATTGGAAAGATGAATGTGTGAAAAATTTAATTGAACTAAATAGAAGATTTGTATGTGCAACAGTTCATACATTAACATTTATTAGTGAAGAATAGATAATCTATATATATGATTCAAAGAAGTTAATGGGATGTTCTAATGTATAATGTAATAGTTATATCTTATGTCTTTGGAAATTTTAAGGTTTATTTGAAAAATTACCCAACTCATCATTTGGATTTAGTTATTGTTATTTTTTCATTAATAAAACAATGGAATTATATTTATCATGAAAAATGGGATATATAACTAGATCATAAGTGTCTAATGTAAAATATCACATATAAAAAATTGGAATGTGTTGGAGAAGGTGGTTGGATATAATTAATTATTAGGATGGATCGATACATTACCACCATGGGAAAATAAATAACGTGGACAATGATTTATATGAAAACAAAAATTCTAGAATACATGTGAGAAGGATAAAACATGATCCAATACATTTTGATTTTCAATGAATGTATATAGAAATAATGATAGAAGGGGGAATTTATTTTCTTTCTGAACTTATATTTCAAATATATATCAATGTGAATATTAACATGGTGAAAATGGAAGATATAGAGTTACATAATAAGTATAGATATTTTCCAGAGTTTAATCTTGATTATGGTTATTCTCTAAGGTTTAGTAACCATGCATGATCCATTTCATTATATTGGTAATGAGGGGGATATTAGAGAAGGCTCATATTTCATCATTATCTATTCATCCTGGAGGTATAATGATGTATAATTATCTTAAAGAGTATTTATAGGGGGTATAATGATGTGAGATATTGATGAATTTGCATATTTTATTATTTCATGATATATTTTGGAGGATAAGGAACAAAATTCATAGTTTAATTTATAATCATTACACATACATGAATGGAAATAGAAAAATTCTACTATAGATTTCTTCATTGGACTGTCAAACATGTTTAAAGGTAACAATGATATCTGTGATGTAGTTGACCTCCTTACAATGTTAGAACACAACATCACTAAAAAAAATATTTCCTACTAGATATCCTTTATTGTATATATGTATATATATATATTAATTAGTATTATTACCTATAGTTTCACATTCAATTGTGTTTGATTGGGATACTAGGATTACCACATTGTTCTCGGAAAGTCTTCAGGAGGCTCAAATACATAGTGGAGTTTAAGAACTGTATATCATCCACATATATATAGTTAATCTTGGATAACTATTAAAACTCTATTAGAAATAATTATAACTTTTTCCATGGATTTTAAAGGTATTTTGTATCATCACATCCCTCTAGTCATGTTTTAATAATATAATAGCTTTTAGTCATGCATTTTGAAGGCTCCTTATGAGGAAATATATTTATGGAAATGGATAACTATACATTGTTAAGATAAATTTAAATAAAAAATATCATGACCTAGTATTGATGCTAAAATAACAAATAATGTCAGATATTTTCAAAAACATACAATGTAATATTAGATTTTATAGAATGTTTGTACTCACTATAATCAGTGGGATCTTGTTTTGATATTTTTGAGATGTTATTCATATTAATTTCTCTATGGAAGAAGGTTTTGAGATTTTTATTATAGGAATGATAAAACCTATCTATATTTTTCCTTTTAACAGTCATTATCATACATGGATAGTTTCTTATCACTTAGTTCATACACCAAAGCTCTCTCATATGCAAGATGGGTTACATATGTCTCTCAGGAGGTAGCACAAACATGACCCATAATAAGAAATGAACTCAGATGTCATACAACTCGATTATTATAATTGATATTATGAATAAAATATGGAGATTCAGGATCATAGAGATATAGTTATATCGAACATGACCACTCATTCAGTCGAGGTTCGATGGTGAAACAACCAACTATATGAAGCCACATTGGAACCTGTGAAAAAAATGAAGTTGGACTATCCTCAGTTATATATATATGAGTAGTATAATGTATAGAAAATAATAAATTTTATGGGGGTTAAAATGTAAAAATTAAATTATTTATTTTATATATATTTTCAAATTAATTATATTTTTTAAATTACATTTATTACACGCAACATTTAGATTTAAAGAACCATCATATACAAAAAATATTACTATCAAAACATGAATTGAATAACATATCCATTTATTTTTATTAGATAAATTGTAATGAAACTTTTTGGAAAATTATATATAATTTATTTACAAAAATAAAAAATTCGTATAAATATGTAGATAATTTTTGATAATGAAATTATATTCAATGAAAGTACTTTTTTATCATTAAATGATTTGAATGTTTTTTGTGAAAGAATAATAACGTAATTTTTTTTAAGTAAGAATTTTATTAAAAAAATAATTTTCATTTGTTTAAAAATAATTTCATAATAATCTTTGGGTGATTTTCTTTGAAATTCAATCAAATGGTTAATTTTTTGACTAATTGTGAATAGTACATAATTTTATATAACAAATCCATTTAATTTTATGAATTTAAAACAAAATTTTGTTTTAAATTAATTTAAAACTAAAAATAATTCAATTATATTATTATTAAAACTTTTTATGTCATTATAACAATATTTATATTGACTTTTGGTATTAAACCTGAAAATACATATAAAAATAATTTCATTTAAATACTACTTTTGAAATATCTAAACCTGTTTAATATTAAATTAAAATATGTGACAACATGGAATTGAATTTATAAAAATCGATCAAATATTTTGAATGATAAAAAAATAATATTATATAATAACATAAACGTAAATTTTTGTCCAAATGAATAGTAAAAATGGTAATATTTAATTACCACATTTATGGTTAAAATAATTTTACTACGCATTAAACTAAAATTATAAATGGTAAAATTACCTATAATATTTCCAAAATGTATCTTTATTTTCAAATTCATACACTATATCATCTAATTATTTATAATTATCCATTTTTTGTCTTATAATATTAAAAAAATGTGTTTAATATTTTCATTTCA
The DNA here is from genome assembly GCA_963277665.1 of Viscum album. Lineage (NCBI taxonomy): Eukaryota > Viridiplantae > Streptophyta > Magnoliopsida > Santalales > Viscaceae > Viscum > Viscum album. Next base: position 142,339,435 of record OY728138.1, on the reverse strand, counting down.
AAAAATCTATGTGTTTCCTCTCACCCACTAATAAATGGAAACCCATTATCCTCTCCATGTAACAATTACAAAGCCTATTTGTTCACCTAATACATAAAAGAATATCTTTTATAAATACATTAAAAATCATAGAGGGTTTATTTTGACTAGGAATACCTCATAATAAGACTTTTAGCGAAATCTTAAATAGTGTGATCAAAAAAGAGGTATCATGATTATCTAAGTGTTTTTTGTTTTATATTTCCTTCAACATCCTTTAAATAGTCTTAAAATTTTATTATTTAAAAATATATGTGTCCTTATCATACATATATATAATTATTTTATTTTAATAATATATATCTATATCATCCTCTATAAAATGTATAATGAAACCACCATTCAGGACTCTGGTTATGTACTGCATCACAAACAAATGTAAATGGTTTTCTATCACCATATCAAATATATGGATATAATATTTTCTTGAACCTATGTTTATTATATTTATAATATAAATATAATTACTTATTTATAATATAACATCATCCTTTTATCATTTCAATACATTGGAAAATTATAACATCACTTTACATACGTGTGGACTACAGCCTCAATGATGAGATTGGAAACATTTTCCATTTTGTATTGAAATGGGTAGTAGTAAGGATATATTCCATTAATATATTTGATATATATTTCATAAAAATCATTCAATATTAAAAATATATTTATGACAATTTTTTAATTTTTTTGGTGAAAATGGTAACATCATTCATGCATATGTATGGCATACCCTCCACATGAAATGTATAATTCATTTTCTATCTATAATTTTAATGGATTAATATATGTAAATATATAATTTATTTATATTATATTATTATCTTTGATAAAATTATGGATAAAATGTATCCATGATCAATGTAAAAAGACTAATGGTACCAAACCAAACCATAAATGAAAAATCGAAGCGCTTATTATCCTAGATAATATTTTTACAAGAAAATAATAATAAATATGCTGTAAAAGGTAATAAGTAAATCATATATTTTAGGATATATATTATTAATATTATACAATAGATTTATAATAAACCAATATTTATTATATTGTACTTATGAATGTATATGAAGAATGTTTATACTTAATGTAAGGGATTTCTATCTCACTATTAACACCACATTGAAGATTCCCTATTCACTACATGTTTCTATTGTGGAGTTCATATAATACCCATGAATTTATTTTATGATACATATAATAAATTTTAAAAATATGTATAGATCCATATATGGAAAATTCATTCACGGGGCTTCTTATTCAAAAGATACCAATGCCATAATGTTCTTATGTTATAATCCCATAGTATATTGAGGTTGTTTATTATTATTCATAAGATTATTAAATATAATATCTAAATAAAATAAAACCCCAATGTAATATTTTCTTTCCTTTTATTTAATGGAAAATAATATTTCCCTTTCATTTTCCATATAGTATGTATTCATGATCCCAAAATATTTTTTTTAACAGATTTAATTGTTATTTATCCATTCGGTCAAAATACTTTTTCATCTGTGTCAGCATGTCCAAAAAATGTTTTCATAAAATTTTCATACATTATATAATTAATTTTATATAATATCTTTTAGTTATTTTATGATTTTGTAAAAGAATCATAAGTAATTTTTTATTGTTTTTCAAAGGATGAATTCATTTAATTCTTCCAAAAATGTCAATGAATCATTATTTCAACGTACGTGAAATGAATACAATTTTTCCCATTAATGACCACTCTATTATTTATAACATCCATTTAGATTCTACATGGTTATTTTCAAAACAAAATTAAGTGAAATTTTTTATTTTAACAATATTTTATTTCAATGTGAAAAATATATTTTCTATAAGAATTATTATATGTTGTGTTTAAAAATCATTTTATATATAATATTAAATAATTTGATATTAACGATTTTTTACTGAGGATTTTTCCAATGATACCATCCTTATTTTTTCTATATATGGTTTATAATTTTTTAGAAGATGTTTACGTAACTGATTTTTTTCCATGGGTGATTATATGATTCTATAATGAAATGTTTATGAAACCTATTTCCTTTCATGGGATTTGATATTATGAATTTTTTAGGATATTTTTTCTTATACATTTTTGTTTTTTGTTATTGGTGATAATTATATGTCCCTCTAATTCATTGAGTAAATACTAATAAATTATATGTTAATTATGTCATGATTGATCATGATTTCATGTTCAAAATGACATTCTCGGTCCAACATCCATGTCCATATTATTATTAATAGACATTATTTTATGTCCATATGGTTATGAATGTATGTCCTCTCATGTACATTCATTTATGGGTGGATATTCTTTCATGTTCATAAAGTAATTCATGGATATTATTTAATAACTATAATCTTATTTCAAAGATTGATTTAATATATTTATGTTAATGTGTAAATTTTTTCCTTTTTGGACATGATGAAAATTTTATAAGATTGTGCATCTATAGAAAATCTATATCTTTTTACAATGTAATATTTTGATTCTTAATCCTAAACTATTAAAAATATAATTCCCACTTTTTTAACTATATAAAATATTTCGAAATGTGGTTATAGAAAAAAATGAAACTAGTTTGTTTCATTATATACAATTGGATTAAAAAGACCATTATATATCCCTACCATCATCAATATTTCCTTTCAACTCTAATCACTTGATTAGTTTAAATATTAGGTTTTATCATATTCAATTAATATAGAAAATTAAATTGATGGTCATAACCAGTAGGGGAATACCATTCAAAGCCCATTTATTAGTGTTTATGAGGGAAGTAGTGTCACTGTGATTTACCCTTGACCAATCCAAATATAAGATCCATCAAATTAAACATTACTGAAACTATTTACTTCTTAAGTTCATGGTCATAGTGTTCACGACCAAAACCATGTTCACTAAAACACCCCATGTAATTCACACCAACAGTAACCATACTCATAGGGTGTTTTATGGTGTAATAAAGGAAAATGTATCGAGAACCTAAAAATATGATTATGCAAACTGTTTTTTATATAATAAGGAATATATTCCCTCTAGTTATTGATACATTTTTAATGATAATTATTTTGGTACAATAATACCAAAATTGTATTTTTTTTAATACTAAAATAAATTAATTAGTTTATTAATCAGTTAATTTTTGAAATAAATAATATTTTTCATTTAATTATATTATTAAATATGTTTTATCAATTATAGACAATCATATAATTTTTATGAAGTCATGTGTAATTTCATATAACGGTTCAAAAAATATTATTGTTAAAAACCCCAATACTTCATTATAAATTTTGATCTCATTTTTATATTTTAAATTCACATATTAGTAAAATCATTTAGATAAATTGAAATTTATATTTGGAATCAGATTGTAGAAATTTCCCAATGGTGAATCTTTTTTAATTTTATGAGACAACCGAATTTTCAAGAGAAAATTAAATATAGTATAAATATTTTGTGTGTATTACGACATCATAATGACCCAAATGTGATGTAATAAATATTATAAAGGGTATAAATGACCAAATATATGTTTTCAATTTAAAATAACATATTTTTTTTTTAATTTTATAATGTCATTATGACTCTTCGAAATCCATTAATATGTTTTATGGTTGTAAATCTCATCTTTAAAAGTGTGAATCACATCCACATAAGAAAGATATTTTTTTATATTTGTAAGTATCCTCATAATATAAATATAACCAAACCAATTTTTTAGTAACGATGGGAAAAATCATGGTATGTTTTGTGGTTTTGGATATGTTGTTATGAAGAGTCCAAAAAATAAATAAAATTGTAATCCACATCATTTACAATTTAAAACAACACATGATCCCATTTATTATCACCAAAAATACTTGTATTACATAAATACTCTTCCATAACCTCTTGAGATTGCTCCCAAGGCACCCCAAGGTCTCAGGAAACCCTCCCATGATTTTGGAGTGACATACTCAAGTATGAGACCTTCAATTCTACACTTTTTAGCATGTACTTTTTTATTATTGTATCTCTCAATTTCATTTTTATGATTTTTCAATATGTTCTTATATATCCCGTATATTAATCATTTTATTTATAAATTATCTGAGGTTCCATAACTCACACTAATAATTCCATGATTATTTTTGTAGACCGTTCACTATGATGAAATTAGGTAAGTTATTTCTCTCTTTTCATTTCTATTCAAGAAATTATTTTGTGTTATGCATCATAAATTCCATTTTAAATGATGGGATGTGTCCTTAAGTATTCCACATATTACACATTTAATGTATAGATGATCATGTACCCCTATCACTCTCATTAATCCTCCTATGATCTTTTTTGTAGACATATTACCATGCCGACATATATTTATGATTATTTTCATTATTCATGTTTCATAATCAACTTATTCATCTATGTACAATTTCTAATACTATGATATATTTTTTGCGTTTTTGGATTACTTCCAATATATATATATATATATGCATGATTATATACCCCTTCTATTCTCATAAATCTATCTTTATGAATCTTTATGTGACATCGTTATGCTACATAAATAACTCCACCATTTTCAATGCCAAACCAATTTTGTAGTGAATTACATACCCATTTCCTATCATGATAGTTCACCATAATAAAAATATACATGTTTATAGGGACTAAAATGTATTTATTCCACACTATTTGATCATGAAATTAATTATTATTATGAATCATCCCAATTTTTATGATATATGAGGATGCATAAGTATGAGAATGAAATGAATTTGATAGGTGCACCCAGAATTTTGTAGTGCTCCAATTAAATGGGTAATTTTTAGTATAATGAAATGTAATTTTGGGATAGGGATTGAACCTAATTACATTATAGTAATTTTATCCCCATGACGCCTTCATGGTTTATACATGACCTATGCTTATGATATAGTGTTTTTAGTTGATGCCACATTTCCAATGTTTTAATTATCATGTTATAAAATTTATCAATGATAATGCTTATGGTTCTTAGTCTTTCCATATCCCACTAATATGTCTATTTTATAACATTTATCACCTTATTCCATGTATATTCACTTAATTGGAATTACATCTCACTCAGTTCTTATACTATTTCCTAGGTTATTCCATAATGATTTACGAATTCATAGAATTTTAGAAGCGTGTTAAAAATTATTTCAACATGTTATGTAGTGATTCTGTGATGAAATATTTAGGAAACCCATCTATTTTCATGGGTAATTAAATTATGAATGATTTATGATATTATATAATTTAAATATATTGATTATGTTCTGGGTGGCCCTATATATCCCTCTAATTAATTGAGTAAATATTTATAATTCATTTGTTAATTATGTTAAGCATGAATCATATTTCCTATTATTTATGATATGTGTGTACCTGTATTTATTTCCATAATATAGTTTGTGGACCTTCTTTCACTTCCATAAGTTTATGAATAGATGTTCTTTCACATACATAAAGACATGTGTTAGCCTTATTTCATGCTTGTAAGGTGATACATTGACTTGTTCATGCGTCCATATATATATGAGAGGGACATATTTCTTGTCATTAAATTATTTAGTGATCAATTTGATTTTTATACACTTTAAAAATTTTATAATATGATGTTTATTCTCATGATCTATTTCGGATACCATATTATGTTCTCATTGATCATGCTCATTTATTTTCACATGAAACATATCATATGAAATTTTGTGATTTAGTACTTCACTGATGTTAATGATATATGAAATGCAGTGTTTGAATTTCAAATGTTATTATGATGTTCCCACACAATTAATATCATGTTACGTTGTTATCTCCCTTATTTACCATTAATGTGCATCTATGCTCATCCATCTTATATAATCATCTCTAAGGTTTTGAATATATGATTTATTTTTAGTATATCTATAAAGGGCTGAAAATGTAAATACCTTTTAGGGAGATGATTTAGATCACATATAAACTAATTTTTTATGTCTATTTATATATTATATTAAGACATATATGATTCTTAGCATAATGTATTATATTATATAATTAATATTCAATTATTATAGTGTGATACGTATTTATGGAATGTGTGTGCCTCTATAATATGTACTAGAGAAATGTTTAGTTAACATATATAATACAGGATTATAAATAATAATTGAGAAACCCATGGATATGATTATGTACAAGAAAATATCCTTGAATTTTAGTGAATGATACAATAATTTAATAATTTGAAATTTATTACCTATCATGATACTTTAAATGGATGTGGTTGTATAACATATATACCATCGACTGATAAGACTCAAAAAGGAAATAGTGTTATTTTTCTTGATCATCACCTTGTACACAAAATGGTCATCACTGTGCATTTGGTTAAAAATTACTAGGGGACATGTTTTCAAAATTCCAAAACCATTTATAAACCATCATAAAATAATTGATTAGATAATTACCATCAATGACCTAGGTTAATACTATGGTTTCATAGACTAGAAAAAATGTGTCATTATTTATAATTCCATTATATTATTTATCATGATATTTTGTTTACCCACAATGAATATTATTTCTCACATAATGAAATTTTGTTTTATTTTATGGCTTGAACCTGAACGAACTGAGTTAATAATGAATATGAAATCAAATGAAATGACTATCCATAGGAGTAAGAAAATTTATTTGGGGATATAATTCCTTATTTCAATACAACTCTCACTCACCTATCTCATATTGAAGGTGGTAACATGGGTCTTATTGATCATATAAATTTACCATGGAGGGAGAAACATTCCATATGACCCTTTTTTGGAATGTGTCCACCCTCATTCAATGATACATTTGACACATTTTTTAATAGTTTTTGTATAAATTTAATTTAAATTATATTTTTTGTTCTCCATCATTCATTTCATATATAGGTAATTTCATAAATCAACCACTTCAAAGGTGAATTTCATTAATGGTGCAATCTTATCAAGAATACAAGTTAAGAAGATAAAATCGGAACTATTGAATATGATGGGTTTGTAAAATAATTTTACATTAAGTAGAATTAATATATTATTACCATAAATATATATATATATAGAATATCATTAATTAAAGATGAAGGTTGATGAATCTGTAGGTACCATTATGCAACATTTTATAAGATTGTGGGGTACACTTCTAGACTTTTCTTCTTTTTTCAATGTAAGGTTTATCGATTATTTTTTCCCATAAAACCAATCATTGGATTCTCTTTAACAATAAGGAACTAAAACAATAAGGAAGAAATAATATTATGTTATATAAATGTGGAAATAGAGGTTATAGTTAACCAATAACCTCATGGTTTTGATAAAAAATGAGGAATTAAAAGGAAATTATTTAGTCCATTCAGAGAATAAGATGAAATTTCCATCAAGATGAATGTGTAGAAGTAAATTAGGAGAAAAATAAATTATGTGGATATATAAATTTTTGAAGGGTGTAAAGTAAGGTCAGCATGTGACTAATTGATGGTGTAATGTAAATATTAGTTTATTAATGAGAATAGAGAGAACAGTCTACATGATATACCACCCACACAATAATTCATCATATGCAAGGAGTATAGGAATTATTCTAACTAGTGATGACATTAGAAAAATTTTAGGAATATAGAAAAATAGAGATCTCAATTTTCATTTTTTACATTGTGGGATATGCTAATGTTGTGGGAACATTTATACTTATCATTCACTATAGAACTGAAAATGACTTATTTGAAACTAGAGAAACCTTCACAATAATATCTGAAGAGTTTTATATGAGTATAAAAATACAACCCCAATGATTATATGATCAATTAGAGGTGAAAATATTAATGTAATGATGATCCCGTCTATAGTTTATGATTTTTATAAAATAGTTTTTTCAATAATTTTCATCCCATGAATGTAATTATTCTAATCCTATATCAATTTGATGTTATCATAGGCATGTATTGAAATTATCTAACCAATCAAAACATCAATTTATAATTATGTTTATGTTTTTTGAAATTGTGTACCAAACTATAATAATCTATGAATGTGATGATCAATATGAAAATAATATCAAACTCCATCCAATTTTATATCTCTTGACTCCAATTCAAATGTTTTTTTAGGATAAATGGTGGGGAGAAACTCAACATTTATGATATACTTATTTTTTGGGTTTTTATTGATTTTATTCTAGTATATATTAAAAATCATTCACCTAATTTTATTGATTAGTTATCAGTATATCCTATCCTTAGATATAAACCCTTTTAAAACTCTTTTTTTGAGTGAACATATTGAGTTGTTGTAATTTAAGAAGAAACACTAATAGAATCATGACAAGGGATTCATAAAACCAAGTTTTTCACCATCGGGTACACCAGTTCATTTTTTATAACAATATATCTGGATCTATTAGAGCCTATTTAGTTTACTGGTAAATTAACATGTTCAAAATCAATAACTTGTATCCTCTAACATGTATTTATTATATTTATGATAAACTATATTGTTATCAATAAGTTCCGAAGATATAAATTTCATTTCCATATCATCAATTGAGTGTTAATAAGATGGATATACATAAATACTATTTCTTAAGTGTTATAGACACAATTAATATATAGCGATTCCATTTGGCTTTACTAATTCCTCAAATATATTTTTTTATTTATTTAATAGAGTCTTTCTACATTTTCATGATCATATTTTGTTGACATTGAATAGGATATTATAATATATTTAATGATAAGGGAAGGTAACTATGATCATATGGAAATATACTTGAGATAGTAATGGTTGAGAATCGGTGTGAAAAATATACATAGATTGAATTTAGGTTACATAAGTTTTCATTTTTGAATCATATGATTTAAATAATGGATATATCAATGGAATGAATAACGATGGTGGCTATTGAATATTAACATAGAACAACTTGGGTGACTAAGATCTATATTTTTTATGTTTGGGATATATATTATTCATTTTTTGTGTAGAATTTCTCATGATAACCTAATCCCCTAATATTGTTAAATTGTAATGGTTCCAAGTTCTATTGGAATGATGAATGTGTGAGAAATTTAATTGAACTAAATAGAAGATTTGTATGTGCAACAGTTCATACATTAACATTTATTAGAAAAGGATTGATTATCTCTATATATGAATCAATGAAGTTAATGGGATGTTCTAATGTATAATGTAATGGTTATATCTTATGTATTCATAAATTTTAAGGTTAATTAGAAAAATTACCCAACTCATCATTTGGATTTAGTTAGTGTTATTTTTTCATTAATGATAGAGTGGAATTATATTTATCTTAAAAAATGGGATATATATACAGATCATAGGATTATAATGTATACTTTCACATATAAAAAATTGGAATGTGTTGGAGAAGGTGGTTAGAGATAATTAATTACTAGGATGGATCAATACATTACCACCATGGGAAAATAAAAATTGTGGATAATGATTTATATGAAAATAGAAATTCTAGAATACCTGTGAGAAGGATAAAACAGGATCCAATACTTTTGGATTTTCAATGAATGTATATAGAAATAATTATGGAAGGAGGAAATTATTATCTTTCTGAACTTGTATTTCAAACATATATCAATGTGAATATTAACGTGGTGAAAAAGGAAGACATAGAGTTATAGAATAAGTATAGAGATGTTCCAGAGTTTAATATTGATAATTTTTGTTCTATAAGGTTTATTAACCATGTATTTATCGATTTCATTAAATAGGTAATGATGGGGATATTATAGAAGGCTCATATTTCTTCATTATCTATTCATCCTGGATGTATAATGATGTATAATTATCTTAAAGAGTATTTCTAGGGGGGATATAATGAAGTGAGATATTGATGAATTTTCATATTTTTTTATTTTATCATATATTTTGGAGGATAAGGAACAAAATTAAAAGTTTAATTTATAACCATTACACATACATGAATTGAAATAGAAAAATCCCACTATAGATTTTTTCATTGGACTGTCAAACATGTTTAAAGGTAACAATGATGTATGTGATGTAGTTGACCTCCTTACAATGTTAGAACACATCATAACTAAAAAAAATATTTCCTACTAGATATCCATTCTAGTATATATATATATATATATTTAATTATTATTGTTACCTAGAGTTTCAAATTCTATTATGTTTGATTGGGATACTAGGATTACAACGTTGTTCTGGGAAAGTCATTAGGAGGCTCAAATACGTAGTAGAGTTTAATAACTGTATATCATCCAAATATATATAGTTAATCTTAGATAACTATTAAAACTCTATAAGAAATTATTATAAATTTTTCCATGGATTTAAAGGTATTTTGAATCATCACATCCCTCTAGTCATGTTTAAATAATAAAATAGGTTTTAGTCTTGAATTTTGAAGGCTCATTATGAAGAAAATATATGGATGTAAATGGATAACTATAAATTGTTAAGATAAATTTGTATAAAAAATATCATGACCTAGTATTTATGCTAAAATAACAAATAATATCAGATATGATAAAAAACATTCAATGTTTTATTAGATTTTACAGAAATTTTGTACTCACTATAATCATTGTGATCTTGATTTTGATATTGTTGAGATGTTATTCATATTAATTTCTATATGGAAGAATTTTTTGAGATTTTTATTACGGGAATGATAAAACCTATATATATTTTCCCTTTTAACAGTCATTATCATACAGGTACAGTTTCTTATCACATAGTTCATACACCAAAGCTCTCTCATATGTAAGATGGGTTATATATGTCTCTCAGGAGGTAGCATAAACATTACCCATAATAAGAAATGAACTCAGATGTCATACCACTCGATTATTATAATTGATATTAAGAATAACATATGGAGATTATGGATCCTAGAGATATAGTTATATCGAACATGACCACTCATTCAGTCAAGGTTCGATGGTGAAACAACCAACTTAATGAAGCTACATTGGAACCTGTAAAAAATGAAGTTGGACTATCCTTAGTTATATGTATATGAGTAATATAATGCTGAGAAAATAATAAATTTTATGTGGGTTAAAATGTAAAAATTAAATTGTTTATTTTATATTTTTTTAAAAATTAATTATATTTTTTAAATTGCATTTATGACACGCAACACTGTGATTGAAAGAACCATGATATACAAGAAATATTACTATCAAAACAAGATTTGAATAACATATCCATTTATTTTTATGGGATAAATTGTAATGAAATTTTTCAGAAAATTATATATAATTTATTTACAAAAAAAATTCTCATAAATATGTATATAATTTTTTATAATGAAATTATATTCTATGAATGTACTTTTTTTATTATTAAACGATTTTTAATGTTTTTTGTGAATGAATAATAACCTAATTTTTTTTAAAATAAGAATTCTCGTAAAAAAATTATGTTCATTTTTTTAAAAATAATTTCATAATAATTTTTGGGTGATTTTGTTTGAAATTCTATCAAATATTTAATTTTTTGAGAATTTGTGAATAATACAAAATTTTACAAAACAAGTCCATTTTATTTTATGAATTTAATACAATTTTTTTTAAATTCATTTAAAACTAAAATTAATTCAATTATATTATTATTAAACCTTTTTATGTCATTATAACAATATTTATATTGACTTTTGGTATTAAACATGTTTATACTTATAAAAATAATTTCTTTTAAAATCTTCTTTTAAAATATGTAAACCTCTTTAAATTTAAATTAAAATATTTGAAAACATGGAATTGAATTTATAAAAATTGATCAATTATTTGGAATGATAAACAAATAATATTATATAATAACATAGACAAATTTTTTTGTCCAAATGAATAGTAAAAATGGTAATATTTAATTACCACAGTTATGGTTAAAACAAATTTACTAGGAATTAAACTAAAATTATAAAGGGTAAAATGACCTATAATCGTTTGAAAATGTATCAATATTTTCATATTCATACTCTATATCAGTTATTTATTTATAATTATCCATTTTTTATACTTATAATTTTAAAAAAATGTGTTTAATATTTTCATTTCGAAAATTCTATGTGTTTCCTCTAACCCACTAATAAATGGAAACCCAGTATCCTCTCTATGTAACAATTAAAAAGCTTATTTTTTCACCTAATACATAAAAGAATATCTTTTTATAAATCAATTAAAAATCATAGAGGGTTTATTTTGACTAGGAATCCCTCATAATAATAATTTTAGTGAATTCTTAAAGAGAGTGATCAAAAAAGAGGTATCGTTATTAACTAAGTGTTTTTTGTTTTATATTTCCTTCAACATCCTTCAAATAGTCTTGAAGTTTTATGATTTAAAAATATATGTGTCCTTATCATACATATATATTATTATTTTATTTTAATAACATTTATCTATATCATCCCCTATAATATGTATAATGAAACCATCATTCATGACTCTGGTTATGTACTGCTTCACAAACAAATGTAACTGGTTTTCCATCACCATATCAAATATATGGATATAATATTTCCTTGAAGCTATTTTTATTATTTTTATAATATAATTATAATTACTTATTTATAATATAGCATCATCCTTTTATCATTTAAATACATTGGAAAATTATAAAATCACTTTACATACGTGTGGACAACAGCCTCAATGATGAGACTCGATACATTTTCCATTTTGTATTGAAATGGGTAGTAGTAAGTATATATTTCATTAATATATTTGATATATGTTTCATAAAAATCATTAACTATCACAAATATATTTATTACCATTTTTTCATTTTTTTGGTGAAAATGGTATCATCATTCATGCATACGTATGGCATACCCTCCCCATGAAATGTGTAATTAATTTTCTATCTATAATTTTAATTGATTAATATATGTAAATATATAATTTATTTATATTAAATAATTATCTTTGATAAAATTATGGATAAAATGTAACCATGATCAATGTAAAAAGACTAAAGGTACCAAACCAAACCATAAATGAAAATTCGAAGCGCTTATAAGCCTAAATAATATTTTTACAAGAAAATGATAATAAATATGTCGTAAAAGGTAATAAGTAAATCATATATTATTGGATATATATTATTAATATCCTACAGTAGATTTATAATAAACCATTATTTATTATATTGTACTTATGAATGTATATGAAGAATGTTGATACTTAATATAAGGGATTTCTATCTCTCTTTTAACACCACATGGAAGATGCCCTATTCACAACATGTTTCCCTTATGGAGTTCATATAATACCCTTGAATTTATTTTATGATACATATAATGAATTTTAAAAATATGAATAGATCCATATATGGAAAATTCATTCACGAGGCTTCTTATTCAAAAGTTACTAATGCCATGATGTTCTTATGTTATAATCCCATAGTTTATTGAGGTTTTTTATTATTATTCATAATATTATTAAATATAATATATAAATAAAATGAAACACAAATGTATTATTTTCCTCCTTTTAGTGAATGAAAAAAAATTACCTTTCATTTTCCATATAGTATGTAGTAATGATCCCAAAATATTGTTTTTAACAAAAATAATCTTTATTTATCCCTTCGGTCGAAATAATTTTTCATCTTTGACATTATGTCTAAAAATTGTTTTCATAAAATATTCATACATTATATAATTACTTTTAATTAATATTTTTTTAGTTATTTTCTGATTTTTAAAAAGAATCAAAACTAATTTTTTATTGTTTTTTGAATGATGAATTCATTAAATTTTTCCACAAATGTCAATGAATCATTATTTCAATGTACATGAAATGAATACAATTTTTTCCATTAATTACCACTCTATTATATATAACATCCATTTAGATTCTACATGGTTTTTTTAAAAAAAAATTAATTTAATAGAAATTTTTTATTTTAACAATATTTTATTTCAAAGTGAAAAAAATATATTCTATAACAATTCTTCTATGTTATGTTTAAAAATAATTTTATATATAATATTAAATAATTTGATATTAATGATGATTTACTCAGGATTTTTCCAATGATACCATCCTTATTTTTTCTATATATGGTTTATATTTTTTATTAGACGATGTTTACGTAACTCATTTTCTTCCATGGGTGATTAAATGATTCTATAATGATATGTTTATGAAGCCTATTTCCTTTCATGGGATTTGATATTATGATTTTTTTGTATATTTTATCTTATTCATTTTTGTTTTATGTTATTGGTGAGACTTATATGTCCCTCTAATTCATTAGGTAAATACTAATAAATTATATGTCAATTATGTCATGATTGATCATGATTTCATGTCCAAAATGTCATTCATGGTCCAACATCCATGTCCATATTATTATTCATTGACATTATATTATGTCCATATGGTTATGAATGTAGGTCCTCTCAAGTACATACAGTTATGGGTGGAAATTCTTTCTTTTTCATAAAGTAATTCATGGATATTATTTAATAACTATAATCTTAGGTCAAGGATTGATTTAATATATTTATGTTAATGTGTAAATTTTTTATTATTTGGATATTTTGAAAATTTTATAAGATTATGAATTTATAAAACAAACTACATCTTTTTAAAATGTAATATTTTGATTCTTAATCCTAAACTGTTAAAAATATAATTCCCACTTTTTTTTAACTATATAACATATTATGAAATGTGGTTCTAGAAAAAATGAAACTAGTTTGTTTCATTATATCCAATTGGATTAAAAATACCATTATATATCCCTACCATCAATAATATTTTCTTTTAACTCTAATCACATGATTAGTTTAAATATTTGGTTTTAACAAATTAAATAAATATATAAAATGAAATTGATGGTCATAACCAGTAGGGGCATACCATACAAAGCCAATTTATTAGTGTTTGTGAGGGAAGTAGTGTCACTGTGATTTACCCTTGACCCATCTAATTATAAAATCCACCAAATTAAGCATGACTGAAACCATTTACCTATTAAGTTCATGGTCATAGTGATCACGACCAAAACCATGTTCACTAAAACACCCCATGAAATTCACACCAACAGTAACCATACTCATAGGGTGTTTTATGGTGTAATAAAGGGAAATGTATCAAGAACCTAGAAATATGATTATTTGAACTATTTTTATATATAATAATGAATACAATCTCTCCAGTTATTGATACAATTTAAATGATAATTTTTTTGATACAATAATACCAAAATTGTATTTTTTTTAATACTAATATCAATTAATTAGTTTATTAATCACTTAATTTTTTAAATAAATAATATATTTCATTTAATATTATTATAAAATATGTTTTATCAGTTATAGATGATCTTATAATTTTTATGAAGTCATGTGTAATTTCATATAACGGTTCAAAAAATATTATTGATAAAAACCCCAATATATCATTATAAATTTTGACCTTATTTTTATATTTCAAATACACATATTAATAAAATCATTTAGATAAAATGAAATTTATATTTGGAATCATATTGTAGAAATTTCCCAATGGTGAATATTTTTTAATTTACTGAGACAGCCGAATTTTCATGTGAATATTAAATATAGTATAAATATTCTGTTTGTATTATGACATCATAATCACCCAAATTGATGTAATAAATATTATAAAGGGTATACATGACCAAATATATGTTTTAAATTTAAAATAATATATTTTATTAATTCATTAAATATTATAATGTCATTATGACTCTTCAAAAGCCATTAATATTTTCTAAGGTTTTAAATCTCATCTTTAAAAGTGTGAATCACATCCACATAAGAAAGATATTTTTTTTATATTAGAAAATTTCGTCATAATATAAATATAACCAAACCAATATTTTAGAAACGATGGGAAAACAATGGTATGTTTTTTGGTTTTGGATATTTTGTTATGAAGAGTCCAAAAAATAAACAATATTGTAATCCACATAATTTACAATATAAAACAACACATGATCCCATTTATCATCACCCAAAATACTTGTATTACATAAATATTCTTCTATACACTCTTTAGAGTCCTCCCAAGGCACCCCAAGGTCTCAAGAAACCCTTCCAAGATTTTGGAGTGACACACTCAAGTATGAGACCTTCAATTCAACACTTTTTCACAATTACTTTTTTATTATTATATCTCTCAATATACTTTTTATTATTTTTCAATATGTTCTTACATATCCCATATATTAATAATTTTATTTATAAATTATCTTATCTTCCATAACTCACACTAATAATTTCATGATCTTTTTTGTAGACCATTCACCATGATGAAATTAAGTAAGGTATTTCTCTCTTCTCATTTCTATTCAAGAAATTATTTTGTGTTACGTATCATAAATTCCATTTTATTATGTTGGGATGTGTCCTTACATATTCTACATATTACACATTTAATGTATAAAATATCATGTACCCCTATCACTCTCATTAATCCTTCTATGATATTGTTGTAGTCATATTACCATACTAACATGTAGTTATGATTATTTTCATTATTCATGTTTCATAATTACCTTATTCTTCTATTTACAATTTCTAATACTATGATATATTTTTTCTTGTCCTAATTACTTCCAATATATATATATATATGAGTATATACCCCTTCTATTCTCATTAATCTATTTTTATGAATCTTTATGTGACATTGTTATGCAACATAAATATCTCCACGATTTTCAATGCCAAACCAATTGTGTAGTTAATTACATACCAATTTCCTATCATGAGAGTTCACCATAATGAAAATATACATGTTTATATGGACTTAAATGTATTTATTCTACACTAATTGATCATGAAATTAATTATTATTATGAATCAACCCAATTTGTATGATATGTGTATAGAGCTTAAGTATGAGAATGAAATGAATTTGATAGGTGCACCCAGAATTTTATATTACTCCAATTAAATGGGTAATTTTTAGTATCATGAAATGTTATTTTCGAATAGGGATTAAACCTAATTACATTATAGTAATTTTATCCCCATGACGCCTTCATGGAATATACATGACATATGCTTATGATGTGGTGTTTTTAGTTGATTCCGCATTTCCAATGTTTTGATTATCATGTTATAACATTTATCAATATTAATTCTTATGGTTCTTAGTCTTTCTATATCCCACTGATATGTCTATTGTATAACATTTATCACCTTCTTCCATGTATATTAACTTATTTGGCTTTACATCTCCCCCATTTATTATATTATTTCCATGGTTATTCCATAATGATTTACGAATTTATATAATTTTAGAAGCGTGTTAAAAATTATTTCAACAATGTTGATGTATCCCATGTTCAAAACGTTTTTTACAAACCTAATTCCCAAAAAAACATGACTTATTGAACATCTGTTTTGTTTTAGGTATAATTTTATGTAAAAAATCCTGAATTAATGGGCAATACTCAATATAATTTTTATAGTTTGTATTAGAGAACATTTTTTGTTATAATTTAGATTTGTATTAGAAATATATTGTGAAATACATATGCCAAAGAATAAATATGGTGAACATCCATAAAATTTTGTTCTTATAGATCATGTGGTTTATTAAAAAAAGTATCCACGTATGGATACTACCAGAGGATTTGGCTCTCTATGAGATGTACCTAGGAGTAACAACTCTGATAAGGAGTGTCAGTCCTGACTCAGTATGATCTTGTACATGAATATATGCCTTACTGCGCACTTTGTTTAAATTATTTGTGTAACGCCCCAAGACCAGAATCCTAGAGTCGGTGCATTATTACGTATCATTGGAATAATCATAATATATCAAGTCTCGAAATACTGATTATTTTTCTATCATTGGAATTACTAGATACATTTATAATGTTTACATTAAATCATAAAATGGAAAACTACAACAATAATATTTCCATAGACAACACTGAGATACCACATACTATACCTAGAGGTCAGTCATAATATACTTCTTTGCATCTTGGGAGAAATAAAACATAGAAAGGGGTGGGCTCAGATTCTCAGTAAGGATAACATTATAGAAGAAACTTTCATAAATAAGCATAAACATTTTAGGGAATGAATAACTAAAACAAAAGCATTTTAAACATGAATTTCAGTAAAATATGGAAAAATGGAAGGAAATAATTCCATTTACATATTCACATAGATATTATACTAGTCGAATAATCACATGCAATATCAATATCCACCTTCATAATGATGGAATGTATAATGCCAGACTATCATAACCACATAGTCAAGGCCTTGTGCCAAGAATACAAATAATATTTTGTCAAGGCCTTGTTCCAAGATACAAGTTTGTCTAATGAGACCTACCGATGCATCGAGGAGATATATCAGGCTCCACCCATCAAATACTATGTCCAACTTATTCCTCATATGAAAAGTTTGATGCAGAATCTGAACATTCGTATTAAAACTAGCATATGAAATTTCAATATTTTAACCACAAACCATGAATGGTATAAAAATAGCACATCCACAGTCAAACATAACTCATTCAATACAATAAGGGAGATTATATTATAATTTATCAACCTCAATAGGGAATAATTAATGATATTGACATAGATGAAAATAATCATCAAAACTATTTAAGAGAAATATCCCCCTTTTTCTTGAAAACATTTTAGAGTCTCACTATTTATCAAGAATCTGTTTAAAATGGATTTTTGAATCAAAGTTTCCCATAACACTTTGAAACTTTTAAAAAGACATTTATTTTTAAAACATTAATGTCCATATAAATAAATCCTTAAAATCATTTTTAAAACATGGACATTAATGATAATGATTTACAATTATAAATCTTTAATACATTTAAAAATGATATTTTAGTTAGAGTTCCAAACCAAATGAGATACACTTGATTACAAATAATTTAGGTAATAAAAACATTCTAAAATAATGTGAATAAAGGGATTCATGATATACTATGTCAATGTACAATATATACACCATATAAAAGTGATTTGGTTTATAACAACAATGAAGTCTCAATGAAATGTAAATTGAGATGGAATCTCTTATAAATACCATATTCATAGGTTAAGGATAAATAAAAGACATAACTATGTGTGAAAAATAGCAATACACTCAATATGATTGGATATTCAGTGTAAATCAATAAGAGTACATTCACACATATTCTTGTAAAAACTACTCCAATGAATTGTATATTTAACTTAATAAAAAGATAATGAGTTAAAATTACTCTTATCGAGTTCATATAGATGACTTAAGAATTTATCAATGGAGTAATTATGTGTATCAAAAGTATATCCACAGAATGGGGAGTGGAAATTATGACATATTCAAATGAATAGTGGTTCCACACATAATCATGGAGTAAAAAAATCAATGATGTATGTGTAAAGCCGAAGGAGTGGAAATTGAAATTCCAAATTCCCTTATCGAATTGGTAACTTATGAAACATACACCCAATAAAGGAGGATCATACAAAGATTATGTAGAGATAAAAAACATAAATTATATTACACAATGAATACAATCATGGTTAGTACACACACCACACGCAATAAATAAGTGGTGAAAAATGGAAATCACACGGATTTAAAAGTGATATAAGAAACCCCTTACTTTGTACTTTTTCCTTGGTTGAGGGTAGGTTAACCCCCTTTTATAATGGTGAAATAATTTTTATTTAATTATAAAATAATTATATAAATTATTATTATATCATATATGATCTTTTAACATTGATTTGTTAATAATATCTTAGTATTATCGTCATTTTGGGTGTTAACCGATTCGTTTTCCTTTATATTCAATATTATGTGAGCCATATTTTTTATTAATGGGATATATATTATTCATATCCAGAATTATATAATGTCTCTAAACATTACTTTTAATCATTACATGAAATTTAGTCCTGAATGGATATGATGGGGAATGAATCTCACAATGTTCATGGAGACGGTAATCCGTACGTATGTACGAGCGACAATATGATTCTTTTGATATTAAAAATATATATAATTAGATGTTATATCAAATATAAATAACAATTATCAAGTTATATTTTATTATTTACATGAATTACTCATCATTATTATAACCATCCAAATAATAATGTATTAAATAACAATTACACCACGATGTGGAGATGGTAATCCGTACGTACGCAAGAATGGTGGCATGTTATTCAATGGATGTATATAATAACAGAGAAAGAAGAAGTGGAAGAAAAAAAGAACATGAAAGAGGGTGGTGAAATTATTACCTCTTCTTCGGGTTCTTCCATTTGATTTGATCAAAAGGGCTCCATAAGTTGGCTTTCTGATGAAAGTAGGGCATCTAGAATAAATTGATGGATATTAAGAGGATATTTGGATAGGGTTTGGCTGAGCCAAAAGGCGTTGAAGGTGTAAATTTAAGAGAAGGGGAAGTTCCCTTTTATAAGAGGGGTGAGGGGAACCTTATGAAAAACGTAAAATATTACATTATAATAAAATCATTTTCAGTTTAAAATGGCTCAAATGTAGATTATTTAAGGGATAAAGTTGGGATGGTTCGTCTTCCACTCAACCAATAGATTTTAGGCAGGGTTGTGTCACTATATTAGCCTTAACTTTTAGATTTAACTCTTTGTTAAATAGTTTCACATTTCCCATGTTTCTTTGTATTTTTATATTATATGGTTAATAAACATACTATATACATCCAAGAGAACCACATGTGGTTCATTAATGAAACACCTATCATTATATAATTACATTGGACGATCCTTAGATTTTTAGGAATAGAATATCAATTAACAATATAATATTTGATTTAAAAAAAAATTATGTCAATTTTGACAATATTTGGTATTTTGTTTTTTTATTCATAACAGCATTATTACATCGCAAAAATTCAAATAACCAACCCTAATATGTCTTATTAACCTTGAAAATTAGTGTAATTCATAAAAAGTCTCAAATTACATTTATTTGAATATTTATAGTATCATTTATTTTAATATTTCATTAATTATGTAATTATTGCATCATCATTGTGTCATTAATAAATTAAATTATATAAATTCTAAGAAATATAAATAAAATACAATTATTTAAGAAATCTTTTGATCTTTCTAATTAATATTTATAGTCGAATTTATCTTATCTATAACCCTAAATTAAAATTGTTTTAGTTATTAAACATTGATTTTAACACTTTTAACTCTTCTTTGAATTAAATAATAATAAATGTACTAATCTAATCCAAGTGGACCAAATAGGTTTATATATTATTCCTAAGGTTGATTATTGTTGAATTATACATAACCAATAGAATTAGGACATGTGTTAGGGTAATAATAATAACATTTTTACCTTTAATTACCATATTTACTTTTAACCATGGTAAACAAAAGTAAAAAGTTTCTATTCACCAAAAATTATTTTTATCCTATTGATCCACAATTTACTTCTTGATTTTAACTGTTTCTCTCGGGTTTTTTAAATTCAACACACAGAAGCGGTAAAATTAAG
This sequence comes from Viscum album, assembly GCA_963277665.1. Lineage (NCBI taxonomy): Eukaryota > Viridiplantae > Streptophyta > Magnoliopsida > Santalales > Viscaceae > Viscum > Viscum album. Next base: position 142,317,813 of record OY728138.1, on the reverse strand, counting down.
TTTAACGTGAATTTACGAATTCTCCTAGGAGGTGGGTAAAAGACCGTGAAAAGCTCAATAAAATTTTATATATTTAATATTAGTACAAAATAATTCCAATTAATTTCATTGAACTTATATGGGTATTATGTATCTATTTTGACCTAAAATCAATTTAAATAAAATAAATTATTATTTAAATAAAAATTTGTTTTTAAACTATAACTCAGTGTTTTTCACTATTTATCAAAAATTAAATGTTTTCAGAAACATACCAAATATTCACCCTAGGATAATTTTGATATTATGAATTCAAAAATGATGTCTATTTTACCAAATTAGAAACATATATATTTTATTTATTAGTTTAAAATTAAATCCTATTGTCAATACTAAAAAGTGAATTTTTATGAAATAATAACTACCAAAAGATTTCCATTTGTTTATGTCCAATTTAAAAGTGAAATTACATCCAATAAAAAACATTGAATTAAATGGTAAAAAATATAATATATTATACATCCAAAACATTCGTATGTATAGTTGAACACTATAAATTATTTTGATTGAAATAGTTGTTTTCAGTTAAAATATATTATTTTTCACTATTCACCCAAATATGATAGTTGTCAGAAAAACACCTAAAATTTATCGAAACTAAATTCATATGTCCTGATACCAAATAAGAAGGATATTTTTCCAAATTCAATATATAAAATTTTCAAATATTGGATTTAAAAAGAGTTCTCCATTAAAAGGCAATAAAATTATATTTTTTGAAAAATACTTCGTTTATCTGAAAAAAAATAATTTGTCCTTACATTATGACTAGAAAACTCATAATATGGATTCTAAAATAATAAGGGTTATATAATATTCAAAATTCTGTTAATACTATTCATAACTGCATTTGAACGACTAGTTTGGTAAGTCATGGTGCGCTTGAACTCGATGTTGTGTGTAGTGTAAGTTATTGAATTACTTTAAAGAACTAACGAACAATGAAATTTTTGTGTGTTTCATTATTACCTCCTTTAATAAATTTCACCCTTGAAATTTTTAAAATTGGGATTGGTAATATAATGGAAAGTTCATCATTCGAAAAAGAGTCAATAAAACTATCACTTTAAAAGAAAGAAAATGAAGTACAAAGGTCACCGAAGATAACCCATACAAAGATTACATGTAGGAATACATGGTTATGGAGGATAAAATAAGTGTAAAGTTATAATGGAGAGGGATAGAAAACATGATCAGGAAAAATTTAACAACAAGAAAACTACAAACTTGTGATGGGACAAACTGTCATTAGTTTCCCTGTAGGAAAAGTAAACAGACAACATTTTTTGTTTAAGTTACATTTCATAAAGTTGATGAATTTATTTATGATATTGACTATGAACATAAAGAGATGCACTTATTTTTTAAGTATAGTATCATTCTTTAATAAATTTCTACCGCTAACTTAATTTTTTAAATGTTGAGTATTCAAGAAGACTTGGTCACACCGGAAGATCTAGAATGAACTTCTAGAGAATCACATGATCCACAATGGATAAACTTTATATTTACCTTGTCTTTAGAGATTAATGAAAACCAAAACAGTTAGTATAAGATCTGATGATCCCCCAAAAAGACATTTCTTTAGAGAAAGAAACACTAATCTTAGTTCCTAAAATTAAACCAACAATACCCCAAAGATAAATAAATACCATTTAATAAACAATTGTCCTTAAAATAATTCAATATAAACCAAACTATTATTGAAACCCAAAACATAGAATAATTTGGTTATGTAGTCTTCCATGTTAATTTTTATCTCCAAATGACATAAACTACTCTTAAAGTCACATACTTAAATGTAAATAACCTAATAACATATTCTCAGTTATAGGTTAATCATTTCCATAAATAAGCCAAATCACTATAAATCCACAGTAAGAACATAGATAAAAATCCACATTAATCCTCAAATGAAATCCCATAGTATTCTTTTTTCCATGGGCATATAGTGTTCCCATTAAAGAGAACATCTTCCAAAATTTCATTTATCACTTAGTCACTGAATCATTTTCCTATGCTAAGGGTATTAATTTGATAATACATAAGATCCCAAATCAACTTATCATTGATCAATAAAATCCTTTAACTAAAAATAATTAGTCACACTAACCAGTCACTTCACTTAGTCCAGTGCTAGGTGATAAATCTCAATTGCACTCAGGTTGTGGGTTCTATTCCCACAGCTTTTTCCGATGTGACGGGTTGTCACACAGTCTGTGTGTTGTCCTTTTTCAAAAACTATATTTTATAACATTACCAAAATGAGATAAATTCCTCAAAATAACCATAATATAATTTAACCACAAATGTTATCTCATACCTTGCATTTTCATCCCAAAATTTAATAAATTGTAATAGTCCCAAACCCAATGATCATATACAACCAAATGGTTATTTATAACAATATCCTCAAAAGAAAATATAATTCGTTCTTTAATATCTTTTCTAGATGACAACTGTAGGGTTAAAAATACAAGAGAAAATTATTACAAAGTAATACCATCATCAAGGAGCACTAATACTTTTAATCATTTCTCCAAAAATTTATTACTATATAGATTCTTCTTTGACCAAAAAAATATCCTATAATGTAGGGGATTCACTCGGGTAATGGCCAGGTCCCCTACATTTACGAAAAATGATTGTAAATGTAATCTTGGGACCATTTTTATTTTCTACCATAATAATCTTCATTTTTACTCAGCAATTATTCACTTTATGTTCTTCTTTCCCACACGTAAAGCATTTCTTTGTTTTATTGAGACACTTTCCTGGATGTCTCCTTCCACATTTCCTGCATGATGGAAATTGAGGATTCATTTCTTCATGGTCTCCATTGCTGGAGCTCTTATCATTCATCACCTTTGTATTATTTTTTGACTACAAGAGTTGGTTAATATATATGTTGTTGATCATATTTTTGGAAAACCGATTTGTCATGGAAATGATATCTTTTACGCCTATCTACAATCCATTTTGTTGCTCATTTCCACCACTGTCCCCACCTTGTATATAAGGACCCGGCCTTAAACATTACTTAATATTGAATTAAATGAATAATTCACATTGAGGATATTATCAAGTTTAGAGTTTTAGAGAATTAGAATATAACTATTACATTTCAAAAGATTTACAAAGTAGACACTTCTACCAAGTTTCCATAGAATAAAAAAATCTTAAAAAGAAACATGTCTAGTTCCATGTTTTATATAGCATGACATTCCCTTGATCCCATCCTTGACCTTATTCCACTTTAAGTCCTATGAAAAACATTTCAAAAAAACTTGGGGTGAGCATAAAAAGCTCAGTAAGGTATACACAAAGAATGAAAACTGTTAGTTTTTCAAACATCAAGTAAACCATGTATACTTTATCAAAGTAATACCTTCACCTTCATGAAGTAGTAAAAAACTCTTCATTGAATAAAATATCATTACTTACCTTTTTTTAACCAAAGTATTACCATAAAACCCATATAAAGAACACATAACATATATAAAGGTAACTTGGGACATAAACATACTTAAGTGGAATAACCATACGGTCTACTTCCACACATGTCACTTAATGGAATAGCCATACGGCCAATTTCCATACATAATTAATGGAATAGCCATACAACTGACTTCCATACCCAATTCATTGGAGGTTATAACATAACCACCCGTCCTAGTATTCATGGCACCACCCATCATATGGTTTATCACGTAACCACCCGTCAAATGTCCAAGTACCATTATAAAAATCATAAGACATAAAACAAATATAATGGAAGGAAAACATTTCCACACTTTGATCACAATATATCACTTAAATATATTGAAATGACAAATCAATTATAAAAACCATTTTGAATACCAAAATACATAAAATATTATATGGTATTTATTTCATTTTTAGAAAAAACATTACGTATTGTTCAGGAAGCCAAAGACCAAATATTACTCGCGGCAGCGGAAAAGGTCGTTGTCACCGCATACGTTAAAAGAAACATTCCTTTTTGTCGTTTAGTAAAACGCTTTGTAGAAAAAGATTCCTTTTTAATAAAGGTAAAATTCAAAGGGTTTTATACACCGTATAAAAGATAGTTGTTTATAAAACGAAATATGCCTCAATGAAAGGAGATTGAGACGAAGTCCCTTACCTCGGGTGCGACTTGACTCGATCGTTCTTTAACGTCCTCAATAATAAACATGTGTTAATTTCTACTTGATTAAGAACCTTTTTAAAGTTCATTATTCTTTTTATATCACTTATTGACATGTTATAAACATTATGTAACCATTTATGTTAATAATGCTTGTTTTGTCGATATTTGGTTCTTAAGTTGAAAGTGGACTTCTTACAATTACATGTTGTTCGTGTGGTCAAAGGTTCTATATATCTAGAATGACATTCCTGATTTGGATAGAATATATATCATATATATCCATCATATACATGTATTTATAATATTACATAATCATTTAGAGGTAAGAAATTAAATGCACCGTTCATGGAGACGGTAAGCCGTACGTACGCAAGAACGCTACTTTCATTTCTTTGTCATATTAATGGAATTAAAACTAAATTAGAGGTATGTATATTTTAATTCCAGGATTATATTCATCATTTAGATTTATAATTCAATATATATATCCATTATATACATGTACTTTTAATAGTACATTACATTTTGGATAAGAAATGAAATGCACCGTTCATGGAGACGGTAAGCCGTACGTACGCATGAACGCTACTTTCATTTATATCTCATACATTAATGGAAAGAAATAATAATGATATAGAGGTATATTATAATTCCAGTATAACATCATATATAATAACTTTAAATCCATCCTTTATACGTCCCAGATATGGAATTAACGAATCACATCACTTTGAGGGGGCGGTAGTCCACACTTCCTTAAATGAAGATATCACGTTTACCCATAATGGAAACAATAAAGGTATTCCCAAAATGAAAAATACAGAATCGTAAGGAAAAAATAAACATATTATATATCATATATAAATATATTGTCATCTTAATGGCCAACTATGAATGTGTTAAAAGAATGTTGAACAATCATCGTTTCGGGAGACATAAATTCACCATCCACGGAAACAGTATGTTCTATAACCATTAGATGTAGGTGTGTGTAATTGTAGCTCGAATACCTGTTATAAAAAAATACTAGTACATTTAGGATACTTTATTTTTTACAAAAGAAAAGAATAAAAAGAGTTTAGGGGGTTGGAGAAGAAAAATAAAACAAAAGGACTCAAAAGAAGACATTACCTTAAAATCGGGTAACTCTCTTTGGTTTGAGCTCAAAGGCTTCCTTGGGAAGACTTCTTCCCAAAGTCGGGCTTCAAGGAGTAAGAGAGGGATGTGGAGAGACAAAATGGTCAGGGTTTGGCCGAGACAAAGGCTTTGGGAGTGTGGGTAAGGAGGTAGAGGTGGGGGCCTTTTATAAGAGGAGAGGAGGGGCACTCTTGGAAGGTAAAGAAATGTCACTTTATTTTAAAATGATATTCGGATTTGAGAGGTACCACATTGATGTGTTTCTAGGATAAGGTGATAAGGGTTCGAAATCATCCCATCCAATAGGTTTTGGCCATGTGTAGGTCTTATATTTTACATTATCTGTCCATTTTATTTAAATCGTTAAATAATGAGGTCATCGCTGCACCATCATGATGTCATAAATAATTTAATTTATTTAATGTTTAAAAATTATAAGAAAAATTCTATTATGTATGAAATTATTTTTTCTTTCTATGGAATATTTATAGTCAAAAATCTGACTTGTATAACCCCATGTAAAAATTTTATTAGTAAAACACTTCATGAGTGTGTCATTTTTACTTTAACATTAAATAAAAAGTTATTTATGTCATTTCCCAACCAATGTGGGTCCATGGGGTCCCCAAGTTGACCCATGGATTGTCTTGGTCGGCCATGACACATAAAATAAGGGTAGGACATGTGTCAAGGTAGTTTCATTTTATTATAATATCATTTTTTCCTTAAATTGCACTAATTACCTCTAATCACGATTAAGAACTTAAGAGTTACTATTCACCAAAAAATTATTTTAATCACATTTAACCACATTTTACTTCTTAATTACAACCATTTATGTCAGATTTTTGAAATTCAAAACACAGAAGTGGTAAAAGATCATTTAAACGAAAAATTAGATTTTATAAGTACCACTTAGTGGTTTTAATTTTCATCAAAAATTGAAGTTTTTCAGAAAAATACCAAAAATTCACCCTAAGCTATATTTGATATTCCGAATTCAAAAATGAAGTCTATTTTACAAAATTCAAAAAATATTGGTCACATTAATTAATTTAATAATTAATTCCCGTTGTCATGACAAATAGCGTGTTTTTATTAAACAATAAGTATCAAAATATTGACACTACTTTAAGTCCGATTTCAAAGTGAAATTATTTCCAACGACCACTATTGGATTTAGTGGTAAAAATATATTCTAATTTCACTTTAAAACCAATTCAAAATATAATCTAATCATCTTAAAAATTTATATTAAAAAGCAGTTTTGAATTAAAATACAACATTTTACACTATTCATTAAAAAATGAACTTTATTGGAAAGATACCAAAAATTTACACAAAGTAAATTTTGATGTCCTGATTCTAAAAAAGAGTTTTATTTGGTCCAATATAATGTATAAAAGTGACCAAAACTATATTTAATTACGGTTTTCCATCAAAAGTCGATAAGTGAACCTTTTGTGAAAATTAGAGTATATAAGCCTAAAATTGAATTCTTTTTGTATTTTAAGCCTTTATCCTTTATTAGATAAATGTAAAAACATTTAACAAACATATATAATCATATTTTAGTTATTTCTATCCATTCATGCTAGTACAACAGCTACGTGTTAACTAACATTTAAAATAATATTATTTTATTACTAGTGTGCAACGTAAGTTTTCAAAGGAACTCATCGTTGTGTATCGGGTACGCTATCGATCATAGAAACCCCTTTAAAGTAAAATTAATATTTAATTCGTAAAATATTAATAAATATGAAAATTCTTTATTCTTTATTTACCTGGGATGTTACATTGTACATCATGCTCAATGTTACTATGACTTCCATGGAATCCATCCATTTACTAAAACCAGAAAGCATTGTGTGAGTAACAGTAGTCATAAAAATCATTTAGATAATATCATGACACTATATTTTCGAATTTGAATCACCTTATGATTAACCAAGTTCATTTATTCTCATCTTATATTAAAATAATTCAAATTGGTTTGTAAAGAAAATGTAAATTATTTTATGCATATCCCCATGGATTGTCATAACCAAGAGTGTAGCCAGGCCCATTTTCATGCACCAGTTATTCTTCGAGTCTAGCTCAAAGTGGTGTTTTAGGTATTACCCTTAGGTACATCTGTGCCAGAGCAACCTCTACCTGCTCGTATCCAGACAGGGATGTATTTCATGGAAAAGTCACAAAATATATACAATACCAAAATTCTGGGAAATTCTTGTATACTAATCTTCAAAATCTATCTTAGGGCTATGTGATCTATTCAAAGTTTATCAAAATATATCTTCCATGGTTTTTACTAAACTTCCTCTGATACCAACTGTAACGCCCTGAGCCCAGAAGCCCAGATTCGGTGCATTATTACATATCATTGGCAAGATCATAAAATATCATGTCTCGAAAGACCGATTAGTTTGGTAGCCTTGGAAGTACTAGATATATTCATAATGTATACATTACATCATAAAATGTAAAACTACAACAACATTGTTTCCATAGAAAACTATGAGATCTCATAGAATATCCCCAGAGGTCATTCATAATATTCATCTTTGCATCTGGGAAAAATAAAGCATACGAAGGGGTGAGCTCACATGCTCAGTAAAGAAAACATTATAGCGGAAACATTCATAAATAATGATAAACATTTGAGGAAATGAATAACTAAAACAAATTCCTTTAAAACATAAAATTCTATATAATATAGAAAAAATGAAATAGCATAATGCCATTAACTTATTCACCTGGAAATTCTACTAGTCGAATAATCACATGAAATATCAATAGCCACTTTTATAATGATGGAATGCATAATGCCAGACTATCATAACCACATAGTCAATGCCTTTTTCCAAGACTATAAATAATATTTTGGCAAGGCCTTGTGAAAAAACACTAGTTTGTCTCATGATACCTACCGAAGCATCGAGGAGCTATAGCAGGCTCCACCCATCACTTACTATGTCCAATTCATTCTTCATATGAAAATGTTGAAGCATATTCTGAACATTCGTATTAAAACTAGCATACAAAATTTCAATATTTTTACCAAAAACCATGAATGGTATAAAAATAAGAACATCCATAGTCAAACATAACGCATTCAATACAATATGGAAGATTGTATTATAATAGATCAACCTCAATAGAGAATAATTAATGATATTTATAGATGAAAATAATATTCAAAACTATTTAAGAAAAATATCCCCCATTTTCTTGAAAACATTTAAGAGTCTCACTATTTATCAAGAATCCGTTTAAAATAGATTTTTGAATAAAAGTGTCCCATACCACTTTGAAACTTTTAAAAGGAATATAATTTTTTAAACCTTATGGACTATATAAATAAATCCTGAAACCCATTTTTAAAACATGGACATTAATGAGAAAGACTTATAACAATAAATCATTAAATCATTTAAAAATTATATTTTAGTTAGAGTTACTAACCAAAAGAGAGACACTTGGTTAAAAATAATTGAGTTAATAAAAACTTTGTAATATCATGTGAATAACAGGAATCATGATAAACTATTTCAAAGTACATTATATACACCATATATAAGTGATTTGGTGTAAAACAAAAAACAAGTATCAATGAAATGTACATTGAGATGAAATCTCTTATAAAGACTGTACCCTTTGGTTAAGGATAAATCAAAGAAATAATTATGTGTGAAAAATATAAATACACTCAATATTATTGGATATTCAGTTTAAATCATTCAAAGGACATTCACACATATTATTTTAAAAACTAAACCAATGAATTGGATATTTTACTCAATAAATGGATATTGAGTTAAAATTTCTTTCTTCAAGTTCATATCGATTAATTGAGAATTTATCAATGGACTTATTATGTGTATCAAAATTATATCCATAGAAACGGAGATTAAATTATGACAAAAGCAAATTAATAGTGATTCCACACATTATCTAGGAGTAAAATAATCGATGAAATATGTGTAAAGCTGAATGAGTGGAAATTGAAATATCAAATTACCTTATCAATTTGGTAACATACGAAACATTCACTGATGAAAGGAGTATCATACAATGATGATTTAGAGATCTATAAATTAAAGTATATTACACAATGAATACAATAATGGTATGTACACACACCACATGCAATAAATAAGTGGTGAACAATGGAAATTAGTCAGAATTAAAAGTGAGATAAGAAACCGCTTACTTTGTACTTCTTCCTTGGTCGATGGTAGGTTAAAATATAGTATAATTGTGAAATAATTTCTATTGAATTATAAAATAATCATGTGCATTAATATGATATCATATATTATCTTTTAACATTTATTTGTTAATAATATCATTATATTATCATCGTTTCCGGTGTTAATGAATTCGTTTTCCTTTATATTCGTTGTTATGCGGGAAATATTTTTTATGGATCGTATGTATCTTATTTATATCCATAATGATATCATGACTCTAAAAAAAATTAATTATTAAATGTAATTTACTATCTAATGGATTTGATGATGAATGAATCTCAACGTGTTCGTGGAGATGGTAATCCGTACGTATGCACGAGAGACAATATCATTCTTTTGATATTAATATAATATATAAATGGATGGTATATCATGTATACAAAATCATTAGAAAGATATATTTTATTATTTACATTAATTACACAAAATTATTATACCCATCCAAATAATAATGTATTGACTAACAATTACACCACGGCGTGGAGATGGAAATTCGTACGTACACACGCATGGTGACATGTTATTCAAAGGATGGATAGAATAATGAATATAGGTGTAAAATATTTTTAATAACATCACAGTATATATAAGACAATGGGGTTATTATTTTAGAAAGGAAATAAAAAAGAAATAAGAATTGGAAGAAGAAAATAACTTGAAAGAGGGTGGTGAAATTATTACTTATTCTTCGGGTTCTTCCTTTTGATTTTATCAAAATGGATCCTTATGTTGGATTTATGACCAATGGAGGGACTCTAGGATGAATTAAGGGAAGTTGAGAGGATATTTGGGTAGGGATTGGCCAATCCAAAAGGCTTTGAAGGTGTTAATTTGAGAGAAGGGTAGGTGCCCTTTTATAAGAGGGGTGAGGGGAACCTTAGGAGAAACATAAAATATTATTTTATAATAAAATAATTTTCTGTTAAAAATGGCCCCAAAGTGATTTATTTAAAGAATAAGGTGTGGATTGGTCGAAAACCACTCATCCAATATGTTTTAGATAGGTTTGGGTCACTATATTAAACTTATCATTTAGATTTAACTCTTAGTTAAATAGTTTGACATTTACCATGTCTCTTTGTATTTGTATATTATATGGTTAATAAACATCATATATACATCCAAGAGAACCACAAGAGGTTAATTAATGATACATCAATCATTAAATAAGTCCTTTGATCAAACCTTATATTTTTAGGAATAGAATATCAACTAACAATATAATATTTGATTTAAAAATTCTTTTTTGTCAATTTTGACACTATTTGGTATTTTGTTTTTGGTAAATTCATAACAACATTATTCCTTCAAAAACAATTGATATAACAAACCACAATATGTCATATCAACCTATAAAATTAGTTTAATTAATAAAAAGTCTCAAATTACATTTATTTGGATACTTATAATATCAATTATTTTCATATTTCAATAATTAGGTAATTACTGCAACATCATTGTGTCATTAAAAAATTAAATTATTTAATCATTAAAAAATATAAATAAAATAAAATTATATATGAAATATTTTTTTATTTCTAATTAAGATTTATAGTAGAATTTATCTTATGTGTAACCCTATATTAAACATGTTTTTGTTATTAATCATTGATTTTAACTCTTTTAATGCTTTATTGAATAAAATTATAATAAATGTCCTAATATAATCCAATTGGACCAAAGTGGTTAATATTTTATTCTTAGGTTTGTTTTTGGTCGAATTATACTTATCCAATATAATTAGGACATGTTTTAGGGTGATAATAATATCATTTTTACCCTTAATTACCCTATTTACTTTTAACCGTGGAAAATATAAGTAAAAATCAACAATTCATAAAAAAAATTACTTTTATCTTATTGAATCACATTTTAGTTCTTAATATTAACTCTGTTTCCTGGATTTTCTAAATTCAAATCACAGATGCGGTAAAATTATGTTTTATGTGAATTTTCAAATTATCCTAGGCGGTGGGTAAAATACGGTGAAAAGTTAAATATAAATTTATATATTTAATATTATAAAAAATGCCTCCAATGAATTACAATGAACATATATGATTATTATGTATCAATTTTGACCTAAAATAAATTTAAATAAAATAAATAATTATTTAAATAAAAATTTGGGTTTAAACTATAACTTAGTGTTTTTCAATATTCATCAAAAAATAAAAGTTTTCAGAAACATACAAAAAATTCACCCTCAGGTAATTTTTATATTCTGAATTCAAAAATAAATTCCATTTTACCAAATTCAAAACATATAAATTTCATTTGTTAGGTTAAAATTAATTCTCATTGTCAAAACCAAAAAGTGTATTTTTATGAAGTAATAACTAACAAAATATTGACATTTGTTTGTGTCCAATTTCAATGTGAAATTACTTCCAACAAACAATATTGGATGAAATGGTAAAAATATAATCTAATTATACATCCAAACCATTCATATGTATAGTTTAACACTATAAATTATTTTGAATAAAAAGTTATTTTTAGTTAAAATATATTATTTTCACTATTCACCCAAAAATGAAAGTTATCAGAAAAACTCCAAAAATTTATTGAAACTAAATTCTTATGTCTTGATACCAGTGAAGAAGATTATTTTGTCAAATTGAATATATAAAAGTCTCAAATATAGGATTTAAAAAGGGTTCTCCATTAAAAGGTGGTAAAATTGCATTTTTTGAAAAATAATTCTTTTATCTGAAAAAAAATAATTTTTCCTTACATTATGTCTAACTAACTCATAATATGTATTCTTAAACTATAAGGGTTATATAAAGTTCAAAATTCTGTTAATACTATTCATAATCGCTTTTGAACGACTAGTTTAATAAGTCATGGTGCGCTTGAACTCTCTATTGCGTGTAGTGTAAGTTATTGAATTACTTTGAAGAACTAATGTACTATGAAATTTTGGGGTGTTACAATTTGGGGTGTTCTCATATTTAAATTCATATCTCATAACTAACCGTTATTTTGGGAAAGATACATATAAGAGTATATGTTAGGGAATATATCAAGGATAATATAAATGGGGGCAACAAATTCATAAGTTATGGAAATACATGTAATTTATTAGTTATCTCTAAAATTTAATCAGGTCTCCCTGTTATCTGTTAAATAGTATAAATATACTAATCAGTAATTTTCACTTTATTCTAGACAATATATATAAATAGTAGTAATCAGGTAATTAGTCAACGTGACAGGTAATGTTATGACTTCGCAAAAGATATGCTTAAGTAATTGGGTGGGGGAATCATGAAATGTGTGAATATACTCTCTCATCCAACTCATGTTTTAATAAGAATCCTAGATCAAGAGGATCTCCCAAACCCCAGTAAGATAGAACAATCTAATATTGAGAGCTTCATGCGATAGTCGACTCCTACATTCTGTAGATCATACTGTCCCTTAATCATGGAACAACATATCAAATCCATTTGAGACGTTCTCATCTACCCTAATTTTTTTTAATAATATAAGTTTCTACTAGATTTTTATCATATAGAGGGAGAATCTGGTGACTATTGAATATTAATAAAAAATAAAAAACCTATGGAATACAACAAGGCATTTGATTGGATAAAAATTAGAGATATATTTTTTGATATATATTTCTCACGCACTCTATATCTTAAAATAGAAATTTTATTTTCCTTCGTTCAAAATGTAAAATGAAAAAACTATAATTACGTATATAGAAAATATCACAAAACATTCATGAAACACATTGTTCATTTTCATTATCCAGAAATGAAAGGCTAGACACTTCTTTGGTGGTATAAATCCTATTCTAAAGAACCATTGTGATTCATGATATTGTTTGATATTAGAAAATTATAAAATTTACCTTCAAAGTCAAAATGAAAATAGAAGAATCACAATGGTGTCATAGGAATATAAGTTTAATGTGCAGTTTAATTCTGGTTGTTCAATGGGGAAATTAAATGGTGATAAAAATTATCAACATCGCACTTTTTAATGGTTCGGGGAGAAGAACCTCAAAACATAATATGGTGAATGATGAAATTATTTAACTATGGTCTGGAAGTAAACATAGCTATAAATTACCAACATTATATGCCCCCTACTGTGAAAGATGAAATTTATGATTTAGTGCACATTTAATACATTTTCTATTACTTTAACTACCAAGAACCGGGTAACATTGTAAACCAATGCACTAAGATAAATTTTTTCGGAGCCAACCAACAATCTCTGAGGAAGCGAAGGTGAGCTTTGGAGATAACTACCATTTTTGTGGATCCCGAAAATGATGTGGTGATAGGTACACTAGTTATTATTTCATGAATATAAAATTATTTTTTTATTATATTTCTTCACATTCATTCATGTCAAAAATGTTTAGTAGAAATGTGAAAACAGCACAGAAAATATTGGTTATAGGGATATTATTGAAAATATAGGGAACATTTTTTCATCACATGTATATAACACCCCCATGCAACTTTTTTTTGTATTAGTTTCCTAGGGATCCCTTTTCATACTCATTTTCTTTAAATTTTATGCAATTATAGGCATGGATTAAATTTCAATATATAGAGATAACAAAAAATTTGTGATAATAAATGAATCCCTATATTGGGAATCAACCCCATATTATGTACAAGTTTAAGGTGGAGGATGAATATTATTTATCATCATTATCTCATGCATGGATATTATTTCCCTATCGTCAATCGTATCTAGCTACAATGATTGATTATATGGAATGCAACATCCTCAATGGCATGCCTATTGTGATCGAATACGCCGATGTGTTTCCGAAGGTATTTTTTGGTCTTCCTCCAAGCTGAGTGGTTAAATTTTTCAATTGATCTTATACATGGGGTGATTCCATTATCCAAGAAACCATATAGAATAGTTTTTGTGGAAGTTGAGGAGCTGGAAAAACAACTATAGGAGAATCTTGAAAAAGAGTTCATATGCCCAAGTGCATAACTATGGGGTGAACTAGTCGTCTTCATCATGAAAAAGGATGTGTCAATTACCCTTTCCATTAATTAACATTATCTGAATAAGACCACTATAATGAGTAATTTTCCTCTTCCATAGGATTGAAAACTTGTTCATTCAACTATGTGGTTTCAACAGATGATATTCATTTGAGATATTACAAATAATGGCTAAATAAGTATGATATTCCCAAGGATGACTTTTTTAAATGGTATGACCACATTGAGTTCATAGTGATTCTATTTAAACTAACTAATGGTCCTAAAATCTTTTTGGACATGAATAATAGGTTCATAAGAGATTACCTCAATAGATTTATGGTAATCATTATAGATGATAGTCTAAAACACTCTAAATGATAAGAGAGGACTGAATAGAATATAATCACCACATTAAAGACACTGCGAAAGGAGAGGATTATGTTGTATATAATAAATTTGATTTTTGGTTAAATTAAGTCTCTTTATTCGAGAATATCATCTCAAGCAACGAGAAATAATTGGACCCTTCAAATATAGATGAAATTAAAAGATTGGATGCCTCCATCGTCTTTGATATATGTCTATTTTTTCCTTGTGGTATGTATTTATTATTGATTGTTTGAGATAAATTTATAATGATTCTCAAAATCTCTTACTAAGATAAATTAGAAGGGAGTGAATTGTATTCTGTTTGAAGGAATGTGATAAATGGTTTAAGGATCTCAAAAAAGTGTATTATCTGTGCATTGGTGCTCATAGTACTAAAAAGTGGGGAACTATTTTTGGTATATAGAAAAGCTTAAAATAATGAATTATCAGACTTACTGATAAAAAATGACATTTTGATATATTATACATTATGCTAGTTTATAAATATTTGGAAAAAATATCATACACATGATCAGGAGTTAGCAGCTGTGATCTTTGCATTAATGATATGGTATCAATATCTCTAGTTGGGAGAAGTGTGAGATCTATACTAATCACAAGATCCTCAAATATATATTTACACAAAAAGACCATAATATGTACCTATGAAGGAGGTTTTATCACGTCATGAATTATAATAACATAATCAAATAACATCATGGTAAATTAAATAAGGTGGAAGATATTCTATGTCGAAACGATGATCCACCTTAATCAATGATGTGAATTGATTAGGATCCATTCTTGTTAGTCCCAAAAATTATTGACATATGAATCATTAAATAAGGTATATCATCAATACAATTTCAAATTATTTCTCAACCATCTCTCATGCAGAAAATAAAGGATTCTCAATAGAATGATGTGGAAATTCAAAAGTAGTTGGAATCCTTGAGAAAGGGGAAATCATCATAGTTTAAATTTGATGAAGAATGTGTTTTTAGATTTTGGTCATGTCTATGTGTTCTGTAAAATATCGAGTCAAATAAGGAAATGTTGCATGATTCACATTGGAATTCTTTATCCATTCACCTAGGAAAAAAACGTATCAACATCTCTGTGAGCATTATCATTGGGAAAATATAGTGGTTAATATCACTAAATATACACCAATGTGCATGGTATGCCAACAAGTGAAGTTGTAAAGGAAAAATTTTGATGGTGATAATGTAACCATTACCAATAGAAAAAAAACATTTCAGAGAAATACCTTGGAAAATTTCATCAGTCATCTAAATAAATCTAGAGGATAAAATTCTATAAGAGTTTTTTTGGATCTTCATACAAAGACAAATCACTTTTATGCAATTTGAGAGGATTTTTCACTAGACCAACATGCAATTATATACATAATTGAAGTGGTAGTGGTGCATATGATACCAATATTGATTTTATCTAGTCAAAATCTAAGATTCACATCAATTTTCACAGAAAGTATCCAATATGTTATAAAAACTGTGGTGAACTTCAATACAGCTTATCATCCCCAAATTGATGGATAATTTTAGCATACAATTCATAAAATAGAAGTCATGTTTCAAGAATGTTTTATATACTTATAAAGCTGAAGGTAATAACATCCTTCTCTGGATGAATTATCATACTAAAATAGCTTCTACTGGAGCATGTAAATTGATCCTTATGGTGCCCTTTATGGGAAGTGGTTCATAACACCTTCTTGTTGGGATGATGTTTCAGAGTAACAGCTTCTATGATCAAAAATGGATGTGGAAATAGTAGAAATTATTAAGACCATTCAACAACGCATCATGGCTTCTCATAGTTGATAGAAGAGCTATAATAATAATTGTATACAAGAACAAGAAATTGATTTTAGAGACCTGGTAATCCTACATATATTTGCATGGATGAAGGTGATGAGATTTGTGATGAAAGGAATTCTAGTCCAAGATAAATCATCCCATTTGAGATCCTTTTCCATATCAAAGTGATTTCCTATCCAGTATTACTCCCATAGATTTAATCTCTACTACATGATACATTCTATGTATTCCTATTGAGAAAGTACATTCCAGATCCCTCACATGTACTCAACAATGATGAATTTCTATTGGAGAATGAAATTTTCTATAGGGAGAATCTAGTGAAGACTATTGACCAGAGAGAAAAAGTTATATGAAATAAGACAATGCACATTGTCAATTTGTTTTTTAGAACTCACAAGTTGGAAGAAGAAATGTTTGAACCATACGAGGTTATGAAGCAAAGTGACCCTCATCTATATACTATGGGAATGATCATTTTTAGTTAAAATTTATTAATGGGAAAATGAATATAATGATGTGAACTAATATAAATAAAATTTCCCATTTTTTAAATTAAATGCCGTATTATGTAAAATGGTTATAAAAACGACATGAACATATTTTGTTTTATAATATCATATTAGATTTAAAATAATACTTATTATCATTACCATTGATAATATATTCATCGATCAATGATTATGTGGTTTTTATTAATATAGAGATTTAATAAATTCAATTGTCCCAGAAAAATGATGTGATGGTCTCAAAAAGTACAATCGTACCCTATGAAGACCCTTTAGAAGAGATTATGGGGAAATAGTCTCATTTATATTTTCCCTAAACAAATCCCATACTGAGAACTAATAACAAATTCACAGGAAAAACAATTCATTAGAGAATATCAAACTTATCAAGATCACGACCGAGGAAATATTCTACGAACCACCCCATGAAAGTTACCCAGTCATGCAACACACTATTAGGTAGTTCTCTAGTATATAAAAATGATATGTATCAAGACCATAGAAAAATAAATATTTAATTTATTTTTTAGATAATAATTATAATATTTTCATCCTATTATTTTTAGATTGTAAATGATTTTTATTTGGATATAATAAAGAAAAAGCAGTATTTTTGGTTAATAATCAATTTAAATTGATAACTTTACAGAATTTTTGGAATTTAAAATTAATTTTTGTAATTATTTTTCAATTAATATATTTATCAAATATAAATTATTACATAATGTTTATGAATTATAATATACCTTTTTATAGGTGTGTGAAAATTGTTGTTTTCAAAAAAACCCATCATTTCTAAATAAATATCAAATTTATTTGAAAATATGAAATTAAAACATTTATTAATATATTTCTATTAAATGAATATAATTTCTGAATTCATATTCTCGTGAATTCTAAATGATGAAATTTCTATTAATTTATGAGACATTGAAATTTTTAGGTAAGAATTATATATCTTATAAATATAATTTGTGTATTATGACATCATAATGATCCAAAATTGATATAATAAATATAATAAATCGAAGAAAAGACCAATTAAATGTTTTAACTTCAAAATAATTAGATTTTATGTTTATTTGTCTATTTTTTATAAATCCTTAATGAATCTTTTAAACAATTAATATAATTTATGGTTATGTATTCAATTCTTTAAGTGTATGATTATCCTCTATATATGAAATGGCATTATTTTATTATGTTCATCCAATGGACATATAAACAAATAATTACATCTCCCATTATGTAGGGACCATGTCCAAAACCATGGAAAGGTTTGTAGTATTGGTTATTTTATTATGTAGAGTTCAAACCATAAACAGTGATGAAATCCCTGTCTTTTCCTATATAATCCCACCCATGATCGCATTTTTTTCACTGAACACATTTTATAATGACCATACTCTACCCAAATCATTATTTAATCCCATAGAGGCACCCCTATTCTCTCATGAAGCTCCTCCCATGCTTTTTGAGTTACACACTCATTTTAGGGATCTTCTACAATACAAATTTTATAAATCACTTCTTTATATTGTGTCTAAAAAATTTCATTTTTCTTATAATGGGATATGTTCTTTATTATCCCCCATATAGACCATTTGATTTATAAATGATGATAAATTTCTTCTACCCTCATTAATTCATCCATGATCCATTATGTACACCCATTACCATGATAAAATTTTGTACGGGATTTCTCTATTCTCATTTTCCATATAAGAAATTAAATTTTGTTATATATCTTAAATTACATTTAATTATATTTTTATATGTTATAACATATTCCCCTTACATTAAATTAAACATTTAAATGATTATATCCCCCTTTCACTCCCAAAAATAATCCCATGATATATTATGTACACCTATAACCAAATCAAAATATTTTTTGGGTTATTTTCTTTATTCTAATTTCCTTATTATCAATTGCCTTAAATTTAAATTTGGATTATTGGTATATGTTTTTTCATGACATATTACATCCAATTTGATTTCTATGATATGATATACACTTTACCACTCATGATCCCATTTTTATGAATCTTTATGTGTAAACATTATGCTACCAAAATATCACCACAATTTTCCATTGAAACTGAATTGTGTAATGAATACTATATCCATTTAAAATCAAGGTTGATCACATTTATGCACATATAAATTTTTAATAGAGAGTTATATATATGTATTCCACACTTCATAAACATGGAATAAATTATGATGGTGATGGAATCCATGATGTATGGTCTCTATGGAACATTAAAATATGATAATGAAACAAATTTGATTGGTGAACCGAGATTTATATTGTCATCCAATGAATTGGGTAATGTTTATTATAATGAAACATAATGTTCATATCAGTATTGAAAATGGCTCTTTTATGTTAATTTTTCAAACATGGTGTCTTGGCGGTTTAGCGTTGGACTTATTTTTTGATTTAGTGTTTTATGTTGTTCCCACATTCCCCATGTTATGATTATCATTCAATATCAAGCCTCATTTTTCATACATATGAATAATAATATTTTTATTCTCCATTGATATGTATATTTTCTAACATGTATCACCTAATTACATGTTTATTTTATTAATTGTATTTATATATTACACCCTTCTTATATTTTTAACCAGGTTATCCCTTTATGTTTTAAAAAGCCATGGTATCTTAAAAGATGGTGAATGAAGTTTTCAAAAAATTTGTTATATCCCATGTTCATGATCTTATGTTATGTACCTAATTGTTAATGACACTAGACATATAGATCATTTTGATTCTGTTACATGTAAATTTAACAAATAAATCGTGAATTAATTTGTAATAAAGATCATAGTTGTTATATACATGGATCACGAACATTGATTCTTCATTGATTCATATCTTATGAACATCCAAAATTTATTCCAGGAATCATGTTTCTTATCTATGATTTAAAGAGTATCGGTTTCAATGTTATTCTAATGTTAATATAATCTTATACTCATGTTAATATGAAATATCCCTTGTTTACCCTTACTGAGAATATATGAACACAATTTCTTATATTTTCATTCACCATATCACGAGGGAAGGTATTATATATTATATGTGAAAGGATGTATCTAGTGGTGAAGAAAATATAGGGATATGATATAGATCAGTTGTGATCATCTTGTTTTTTAGATAAATCCAAAGAAACAAGAGCTATATTATTCTGTTATGGAACATTATGTTATAAAACGAATATTAATTTATTAAGACGTGATATCTACATGTGAAAATAGTGGGATCATATATGATGGGAATTTTTAGTTGGAAAAAATAAAATAGATGAATTTCAGACACACTTTTTTGGGAAAGATTAATTATGTTTAACATTATTTGATATGGAATATATTTAATAATAAAAAACATTGGATAAAATTAGATTTTATCTAATAATTCTTATTTTGAAATAAAAGGTTTCTAAAATTATTTTCTAAATGATTTATTATGAAATTATTAATATTATATATATAAACATTGACAAGAATTCAAATATTAAGGATGTTTGTTAATACACTAGGGCCATTAGATAATAAATCTATATAACATCTCAGCAAACATGAGAATAATGAAGCCATATAAAATATCAACATTCTGAATTTATTATTATAACATAAATATAGTGTTATCTCATTGAATAAATGTATTTATATAATCTATGTGATTTAGTGACAAAAAATGATCCATATCACTTCATTTAGGTGGAAATCCACACATACACATGAATGGCATTATAATAATTCGACACATAGACAGACATGAAATATATGATATGTTATCAACAAATAATGACAATTATCTCATTATTATCATAGAAAAATGAATTATGGGAACATATTCATAAATAGAAATGATGATTAATATTTTTTATTCCATTTTGATAATAAAATTCGGTATATTGAATAATGATATTTATTAATTAAGCGTGTTTGATGATGAATTTAATGAGGTAGAAAAAAAAATATGAAATGACATTGATGATGATGTCGTTATGAAATTAACCAAAAAAATAAATATTTACATATTCAGAAAATATTATCAAAAGGGTTTTGGGTCTCAAGAAAAATAATGAAACAATGAATAAAAATGAAATTACAATGAAGGAAATAAATATTTTTGGTTTTTGATTTAAAAAATATCGTGATGTTTATATAAAGTTATCATAATAGAAGATAATGAATGTATTGATAAATAAGTCAGCATACTTAATGATGATTCTTATAACATCATTGTGTTTATACATTAATTTTATCATTATAATAATTAAAATAAAATAACTAGGTAGGTTCTTGATATATATGATACAAAAATCCCAACATTAGAATAAATATATAAATTTTTCCTTAATGAAATAAATATATTTTTTTCATTTGAGAAGAAAAAATTTACATTCGTCTTTAAGGTGATTAATGAAGTTCTGGATTTGAGTATAAAATGAAACATATGATTCATGAAACTAATCATGAGGTAGTGGAAATTTTTGAATGAAAATAAAATAATTTAGGTTTTAAATAAAATTAATGATCCATGTCCATTATCATAATGAATTATAAAAAAGGTAGATGAAATTTTAAAGGAAAACTAATATACAAAATATTCATGTGTAGAAGAATCGGAAAAATTACTTAAAATAGTAATCATATTTATATAAATTATTATATGGATGATTATAAAGTAAAAACACTGTGTCTATGTGGAGGAAGTCTTCCTATGATGTTGATGAATACACCTAAATATAAAACAGTCATTATAAAAACATGTGATGTAATAAAAGTATGAATTTTTAGTGTTAAGTTTCTTTTAAATTTCATTCAAATGATGAAAATAGGTAGGATATTATAATTTTTTTATAATTTCATTAATAAGGGTAAAATATATATTAGTAGTGATAAAGAATATGATGAATTGTATAGTGAGTATCATTTTAGATTATAACTCTATTCATGAAATGGAAAAAACAAAAAACCCTAGAATGGTGAAAAAAGATGATATAAGAAAGTGAAATGAATAATTAAATTACGAAAGATGTCTCTAGATAGAATGATGTGTATATATAGGATATAAACAACCACATGTTGAATCATGATGAACTATGATTGATGGTCGATGATATTTGTATGAAACTAGAATATAAAGAAGATGAGTTTCGTAAAAATAAATCAATATTCATTGAGGCTTAATTCACATAGTATAATTGGGGTGCTGATTTTGATAATAATTCAACGTTAAAGAATTAATTGTCATATTAATTACTTATTTTAAAGTTAAGTTTCATTTAATTTCCATTTATGCCTTGTTTTTGAGATTTCTCTAGCTGTTGTGGTGGAATGGGCGAGTTTTCGTGAATCGGGCCAAACCGTGAGCCCAATTCCAGAGTTAAAAATAAATTTTGTTTATTTTATAACTTTTTCATTTTTTTAATATTTTTCACCCATTACATTTCATGAATGTTCTACCATAACATAATAAAACCACCATTGTATTTTCGAACCTTCAGAAATCCATAACCAAGGTGTATATGAGTTTTTATTTAAGGGATTTTTCCTGCTTGAAAGCCCAATTCTAGTTTTTAAAATACATTTTGATTAATTAATAACATATTAAATATTAAGGTTTTTTCAATGACATTAATCCTCAAACATTCCCCTTGAACCCAGCCGCGTGACCAACCTCTCTCTCCCCTCTTTGGATCTCTACTTCATCGCGATGGAGTGCTGAACTTAGTAGAGTTTCGAAATTCGGGCAGATTTGAGGAGGTATGTTCATTCCATCATTACTATCTCAATTCATACTCTTTCCCTCCATTCCAGTTTTTAAATGACATAATCATTCTTGTTTGAAAAACACCTTAATTTGGGATTTTTCTCAATTTTAGATATTGGTGTTTTGGGGAGATTCATTTATGATTTATCAAGTAAGTTAGTCTGTTTCATTCTCATTTCAAATTTCTAAGGGTTTCATTATATTTTTTAGGGTATTGTTCTCTATTAAATGAAGTGAAAAATGAACAAGGTGTAGGGTTTCTAACATAGGGTTTAACCTTGAGTTTTCTTGGTCTTTTATTGTGGTTTTTTGGTTTGATCTAGGTCCATCTTGGGGCGGCGGTGGTGTGATTTGGTTTTCGCACAAAGGATTCAAGGTTTTGACTAATTTGGTAGGTAATTACATTGTGCATGAAATTTTTGTGACTTATAACTATATGTTCTTGGTATTTACATGTTTTTTTAATTTGAATGTTTCTTTAAAAATTGGTTTTAGTTGTATTTATAAGGAAAATGAATTTTAAGTTCCAAATTTTGGTGAAATTGGGCGGTTTTCATACAAATATTTTATTGGTTCATTTGGGGATGACCAATAATTACATAGTTGATTTTATTGAACTATATTAGGACTGAAAATCATTTTTCTAATGTTTATTCTTTTTGTTTGTTTCTAAAAATGTTTTTTTAAATGCTGTTTGGGAAGCAAATGGGCTTTAAGTGCCATATTTGTGAGAAAATGGGGGTTTTTAAAAGATATAACTTCTTGTTTCACATGGGGTTTCCCCAAAACTGAATTTTTTGTTTCATTAAATGTTATTTTAATTAAATTTTGTTTTTGTGACTTAAAAGTTTGCACATAGTGCACAAAGTGAATATTTCAAAGAGCTTTGGGTGCAAAACAATGGGATATTTTGAGAGGTTGTTTTATCGAAAATCAAAATCTTTTGTTGTGTGTTTTAAGTGGTATAAAATGTGTATATATACCTTATTTATTTCTTATGACCATTAGTGGTGTTTTATATGAAAAATTATTTGTTTTGTTAGCTGAAATTGTTTGATCACAAAAAATGGAATCCCAGGTACTTACGTGGGCGGATATGTATAGTACGACTAGTGAACCGGATGGGTTGTGTCCCTGTTTCACTGGGAAAATGAATAACGACAACTCTAACTAAACTATTTGGATGATATTTGGGTACCAATAGTTTATGGGTATGTTCCCTACTAGTGTATCATTCATGGGAAAGGATTTTGATTTGGAAACATTACACCGAGGTACGAGGTACATATGGCCCAAGACTATCTAGGTGCCTATGGGTGTTCCCGATTTTGGTGCTCATTGGATTTTTGGTATTTACCCTTGTATTGGGGTTTTTTGGTAGTACTTTATAGTATATCACGTTTCTATTTAAATTTGTGAACATTATGAAATTTTTAGCTTGAAAAATGTTATCAATTGAAAGATTCAATTCTTGGATTTTATCGCTACCTTTTTTTGCGTATTAAAACTGCATGCTTTTTCATATTGTATTGCATGCTCTTTGGAATCATTGGGTGGTATCCTATTGGGATTAAACTCACACCCTACTTACACCCCTTGGGTGTAAGTATACTTGGTTATGATTGAATAGGGTAAAGGAAAGGATAAGGGTGATGGCGGTTCAGGGTGTTTGTCCCCATCATTGGGGCAGATATGTGGAGACGGCTTGGGGGTGATGACCCCTTGTCATATGGAGTTTATGTGGATGTTTTTTTTATGTTTCATTATTTCTTTGGACCTTTTATATTTAATTTGAACATATTTATTCAGTTCGGGACTTTTTTATAAACCTTTTTGGTAATAATTTTTCAGATTCATTTTATCAAATATTTTTGGTGTTTTATGTATACATATTATGGTAAATCATTCCCTGACCAAGATAAATTAATCATGAGCACTTGTACCAGACCGTGGGGATAGGGAAAGCCCTTCGGTATTTCTCATGGTTTGAGTGTGGTGCCGGTTCTGGTAGTGACCAGATTTCGTTCGTGAGAAAATGGTATCAGAGCAGGATCGCTCTCTTTAGGTCATGTTATTTGGGGAACAGTCGGGATAGTCTGGAGTTAGGATTTTTGGGACATGGAATTCAAGTTATGAGTAATGTTGTTGATTATAACACCTCATTATGGGATTCAATTCACCAGGTGATGTCAGGATTTGTGTGAGTCCTTTGGATTTCTTGGATTGATGATGATTAGGGGAAATGAAAAGAGAGTTGGGTTAATGGTCTCGGTGAGCTTGTAGGGCTTGAAAAGCCATTTGGAGCCGGAGATATTACCTATAACACTCTGTGTGATAGTGAAGTGATTGGAATATGGCAGCCAACCATATTTCGAAGTCACCCACTGAAACTTGTTTCTTCTCGCATTTTCTTGTGTTCTTTAGTTTTAAATATTGGAACTTTGGTTTTAAAGTGACTTGGTTTTAATAAGTGTAATGTTTTTTTAAATTATTTTCAAATAAATATGGAAGGGTTTATTTTATGAAACGGTGTAATTGAATATTTAGAATTATTTTTAAATGGAAAAATGTGTGCTTACACCTCTTTTGAAAGCAGAAATTATACTAAAGTTGGGTTTGAAAAAGTGATTCCAATAGAGTTCTCTAAACTATTGAATGGTGTTTTAATGGGATGAGATGTTTTGAAATTAATTTATATGAATTGAAAGTGTGTTTTAATTTAAATGATTATTCCTTTCTGAAAATATTGTTAATATGTAATTTGGATTTGATTTCATCTTTAGAGATTTTGAGAATAAGGAAGTATTGGTTGACAATTTTGGTTTTTAAAAGCATTATGAATTTTTTTTTAAATTTTTTATTTCCATGAGAGACCAAATAAATGGGGTTATATGGGATGATGGATGGTTAATGGAATTTTTGTATGATTTCTGTGATTTATATGAGGAGGGTGCCCATTATGGAATAGAAACATGCATGTGTAAGGCCCATGGGGTACCATTGGTGGAGATGCTAACAGTTGAATTATTTATTTTCAAAAATATGATTTTAAATGAGAAACATGATGTATTTATTACTTTTTGGGATTGTGGGTGTTATGTGTTTTTTTAAATGTAGATTTTGTGGGAGGTTTTTATTCCAAGAACCCCCTCTAGTTTTTATTTTGTTTTGGTATTGTGTTTTGTCGATAAACTGTGTTGAAGGGCCGGTTAGTGGTCTCTTATGAGAATTGTTTTGGGATGATTTTACGGTGTTTACTTTCATGTGTTTGGATATGGTTTGTGGTATATCTTGACCAATTGACCATCTTGGTTGGGTCCTTAGGTTTCATCATTATATAAGGTACGGGCCCTTAAGGGTTAGTGCACAACTGAAGTGCAACCCGGATTATTTCTCTATTCGAAGACCCTCCAGTTGATTAATATAAGGAATATTTTTCTTGAGATTTTAGATTGAGACTAAAACCTTTACTTTTTTGGTTTTTTGTATCCTCTTGTAGTGGGAGAGTGATCATATAAGGTTTAAAGAGACCTTAGCCTCTTATGTTTCCTGATTTTCAAAGGTAGAAGTGGCCTTGGGTTATTAGCATGGATGAGTATCTTGATGGTGCCTAAGAGGTTATATCGTTCCTTCATAGTCTCTTCGAAGAAGGAGTTCACAATAAACTACCAGTGTGGGAAATCTGGTCATGAGATGATATTGTGGCCACTTTCTATAATTCTATGTTGTTTGGGGATGTCGTATAAGGTCCCACTCCATTTATTTTTTATATCAGTCCCAATGGTCAGGTTTGGTGTAGCCTTCTGATTTTGTGCACTCGATTGAATTTAAAGGTGAAAGTCTTGAAATCCTCTGAGAGTCTCTTTATGTTGGGAAAATGTCTCCCTTGGAAAAACATCAAAATATTCCATTTTAGAGGAAGGTGATTATAGGTGTTATTTACTTGTATATTTTCTCACTCGAAGAAACAAGGAGTGATGTGTGTTCATTTTTTAAGCCCTTGTTTCAGTGAAATATTGAGTTACGGTAAAATAAGTTTGGAATGTGTTATGTCTTCATAATTTTATTGGAGATTTCAGTATAATTTTTTGTGGCACCAAAAGAATAATTATCATTCAAGTGGGCTTGAAAAGCCTAACTCTTAGGTAGAAGATGTTTCAATCGTTTGAGCTCCAGCCATAGGTCTTAGAGAGAAGCTGACTCATAGTCAGGTGAAATCTCGGGGTTGTTTAAACCATGTACAATGTCTTATCCTCAGTATGAAATATATTAAGATTTTAATCCTCTAGTGTCATCATCTTTCTTTCATTGTTCCCATTCGGTGGAAATAGGTTGAGGGCCTTGTACCCATGTCATCACCTAATGGCATTCTCTACCCCTTTGGATTCCATCAAGTCATTAGAGAATGGTTGGAAATTTGGATATATGTGATGAGGACATAGATTTTGTATGATTAGTAGCAACCATATTCCAGGAAGCCATGAAAAAAGAATGATCTGCACAGTTAGTGCAGAATTTCCCAAACTGTGCGGACTGACCCGACGCACATCCCAAATCATTAAAAAAATTTGGTCCTTCTGTGTCAGCCCATACCGGTCAGTTAAGACGGATGGTTCTTATGGTTGGGATTCCCACTATGATTCTCATTTACGTTCCTTCATAAAATGTAATTGGAATTCTACCCTTTGTACTAGGGAGTTCGTTCCGGCCTCCTGCTGTTAGTGTCTTGATTCTATCTCGGAAAATAATATAGGTTGCCTCTTATGGTGGGGTGGCTATTTGTGTCCCCCCATACCAATAGCTCAGATTTATCCATGTTCTTTCAATGGTGGTAGGTAGTCTCATTCGGAACTTTCTAGATACCAAAATCTTCCTTGAGTAAACATTGGGATGTGAGATCTCCCAGTGGTTTAGTTCATGTAAGGTAAGTGTAACCTTGTTTGTAGTTGTTGTTCTTTTGGGTGAATTGCTCGAGTTGTGTTCGGATAGTGTTTGAGGAGTTTTATTTTGGTATAAAGTATGAATGTGATTGAACATTTCAGGAAAGTGGTATATGTTTGGGTTGTGAGATTAATAATTCCTTAATTGATAACTGGAGGTGTTTTGGCCCTTG
Source organism: Viscum album (assembly GCA_963277665.1). NCBI lineage: Eukaryota > Viridiplantae > Streptophyta > Magnoliopsida > Santalales > Viscaceae > Viscum > Viscum album. Next base: position 142,289,626 of record OY728138.1, on the reverse strand, counting down.
CGATCGATGCTTGGAAAAGAAGTACATCTTGGATTATCGGTTGGGTTTCGTTTTCGTATCTGGAATTGTTGTAGCTTTCCGGGAATGGAATGTTTTTATAGTGGGGAGAATTTTCAAATAAATGACTTATTTTAAAGTTAAGTTTATTCTAATTTCAATTTATGCTTTGTTTTTTGGGTTTCTCAAGCTTTTATGGTTTTATGGGTGAGTTTTCGTGAATTGGGCCAAACCGTGAGCCCAATTCCAGAGATTAAAATAAATTTTGTTTCTTTTATAACGTTTTCATTTTTTAATATTTTTCACCCATTCCAATTCCTAAATGGTCTCCCCTGAAATATTAACACCACCATTGTAGTTTGGAGCCTTTATAAATACATAACCAAGGTGTATATGAGTGTTTATTTAAGGGATTGAGGCTTCCTGAAAGCCCAATTCCTGTTTTAAAAATAAAATGTTATTATTTAATAAATTATTCAATATTAAGGATTATTCGATGATTCCAAGCCTCAGAACGACCATGGAACCCATACATGCACCCAATGTATCTCTCCCATTTATGGATCTATTCTCCATCGCGATTGAGAGATGTATTTCTTATGGTTTTGAAAATCTGGAAGATTTGAGGAGGTATGTTCATTCCATCATAACTCTCTCAATTATTACTATTTTCCCTCCATTCCAGTTCTTAAATAACATAATCATTATATTTATAACCAGCCCTGAATTTTGGGCTTTTTCAATATTAGATACTAGTGTTTTGGGGAGATTCATTAAAGATTTCTCAAGTAAGTTAGTCCATTTCATTCCCCTTTCAAATTGCTTAGGGTTTCATTCTATTTTTTTAGAGTTTTGTTCCATTTACCATGAAGTGAAAAATGACCAGGGAGTAGGGTATCGAACCTAGGGTTTAACCGTTGGTTTTCATGGTCTTTTATTGTGGTTTTAGGTTTGATCTAGGTCCCTCTTGGTGCGGTGGTGGTGCGATTTGATTTATTCACAAATGATTCAATGTTTTAACTAATTTGGAAATTGATTCCACTGTGAATGAAATTTTTGTGAATTATATTACTGTTTTCATGGTATTCTTATGTTTATTTCATTTGAATTTTTCTGAAAAAATTGTTTTTAGTTTCATTTATAAAGCAAATGAATTTTAAATTCCAATTTTTGGGGAAATTGGGCGGTTTTCATACAAATCTTGTATTTGTTCATTTGGGATTGACCAATAATTACATAGTGGATTTTATTGAACTATATTAGGACTGAATATCATGTTTTTAATGTTTATTCCTTTTTTGTTGCTGCAAAAGTTTTTTTAAATGGTTTTTTGTAAGCAAATGGGCTTTAAGTGCCATGTTTGTGTGAAAATGGGGGATTTTAAAAGATATAACTTCTTGGTACACATGGGGATACCCAAAAACTAAATTGTTGGTTTAATTAACGGTTACTGAACTTCCATTTTGTTTTGGTGACTTAAAAGTTTCCACATACGGTGTAATGTGGATATTTCAAAGAGCATTGGGTGCAAAACAATGGGATATTTTGAGAGGTTGTTTTTATTGAAAATCAAAATGTTTTGTTTTGTGTTTTGTATGGTAAAAAGTGTGAATAGATACTGTATTGTTTTTTTGTTACCAGTAGTGGTTTTTTATATGGAAAAATATGTGTTTTGTTTGCTGAAATAGTAAGAGAACAAAAAGGGGAATCTCGGGTACTTAGGTGGGCGGATATGTACTAGTACAGGTAGTGATCCGGATGGGTTGTGTACCTGTTTCACTGAGCAAATGGAAAATTAAAACTCTAACTAAAGTATGTGGAAGATATTTGGGGACCACTAGGTTATGGGTATGTTTATAACTAGTGGCTCGTGCATGAGAAAGGATTGTGATTTGGATGCTTTACACCGAGGTACGAGGTACATAAGGCCTGAAACTATCTAGATGCCTAAGGGTGTTCTCGGTTTTGGTGCTCATTGGATTTGGGGTATTTACCCTTTTATTGGTGTGTTTTTGCAGTAATTTATAGTATCTCACATGCCTATTTAAATGTGTGAACATTATGAAATTTTTAGCTTCAAAACAGTTATCAATTGAATGTTTCGTTTCATGGAGTTTATCGCTGCTTTTCTTTGTGTACTGAAACTACATGCTTTTTCACATTGTATTTCATTCTCTTTGGAATAATTGGGTGGAATATTATTGGGCTTAGGCTCACACACTATGTACACCCCTTGGGTGTATGTAGACTTGGTTATGTTTGAATTAGGTAAAGGAAAGTCTAAGGGTGATGGCGGTTCAAGGTTTTAGTCCCCATCCTTGGGGCAGAGTTGTGGAGACGACTTGGTGGAGATGACCCCTTGTCATGTGGAGCCCATGGGGCTGTTTTGTTGCTATTTCATTATGTATTTGGACCTTTTTATTGAATATTAACATATGTTTTTAGTTCTGTATTTTTGTATAAACCTTGTTGGTATTAATATTTCAGATTCATTTTATCAAATATTTATGGTGTTTTAGGTATACATATTCGGTTAAATCATTCCCAAACCAAGATATATGAAACCTGGGCACTTGTTCCAGCCCATGGGGATAGGGAATGCATTTCGGGCCTTGTCACATGTAGAGTTTGGTTCGGGTTTTGGTGGTGACCAGAATCGATTTGTGACATGAATCATCTAATTTTTCTAATAATCCCAATTCTGTGATACATTAAAAATATTAAACCACTATAAATGTTGTTTTTATTTTCCTAAACTTCAATTTTTCACAAAAAATGTTGGAAAAACATGGGTTGATAAAAGATATGGAAAATTACCATATAAATGAAAATGTAAAATATGATCCAGAAGAAATATTTCCCATTATAAGGGATATTCTCTATGGATTGAGATATGGAATTATGAAAAACATAATATAGGGAATGAACATTTTTTAACAAGGATACTAATGTTTTTGCTAACATTTATGTAATTTTATACATCTAAATACTTATTATAACAATTTCAAATAAATTTATATATGTATAAATTTTATAAAATTAAAGGAGAGAAACCAAAAAAATTAAATAGAGTAACTTTCCTATGATCTAAGAGAAAATAAAGGGAAAATATAATTCTGTTATGAAATTTACAAATAATTACCAATTTTATTAGCAAGAATATTTTAGTGAAATATGTAACCATTTTAGACACTAATTTGGGTAATTTATATAATATATTCAAGGTGAATTTTGTAAACATTGATAGAAAAACTAGTTGAAAAGTATGAAGTATATGGAAATTAATTTTTTTTAGAAATTCCCAATAGAGGGAACAATGAACAAACAATTGATTCATGATAGTGGTTATTCCTCCCATATTATTGGAGATATGATAAAATTGAATGTTTTCAAATATCACCATTATATGAGTATTAAATTTTCTAAATGACATTTTTATTAAAATCCAAGGATATTGATAGATGAGATAAAATCATGATATATAAATTCAAACTATTTTTTTTGTGTGGGATTAAACACAACATAATGAATACAATAAATCATTTTTATGATGGAACAAATGTTATATTTTTAATTAATCCTTTAACATATATACATTTATAGATATAAATGTTGGTAAAAGGCTGAATTAACTAGTGATAATCTATTCATAATTCAAAATATTTCAAACACATGTTACATATATTATGATGATGAAAATAAATTGTGGAATCTAATACATTGGAATCTTATCAAAAAAATTATGTGTAATATATCTATAAAAAATTATATAATGAACACTATGAGATTGGGTAGGAAATATTAGGCAATTTTTTAAACATGATTTAATAGATGTATGTTTTGTTTTAGACATAATAATGGTGAAATAAAATCCACCTGACCACAGATATCATATACTAAAATATTTTTGGATATATAATATATCAATAAAAGATAATTTTACTTTATAAATTTTATGAATTTTGAATTATTTCAATTGGATGAGAGAATTAAATTTTATCAATCATAAAATAGAGTTTGCCGATATTTTAATGTTTTTCTGTTAGAATATTTAATGAGAGTTGGCAATTAATATACTAAAGCTCAGAACTAACAATGTAATGTAGTACACAATAAATTCATTTTAATCATATATATATATATATAAGAAAACAATATTATATTTCTCTATATACTAGCCTTGATAATTTAGTGGGAGAAATTAACAATAGAATTTTACTATCAATAGAGAAGAAATGTGTTGGCAGTTTACAGAATTTATATTTTTTAGAGAAGTTTTTAGTACTATATTTCACTTAAAAAAATAGATGTTTGTTATGGTTAGAATGCAACATGACTTACAATGAAATGTTTTATAACAAAAAAACCAATTGTGATTTTTTTTCAATGTGCTTTTATGTCCTTGATTTGTAATGAATACAAATATATATCATGGAATGTTTGATGAAATGGTATATGTGGGAATTATAATGGGATATCTATCGAATATAATATGTTATCAATGTTGTGATAAAAGTATAAACATTTTAGTGGCCTCTTGATATATGAGTGTTTATGAGTATCCCTGATTCATAAAAAAATCAATATGGAATCAATGATGCATATGAATATATAAATATCAACCCTACTAAAGATAAAAAAGGGAAGATAATTGTGAACATGAAAATGATTAGGAAGAAAAAAATGAATTCATGTTATGGAGAATGTAAGATTAGTTTTTTTTATCTCATGTTTCATAAATTACAATAATTGGTTGAATTAGAGAAAATCATATAAAATTAGGAATAAATAATACAAATTAGGGTAATTTTGACACTTGTGAATTAGATGTCACTTATCCCATAAGAGGAAATAAAAAAATTATCATTTGGAGTAGGAAATAATGTGTGGTTAAACGTGATGAATGAATAGATAGATCATAATAAAAAAAGGACACATGTGATCTTGTTTAATGACTTATAGGAAATTATGATCTATTAAAAGATTGGGTGTTAATAAATAAATAAAATGTATATTGAGAAATATTGAGAAATAAATATCAACATATGTGAAAATATTAATCATAGAAGGATGTATTATATTTTGAATAAAAAAATTCTTCTTTTGTGATATTTCATTCTTTTAGAACATTCTTGGACATCTCTAAAAATCATTGATAAAATTTTAATCAATTGGATGTTATGTTGTATATCATATATGAATTAATTGTGGAAGATTTTAATATTGAAGAAAATATTAATATCATACCTGATATATTTGAAACCATGGTGTGTAATCTGAATTATGACTTGTATTTTTTGAAATAAGGTCTATTAGAATGGAATTTTAAAATAAATATTTTCCTAAAAAAGATAAACTTTTCTCTAATGAATTTGACTAATTTTTTTATTTTATATAATAGAGAAAAGGTAACTTCATTTCATTATTTAAATCTAGGCAATAATTATTTTATATCACTGGCATAAAATAGCTAATGGGATTTCAGTCGAAAAGATGAACAAAATTAAATACCTTGTTATCAAGGAGTTTACAAAATATCAAGTATAAGATATTCTAAAAATGCAATGATAAATAATTCTATCATAACAGAAGTTTGGAAGTGAGTAATTATAGAAGTTTATCCTAGAGGATTATAAAGAAATTTATACTATTTTTTCAATTGGAATAGTGTTAAGTAAATTTTATGAGAAGAAAATTATAAATCCTAATGTTATGAATAAATTTATTGCATGATTTATATATTTTATAGCTTCAAGGATAGAAATGGTGTATGTTATTACACAATGTGAAACATATTAGAGTGATGTAAAAAAATTATACATGACGGAGCCTAAAATAAATCTTAGGTATGTTAATATCACATTTCTTTATAGATTGATATATAAAATAGTATTGAACATAAAATTCCATGGATGAACTATTTATTTATTTAATGGACATAGAAATGTAAAAAAATCAACATTAGAAGGAAAATTATTCATGGTAAATTGATTTGTGAGATGGAATTGAATGAAATAGAGTTTAGTTACAATAAGGACATTAGAAGTATAATATTGTTTCTTCACCCAAGCATAGAAAAAATGATTTATATTAAATCTCGCATAAATGTTATTTTTATAGTGTATTTTCGGAAAAAACTATTAATGATTCAATGTGATAGTCAATGTTCCCATAGTCAATAAAAAACCTTAATATTCATATAGTATTTTTGAAATCATTGTAAAAACTCACCAAATTGAATTTGATAATTTTTACATAAATCATTAAAGACCGTTTTCAGTGTTATAATGATTATATATATAGTTTTTATTTTTTATCTAATGAAAATAAGAATTATTGCATATTTTATTTAATAAATAGGTAAAAGAACGAGATGATGTTTGGGGTTTTAGAGAATTCATGAAGCTTATAGAAAGATTGTGATTATTTTAAAATAAATGAGAAGTTACAAAGAAATTCAAATATTTGGGATGAGAAATTTGTTTCCTATAATTTATACATATAGTTAACCTATGAATAAATAATGAAATTGCTTAATTAAATTTAGATAGTTCTGAGAAGAATGTTTTCTGAAACTCATACTATTTTGTGGCAGAGTGGGTTTTTATACATTATTACATTTGGGTTAATGAAAATGAAATAAAAAATATTATTGTTAGAATATCTCATTTATGATTCAATTAGTGGTAATGAAAATATATTGTTATCATATTTATCGAATAGTGAAATCATATACGTGATTTCAAAATGTGTTTGTATGAATTTTTTTAAGTGAAAAATTTTTTCATTAGAAAAACACATGTGACAAAAATAGGCTTAGTCTCTATGATGAAAACCTGATGAAGAATATCATATGGAATAAGAAGGTAAAATGGATGTATCAGACCACCATATTTTAGGAAATATTTTCATTTAAGAAAAATTAATTACATTAATTGTTGCTATTAAGGGGAATACATAGTTCTATATAATCAAGATATATTGTTAATATTATTTTTTAAACATTATTTTTATAACCTATACATCAATTTTTTATATGAATAAGAATATACAAAATTTAAAAATTAGGTGTCATGGTATTACATAATTAAAATATATTTATAAAAAAGAACATAATTTTTATTAAATCAATTTTATGATTTAAAATGAAATGATTTCTATTTATTTTTGTGAAAAAAATAATGAAATAAAATATGGAAACAATTAAAAAATTATTATAAAATGTGAACTAATTTTCATAATCAATTTAAAAAATTTATCTTAGGGTTAATTTATGAAAATTATATTATAATATTAATTTGTTTGCGAATAGTGAAATTTATTGTTTGTTATAATGTTTTTTATTTATTTATACATAATTTAAAAAGATTACTCCTGTTAAAATTTATTTTAAATGTCAAATTATCCTAATAATGTTATTAGTAAACAATTTTAGGTCAATATAATCAAATTCATGATGACATTTGATCTTGACCATTTTTATACTTATGATTTTTTTGGAAATCATTTGTTTTTGAATTTGAGGGATTAATTTTATTTTTTATGATATAATGTTAATTGAAAATGAAAAAATGGATACAATATATTAAACAATAATAAATAATATTATATATTAATTTGTACATTATTTTACATAATGATGAATTATAATAAAAAATATTAATTATGGTGATTGATGTAAAAACAGGTATACCCTGGGGTTAAAAAATAACAATGATTAAAATGACAAAAAAATCCCAACTACCATTTTATGAAAATATATAGACCTTATATTATCTATGTTTGTAAAATGATATATTTTATATTCTTCTTTATTGTATAAAACATGGGTAAACATTTTAATTTAAAAAAAAGTAAAATTTTGTTATCTCATGTGCTTATAAAAGTGGACACACTCTCATATACACTATTAAAACAAAAAGAATTTTGATAATTTATTCATGACCAAAATAACTTCTTAAATTCAAATACCATTTTCATGATGCCTTATTTATATTATTAATCTCTCATATGAATTCCATCTTTGAAAAACAAAATAGTTATTCTAAAGAGGAGGTATCATTCTTAATAGAGGATTTTTACTTAATCTTGCAACTCATTAAAATAATATCAAAATATGTTGATATAATAAAATCAGTATATTCTATATACTTATATTTAATTATGTCTATTACATAAAATATATATATATATTATTCTATCATGTGTGAAACCAAACTGTCAGTCTTGTGTACGGAAGATTACCGGTTCATGAATTTTTGTAATTTATTTTTTATCACCTCCTATTATGGCTATATATAATAAATAATTTATTACATTTATATTATATTTATTTAAACATTATTCTTATATAATTATAAAATATCATTATCATTCTAAACTTATAATCCTTTTGAAAATGATTACATCCCTTGTGTGTACGTGAAGACTACCACCTCCACAATGTGATGTGATACATTATATATTTAGTTATTTAATAAATGGTAATACATATAGATTAAATTCTTATATGTTATATATATGAAATATGAGTTATTCATTAAAATAGAAATATTATTAGGACTCATTTTTTCTATTTTCGTAGGAAAATGGGATAAAAAATACATGCGTACATACTACCTACAATCTACAGGAATGGTGAGATTTATTTTTTATCTCAAAATTAAATGGATTTATCAATATAACTAGAAATCATAGCCAGAGGAAACACCTCTAACCAATTATTAATAAAATAAAATCTTAGAAAAAAATCATCATAAACAAAACATAATATCTACATTCCTCTAAAATCATACCCATCACCATCACCATGATAGAAGGATTCCTCCGCAGTCACTGATTCCCATTTTGAGCATTCCTAATGCTTCATGACTTTGGAATACCTCCTTCGAAGATTCAACTGCTCCAATGTAAGAAATTCAATATTAATTTTCATACCTTTAGATCTAGTGGACATTTGATTTGGTAGATAAGAGTAATCCTTCCTTGATCTTTTTCGTAGAGAAGCTCTCATAACCTTCTAAATTTCTAGCAATATATACCTCCCACCCTGAACAATGTCACTAAATGATGTCTTGATCATGCCAACATCATTTTCTTTATCACTATCAAAAAGATCCCCCACTTTACATGGACCTGCATCTCTTGATACTGCACAATCGGATTCTGCTTAATCTGACTATTCGCATCAATCAGAACAAGACCATTTGGGTGTTTTACCATCTCCTAACCTGCACATATCCCATTTCCCATTTCATCATGTTCTGAAACCTCTTCATGAGTTTCAATGTGACAGTTGGAATCCACTCCCTCCTGCTCAAGCCTTTGAAATCGGTTCCATGTGGAGATCGTGACTAGTACACCACCATCCTCACGAGACTATCCACCGCACTCATCCGCACATAACTTTGTATCTCCCATACAAATACTAGCATCATAGTTCTTTACTATAGTAGGCAGCATGCTATCCTCCAAGATAGACCCCTACCTCCCTTCAATCACACCACCACTGTTTCATCCCTTTTACTGACTATCCACAACAACATCTCCCTCAACTAGACCACCCTTCTTCCAGCCAACATCAAGGCCATCATGAGGGGCCCCTATCTCTTTCTGCCTTTCCCCCATAACCACAAAACCATTTGAGGCCATACCATCAGCCTTGACATCACTAATGTTGTCAATTCCATCACCACTAGTCTCGATGGCAATCATGACATCAATTCACTCAACACCATCACCCATATTATGGTCTGGTCTAAGCCTATTCAGCATAGTAGAAACCAATGGATTTTTTGGGACTTCTACTGGTTGTTCCAAAACCGCTACAACCCGAAATCCCAAACTCGTTGCACTGCCAAGAACATCATGCACAACAAGCATCCTCCCCCTATCTGCAGTTTTACGTAGCTTTATCTCCATACCTGATGGCCTCTTGCTCATAGATCCACTATGACACATATAATCTACATTCCCCAATCTATTGCAGGTTAATAAATAGTCAGTCCATAATTTTTAGACCATTACCTTCATCCATATAAACTCCACACCCACTTAAATACATACCCATTCCACTAGAGGATTAGAAACATCAACCTCAAGACACAACTGAGGGTTGACTGGATGACTCATAGTGGCTGCACGAACATCAAAACACAGGAAATGACCTACCAGGTTCCCAAGAATATGTATAACTGCTCGATTTTGGAGAGGTAATTGAGAGTGAAGAAGACATACCCATATCATAATGATGTTTGGATCATGATTCATGCAAATATCAAAAGTCCTCCAAGGATGAAAAAACATGCAACCGCTTCAACACCATGGGTAATTGGACCACGAACGATTTATATTTTCTTCTAAGGTGAATTGAATCATAATGTGGGGTATTTTCAAATGGTCGATGACCACACGCTCTTGTAGATCCCATTTTACGAAAAAAAACTGATCGAACTCATTAACGGATGGTCTTTGAAAATTAAACTGAGCCACCATAGTTAGGCCTAGGTGACTCCTAAATTTAGAGAACTCTGACACCGAGATCGAGAGTTGATGATTACCAAGATGAAGATCAGGAACTTTAGAGCTTAAAGAAATCACTGGGAACTCAAGAAGATAATTAGGGTTGGAGAAGGGCATGAATGGGATTTATGGCTTCAGAGGCTGTAGACTCTAACCATCCTCTCCCATCCCACCTCTAAGAAGGGGGGGAATCCTCATCGGGCATACTACGGTTCCACAACTATTCGTAGAAGCTACCGATCATCCATACTCTCTTATATACATTCTCAATATACATATATTAGTGTCATATATATTAAATATTTATCGTGGATAAAATTTTGGAGATGATGGGGCTCGAGTGAATGTAAAATGATAGAAAATACCCAACCATATAACGTATTTAAAAATTATGTTATTACCCAAAATAAAAGTTCAAAATTATATTTTTAAAAATTGTGAAAATAAAGGTAATAAGATAATCATATATGGAATGATTTATATATCTGTATGTTTGTAGAATAAATTATTGACTAACCAATAATTTTTATTCATGATGTTCAAATCATTACAAATAAGGTTGCTTCTTGAGTTATTTAATTTATATCGAATTTATATCTATGTGAGATACATTATATATTCACCAATTATACCTTTTTTGGTCATATATAAAATCCTTGAAGATTTTTTATGAAAAAAAAATTTATGTTGATTTCCATATCAAACATTGGATATTTCCTTCATGGTTCTTATGATTCAGATGTTATCATTTTGGTAAAGGTATTCCTCTTACAATCCCATAGTTTTCATGATTTTTTGTGATTATTATTCCTAGGATTAAATATTTTTATATAATTATTAGTGAACATATTATCATTCTTTTTATCTAGTTATTTTACGATGATACATGTTTTCCATTAATTTTTTCCTTTTTATCTACTCAAGAGACTGACATAATTTTCCTTATAAAAAATACATTATTCATCTCTTCGATTGAAATCATTTTTCTTCCATATAGATATTTATTCATAATTATTTACTCTTTTTTATTATCTAATGAATTTTCAATAAAAAGTAAACACATAATTTACATTTTATAAATTTTATCAAAATGAACCTTTCTATCATTTTAAAAATGATGAACATTTTAATTTTTACCAAAAACTAGATTGTAATAATAGTTTTAAAATTCAAGATGTCAACATAATTTTCTACCCAAATGAACTATTAGTTTTTGGATCATTCCATTAATAAATTTCATGTTGGTTTAAAAAAAACAAAATTACTTTGGAATATATTGTTTTAAATCTGTTCTTTGAAAATTAAAATTATATTTTACTTATGAAATGATCTAAGTGATAATTCAAATAACCTTTTCATCAATGATGGCATATTTTGATAATAAATAATAATTAATGACTACATCATCAAAGGTTTAAGGACCAGGATCTTTATTTCATGTATGTTTTTCTTTTTCTAGTAGTTTTGAGAAAAAGAGGACAATATGGAAAAAATTTGGAGTTCACTCCATGTACATTATAAGTACACACCATGTAATTAGATTCCTCTAGAAGTAGTGAGATGGTCATGTCATGGCCACAAACACGGCCATGTAAGGGTGACTTGGAGGCTGCCTAAAGTGAAGTAAAGAAAAGGAAAGTACACGCCGTGTGCTACAGAAGTACACACTATGTACATTCTTTGTTATCATTAAACAGACCGAGGTCACGTATAATCCCTATTTTCATGTTCTTATTCACCTATTTCCATACAGAGAAACCATGGATGCCGAATCTTCTCCAATCTGCCAATATGTCACCAGTTATCTGAATCAAACACCGTCAATTGCAATAGAATCGCAGTTGTGAGTTTTTCTTTATTATTTGTCCACATTTCTTGATTTTTTCTCTTGTGATGGTTATCATAGGTTGAAAGTTTTAGAAATTTTTGTAGATATACTCCATTATAGGATGATTCTTAGTCTGAGGTTCATGTATATCAATATATTTGGATTGAGGTAGGTGGTTTGATTCCTTATGTTGAATGTCTTTGAGTTATTGTGCAAAAGTGCCAGATTCCCATGTTTCGGGTATTCCAGGTTAGGGATTTTATTCCTATTGTTTAATTGCCTTATATTTCTTGTTAGATTAAGGATAATTGACCATGATATATGCTTGTTTTCATGTTTGACGATCACCCCATGGGTGTTATCCCTGTTTGGCTGTTATCGTTGTTTGTCATAGTTTTCATGCATGGTAAATCCTATTGCAATTCCTAGTTTTCTTTTTATAACTGATTGCATGTGTTTCCTGCTATTTTAATTATTTTGATGCATTGTTGCTTTTTTTCAAGTATTTTCCAAACATACATAGGGCTTCTGATAGCCGATTACGCATGAATGGATAGCTTGGGGCTCTGAGAACCTGGTGCGGGAGACCAAAGATGGAATAGATGGTTTAGTGCTTCCCTAGGGGGTATGTTGGGATTAGTTTCTTATGAAAGACCTACAGGAATTGTACTTTGTGCTTCCAAAGAGTTTCTATAGTTTACACACATATCGAGACCAGAAGAAGAATTATACATAAGAGATTCCTCTGAGAGTCTTTAGATATCATTGTAAGACCACATGGGAATCGACATGAGGGCTTCTTATAGTGTTTCTGTCATTGTATATTTACATAACTATAGGGGTCTTCTAGTTGATCCACCCAGAGAGTCAGTGTGAATGTGGACTGTTTAGTTAGTTTAGATGAGTCTACCAAGACAAAGCACATGCTTGGATCTTTTTTCCTACTTGTTTGTTAGGTAGTATTTTGATGCCTGTTCTGTTACTTGTTTACCTTGGAATAGAGAACTGTGATAGATTACATGGTTGTTTGATAAAATGAGTGAATAAATTTTCAAATTAATGGGAATGGTAATATATAGGATTGTTTAATTGTGTGATCATAGTTCATTACTACATTTACATTCATTTCTTATGCTATATTACTCACTCATAGTAGGGCACAGATCTTGTGGTGGTTTCCTACTATGATTAGTCTCACACCCTATTTGGGTTCTATTTTTCAGCCCAAACAGGTTATATGGTTTTAGGTGTGGATAGGGACTGTTGCCCATCTACTTGAGGTACATGATTTTTAGTTGGATCTGGAGAGCATAGCACTAGGCTTAGGCTTGCGATGCTACTGGAGTTACCGTTTGATTTTCACACTTTGTTTCTCACTTGTATTTCATCTCATTGTTGTGTTTTCTGCTTTCCTTATATACTTGTACCTTCTACATCATTATAATCATTACTATATATTCATTGTTTTCGATGTTTAGTTTCAGTTATTGTACGCTATTTACTGCTTCCTCTATTGACTGTTATTTCCTTTCCCTTGTATACCTTACCAAATGAGGTCATAGTTTCCCTGATGACTCACCAAGTACAACGCTGCTAGTCAGCAGCCTCTAACTTTTGGGGAAATGTGCTTGAGGTCATGTGGCGAACTGGGTACGGGGGGTGGGTTATGGAAATCCCACATCGAAGGAGGAGGAGCACAAAGCACCCCATTATAAAGTGGTCTTGATACCTCTCCCATCATGATGCCTTTTCCTGGGGGTTTCGTGATGGGCAGAGCCCAGGGAAAACAAAACCGTGTGGGCTAGGCCCAAAGTGGACAATATCATGATCGTGGGCTCGACATGGCTGTTACAAAAGGACATAATACATATTTTATATAGAGATGGTTTATGTCTATTATGATATGATATTTATGAAATGAGTTAAATTTTGACATGTTATGTAGTGATTCTGTGATGAAATATTTAGAAAACACAACTATTTTCATGGGTAATTAAATGAGAAATACTTTATGATATTATAGAATAGAAATATATTGATTATGTTATGGGTGGCCTTATATATCCCCCTAATTAATTTAGTAAATATTGATAATTCATTACTTAATTATGTTAGGCATGAATCATATTTCCTATTATTTATGTTATGTATGGACCTGCATTTATTTCCATTATTTAGTTTGTGGACCTTCATTCACTTCCATAAGTTTATGCATAGACGTTCTTTCACATACATAAAGTCATGTGTTAGCCTTATTTTATGCTTGTAAGTTGATACATTTACTTGTTCAAGCGTCCATATATATATATATGAGAGGGACTTCATTCATGTCATTAAATTATTTAGTGATCTATTTTATTTTTATACACTTTAAAATTTTCATAATATGATATGTATCCTCATGATCTATGTTTGATACCATTTTTATGTTCTCATAGATCATGTTCATTTATCTCCAAATGAAACATATCATATGAAATTTCATGATTTAGTACTTCACTTATGTTTATGATATATGAAATGCAGTGTTTGAATTTAAAATGTTATTATGATGTTCCAAAGCAATTCATCTCAGGTTAAGTTGCTATCTCCCTTATTTACCATTAATATGCAGCTATGCTCATCCATCTTATTTAATCATTTATAAGTTTTTAAAATATTATTTATGTATAGTATATCTATAAAGGGATGAAAATGTAAATTACTTTTAGGGAGATGATTTAGATCACATATAAACTATCTTTATGTCTATTTTTATATAATAATAAGACATGTATGATTCTAGCATAGAGTATCATATTATATAATGAATATTCATCTATTATAGTGTGATACATATTTATGGAATGTGTGTGCCACTATAATATGTACTAGAGAAATGTTTAGTTAACATATATAATATAGGATTATAAATAATTATTGAGAAACCCATGGATATGATTATGTACAAGAAAATATCCTTGAATTTTAGTGAATGATACAATAATTTAATTATTTGAAATTAATTACATAAAAGGATACTTCAAATGTAAGTGGTTGTATAACATATATACCATTGACTGATAAAACTCAAAAGGAAATAGTGTTATTTTTCTTGATCATCTCCTTGTACACAAAATGGTCATCACTGCACATTTGGTTAAACAATACTAGGAGACATGCTTTCAAAATTACAAAACCATTTATGAACCATCATAAAATAATTGATTAGATAATTACCATGAATGTCCTAGGTTAATCCTAGAGTTTCTTAGACTAGAAAAAATTTGTCATTATTTATAATTCCATAATATTATTTATCATGATATTATGTTTGCCCATAATGACTATTATATCTCACATAAGGAAATTTTGTTTTATTTGATATCTTGAACCTGAACGAACTGAGTGAGTAATGAATATAAAATCCAATTAAACGACCACCCATAGGAGTACGAAAATTTATTAGGGTATTGAATACCTTATTTCAATACAACTCTCACTCACCTATCTCATATTGAAGGTGGTAACATGGGTCTTATTGATCATATAAATTTACCATGGAGGGAGACACATTCCATATGAACTTGTTTGGGAATGTGTCCATCCTCATTCTATGTTACATTAGACACACTGTTTAATAGTTAATGTATAAATTTAATTTAAATTATATTTTGTGTTCTCCATCATTCATTTAATATATAGGTAATTTCATAAATAAACTACTTCAGAGGTGAAATTGATTAATGGTGCAATCTTATCAAGAATACAAGTTAAGAAGATAAAATTGGCACTATTGAATAAGATTAGTTTTTAAAATTATTTTACATTAAGTAGAATTAATATACAATTAACATGAATATATATATATATATAATTTCATTAATTGAAGATGAAGTTTGATGAATCTGTTGGTACTATTATGGAACGTTTTATTACATTGTGGGGTACACTTATAGAATTATCTTCCATTTTGAATGTAATGTTGATCGATTATTTTTTCTCGTAAAACCAATCATTGGATTCTCTTTAACAATAAGGTACTAAAACAACAAGGAATAAATAATTTTATGTTATATAATGGTGGAAATGGAGGTTATAGTTACCCTATAACCTCATGGTTTTGATAAAAGAAATGAGGAATTAAAAGGAAATTATTTAGTTCACTCAGAGAATATGATGAAATTTCCATCACGATTAAAGGGTAGAATAAATGAAGAGAAAAATAAATTATGTGGATATATAAATGTTTTATGGGTGGAAAGAAAGTTCATAAAGTAACTAAATGAGGTTGTAATGTAAATATTTGTTTAATAATGAGAATAGAGAGAACAGTCTGCCTGATGTACCACTGACACAACAATTCATCATATGCAAGGAGTATAGAAATTATTACAACTATTGATGACGTCAAATAAAAATTAGGAATATAAAAAAATATGGATCTCAGTTTTCACTATTTATATTGAGGGATATGCTAATGTTGTGGGAAAATTTATACATATCCTTCACTCTAGAACAGAAAATGACTTATTTGAAACTAGAAAAATCTTCACAATAATATCTGAAGAGTTTTCTATGAGTATAAAAATACAACCCTGATGATTATATGTTCAATTAGAGGTGAAAATCTTAATGTAATGATGATCCCGTCTGTAGTTTATGATTTTTATCTAATTTATTTTTTCATGAATTTTCATCCCATTAATGTCATTATTCTCATCCTAGATCAATTTGATGTTTTCATAGGCATGTATTGGAATTATCTATCCAATCAAAACCTAAATTTATAATGAAGTTAATTTTTGTTTGAAATTGTGTACCAACCTATAATAATATATGAATTTGACGATAAATATGAAAATCATATCAAACTCCGTCCAATTTTATATCTCTTGATTCCAATTCAAAAGGTTTTTTAGGATAAACAGTGGGGAGAAACTAAACATTGATGATATTCTTATTTTTTGGGTGTTTATTTATTTTATTCTAGAATATATTAAAAATAATTAATTAAATTTTACTGATTAGTTATTAGTATAACCTGTCCTCAGATCTAAACCCTTTAGAAATTCTCTTTTTGAGTGAACATATTGAGTATTTGGAATTTAAAGAGTAAACACTAGTAGAATCATGAAAAGTGATTCATAAAACCAAGTGTTTCACCATGGGGTACACCAGTTAATTTTAAAAGAAAATATATGGATCTATTAGAGCCTATTTGGTTTACTGGTAAATTAACAACTTCAAAATCAATAACATTTATCCTCTACCCAGTATTTATTACATTTATGATAAACTATATTGTTCCCAATAATTTTATAAGATATAAATTTCAAGTGAATATCATCAATTGAGTGTTAATAAAACAGATATACATAAAAACTACTTCTTATGTATTATAGACACAATTAATATATAGTGATTACATTTGGGCTTTATTAATTCTTCAAATATATTTATTTATTTAATTAATAGAGCCTTTCTACATTTTCATGATCAATTTTTGTTGTCATTGATGATGATATTATAATATATTTAATGATAAGGGAAGGTAACTATGATCATATGGAAATATACAGGAGACATTAATGACTGAGAATCTGTCATGAACCAGCCCGGGTCGCCATCCGACCCAGCGCCCGAGCCGGCCCGCGACATGGACCAAAGGGCGTCCCCGATCCCCACGGGCTGGAAACTAGTGCCGGGCATCAAAACAAGCCGTTGGGAACGATTTAGCCCAGAAAATAAAAGACATATAAACAAAAATAAACAGAACAAAAAAATTAAACACTAACAGCAGGAAATAAAATAAAGATAGTCAACTAGACATACCTCCAAGTGACCCCATGGGTCACCACCCAACTTATAACCATGCTTGCTCGAAGAGCGATCCAAGTATATAACCTAAAACTGAAAAGTAAAGTAGGCGTGAGCACCGAGATGCTCAGTAGGAAAGCCAAGGAATAACCACGCCCTATGCCCTTACCTTTAAAAAGAAATCAAATTATGCTAGTTTGAAAATAAGACATAATAAAATTATGTTTTTTTTCATTATTTTCAAATCCAAACCACAAGTTGGCATTTTTTTTATGAAAATCATTTTTATTCCACCATATTTTCAAATCTATTACAAGAGTGCATTCACCTTTCGAAATTGTTAGAAAAGCAGTTTAGTTTGTAACGGGGTTTTCAAAATGAGACAGTAAGTATGAAACAACTGAAAAGAAAGTTACATCGTTAGCAGCATTTCACAAATGAGCACCATGACTAATCCCTATAGGTAGCTAGATCAAGTGGGAACCTAGAGACCTCGTACCTCGGTGAAACGTGGCTTAGAAGGCCAAGACCCTCAGAAAACGTGGCTTAGATGGACACCACCCTAAGAAATTCCTATGTTTAGTTAGTGTTGTTGCGTAAATCCTACTAGACAACTTGGGACGAACCCCTTCCGTGTCATCTAACATACTAGTCCTGGTCGCCCACCTAGGTACCCAAGGTTTCCCATGTGATATATTTCAAAGGATGGTGAGGTTTTATCAAAAGCATATAAAGAACATAACACTTTCTTATCCAATGTCTATTTCACCTCTCACCACCGTTCTCCCTCCTTAAGAGCATCCCCTTTTTATGTCACATAACATCACATAGGCCTCTTTATTAGGCACATATCACAAATATGACACTTAACACACACATCATGTTTCTACAACAACGGGGCATGCCTTAAGAGGGGTTTTGTTTCACATTCGCAAACCATTCTCAAAGTGCCAGACGAGCTTAATTAATTACAATAAACACATTTCATTTTTGAACACAAAATCACCCAAAACCTAAGTTTCCAAAACCATTTGAACGTTCAACTAAACAAAAAAGGTACTATATATTTAAATGCAAGCTAAAAAACATGTTTTAATCAAAAAAAATCATTGGAAATACTTATTACACACTAAAATCATTAAGGAAACCACTTTTAAAGAACCATGACCATTTATGTATATACACACATATATATAGCATGTGTATTTCATATAAAAGCAGAATATGCATTTAAAGAACACTAAGAAAAAATGGAAATTTTATTTAAAGATTAGGGCATAGGGGGCCTACCTCAAGACACACAACTTTTGACAAGGGTAACCTGAGACCGCTTCACTGCCATGCATATACATTTTCATGCATATGCATATACACAGGTCCTTACTGCCAATGACTCAAACCCCTGAGGAAGGGACCACTCACTATACATATAATTTAATAATGGAATTAAACAATTAAACAATTTATAAAGCATTTGAAATATCACATCAAAGGTTTATACCAACAACGCACTCAAACATCCTTTCTAATACCCAGCACACCATGACGCAACACAAAAAACTTGATAAAATAGACTTCGCAGCACTTGTATGACATAATAAACCCACATCAATGTTTATAAAACACTATGAAAAGCTCAGCATGCGTTTTCAAAAAATCAAAACATTCGTATTAAATAACAAACTATGAAACAAATTGAAGTCATATTAAACCTTAAGTGAAACTATATTCGCACTATGAAAAATAATCAATGAGTATACTAAATTAATTAAATAAGAAAATTAATTTGTAAAACAAAACATATATACAGAAACACATACCTTTGGTATCCAAACTTTGCAAACGCAACACGCAAACTCCGCTACATGACAACCACACCACAAACAATGCAATTAAACCTTAAAAACAAGAAATCGGATAAATGAAACAATAAATGAACCAAATAACACCAAAGAAATACCGAAATCCAAGAAAAACCCTAGTCGTAAGAACGCCCAAAAGAGAAATCGACCGATTGGAGGTGAACGCACCTACGACGAGGGTGAGGGAGGTCTTCTTGAGGATGATGGAGGTCATCGGGGGTGAATAGCGTAGGAAAAAAAACAAGCTAGAATGGAGGGGTGAGGAGGCTGGGCAACTTGGTGAGGAGGTCCGGCAAAGGGGGCGGCATGGCTTCGAGTGAGGCAAGCGGGCGGTGAGGCTTCGGGCGAGGCAAGTGGGGCGGCCGACGCGGTTGCGGCAGGGGTCGGAGGAGGTCGGGAGGCCGGCTGGGCGGAGAGAGGCCGACGAAGGGGCGGTGCGGCTTTGGCGAAGGGAGGATGGCGTGAGGATGGTCCGGCGACGGGAGGGCAGCGCGACCGAAGGAGAGCTGGGTGCCGGAGCTGGGTGTCGGGGAGGCGGACGGGGAGCGCTATGGTTAGAAGGGGGGAGTCTTCTGCGCAAAATAGGAGAGGGAGAGAAGAGGCCCGCATGACGGGAGAGAGGAGAGAAAGAAAGGGAGAGGGAAAAAAGATGAAAAGAAAGAAAAAAAGAAAAGAAAAAAAAAGAAAAAAAAGAAAAAAATAAAAGGGAAATAAAAGGAAATAAAGGTAAAAATAAGGATAAATTTATATCCTAATAAATTATAAGAAATTTAATATTAATAAGTAAACGAAAATAATAAAATCAACCACAAAAAAAACATTGTTTATAAGGAACGGACACCGTGCATGGTCGCACGCACGGTCATGCGCATAGTTGCTTGCCCGCATAAGAAACCAAAATAATAGAAACGACCAGGTTAAAATATTAGCTGGAAAAAAATAATAATAATAAAACCAACCAAAATAATAACATCATTATTAATTTATGTTGGACACCGCACACGGTCACGTGCGCGGTCGCGTGTGCGGGTGCATTCGCGCACCTAGTCGCGATTACAGTCGAGCACTCGTAAAATATCTGAAATCCGTTTTAAAAAAGAACTGATTCAAACTACAACTCAAAAGAATGAATTAAAATAATTAAATTAAAAGAAGTGTCAGTCAGGGTGTGACAATTCTCCCCACCATGACACTTTTTTCCCCCAGAAAGTCCCAAAAGACTCTGTTAACCAAGGGTTCCAAGAGAGGTCACGAAGATACTTAAAAAAAACCTCAATCGCTTGAAGACCCTGTATTCAAAACACCCATTACCTGAAACTTCAAAGTTCTCAATACCAGAATCACCAAGAAAAATAACCAACAACAAAGAATTCACCTCCAAACAAAACTACCACATGGAACACCCCGACCCCTAACGTAGGGATCACTAGAGCCGCTTGAGATCTCCAAGAATATTCGTCAACCAACCCGCTACTTAATCTTTCCAATTAACATGGTCGATGTTGGGAGGAGCAGAAGCAAGGGGTTGCTTAACCAAGCACACTTTGAAAACATAGTCTTCCACAAGCGCGTCCTATGGTGGTCTCCCTATCAAATAAGGGTTCTTGTCAAACATTGTTTCTTCAAACTAAAACAACTCACAACTCATACAACTTTTAACACTAGCTTGACCCTCAATGTTCCCTATGTTGAACTAACACAAGACGGGACATCGGTGAGACCCGCACATGGTCTCCCCACCATTTTAAAATTTCCTAACACCACGAAACCGGCACGGGCATTCCCTATTTACTTTAAGCAATACTAACTGAACCCTTCATCGCGAACCCACCACACGAGCCGACCCACAATGATTATTTCTACAATGGACAACACTGCCACAAGATATAGATTTGATAGCATAAACCCCTAACTAGGAGGAAAATCAGACAGGCGCACCTCAATTCCATAAGATATGAGCATCTCCGACCACGAGAAGGTTCACGGAGCATGCCTACTTGATTCACAGGAATACGGATTTTTCCGAACCAGTTTAAGGCCCAATAGGAACTCCCATAAAATAAGACCACGACAAGTAGACAAGGGATCCATGCCCCTCACGACAAGAATGACGCCTTCAGAGAGGGTACCACAATAGGGAAATTCACATTTTCCCCGTCCCGACATTGCAGACACAAGTCGGACCAAGCCCATCCCAAGTCCGACGAGTTTTGATTGCGCGCAAGCTTCACCCCGAGACCTATGGTTGAGGCACTGATGTCTGAAGCATATCCTGCCTCGCAGTCCAAAGCTGACCACTTCTAACTGGAACATCCTCAGCTGGAAAAGCAGCCTTCATACTTCTCCTCGTGTCTCGCGTGGCCACTCTATTAACATACCCACTGAGGATTGCAGTGAACGACTTAGAGTGTCTGACTGACCACACTAGAGATAAGAGGTTGAGTGTTCTATCTGACACGCAACACGAAATGGTGGAAGGAGAACTCCACAAACAAGTCCCTTTGGTTCACACTCTTCATCAGATGAGGGACCTACTCTTACCACAATATAAATAGGACCAACAACTTGTACCATTTTTTTGACCGATGATTCCACACTACTTCTGGGGCACATGGAACTAGCTCATCAGAAAGGCCAACACACCTCCCTCGCCACATGTTGACTGGTCGAGAACCTACGAGATCAACCAATTTCCCTCACCTTCACTTCCTTAGGTACAATCATGGAATGAGGCTTGTCTTGATGATTCCTCACGACGTCCTCATTTGCAACGAAAATGGAACGATCACCTTTCACTAGTTTTGTCCCGATCCACCAGACGTACTCGAGACAATCTTACATTCGCACAACATTTGAAGTTCCTTCAAAACCAGAGACACTTCCAACTTTCCCAAATTACTCAACGACATACAACTGTCATAGACATCTATGAATGGTCGACGCCACCGAGAAGAACCCAACTCTGTCACTCCACTGAGAGTCTGGGTCGGGCCAAGAACTGAGAGAGACCTTCTGGAACCCATGCAACGTTTCTAGGGGCATATCCCAAACAAGAAACACAAACCAACCTTTCAAAAATCCAAACACATCACAAAACAAACACCAACATTCCAGAAACAAATCCAATAATTCCCATTTAAAACATCAATTCATTTTCAAATAAAACACTCACTTGAAAGACCAATCCCTGCACAATAATCCCAAACGCTATTTTAAAAATATATCTTTACTCTAAAATAAATGTCATTTTTTTCCATTCCCAAAACCATTTGAGCATGAAAACCCATTTAAGAAAAAGGACCACTTTCTAGGAAACAAGAAGCAACCTTCGAGATCAATCAACCACCAATGATATTCCATGGTGCCTCGCAAGTATGCATTTTCGTTCCACTCAGGCACCCGTCCCAAAGATCCACCAACTATCCATTAATCAAGTCTATATGCACATGTGAGCACCAATAGGAATGCCACTGGAAAGAAACAAGGATACTCCGCTTTCAAAACAAAATAGTATCAATATCAGAAAATACCATTTTCTTTTCAAACCCATTTCAAAAATTCAAGGAAAATTTCATGAATGCTTTCCATTTATAAAACAACCCATTTCAATTTCAGATGACCCAAAACATCCCTTTAGAAATTCAATGTTGACAAATCAATTCCAAATTCCAAAAACAAGTTCCAAGAGAAACGCACCCCAAATATCATGTCAACCGCAAATAAGAGAAGCAGTAATGTCCGCTTCACTTTTTAAAGGAAAACAATTTCTTGTCAGTCCCAAAATTGAAGCAAGACATCACAAACATTAAAGCATCTGGGAGAAGGACTAGTGGTCGTGTCTAACTCGGCTACATGGTTTAGCAGACCATGCCCTAGGCAAGCACCACCCACTAGGAGTGTCGAACCGTACTCTCGGGCATCACATGGGTTTCTACACCATGTGAGACCACGCGCAGTACCGGTTTACCCCTATTGTAATCCCTATCCATACAGAGAAAAACCAATACTTAAATCCCGGATTACCCATGGTTACGCGAGGATCGGAACGCATAAGAGTTCGCGACGCTCTTCTAGTACCTACAACTCGAGTACCGACAGTCCTATCTCCAATCTACCTGAAACCCCAAATAACAAGAACGAAAACCTGCCTTTGATACCATTTTGTCACGAACCATCCCGGGTCGCCATCCGACCCGGCGCCCGAGCCATCCCGCGACATGGCCCGAAGGGCATCCCTGATCCCCACGGGCTGGCAACTAGTGTCAGGCATCAAATCATGCAGTTGGGAATGATTTATCTCAGAAAATAAAAGACATATAAACAAAAATAAACAGAAAAAAACAATTAAACACTAACAGCGGGAAATACAATAAAGATAGGCAACTAGACATACCTCCAAGTGACCCCATGGGTCACCACCAAACATATAACCATGCTCGCTCGAAGAGCGATCCAAGTCTATAACCTGAAACTGAAAAGTAAAGTAGGCATGAGCACCGATATGCTCAGTAGGAAAGGCAAGGAATAACCATGCCCTATGCCCTTACCTTTAAAAAGAAATCCAATTATGCTAGTTTGAAAATAAGACATAATAAAATAATGTATTTTTTCATTCTTTTCAAATCCAAATCACAATTTGAGATTTTTTTATGAAAATAATTTTCATTCCACCATATTTTCAAATCGATTCCGAGAGTGCATTCACCTTTCGAATTTGCATGAAAAGCAGTTTAGTTTGAAACGAGGTTTTTCACAATGAGACAGTAAGTATGAAACAATTGAAAAGAAAGTTACATCGCTAGCAGCATGTCACAAATGAGCAAATGAATAATCCCTATAGGTATCTAGAACAAGTGGGAACCTAGAGACCTTGTACCTCAGTGAAACGTGGCTTAGAAGGCCATGATCCTCAGAAAACGTGGCTTAGATGGCCACGACCCTCAGAAATTCATATGTTTTGTTAGTGTTGTTGCGTCAATCCTGCTAGACAACCCTGGAAGAACCCCTGTCGTGTCATCTAATGTACTAGTCCTGGTCGCCCACCTAGGTACCCAGGGTTTCCCATGTGCTATATTTCAAAGGATGGTGAGGTTTTATCAGAAAAATATAAAGAACATAACACTTTCTTATCCAAATTCCATTTCACCTCTCACCATCGTTCTCCCTCCTTAAGCGCATCCCCCTTCTTATGTCACATAACATCACATGAGCCTTTTTATTAGGAACATATCACAAATCACACACTTAACACACATATCATGTTTCTACAACAAAGGGGCATGCCTTAAGAGGGGTTTTGTTTCACTTTCGCAAACCATTCTCAAAGTGCCAGACAAGCTTAATTAATTAAAATAAACACATTTCATTTTTGAACACAAAATCAACCAAAACATATGTTTCCAAAACCATTTGAAAGTTCAACTAAACAAAAAAGTTACTATATATTTAAATGAAAGCTACAAAACATGTTTAAATCAAAAAAACCATTGTAAATACTTATTACACACAAAAATCATTAAGGAAACCACTTTTAAAGAACCATGACCATTTATGTATATACACACATATATATAGAATTTTCATTTCATATAAAAGCAGAAGACGTATTTAAAGAACACTAAGCAAAAATGGAAATTTTATTTAATGATTTGGGCATATGGGGGCTACCTCAAGACACACATCTTTTGACAAGGGTAGCCTGAGACCGCTTCACTGCCATGCATATAAATTTTCATGCATATGCATATACACAGGTCCTTACTACTGACGTCTCGAACCCCTGAGGAAGGGACCACTCATTATACATATAATTTAATAAAGGAATTAAACAATTAAACAATTTATAAAGCATTTGAAATATCACATCAAAAGTTTATACCAACAACGCACTCAAACATCCTTTCTAATACCCAGCGCACCCTGACGCAACACCAAAAACAAGATAAAACAGACTTCGCAGCACTAGCGCGTCATTATAAACCCACATCAAAGTTTATAAAACACTATGAAATTCTCAGCACGGTTTTTCAAAAAATCAAAACATTTGTGTTAAATAACACACTACGAAACACATCGAAGTCATATTAAACCTTAGGTGAAACTATATTCGCACCAAGAAAAATAATCAATGAGTATACAAAATTAATTAAATAAGAAAATTAATTTGTCAAACAACACATATATGCGGAAACAAATACCTTCGGTATCCAAACTTCGCAAACGCGGCACACAAACTCCGCCACACGACAACCACACCACAAACAATGCAATTAAACCTTGAAAACAAACAATCGGATCAATGACAAAATAAATGAACCAAATCGCACCAAAGACAAACCAAAATCCAAGCTAAAACCTAGTCATAAGAACACCCAAGAGAGAAATCGACCGATTGGAGGAGAACGACCCTACGACGAGGATGCGGGAGGTCGGCTGGAGGATGATGAAGGTTGTCGGGGGTGAATTGCGTAGGAAAAAAAATAAGGAATGGAGGGGTGAGGAGGCAGGGCGACTCGGTGAGGAGGTCCGTTGAAGGGGGCGACGTGGCTTCAGGTGAGGCAAGCGGGCGGCGCGGCTTCGGGTGAGGCAAGAGGGGCGGCCGGCGCGGTTGCGGCAGGGGTCTGGGGAGGTCGGGAGGCCGGCTGGGTGGAGGGAGGCCGGCGAAGGGGCGTTGCAGCTTCAGTAAAGGGAGGGCGGCATGAGGCTAGTCCGGCGAAGGGAGCGCAACACGACGAAAGGAGAGCCGGGTGCCGGAGTTGGGTATCAGGGCGGCGGACGGGGAGCGCTAGGGTTAGAAGAGGGGGAGTCCGCTGCGCAAAACAGGAGAGGGCGAGAAGAGGCCCGCACGATGAGAGAGAGGATAGAAAGAAAGGGAGGAAAAAAAGAGGAAAAGAAAGAAAAAGAGAAAAGAAAAAAAAGAAAGAAAAAAGAATAAAAAATAAAAGGAAACTAAAAATAAATAAAGATAAAAATAAGGATAATTTTAAATCCTAATAAATTCTATCAAATTTATTATTAATAAGAAAACAAAAATAATAAAATCAACCACACATAAAAAAATGTTTATTAGGAACGGACACCGTGCATGGTCGCACGCACAGTCATGCACATAGTCTCTTGCCCGCAAAAGAAACCAAAATAATAAAAACGAACAGGTTAAAATAATAGCTAAAATAATAATAATAATAATAATAATAATAATAATAATATAATAAAACCAACAAAAATAATAACATCATTATTAATTTATGTTGGACACCGCACACGGTCGCGTGCGCGGTCGCGTGTGTGGGTGCGTTCGCGCGCCTAGTTGAGATTACGGTCAAGCACTCATAAAAAATCTGAAATCCCTTTTAAAAAATTAACTGATTCATACTGAAACTCAAAAGAACAACTTAAAATAATTAAATTAAAATAAGTGTCAGTTGGGGTGTGACAATTCTCCCCACCATGACACTTTCTTCCCCCAGAAAGTCCCAAAAGACACTGTTAACCAAGGGTTCCATGAGAGGTCACGAAGATACTTAAAAAACCCTCAATCGCCTGAAGACCCAGTATTCAGAACACCCATGACCTGAAACTTCAAAGATCTCAATACCAGAATCACCAAGAAAAACAACCAACATCAAAGAATTAACCTCCAAACAAAACTACCACATGGAACACCCCGACCCCTAATGTAGGGATCACTAGGGCCGCTTGATATCTCTATGAATGTTCGTCAAGCGACCCACTACTTAATCTATCCTATTAACATGGTCGAGGTTGGGCAGAGCAGAGTCAAGGGGTTGCTTCGCTAAGAGCACCTTGAAAACATAGTCTTCCACAAGCTCATCCTATGGTGGTCTCCCTCTCATATTAGGGTTCTTGTCAAACATTGGTTCTTCAAACTAAAACAACTCACAACTCATACAAACTCTAACACTAGCTTGACCCTCAATGTTCCCTATGTTGAACTAACACAAGACGGAACATCGATGAGACCCGCACAGGGTCTCCCCACCATTTTAAAATTTCCTAACACCACGAATCCCACGCGGGCATTCCCATTTTATTTTAAGCAATATTAACTGAACCCTTCATCGCGAACCCACCACATGAGCCGACCCAAAATTATTATTTCTACAGTGGACAACACTGCCCCAAGAGATAGCTTTGATAGCACAAACCCCTAACCAGGAGGCAAATCAGGCAGGCGCACGTCAATTCCACAAGACATGAGCATCTCCGACCACGAGAAGGTTCACGAAGCGTGCCTACTGGATTCACAGGAATATGGATTTTTCCGAACCTCTTTAAGGCCCAAGAGGAACTCCCAAAAAAATAAGTCCATGACAAGTAGACAATATCTCCATGCCCCTCACGAAAAGAATGACGCCTTCAGAGAGGGTACCACAATAGGTAAATTCAAGTTGTCCTCGTCCCGACATTGCGGACATAAGTTGGACCAAGCCCATCCCAAGTCCAACGAGTTTTGACTGCGCGCAAGCTTCACCCCGAGACCTATGGTTGGGGAACTGATGTCTGAAACATCTCCAGCCTCACAGTCCCAAGCTGACCACTTCTAACTGGAACTTCCTCCGCTGGAAAAGCAGCCTGCATACTTCTCCTCGTGTCTCACGCGACCACTCTATTAACATACCCACTGAGGATTGCAGCAAACAACTTAGAGTGTCTGACTGACAACACTTTATATAAGAGGTTGAGCGGTCTGTCTGACACACAACACGAACTGATGGAAGGAGAACTCCACGAACAAGTCCCTTTGGTTCACACTCTTCATCATATGAGGGACCTACTCTTACCACAATATAAACAGGACCAACAACTTCTACCATTTTTTGACCTTTGATTCCACTCTACTTCTAGGGCACATGGAACTAGCTCATCAGAAAGGTCAACACACCTCCCTCGCCGCATGTTGACTGGTCGAGCACCTACGAGATCAACCAATTTCCCTCACCTTCACTTCCTTAGGTACAATCATGGAATGAGGCTTGTATTGAGGATTTCTCACAACTTCCACATTTGCAACGAAAACGGAACGATCACCATTCACTAGTTTAGTCCCGCTCCACCAGACATAATTGAGACAATATTACATCCGTACAACATTTGAAGTTACTTCAAAACCAGAGACACTTCCAAATTTCCCAAATCACTCAACTAAATCCAACTGACATCAACATCTATGAACAGTCGACGCCACCGAGCAGAACCCAACTCTGCCACTCCAAAGAGAGTCTGGGTCGGGCCAAGAACTGAGAGAGACCTGCTGGAACCCATGGAACGTTTCTAGGGGCATATCCCAAACAAGAAACACAAAACAACCTTCAACAAATCCAATCAACATCAAAAAACAAACACCAACATTCCATAAACAAATCCAATAATTCCAATTTAAAACATCAATTCACTTTCAACGAAAACACCCACTTGAAAGACCAAGTCCTGCACAATAAGCCCAAAATATATTTTAAAAAACTATCTTTACTCTGAAAGCAATGTCAATTTTTCCATTTCCAAAACCATTTGAGCACGAAAACCCATTTAAGAAAAAGTATCACTTTCTAGGAAACAGGAAGAAACCTTTGAGATCAATCAACCACCAATGATATTCCATGGTGCCTCGCAAGTATGCATATTCGTTCCACTGAGAAACTCGTCCACACGATCCACCAACTATCCATTAATCAAGTTCATATGCACATGCGAGCACCCATAGGAATGCCACTGGAATGAAACAAGGGTACTCCGCATTCAAAAAAAACATTCTCAATATCAGAAAATACCTTTTTCTTTTCAAACCCATTTAAAAAATTCAAGGAAAATTTAAATAAGGCTTTCCATTTCTAAAATAGCCCATTTCAATTTCAGATGACCCAAAACATCCCTTTAGAAATTCAACGTTGACAAATCAACGCCAAATTCGAAAAAAAAGTTCCAAGAGAAACACACCCCAAATATCATGTCATCCACAAATAAGAGCAGCAGTAAAGTCCACTTCATGTTTTAAAGGAAAAAAAATTCACGTCATTCTTAAATTTGAAGCAAGACATCACAAACATTACAGCATCTGGGAGAAGGACTAGTGGTCGTGTCTAATCTGGCTACATGGTTTAGCAGACCATGCCCTAGGCAAGCACCACCCACTAGGAGTGTCGAACCGTACTATCGAGCATCACATGGGTCGCTACTCCATGTAAGACCACGCGCAGTACCGGTTTACCCCTATTGACATCCCCATCCACATAGAGCAAAACCAAATCATAAATCCCAGACTACCCCTGGTTACTCGAGGATCGGAACACGTAAGAGTTCGCGACGCTCTTATTATACCTAACACTTGAGTACCGACAGTACTATCTCTGATCTTCTGGACACCCAAAATAACAAGAACGAAAACCTGCCTTTGATACCATTTTGTCATGAACTAGCCCGGGTTTCCATCCGACCCGGCGCCCGAGCCGGCCCGCAACATGTCCCGAAGGGCGTCCCCGATACCCACAGGCTGGAAACTAGTGTGGGGCATCAAAACATGCAGTTGGGAACGATTTAGCCTAGAAAATAAAAGACATATAATCAAAAATAAATAGAATAAAACAATTAAACACTAACAGCGGGAAATAAAATAAAGATAGGCAACTAGACATACCTTCAAGTGACCCCATGGGTCACCACCAAACTTATAACCACGCTCGCTCAAAGAGCGATCCAAGTCTATAACCTGAAACTGAAACGTAAAGTAGGCGTGAGCACCGAGATGCTTAGTAGGAAAGCCAAGGAATAACCATGCCCTATTCCCTTACCTTTAAAAAGAAATCCAATTATAATAGTTTGAAAATAAGACATAATAAAATAATGTTTTTTTCATTCTTTTCAAATCCAAATCACAAGTTGACATTTTTTTATGAAAATCATTTTTATTCCACCATATTTTCAAATAGATTCCAAGAGTGCATTCACCTTTCAAAATTGCAAGAAAATCAATTTAGTTTGAAACGAGGTTTCTCACAATGAGACATGAAGTATGAAACAACTGAAAAGAAAGTTACATCGCTAGAATCATGTCACAAATGAGCACCATGAGTAATCCCTATAGGTAGCTAGAACAAGTGGGAACCTAGAGACTTCGTACCTCGGTGAAACGTGGCTTAGAAGGCCACGACCCTTAGAAAACGTTGCTTAGATGGCCACGACCATCAGAAATTCATATATTTAGTTAGTGTTGTTGCGTCAATCCTACTAGACAACCCGGGATGAACCCCTACCGTGTCATCTAACGTACTAGTCCTGGTCGCCCACCTAGGTACCCAAGGTTTCCCATGTGCTCTATTTTAAAGGATGGAGAGGTTTTATCAAAAAAATATAAATAACATAACACTTTCTTATCCAAAGTCCATTTCACCACTCACCACCGTTCTCCCTCCTTAAGCGCATCCCACTTTTTATGTCACATAACATCACATAAGCCTCCTTATTAGGCACATATCACAAATCACACACATAACACACACATCATGTTTCTACAACAACGGGGCATGCCTTAAGAGGGTTTTTGATTCAATTTCTCAAACCATTATCAAAGTGCCAGATGATCTTAGTTAATTACAATAAACACATATCATTTTGAACACAAAATCACCCAAAACTTAAGTTTACAAAACAATTTGAATGTTCAACTAAACAACCATGGTAATATATATTTAAATGCAAGCTAGAAAACATGTTTAAATCAAAAAAAACAT
Organism: Viscum album; assembly: GCA_963277665.1. Lineage (NCBI taxonomy): Eukaryota > Viridiplantae > Streptophyta > Magnoliopsida > Santalales > Viscaceae > Viscum > Viscum album. Next base: position 142,257,872 of record OY728138.1, on the reverse strand, counting down.
TGGAAATACTTATTACACACTAGAATCATTAAGGAAACCACTTTTAAATAACCATGACCATTTATGTATATACACACATATATATAGCATGTGCATTTCATATAAAAGTAGAAGACACATTTAAATAACACTAAGCAAAAATGGAAATATTATTTAAAGGTTAGGGCATAGGGGGCCTACCTCAAGACATGCAGCTTTTGACAAGGGTAACCCGAGATTGATTCACCGCCATGCATATACATTTTCATGAATATGCATATACATAGGTCCTTACTGCCGATGACTCGAACCCCCGAGGAAGGGACCACTCACTATACATTTAATTTAATAAAGTAATTAAACAATTAAACAATTTATAAATCATTTGAAATATCACATCAAAGGTTTATACAAACAACGCACTCAAAGATCCTTTCTAATACCTGGTGCACCATGACACAACACCAAAAACATGATAAAACATACTTCGCAGCACTTGCACGGCATAATAAACCCACATTAATGTTTATTAAAACACTATGAAAAGCTCAGCACGGGTTTTCACAAAATCAAAACATTTGTATTAAATAACACACTACGAAACACATCGAAGTCATATTAAACCTTAAGTGAAACTATATTCGCACTAAGAAAAATAATCAATGTGTATACTAAATTAATTAAATAATAAAATTAATTTGTCAAAAAACACATATATGCGGAAACACATACCTTCGGTATCCAAACTTCGCAAATGCGGCACGCAAACTCCGCCGCATGACAACCACACCACAAAAAATGCAATTATACCTTAAAAACAAGAAATTGGATCAATGACACAATAAATGAACCAAATAACACAAAATAAAAACCAAAATCCACGCTAAATCCTAGTCGCAAGAACGCCCAAAAGAGAAATCGACCGATTGGTGGAGAACGCACCTACGACGAGGGTGTGGGAGGTCGGCTGGAGGATGATGGAGGTCGTCGGGGGTGAATCGCATAGGAAAAAAAACAAGCCGGAATGGAGGGGTGAAGAGGCAGGGAGACTCGGTGAGGAGGTCCAGCGAAGGGGGCGGCGTGGCTTCGGGCGAGGCAAGCGGGTAAGGCAACTTTGGGTGAGGCATGCGGGGTGGCCGGCGCGGTTGCAGCAAGGGTCGGAGGAGGTCGGGAGGCCGGCTGGGCGGAGGGAGGCCGACGAAGGGGCGGTGCGGCTTCGGCGAAGGGAAGGCGGCGTGAGGCTGGTCCGGCGAAGGGAGGGCAGCGCGACCGATGTAGAGCCGGGTGCCGGAGCTAGGTGTTGGGGCGGCGGACGGGGAGCGATAGGGTTAGAGGGGGGGGGGAGTCCGCTGCGCAAAACATGAGAGGGGGAGAAGAGGCCTGCGTGACAGGAGAGAGGAGAGAAATAAGGGGAGAGGAAAAAAAGAGGAAAAAAAGAAAAAAAGAAAATAAAAAAAAGAAAGAAAAAATAAAAAAAATAAAAGGAAAATAAAAGGAAATAAAGATAAAAATAAGGATAAATTTATATCCTAATAGATTCTAAAAAATTTAACATTAATAAGAAAATGAAAATAATAAAATCAACCACAGAAGAAAAACATTTTTTATTAGGAACAAACATCGTGAATGGTCGCACGCACGGTTATGCACATAGTCGCTTTCCCGCAAAAGAAACCAAAATAACAGAAACGACCAGGTTAAAATATTAGCTGAAATAATAATAATAATAGTAATAATAAAATAATAAAACCAACCAAAATAACAACATCATTATTAATTTATGTTGGACACCGCACACAGTTGCGTGCGCGGTCGCGTGTGCGGGTGCGTTCGCGCGCGTAGTCGCAATTACGGTCGAGCACTCGTAAATGATCTCAAATCCCTTTTAAAAAAATGAACTGATTCAAACTGCAACTCAAAAGAACGACTTAAAATAATTAAATTAAAAGAAGTGTCAGTCGGGGTGTCACAGAATCAGTGTGAAAAATATACATATATTGAATTTAGGTTAAATAAGGTTTCATTTTTGAAAAATATGATTTAAATAATGTGTATATCAGTGGAATGAATAATGGTGGTTGCTATTGAATATTAACCCAGACCTACCTGGGTGACTAACATCTATATTTTTTATGTTTTGGATATATATTATTCATTGTTTGTGTACAATTTATCATGATAATATAATCCATTCACAACGTTAAATTGGAATGGATCCATGTTCTATTGGAAAGATGAATGTGTGACAAATTTAATGGAATAAAATAGAAGATTCGTATGTGCAACAGTTCATACATTAACATTTATTATCAAAGGATTTATAATCTCTATATATGAATCAAATAAGTTAATGGGATGTTATAATGTATAATGTAATGGTTATATCTTATGTATTCAGAAATTTTAAGGTTTATTAGATAACTAACCCAACTTATCATTTTGATTTAGCTATTGTTATTTTTTCATTAATGATAGAGTGGAATTATACTTATCATGAAAAATGGGCTATATATACAGATCATAGGAGTCTAATGTATACATTCAAATATAAAAAATTGGAATGTGTTGGAGAAGGTGGTTGGAGATAATTAATTATTAGGATGGATCGATACATTACCACCATGGGAAAATAAATAATATGGATAATGATTTATATGAAAATGGAAATTCTAGAATACATGTGTGAAGGATAAAAAAAATCCAATATATGTGGATTTTCAATGAATGTATATAGAAATAGTAATAGAAGGGGGAAATTATTATCTTTCTAATCATATATTTCAATCATATATCAATGTGAATATTAACATGGTGAAAAAGGAAGATATAGAGTTACAGATTATTTATAGAGATCTTCAAGAGTTTAAACTTGATTACGGTTGTTCTCTAATGTTTAGTAACCACGTATTTATCCAAATCATTATATAGGTAATGAGGGGGATATTAGAGAAGGCTCATATTTAATCATTATCTATTCATCCTGGATGTATAATGATGTATAATAACTTTAAAGAGTATTTTTAGGGGGGTATAATGAAGTGAGATAATGATGAATTTGTATATTTTTTTATTTTATGATATATTTTGGAGGATAAGGAACAAAATTCATAAATTAATTTATAACCATTACACATACATGAATGGAAATAGAAAAATGCCACTATAAATTTTTTCATTGGATTGTCAAACATGTTTAAAGGTAACAATGATATATGTTATGTAGTTGACATCCTTACAATGTTAGAACACATCATCACTAAAACAAAATATTTCCTACTAGATATCCTTTCTAGTATATATATATATAAATATTTATTTTTATTTAGTAATGTTACCTAGAGTTTCACATTCTATTATGTTTCATTGGGATACTAGGATTACCACGTTGTTCTGGGAATGTCTTCGGGAGGTTCAAATACATAGTGGAGTTTCAGAACTATATATCATCAACATATATGTAGCTAATCTTAGATAACTATTCAAACTCTGTAATAAATTATTAAAAAAATTTCCAATGATTTTAATGGTATTTTGGATCCTCATATCCCTCTAGTAATGTATTAATAATACAATAGATTTTAGTCATGAATTTTGAAGGCTCCTTATGAGGAAATATATGGATGGAAATGGATACCTATACATTGTTTGTATAAATTTTTATAAAAAATATCAAGACCTTGTATTGATTATAAAATAACAAATAATTTCAGATATATTCAAAAACATACAATGTAATATTACAGTTTATAGAATGTTCGTACTCACTATAATCAGTGTGATCTTGATTTTGATATTGTTGAGATGTTATTCATATAAATTTATCTATGGAAGAAGGTTGTGAGATTTTTATTATGGGAATTATAAAAACTATATATATTTTTCCTTTTCACAGTCATTATCATACAGGGACAATTTCTTATCACATTGTTCATACACCAAATCTCTCTCATATGCAAGATAGGTTACATATGTCTCTCAGGAGGTAGCACAAATATGACAAATAATAAGTAATGAACTAAGATATCATACCTCTCGATTATTATAATAGATATTAAGAATAAAATATGGAGATTTTGGATCATAGAGATATAGTTATATCGAACATGACCACTCATTCAGTCGTTGTTCGATGGTGAATCAACCAACTTAATGAAGCTACCACTAGTGCAGAAAACGTTTTTTACGTCGGTTATTTTTGATTTTTTACTTCGGTTTCTAGCCGACGTTAACACGTGCGACGTTATAAATAAGGTTTTTGACGTCGGTTATTTAAAAACCGACGTCAAAAACATAAAATCGTGATGTTTATCACGTTATTTATTTTAGAACCGATGTGATAAAGGGCCTGGAGAATGGTTTATCACGTCGGTTATTTTAGAACCAACGTGATAAAGGGCCTGGAAAATGGTTTATCATATCGGTTATTGAATAGCCGACGTGATAAACGGCCTGGACAATGGTTTATCACATCGGTTCTTAAACAACCGAAGTGATAAACTGGGGCGAGGGGGTTTATCACGGCGGTTCATATAGAACCGACGTGATAAACTGGGGTGAGGGCGGTTTATCACGTCCGTTCTATATGAACCGACGTGATAAACCGGGCTGAGCGTGGTTTATCACGTCGGTTCATATAAACCCGACGTGGAAAACTGGGGGATGGGGGTTTATCACGTCGGTTATTATATAACCGCCATGATAAACCGGAGGGAGGCGGTTTATCACATTGGTTATTGAATAACCGACGTGATAAACCATTGTCCAGGCCGTTTAGCACGTCGGTTATTCATTAACCGACGTGATAAACCATTCTCCAGGCCCTTTATGACGTCGGTTATTTAATAACCGACGTGATAAACCATTCTCCAGGATCTTTATCACGTCGGTTCTAAAATAACCGACGTGATAAAACATTCTGCAGACCTTTTATCACGTCGGTTATTAAATAACCGATGTGATAAACTATTTTCTAGGCATTTTATCACGTCGGTTATTAAATAACCGACGTGATAAAACCAATTTTTTTTAACAGAATACAGTGTTCTTCTCTCCACCAGAATCAACCAGAAAACAAATCAAGAAATCGTACCACAAAAATAGAAGTACATCAAAATTAATCATGTACCTAGATAACATATAAAACTTACCCACTAGACAACATCCACCCTCATTTATACCCCATGGACAGCCCTCCCCCACCCCATTGGAGCCCTCACCCTCATGTATACCCCCTGGACAGCCCTCCCCCACCCCATTGGAGCTCCCACCCTCATGTATACCTCTTGGACAACCCTCCCCCACCCCATTGGAGCCCCCACCACACTCCTGGACTGCCCCCCCGACACCCGGACACCCCCAAACACCCCTCGACAACCCCCCACCCGCCTGAACAGCACCTCCTTACCCCCTCACCCCACTTGACAGCCCCCACCACACCCCTGGACAGCCCCAAACCCTCCTAGACAACCCCCTGACAACCCCCCCCCCCCACCCCTGGACAACACTCCCACACCCCTGGACCGGCTTCCCACACCCCTGGACATCCCTGCCACCCCCCAGGACTATCCCCCCACCCCACCGGACAACCCTCCCAGACCGCTGGCCACCCCCAACCCCACTGAACACACCCCCACACCCTTGGAACCCCTCCCCCACAGATCCAAATCCATACCAGAAGAACCATCAAAAGTAGACCAAAACAAGTAGTAGAGCAAAATTAAACATTCAGTTATATAACATTCAAAACTTACACTGTCAACTTCAAAAAAAAATCAAACCTAAACAACTACCAAAAACACAATTAAAACGACAATATTCAAAATTACATTTTACATTACAAACAACTAAAATTCAATCAAACCTGTAAAATAATTTAACCACTCCACTTGTATGTGTCTGATGTCTTCAGCAGTATAGGGTTGAGGGTCTCCAAAAATCTACAAATGAAAAAGAAGATAGTTAACGTGTATAATGAATAAATCAAATTGAAATATTATGGCAAAGTTTAAGAGGAAATCGTACCAGGTCAAAAATCACAACTGTCCCAATTGTTATTATTTCATACATAAATCTTAACATATAATATCCGCATTTGATGAGGCCTTGTTGTTCATGAAAATTCTGTTTTGAATGAGTGTAAATTAAATATATTATTTTTATGTAATAAATCAAAAAGTACAAATTATAAATGGAAATTTACCTTCGCATTTACATATTTGATCTTTGCATTTCTTTTCTTTGTGTTTTTTCGAAAGTAGACCCATGCACTATTAGAAAATAATACGAATGGGGTAAATTTAAAATTCATTATAATATATAAAACTATTGAGAAATTGAAACTTACTTTTCCAATATATTCTTAAAACATTCCCATACATCACCATGAACAGAGCATATCCAATAAAGTGCTTTCACCCTTGGGCAAAAAATCCCTAACATCCAATGATCACTGATAAAAGGAAATTTAATGTTAGTGGTTTTTTATGTTAAAAGATAATTAACTCTTTGAGAGAAATGTGTTTCATACCTCTCACAAAAAGGCATCATCCAACATTGTCTGATTATATTCTTTTCAAATATTTCAGCAATATAATCCATTCTTTGTTCCTCAGTCAATGCACATGCTTCATGGGAAATCAATTGCGGGTCCATGAATCCATATACTTCTGTTAGTTCATTCCTCTCACAAATTTTATAAAGATTCCTAATACAAAACATATATAAGTATACATTTTTAATAAATATAACACAGAGAAAAGGTGTTAAGACTTACATGGAAAAAATTTGCACCACGTTGATGCCCAACTTATCTCCAGTAACAAGCTCCATGATATCAGATTTTGTAATCCCCACACTTATTTCACATCCACAAACATGAGATTCCATTGGAAACTCATAATAACCCAACAACAAATGTGAGTATCTTGACAATGTCAAGACCACTGGAATCTGTATCTGATGTCATAGCATGTTGTCTTTGTTGTTGTTTATACATTATTTCTTTAACTTTGAAGTATTCCTGTGAAAAAATTGAGAAATATAGTAGTTTTAAAATGATAAAACAACTTTAATAAAAAAAATAAAATAAAAGATATAACATTCATACCTCTATGGTAATGAGTCGAAGAAGTCTGGATGGCCAAACAAAAAAATGGCCGATACTCTGTCCAACTGTCGCCACCTCATCTGTAGGTATTGGTGCCCTAGCTGATCTATCTATAATATCCTGTACAGTGACTCTCTGATTCTCTACCTCTAATTGTTGATGATGAAATGTATCTCCTATACAATATACCAACCCGTATGCTACTATATGATGTTGAGAATCATCAACATACAACTCGCAATATGTAAGAAGTTGCGGCAGAGGCGTAGGATAAAAATTGGGGTCCACAGGATGAGGTGGGGGAGTGGGAGCTACTGGCGAAGGTGGAGGATAAATAATGGGGTCTACAGGGGGAGGTGGAGGAGTGGGAGCTGCAGTCTGAAATTGTCTTTGCATTTCTGCAAACATAGACTGCACCGACTCTCTAATCTTGTCTTCCATCGTCGCATTAATATTTTGGACATCATCCTCCAAGGATTCTATTTTTTTATAAACCCCCTCAATGTTAGAAGTCGAAGAACGTGGAAACACTTTTCTTACCGATACACCTGTCGGATATCCTCTTACACGACAAGGATGTTCAGGCCTTACCAATGCTGCAAAAAAAATATCTTCCCTCCTAGTAGCAGTAAATGTTCCCTCTGAACTCTGCTCCTCAAGAGAGTCCTGTATTAATTAATTAAACATTTCTGTAATTATTGAAACTTAAATGAAGAAAAAACTTAACTTAAATAAATTAAATTGATATCTTACAATCCTCTAAGCTATGATTCTTGATTCTTCCGAAAGACATTTCCCTTTTTTTCCCTTCTGAGCTCTCTTCCATTTTTCATGTCTAGATGGAGGGGATGGAGGGGCCACCTCTCTAGAGCTTGAAGACTCATCTCTTAGTTGTTGAAATTTTTCCGCCATCATTTTTTCTTCCAATAATGTATACCCTCCCCGAGATAAACTATGAGGGTATACATTTTTAGATTGGATCTCCTAATGAGCTTTCCTTGTTTGCTGTAATTTAAGAATAAGAAATCATTAACATATCATTAATAAAATCATTTATATAAGAAAGTTTATAAATGTTTACATTGACCTTACCAGAAATGACTCTTTTTTCTACTTTCAAAAAATTGTCTCCATGTGTCTTCATCTATAAAAGGATATATACGACATGGATTGTCCTGATTCCTATGACCATAAATGCAATCAGATGAGAGGGTTGATTTGAAATCCCTCCATCTCCTGGCAGCCAACGACAAGCATTTCTTCCTGACTCCTCCAGTGTCAGGAATATCAAATGTCATCTGATAAAAAAGAGGTTAAACATATTATATATACTAGAAACATTAAAAGAATGGTCAAACAATGACAAAAGATCTTACCAAAATCGTCTCCCACAACTGAGAGATAATGGCTTTATCCACACCTCTCCAATCATCATACAGAATGCTTACTTTGGTCTTAGCCTGAGTTGCAACAAAACTCTTAAAATCTTTGGCATTCGGACCTCTAGGAATATCATCCTCATCAAACTCAACTACTATCCTCTGATCCTGCGTACGGGCAAGTGATAATTTTGGTAAACGTGTGCACCCACGTTTACCAACCTTTGAACTCTTTGTTGTAATAGGAGCATGTGAATGTTCATCCCCAGAGGTATGACCAGCAATATGCTCCTCTCCAGAATCATGTGGTTGATCATCTGAATGATCTGTCATTATCCTTCAAATCAAAAAAACAAACGTCAGTTCACAAATATACAAGTTCAAATATTTTAATACTACTACAATCAGAAAATAGAAAAGTGTACTAAGTTATATAATAGTAAACATTGGTAATATGGTAAGCATGTTAAAAAATGGTAAATATGGAAAAGATGGTCAAGATGGTCAAGATGGTAAAAATGGAAAAAATGGTAAACCTGGTAAACATTGTAAACATGGTAAAGTAATTTTCAGTGAACAAATATACAAATTAAAATATTTTAATACTACTGTAATCAGAAAATAGAAAAGTGTACTAAGTTACATAATAGTAAACATTGGTAATATGGTAAGCATGATAAACAATGGTAAAGATGGCAAAGCTGGTCAAGATGGTCCAGATGGTAAAAATGGTAAAAATGGTAAACCTGGTAAACATTGTAAACATGGTAAAGTAATTGTCAGTGAACAAAAATAAGAATTTTAAAATTCATTTAATGGTTATAAACATGATAAAGTAAACTAAACAAACTTAAAACAAACAAAAACATATACTTATTATATTTTAAAACATGTTTTAATAAATAAAAAACTTACAATATCTAACATTTATGGAAAAAATAAATGTAAACAAGAAATAAAAATATGTTACCTATAATTTTAGGAATGTACAGATGGATTGTTTTCCCAAATTCCTTCGTCGTGATCGTTCCTTATGGCACAAACAATGTCTTCAACATGATCGTCATTATGTTCTGTTAATATTTCCATGGAAGTAGGGATCTCACATAAATCAGCATATTCATCAAGTTCATCCTCACCAAAATATTGTTTTTTCCCTTGTAAACCAACAGCCCACTGCATATCTGATTGATCTACTACATAAAAAATTTGTTTTGCATGTGTTGCCATTATAAAAGAATCAGCTGTGTCTTCCAATCTATTCAGATTAAAAACTGTCATTCCAAATTCATCGTGTCTGACACTGTTGTTGCCATTAAACCATTTACAGTTAAAAACAGGAACTTTAATTTTAATGTAATCAACCTCCCATATGTCTTCAATCACTCCATAATTTGTATTTGATTCAGAAATTGGGTTTTTGTCCTTAGCACTCGAAAAATGCATTGCTTCTGCAAACACCAATACACCACTATTCTGAACTGCACTTCTGTTGTCCTGAGCATTTGTATGAAATGTATAACCATTAATGTCATAACTAGACCATGTTATCACATTTAAACATGGACCACCCACTATCCATTTTAATGTCTCTGATACATCTGATCTACCAAGCAATGTCTTTTTCATCTATGACAAAAAAAGTTTTGTTATGCTCATTCAAAATCCACATTTCTTTCTTCTTTGGATGACATTTTTTCAACTCATTAATATGAAATGTGCTATACGGTTGAGCATTAGCTATGTTATTCAATATGTATGATTCTAACTTCTTCATCTGTTCAGCTGACAATGATTTGACTTTCAAGTCGCGAATCCCTTTTCCCTCATTATTAACTCGTTCATAGGGAGATGGAGGCAAACCCATGTGTTGCGCCGCAGCCAAGTATCTCTTAGAAAACTCTGCTACCTCCTCAGAAATATACTTTTCAATAATGGAGGCTTTAGGTCGATATATATTTTTAACATACCCCTTTAATATTTTCATATACCTTTCAAAAGGATACATCCAACGAAGATATACAGGTCCACAAAGCTTTATTTCTCGAACCAGGTGAATCATTAAATGCACCATTATATCAAAAAAAGTTGGAGGAAAATACATTTCCAATTGAAAAAGTATAAAAATTTCATCCTTTTCCAAAATGTTCAAAGCATTCACATCAACCGCCTTGTTACAAATTGAATTGAGAAAATAACACAACTTCATTATAGTCTTTCTGACACGAATGGGCAATATTCCACGCAATGAAACTGGTAGAATTTGTTGCATCATGACGTGACAATCAAGTGATTTCATACCTATCAACTTCAAGCCCTTCAATGAGACAAATATTTTTACATTAGAAGAATAACCTTGAGGCACTTTGGTATCATGAAGACACTGACAGAAGCTAATTTTCTCCCTCTTCGATAATGTATGACAAGCCGGGGGAAGAAATGTTCGTCTTCCTTTAGGAGTGGGAGCTAACTCCAAACGTATTCCCATTGATAGTAAGTCTAATCATGCATTCAACCCATCTTTAGTCTTTCCTTTAATATCTAACAATGTTCCAATCAAAGAATCACAGATATTCTTCTCCACGTGCATGACATCAATATTATGTTTAACTTCATGATACCTCCAATATGGTAGCTCAAAAAAAATTGACCTTTTCTTCCAAATATGTCTATCATTACCAGATTTCTGTGACTTTCCCAATGTCACGTCAAGGTTTTTTACCCTCTCAAAATACAGATTAGGGGATAAAGGTTTTGGAGCAGTATCATATTCTTGTGAGCCATTGAATGCCTTTTTTAGTCTTCTTTAAGGGTGTTCCATAGGCAAAAAACTTTCGATGATCGATGTACACTGTTTTCCTACCATGATTCAATAGACAATAGGACGTCTGTTGTTCGCAAATTGGACTTGCTTTATGCCCTTTAACACTATATCCAGACAAATTTCCATACGCTGGGAAGTCATTTACAGTGAATAGAAGCACTGCATGCAATTGAAAATATTCCATTTTATAAGAATCATACACCCTAATACCATCAGCCCATAACAGTTTCAAATCATCAATCAACGGTGACAAGTAAAAATCAATATCATTACCGGGTTGGTTTGGACCAGAGATCATTGTACTCAACATGAAATATTTTCGCTTCATACAAACTTCAGGAGAGAGGTTGTAAATTACCAATAAAACAGGCCATGAACTATGTGTGCTACTGAGTGTTCGGTATGGATTCATTCCATCTGTGCACAACCCTAGTCTGAGATTTCTAATTTCATTTTCAAATGTAGAATACTACGCATCAATTTTCTTCCATTGTGGACAATCAGCTGGATGACGTATTTTTCAATCACATACCCGCTCTTCAGTATTCCATATTAATCTTTTTGCATCATGTGAATTAGCAAATAAACGTTTGAAACGATTAATTATAGGAAGATACCAAAATACCTTTGAAGGGAGCTTTGTAATCTCTACATCACCCTGTGATTTTTCTTTCACCTTATACCGTGATGTCCCACATTTTGGACACTCTGACAGAAATTCATATTCCTTCCTATATATAATCCAGTCATTCGGACAGGCATGTATTTTCTTGTATCCCAATCCCATCGGGCATAATATTTTCTTGGCTTTGTAATGTGAATCTGGAAGATCGTTATCTTTTGGAAAAATGTCTTTCATCAATTGTAGTGGCTCTGTAAAACTTCTGTCACTCCATCCATGATTCGCCTTCAGGTTAATCAATCTTAACATCGCCGAAAAAACCGTAAAATCTGTACAACCAGGATATAATGGTTTTTCAGCATCACCATATAGACGTGCAACTGTCGGTTCTATCTCAATTTGTTCTGCTACAATATCGCGAATCATTTCTTCAATTCCATCGGAGTTACCATCTTGCGAATCATCATCATCAGTGACATTCCGTCCAATTTCACCATGCCAAATCCAAGGGCTATAACTTGGATTAAAACCATGAAATATCATATGATCTTTTATCTATCTACTTTTCAACTTCTTCATATTCAAACATTTCAGGCATGGACAGAAAAAAATGTCACTACATGGAACATTTCGTTTTGAAAAGTCCAAAAAGGCATCAACACCTTCCTCAAATTCATTGCTCATTCGATGTGCTATAATCCAAATTTGACTCATTCTTACCTATAACAAATATCAATGAAAAATATATATTTTTAAGATAAGACAAATACATGGTTTTATGAAAAAAATCATATTTTGAATGTAAAATAATTTAAAATATAAAACAAATCTATAGGTATTTAAAAAAATATGCTTGAATATTATTTTTAAAACAAAATATAGTTAGATATAACAGTTTTAAATTTCATTGAATCAAAGAAAACCATGACGCCTACATAGATTAATATTGATTGCGGTTTTTATGTCTTAATATATTAGATAAAAAACCTATTTTAAATGGCCTGCAGTCCTTGATATTGGTCTTCATCACCCTTCGGTGTGACTGGAAAAAATAGGTCTACCAGCATGTTATTATTTTATCAGCAATTCACTCATTCTTGTTTCTGATGATCGTTAATTGCAATGGCAGGCTGAGAGGGCCGCCTAGCGCGTCCAACACTGGTCTGCTCAGAATAACAATAGTCCCACTGATTCGGTTTAATCCTTTATTTCTTCTTTTTAATCCCACGTAACATATCTTGTGGGGATTTGATTTTGTACTTGGCCTTCGGCTTTAACGGTTATCAATCAAAATAAAACTCGTCTAAAAACTCTGTTTATTTTAGGTTTTAAAAATCAAAAAATGAAAACAAAACAACCATGGACAAAAACTGAATTCCAATTACAGGAAACATGTTCAGAAATTCAAAACACCAAGAATTAACAAATATCAATAACAATAGTGAACAGTCTGGCAATTACAAGACTAAATATGTATATGTATATGATTAACAATAATAATGTGTTTTATATTGTCAAGTGAATGTTCTAAATGATATGGCAATTCATATGGTTTAATATCATTGGTAACATGTTTTCGATTCCAATGAGACACAGGTGTGAGAGCCATTGATAATGGAGTAGTGGCCTAATCTCAATCTAGGTCCAACATCCTCATCATATTCTTCTAGGGGTAGAATTTAGTATGGTTTGTGTTATTTTAACATCTCTATATTTATTATAGGATATTAAATCAAATTATTTTGATAAAATTTTTTTATTCATCCTTGTATTATTATATTTTGACTTTTTTGGATATTATGGTTTTATATTCTTATTCATGGTTGGAACATGGCTAGTGAATACCATGAGGTTCTACCTAGGAAACATTTTACATTTGTTTACTAATATAATGGAGGAAATATATTTTGTACAAACCATACTTATTTATCAGGAAATCACACAGCATGATGCATATGCATTTTTTAGGGTTGGTTCTAGGTTTTCCATACTGTGTGGTTAAACCATGGTACTCCTCCAATATCATAAAATGGGGATCACATTTATTGTTTTAATTTATAAAAAAACCGATCCAAAATATGATATAAAAAGTAATTATTATTTATTTTCCTTTAAAGTAACGATGGATGTCTTTTTTATCTCATTATTCATCTAGTTTAATGTTCCCTCAACATAGTCTGTTATATCAACAAAATAGTCTGTTATATCAACAAAAAATTCCATGAGATTCAAATAACCATTTGCAATAACAAAATACAAATAACCATTTTCAATACAAATAACCATTTGCAATAACAAAATACAAATAACCATTTGCAATACAAATAACCATTTGCAATAACAAAATACAAATAACCATTTTCAAATAACTATTTGCAATAACAAAAAATTCCACGAGATTAAAAAACGAACGAAAATTACATCAAGAATCGAAACAAAAACGAATGAAATAAATTTGTGGAAGGCTTACTTGAATGTTGCGAGTTGAGATGATAGATCTGAGAGGAGTGAAGAAGATAAACAATGAAGCTAAATTGAGTTTAACGCAGGTCGATCGTCGAGCCGATTAGGGTTTACCGTGCGAGAGAGACGAGCCGACGGACTGTCAATCGAAAAATTGTAAATGACATTCCACGGGATTTAATTTTTTTAAAAGTTTTATAACGTCGGTTATTATATAACCGACGTTATAAACTATTTTTTAAATTTATAACATCGGTTATTTTAAAACCGACGTAAAAAAGCTCATGCGCTTTGGTTTTTTATGTCGGTTATTTTATAAACGACGTAAAAAACCCCCGGGCTTTGGTTTTTTACGTCGGTTATAAGATAACCGACGTAAAAAACCAATGCGCGGGGGGTTTTTTACGTCGGTTATTTGGAAACCGACGTAAAAAAACCCGATGTCTACGCGTTTTTACGTCGGTTATTTTATAACCGACGTAAAAAACCAAAGCATGGTGGGGTTTTTACGTTGGTTATTTGGAAACCGACGTAAAAAACCCGATATGGATGGGTTTTTTACGTCGGTTATCTAATAACCGACGTAAAAAACCAAAGCCCAGACGTGTTTTTTACGTCAGTTATTTTATAACCGACGTAAAAAAACCCGCGCTTTGATTTTTTACGTCGGTTATTTGATAACCGACATAAAAAACGTGTCGATATCGGGTTTTTTACGTCGGTTTCCAAATAACCGACGTAAAAACCCCCCCGCGTATTGGTTTTTTACGTCGGTTATAAGATAACCGACGTAAAAACCCAACAGGTGCGATTTGTAACGTCGGTTATTAAAATAACCGACGTTAAAAATCTACTAGCCGCATTTTTACATCGGTTATATATAACCGACGTAAAAAATTGTGACGTAAAAAACGATTTATGCACTAGTGTACATTGGAACCTATGAAAGAAATTAAGTTGGACTATCTTCAATTATATGTATATGAGTAATATAATGCTGAGAAAATAATAATTTTTATAAGGGTTAAAATTTAAAAATAAAATAGTTTATTTTATATATTTTCTCAAATTAATAATATTTTTTAAATTTCATATATTACACTCAACACTGAGATTTAAAGAACCATTATATATAAAAAATATTACTATTAAAACATTACATGAATAATATATCCATTAATTTTTATGGGATAAATTGAAATGAAATTTTTTGTAAAATTATATATAATTTATTTACAACAATAAAAAATTATTATAAATATGTACATAATTTCTGGTACCAAAATTATATTCTATGAAAGTACTTTTTTTATCATTAAATAATTATGAATGTTTTTTGTGTAAGAATAATAAACTAAATTTTTTAAAAATAAGATTTTTATTAAAAAAATAATGTTCATTTTTTAAAAAATAATTTCATAATAATCATTGGATGAATTTTTTTTGAAATTATATCAAATGGTTAATTTTCTGACTAATTTTGAATAGTACATAATTTTATAAAACAAATCCATTTCATTTTATGAATTTAAAACAAAATTTTGTTTTAAATTCATTTAAAACTAAAATTTATTAAATTATATTATTATTAGAACATTATATGTCATTATAAAAATATTTATGTTGAATTTTGGTATTAAACCTGACTATATTAATAAAAATAATTTTTTAAAAAAACCTCTTTTAAAAATGTAAACCTATTAAATATTAAATGAAAATATTCGACATTAATGAATTTAATATATAAAAATTGATCGAATATTTGGAAAAATAAAAAATTAATTTTATATAGTAACATAGACATAAAATTTTTGTCCAAATGAATAGTAAAAACGGTAATATTTAATTACCACAATTATGGTTAAAACAATTTTACTAGGCATTAAACTAAATTTTTAAAGGGTAAAATGACCTATAATCTTTTCCAAATGTATCTTTATTTTAATATTCATACACTATATCAGCTATTTATTTATAATTATCTATTTTTTAGGATTATAATTTTATAAAAATCTGTTTAATATTTTCATTTCGAAAATTCTATGTGTTTCCTCTCACCCACTAATAAATGGAATCCCATTATCCTCTCCATGTAACAATTACAAAGCTTATTTATTCACCTAATACATAAAATAATATCTTTTATAAATCCATTAATAATTATAGAAGGTTTATTTTTACTAGGAATCCCTCATAATAAGACTTTTAGTGAAATATTAAAGAGGGTGATCAAAAAGAGGTATCCTTATAAACTAAGTGTTATTTGTTTTACATTTCCATAAACATCCTTCAAATTGTCAAAAAATATTTATGATTTAAAAATATATGTGTCCTTATCATACATATATATTATTATTTTAATTTAATAACATATATCTATATCATCCTCTATCAAATGTATAATGAAACCATCATTCATGAATCTGGTTATGTACTGCGTCACAAACAAATGTAATTGGTTTTCCATAAACATATCTAATATGTGGATACATTATTGTCTTGACCATATTTTTATTATATATATAATATAATTATAATTTCTTATTTATAGTTTCGCATCATCCTTTTATCATTTCAATACATTGAAAAATTATAACATCACTTAACATACATGTGGACTACAGCCTCAATGATGAGACTGGATACATTTTACATTTTGTATTGAAATGGGTGGTAGTAAGCATATATTTCATTAATATATTTGATATATACTTCATAAAAATCATTCAATATTAAAAATATATTTACTACCATTTTTTCATTTTTTTGTAAAAATGGTAACATCATTCATGCATACGTATGGCATACCCTCCCCATGAAATGTGTAATTCATTTTCTATCTATAATTATAATTGATTCATATATGTAAATATATAATTTATTTATATTATATTATTATCTTTGATAAAATTATGTATAAAATGTTACCATGATCAATGTAAAAAGACTAAAGGTACCAAACCAAACCATAAATGAAAAAACGAAGCACTTATTATCCAAAATAATATTTTACAAGAAAATGATAATAAATATGTTTTAAAATGTTATAAGTTAATCATATATTTTAGAATATATATAATTAATATCCTGCAATAGATTTATAATAAACCTATATTTATTATATTGTACTTATGAATGTATATGAAGAATGTTGATACATAATGTAAGTGATTTCTATCTCACTTTTAACACGACATGGAAGATGCCCTATTAACTACTTGTTTCTCTTGTGGAGTTCATATAATACCCTTGAATTTATTTTATAATACATATAACAAATTTTAAAAATATGTATAGATCCATATATGGAAAATTCATTCACGGGGATTCTTATTCAAAAGTTACCAATGCCATAATGTTCTTATGTTACAATCCCATAGTTTATTGAGGTTGTCTATTATTATTCATAAGATTATTAAATATAATATATAAAGAAAATGAAACACCAATGTATTATTTTCTTTCATTTATATAATGGAAAATAATTTTTCCCTTTCATTTTCTATATAGTATGTAGTCATGATCCCAAATTTTTTTAACAAAAATAATCTTTATTTATCCATTCGGTCGAAATACTTTTTCAACTGTATCAGTAGGCTCAAAAAAAAATTCATAAAATTTTCATATATTATATAATTAATTTTAATTAATATTTTTCAGTTATTTTACGATTTATAAAAAGAATCAAAAGTAATATTTTTTTTGATTGATGAATTCATTTAATTTTTCCGAAAATGGGAATGAATAATTGTTTCAACGTACATGAAATGAATAATATTTTTCCCATTAATGAACACTCTATTATTTATAACATCCATTAAGATTCTACATAGTTGTTTTCAAAAATTAATATTATAAGAGAAATTTTTTATTTTAACAATATTTTATTTCAAAGTGAAAGATATATTTTCTATAATAATTATTCTATGTAATGTTTAAAAATAATTTTATATATAATATGAAATCATTTGATATTAATGATGACTTACTCAGGATTTTTGCAATGATATCATCCTTATTTTTTATATATATGGTTTATATTTTTTATTATAAGATGTTTACGTACCTAAAATTTTCCCATGTGTGATTATATGATTCTATAATGAAATGTTTATGAAACCTATTTCCTTTAATGGGATTTGATATTATGAATCCATTAGGATATGGTTTCTTATACATTTTTGTTTTATGTTATTGGTGAGACTTATATGTCACTCTAGTTCATTGGGTAAATACTATTAAATTAAATGTTAATTATGTCATTAATGATCATGATTTCATGTTCAAAATGTCATTCATGGTCCCACATCCATGTCAATATTATTATTTATAGATATTATTTTATGTCTATATGGTTATGAATATAGGCCCTCTCATGTACATACGGTTATGGGTTGAACTTCATTCATGTTCATAAAGGAATTCATGGATATTATTTGATAACTATAATCTTTTGTCAAGGATTGATTTAATATATTTATGTTAATGTGTAAATTTTTTATTATTTGGACATGTTGAAAGTTTTATAAGATTATGCATCTATAAAAAATCTATGTCTTTTGACAATGTATTATTTTGATTCTTAATCCTAAACTATTAAAAATATAATTCCCACTTTTTTTAACTATATACCATATTATGAAATGTGGTTCTAGAAAAAATGAAACAATTTTGTTTCGTTATATCGAATTAGATTAAAAATACCACTATATATCCCTACCATCAATAATATATCCTTTCAAATATAATCACTTGATTAGTATAAATATTGTGTTTTAACAAATTAAATTAATATAGAAAATGAAATTTATGGTCATAACGAGTAAGGGAATACCATACAATGCCCATTTATCAGTGTTTATGAGGTAAATAGTGTAACTATGATTTACCCTTGACCAATCCGAAGATAAGATCCATCAAATTAAGCATGAATAAAACCATGTACCTTTTATGTTCAAGGTCATAGTGATCACGACCAAATCCATGTTCACTAAAACACCCCATGAAATTCACACCAACACTAACAATACTCATAGGGTGTTTTATGGTGTAATAAAGGGAAATGTATCAAGAAACTAGAAATATGATTATGTATACTATTTTTTATATAATAATTAATACATTCTCTCTAGTTACTGATACATTTTGAATGATTATTATTTTTATACAATAATACCATAATGATAATTTTTAATACAAAAGTCAATTAATTAGTTTATTAATCACTTATTTTTTGAAATAAATAATATTTTTCTTTTAATATTATTATTAAATATGTTTTATCAATTATAGAAGATCATATAATTTTTTTTTAAGTCATGTGTAATTTCATATAACGGTTCAAAAAATTTTATTGTTAAAAACCCCAATATTTCATTATAAATGTTGATCGTAATTTTAAATTTTAAATTCACATATAAATAAAATCATTTAGATAAAATGAAATTTATATTTGGAATCATATTGTAAAAATTTCCCAATGGTGATTTTTTTTAATTTTATGAGACAACTGAATTTTCAAGTGAAAATTAAATATAATATAAATATTTTGGGTGTATTACGACATTATAATTACCCAAATTTGATGTAATAAATATTATAAAGGTTATACATGGCCAAATATATGTTTTCAATTTAAAATAATATATACGTTTTATTTTTTAAATTTTATAATGTCATTATGACCCTTCGAAATCCATTAGGATTTTTTAAGGTTGTAAATCACATCATTAAAAGTGTGACTCACATCCACATAAGAAAGATAATTTTTTTATATTCGTACGTTTCTTCATAATATAAATATAACCAAACCAATTTTTTAGAAATGATGGGAAAAACCATGTTATGTTTTGTGGTTTTGGAAATTTCTTTGTGAAGAGTCCAAAAAATAAAAAATATTGTAATCCACATCATTTACAATATAAAAAAACACATGATACCATTTATCATGACAAAAAATACTTTTATTACATAAATACTCTTCCATACACTCTATAGAGTCCTCCCAAGGCACCCTAAGGTCTCAAGAAACCCTCCCATGATTTTGGAGTGACACACTCAAGTACAAGACCTTCAATTCTACACTTTTTAGCATGTACTTATTTATTTTTATATCTCTAAATTTCCTTTTTATTATTTCTCAATATGTTCTTATATATCCCACATATTAACCATCTTATTTATAAATTATCTGAGCTTCCATAACTCACAATAACAATTCCATGATCTCTTTTGTAGACCGTTCACCATGATGAAATTAGGTAAGGTATTCCTCTCTTCTCATTTCTATTCAAGAAATTATTTTGTGTTATGTATCATAAATTCCATTTTATTATTTTTGTATGTGTCCTTAAATATTCCACATATTAAAAATTTAATGTATAAATGATCATGTACCCCTATCACGCTCATTAATCTTCATATGATCTTTTTTGTAGACATATTACCATGATGACATGTAGTTATGATTATTTTCATTATTCATGATTCATAATTACCTTATTCATCTATTTCAAATTTCTAATATTATGATATATTTTTTCATGTCCCGATTAAATCAAATATTATATATATATATGAGTATATAAACCTTATATTCTCGTAAATCTATTTTTAGGAATCTTTATGTGAAATTGTTATGGCACATATATATCTCCACAATTTTCCATGCCAAACCAATTGTGTAGTGAATTACATACCCATTTCCTATCATGAGAGTTCACCATAATGAAAATATACATGTTTATAGGGACCTACGTGTATTTATTCCATACTATTTGATCATGAAATTAATTATTATTATGAATCAACCCAATTTGTATGATATATGTAGAGAGCCTAAGTATGAGAATGAAATGAATTTGACAGGTGCACCCATAATTTTATAGTGCTTCAATTAAATAGGTAATTTTTCATATCATGAAATGTAATTTGGGATAGGGATTGAACCTAATTCCATTAGAGTAATTCTATCCCCATGACGCCTTCACAGTTTATACATGACCTATGCTTATGATGTAGTGTTTTTAGTTGATGCCACATTTCTAATTATTTGATTATCATGTTACAACATTTATCAATGTTAATGCTTATGGGTCTTAGTCTTTCCATATCCCACTGATATGTCTATTGTATAACATTTATCACCTTATTCCATGTGTATTCACTTATTTGGCTTTACATCTCTCCCAGTTCTTATATTATTTCCCAGGTTATTCCATAATGATTTAGGAATTCATATAATTTTAGAAGCGTGTAAAAAATGATTTAAAAAATGTTGATGTATCCCATATTCCAAACGATTTTTACAAACCTAATTCCCCATAAAATCATGACTTATTGATCATATGATTTGTTTCAGGTATGATTTTATGTAATAATGAATTAATTAATGGGAAATAATCAATATAATTTTTATAGTTTTTATCAGAGAATGTGTTTAGTTATATTTTAGATTTGTATTAGAAATATATTTTAAAATACATATGCCTAAGAATAATTATAGTGAACATCCATAAAATTTAGTTATTATAGATCATGTGGTTTATTAAAAAAGTATCCAAGTATGGATACTACCGGAGGATTTGTCACTCTATGAGATGTACCTAGGAGTAACAAATCTGATAAGGAGTGTCAGGCCTGACTCGGTATGATCTTGTACATGAAAATCGGCCTTACTTCGCACTTGGATTAAATGATTTGTGTAACGCCCCGAGCCCAGAAGCCCATAGTCGATGCATTATTACATATCATTGGAATAATCATAAAATATAAAGTCTTGAAATATTTATTATCTAAGTATCCATGGAAGTACTATGTACATTCATAATGTTTACATTACATCATAAAATGGAAAACTACAACAACATTGTTTCCATAGAAAAAATTGAAATCCCTTAGACTATCCCTAGAGGTTAGTCATAATATACTTTGATACATTTTGGGAGAAATAAAACAGAGAAAGGGGTGAGCTCAGATTCTCAGTAAGGATAACATTATAGCAGAAACTTTTATAAATAAGCATAAACATTTTAAGAAATGAATAAATAAATCAAAAGCCTATTAAACAAGAATTTCAGTATAATATGGAAAAAATGAAATGAAATAATTCCATTTACTTATTCACATAGATATTCTACTAGTCGAATAATCACATGAAATGTCAATATCCACTTTCATAATGATGGAATGCATAATGCCAGACTATCATAACCACATAGTCAAGGCCTTGTGCCAAGAATAAAAATAAGATTTTGTCAAGGCCTTGTGCCAGGACACTAGTTTGTCTCATGAGACCTACCGATGCATCGAGGAGCTATATCTGGCTCCATACATCACATACTAAGTCCAATGCATTCAACATATTAAAATTTTGATGCAGAATATGAACATTTGTATTAAAACTAGCGTACAAAATTTCAATATTTTAACCACAAACTACGAATGGTATAAAAATAGCACATCCATTGTCAAAAATAACCCATTCAATAAAATATGGAAGATTATATTATAATTGATCAACTTAAATAGAGAATAATAAATGATATTGACATAGATGAAAATAATCATCAAAACAATTTAAGAGAAATATCCCCCTTTTTCTTGAAAACATTTAAGAGTCTCACTATTTATCAAAAAGCAGTTTAAAAGGGATTTTTGAATCAAAGTGTCCCATACCACATTGAAACATTTAAAAATAAATTTAATTTTAAAAAACTAATTTCCATATAAATAAATCCTTTTATCTATTTTTAAAACATGGACATTAATGAGAGAGATTTAAAATAATAAATCATTAAAACATTTAAAAATGATATTTTAGTTAGAGTTCCTAACCAAATGAGAGACACTTGATTACAATTAATTGAGGTAATAAATTTTTTTATATCATGTGAATAATGGGATTCATTGTATACTATGTCAATGTACGTTATATACACCATATAAAATTTATTTGGTGTATAACAACAATGAAGTCTCAATTAAATGTAAATTGAGATGAATTCTCTTATAAAGACCATATCATTAGGTTAAGGATAAATAAACGACATAATTATATGTGAAAATTATAAATACACTCAATATGATTGGATATTCAGTGTAAATAAATCACAGGACATTCACACATAATCTTTTAAAAACTACACCAATGAATTGGGTATTTAACTCAATAAATGGAGATTGATTTTAAAATCACTCTTATCAAGTTCATATTGATGACTTGATAATTTATAAATGGAGTGATTATCTGTATCAAAATTATATAAACAGAAAGGGGATTGTAAATTATGACATAATCAAATGAATAGTGATTCGACACATAATCTTGGAGTAAAACAATCAACAAAGTATGCGTAAAGCCGAAGGAGTGAAAATTGAATGTTCAAATTCTCTAATTGATTTGGTAACTTATGAAACATACACACATGAAAGGATGATCATAAAATAATAATTTAGAGATCCCTAAATTAATGTATATTACCCAGTGAATACAAATATGGGCAGTACACACACCACATGCAATAAATAAGTGGTGAACAATGGAAATCACACTGAATTAAAAGTGAGATAAGAAACCCATTAATTTAAACCTTTTCCTTGGTCGATGGTAGTTTAACCTCCTATATAATGGTCCAGTAATTTTTGTCGAATTATAAAATAATTATATACATTAATATGATATCATATATGATCTTTTAACATTGATTTGTTAATAATATCTTAGTATTATCGTCATTTCGGGTGTTAACAGAATTGTTTTCATTTATGTTCTTTGTTATGTGAGCCATATTTGTTATCAATGGGATATATATTATTCATATCCAGAATTATATCATGTCTCTAAACATTACTTTTAATTATTAAATGAAATTTAGTCTTGAATGGATACGATGCGGAATGAATCTCATCGTGTTCGTGGATAAGGTAATCCGTACGTACGCACGAGCGATAATATCATTCTTTTGATATTAAAATAATATATAATCAGATGCAATATCAAATATAAATAATAATTATCATGTTATATATTATTATTTACTTGAATTTCTCATCATTATTATACCCATCCAAATAATTATGTATTGAATAACAATTACACCACGACGTGGAGACGGTAATCCGTACGTACACAAGTATGGTGACATGTTATTCAAAGGAAGGATAGAATAATGAATATGGTTGTACCATATTTATAATAACATCAAAAAATATATAATATACTAGTTTTATTAATTTATAATGTAAATAACAAGGAAAGAAGAACTGGAAGAAGAAATGAACTTGAAAGAGGGTGGTGAAATTATTACCTCTTCTTCGGGTTCTTTATTTTGATTTGATCAAAAGGCCTCCTTAAGTTGGATTTCTAACCAAATGAGGGACTCTAGAATAAATTGAGGGATTTTGAGAGGATATTTGTGCAGGCTTTGGTTGATTCAAAAGGATTTGAAGTTGTAAATTTTAGAGAAGTGTAAGATCCATTTTATAAGAGGGGTTAGGAGAACTTTAGGAAAATCATAAAATATTATTTTATAATAAAATCATTTTCAGTTTCAAGTGGCTCCAATGTGGATTATTTAGCGGATAAGGATGGGATGGTTATCCAACCACACAACCAATAGATTTTATGTAGTTTTGGGTCACTATATTTATGTTAACTTTTAGATATAACTCTTAGTTAAATAGTTTGACATTTACCATGTCTATTTGTATTTTTATATTATATGGTTAATAAAAATACTGTATACATCCAAGAGAAGAACATGTGGTTTATTAATGACACAACTATCATTATATAATTCCTTTGTATGATCCTTAGATCTTTAGGAATATAATATCAATTAACAATATAATATTTGATTTAAAAACTCTTTTATATCAATTTTAATACTATTTGGTATTTTGTTTTTTCTAAATTCATAATAGCATTATTACTTCTCAAAAAATTCATATAACCAACCCAAATATGTGATATTAACCTAGATAATTTTTGTAATTCATAAAAGGTCTCAAGTTACATTTATTTGGATATTTATAATATCAATTATTTTAATATTTCATTAATTAGGTACTTATTCCATCATCATTGTGTCATTAATAAATGAAATTATTTAAATTCTAAAAATATAAATAAAATAAAATTATTTAGGAAATACTTTTAGCTTTCTAATCAATATTTATAGTCAAATTTATCTTTTTTATAACCCTAAAATAAAAATGTTTTAGTTAATAAACATTGATTTTAACACTTTTAACTCTTCTTTGAATTAAATAGTAATAAATGTCCTAATCTAATCCCGGTGGACCAAATAGGTTAATATTTTATTCTTAAGGTTGATTTTGGTGGAATTATACTTATCCAATACAATTAATTGATGTGTTAAGGTAATAATAATACCATTTTTACACTTAATTACCCTATTTACTTTTAACCGTGGTAAATAAATGTAAAAATTACTATTCACCAAAAAATATTTTTATCTTCTGCAACAACATTTTACTTCTTTATATTAACCATGTCTCTCAGATTTTCAAATTTCAACACACAAAAGCGGTAAAATTAAATTTCATGGGAATTTACAAATTCTCCTAAGATGTGGGTAAAAGACGGTGAAAAGTTCAATAAAATTTTATAAATTTAATATTATTAAAAAATGACTCCAATGAATTAAATTTAACTTATATGGGTATTATGTATCTATTTTTACATAAATTGAATTTAAATAAAATAAATAATTATTTAAATAAAAATTTGTTTTTAAACTATAACTCAGTGTTTTTCACTATTCGTCAAAAAATAAAAGTTTTCAAAAACATACCAAATATTCACCTTAAACTAATTTTGATATTATGAATTTAAAAATGATGTCTATTTTAAAAAATTGAAAACATATAGATTTCATTTATTAGTTTATAAATAATTATAATTGTCAAAATCAAAAAGATTATTTTTATGAAATAATAACTACCAAAATATTTACATTTGTTTTTGTCCAATTTCAATTTTGAAATTACTTCCAATAACCAACATTAAATTAAATGGTAAAAATATAATCTAATTATACATCCAACACATTCATATTTATAGTTGAACGCTATTCATTATTTTGATTAAAAAAGTTGTTTACAGTTAAAATATATTATTTTTCACTATTCACCCAAATATGAAAGTTGTCAGAAAAACACCTAAAATTTATCGAAACTAAATCCATATGTCCCGATACCAAAGAAGAAGGTTAATTTTTAAAATTGAATATATAAAAGTTTCAAATATTTGATTTAAAAAGGGTTCTCCATTTAAAGGTGGTAAAATTTCATATTTTTGAAAAATACATCATTTATGTGAAAAAAAATTAATTCATCCTTACATTATGTCTATAAAACTCATAATATGGATTCTAAAATTATAAGGGTGATATATAGTTCAAAATTATGTTGATACTATTCATAATCGCATTTGAACGACTATTTTGGTAAGTCGTGGTGCGCTTGAAGTCGATGTTGCGTGTAGTGTAAGTTATTGAATTACTTTGAAGAACTAATGTACTATGAAATTTTGGGGTGTTACATTATTACCTCCTTCAATAAATTGCATCCTTGAAATTTTTATAATTACAATTGGTAATATAATGGAAAGTCCCACATCAGAAAAATAGTCCATAAAACTATCACTTAAAAAGAAAGAAAAAGAAGTACAATGGTCACCCAAGATAACCCATAGTAGGATTCCATGTAGTAAAAAATGGATATGGAAGAAAAAATAAGTGTCAAGTTCTGATGGAGAGGGATATAAAACATGATTAGGAGAAAGATAAAAACAAGAAAACCAAAAACTTGTGATAGGACAAATGGTCATTAGTTTCCCTGTAGGAAAAGTAAACATACAACATTTTTTGTTTAAGTTACATTTCATAAAGATGATGAATTTATTTATGATATTGACTATGAACATAAAGAGATGTACTTACTTTTTAATTATAGTATCATTCTTTAATAAATTTCTACCACTAACTCTTATTAAATCATGAGTATTCAAGAAAACTTGGTAACACCAGAAGAGGTATAATGATCTTCTAGAGAATCACATGATCCACAATGGATAAACTATATATTTTCCTTGTCTTTAGAGATTAATCAAAACCAAAACAGTTAGTACAAGATCTGATGATCCCCCAAAAGTACATTCCATTAGAGAAAGAAACACTAATCATAATTTCTAAAATTAATCCAACAATACCCCAATGTTAAATAAATACCATTAAATAATCAATTGTCCTTAAAATCCTTAAATATAAGCCAAACTAATATTGAAACCCAAAACATAGAAGAATTTGGTTATGTAGTCTTCCATGTTAAATTGTATCTCCAAATGACATAAACTAATCATAATGTCACATAGTTAATAGTAATTATCATAATCACATATTTTCAGTTAAAGGTTAATCATTTACATAAATAACCCAAATCACTATAATTCCACAATAATAATATAGAAAAAAATCCATCATTACTCCTCTAATGAAATCCCATAGTATTCTATATTCCTTGGGCATATAGTGTTCCCAACAAAGAGAACGTCTTCCAAAATTACATTTATCTCTTAATCACTGAATCATTTTCATATACCAAGGGTATTAATTTGATAATACATGATATCCCAAATCAACTTATTATAGATCAATAAACCATTTAACTAAAAATAATTAGTCACACTAACCAGGCACTTCACGTAGTCTAGTGCTTGCATTTCATCCCAATATTTAATAACATGTAATTTCCTCAAACCCAATGATCATATACAACCAAATGGTTATTTATAACTATATCCTAAAAAAAATATAATTATTCCTTAAATATCATTTTCAGATAACAACTGCAAGGTTACAAATATAAGAGAAGATTATTCCAATGAAATCCCATCAACAAGGAGCACTAATACTTTTAAACATTTATCCATCCATTTATTACAATATAATTTATTATTTTAACAAAAAATTATCCTATAAAATAGGGGATTCACTCGGGTAATGGTTAGGTCCCCTATATTTACAGAAAATGTCTGTAAATGGATTCTTGGGAACATTTTTATTTTATTCCGTAGTAATATTCATTTTTTCTTGGCAATTCTTAACTTTATGTCCCTTTTTCCTACACTTAAAGCATTTCTTTGTTTTATTGACACACATTCATGGGTGTCTCCTTCCACATTTCCTGCATGTGGGAAATTGAGGATTCTTTTCTCCATGGTCTCCATTGCTGGAGCTCTTATCATTCATCACATTTGTCTTCTTTTTTGAGTACATGAGTTGGTTAATATATAAGTTGTTGATCATATTTTTGGAAAACTTATTTTTCATGGAGACGATATCTTTTATGACTATCAATAATCTATTTTGTTTCTCATTTCCATCATCGTCCCTACCTTGTACATCATGCTCATTGTTACTATGAATTCCTTGGAATCCATCAATTTACTAAAACCAGAATGCATTGTGTGAGTAATACTAGTCATAAAATAATTTAGATAATATCATGACACTATATTTTAAATTTTAAAACACATTAGGATTAACCAAGGTCATTTCATCTCAACTTAAATAAAAATAATTCAAATTTGTTTGTAATGAAAATGTAGATTATTTTATGCATATCCCCCTGGAGTGTCCTAACCAAAGTGAAGCAAGGCCCATTATCATGCACCAGTTCATGTTCGAGTCTATCTCAATGCGGTGTTTTTGGGTTATACCCCTAGTTACATCTGTGCCAGAGCTACCTCTACCTACTCGTATCCAGTTAGGGATGTATTTCATGGAAAATTCACAAAATCTCTACAATACAAAAATTCTGGGAAATTCTTCTATACTAATCCTAAAAGTCTATCTTAGGGCTATGTGCTCTAATCAACGTTTATCTAAATATATCTTCCGAGGTTTGTACTAAACTTCCTCTGATACCAAATGTAATGCCCCGAGCCCAGAAGCCCAGAATCGGTGCATTATTACATATCATTAGCTTGATCATAAAAGATCAAGTCTCGAAAGACCGATTAGTTTGGTAGTCTTGGAAGTACTAGATATATTCATAATGTGTACATTACATCATAAAATGTAAAACTACAAAAACATTGTTTCCATAGACAAATCTGAGATCTCATAGAATATCCCTAGAGGTCATTCATAATATTCTTCTTTTCATAATGGGAAAAATAAAACATAGAAATGGGTGAGCTCAGATGCTCAGTAAGGATAACATTATAGTGGAAACTTTCATAAATAAGCATAAAAATTTGAGGCAATGAATAACTAAAAATATTCCTTTTAAACATAAAATTCTGTATAATATAACAAAAATGAAATGGCATAATTCCATTTACTTATTCACATGGAAATTATACTAGTCGAATAATCACATGCAATATCAATAGCCACTTTCATAATGATGGAATGCATAATTCCAGAATATAATAACCACATAGTCAATGCCTTGTGCCAAGACTATAAATAAGATTTTGTCAAAGCCTTGTTCCAAGACACTAGTTTGTCTCATGATACCTACTGATGCATCGATGAGCTATAGGGGGAGCCACCCGTCACTTACTAAATCCAATTCAGTCATTATATAAAAATGTTAAAGAATATTCTGAACATTCGTATTAAAACTAGCATACGAAATTTCAATATTTTAACCACCAACCATGGATGGTATAAAAATAGCACATCCACAGTCAAACATAACTTATTCAATACAATATGGAATATTTTATTATAACAGATCAACCACAATAGAGAAAAATGAATGATATTGACATAGATGAAAATAATCATCAAAACTATTTAAGAAAAATATCCCCCTTTTCCTAGAAAACATTTAAGAGTCTCACTATTTATCAAGAATCCGTTTAAAATAGTTTTTTGAATCAAAGTGTCCCATACCACTTTGAAACTTTTAAAAGGAATTTAATTTTTAAAACCTTAATGACTATATAAATAAATCCTTAAAACCATTTTTACAACATGGACATTAATGAGAAAATTTTCTAATAATAAATCCTTCAATCATTTAAAAATGATATTTTAGTTAGAGTTACTAACCAAAAGAGATACACTTGATTAAAAATAATTGAGTTAATAAAAAGTTTGTAATATTATGTGAATAAATGGATTCATGAAATACTATGTCAATGTACATTATATACCCCATATAAAAGTTATTTGGTGAATAATAACAAAGAAGTCTCAATGAAATGTAAATTGTGATGAAATCTCTTATAAAGACTGTATCCTTTGCTTATGGATAAATCAACGACATAATTATCTGTAAAAAATATAAATACAATCAATATGATTGGATATTCAGTGTAAATAAATTAGAGTAAATTCACACATATTCTTCTAAAAACTACACCAATAAATTGTATATTTTACTCAATAAATAGATATTGAGTTAAAATTACTCTTATCACATTCATATCGATGAATTGAGAATTTATCAATGGAGTGATTATGTGTATCAAGATTATATCCACATAAAGGGAGTGGAAATTATGACAAAATCAAATTAATAGTTATTCCACACATAATCTTGGAGTAAAATAATCAATGAAGTATGCGTAAAGCCGAATGAGTGGAAATTGAAATTTCAAATTCCCTTACCAATTTGGTAAATTATGAAACATACACCCATCAAAGAAGTATCATACAATGATGATTTATAGATCCATAAATTAATTTAAATTACACAATGAATACAATCATGGGAAGAATACACTCCACATGCAATAAATAAGTGGTGAACAATGGAAATCTCACAGAATTAAAAGAGAGATTAGAAACCCCTTACTTTGTACTTATTACTTGGTCGAGGGTAGGTATAATCTATTATAATGGTGAAATAATTGTTATTTAATTACAAAAGAATCATGTGCATTAATATGTTATCATATATGATCTTTTAACATTGATTTGTTAATAATATCATACTAATATCATTGTTTCAGGTGTTAACAGATTCATTTTCCTTTATATTCTTTGTTATGTGGGCCATATTTGTTATGGATGGGATGTATCTTATTTATATCCATAATGATATCATGTCTCAAAACATTAATTTTAATTATTAAATTAAATTTAGTCTTTAATGTATATGATGATGAATGAATCTCATCGCGTTCGTGGAGACGGTAATCCGTATGTATGCATGACTGCCAATATCATTCTTTTGATATTAATATAAAATATAATTGGATGGTATATCATGTATAAAGAATAATTATCATGATATATTTTATTATTTATAAGAATTACACATCATTATTATACCTATCCAAATAGAAATGTATTGACTAACAATTACACCACGATGTGGAAACGAAAATCCGTATATACACACGCATGGTGACATGTTATTCAAAGGATGGATATAATAATGAATATGGTTGTACCATATTTTGAATAACATCACAGTATATATAATGCACTGGATTTATTACTTTAGAAAGGAAATAAAAAATAAAGAATAAGTGGAAGAAGAAAAGAACTTGAAAGAGGTTGGTGAAATTATGATAAGTTCTTCTGGTTCTTCCTTTTGATTTTATCAAAAGGGCTCATTATGTTGGATTTATGACAAAAATAGGGCCACTAGGATGAAGTGAGTGATTTTTAGAGGTTATTTATGTAGGTTTTGGCCAATCCAAAAGGCTTTGAAGGTGTTAATTTGAGAGAAGGGTAAGTGCACTTTTATAAGAGGGGTGAGGGGCACCTTCAGAAAAACTTATATTATTATTTTATTATAAAATAATTTTCGTTTAAAAATGTCCCCAAAGTGGATTATTTAATGGATAAGGTGGGGATGGGTTGCAAACCACTCATCCAATATGTTTTAGACAGGTTTGGGTCACTATATTAACCATATCTTTTATATTTATCTCTTAGTTAAATAGTTTGAAATTTACCATGTCTCCTTGTATTTTTATATTATATGGTTACTAAACATTCTATATACATCCAAGAGAACCACAAGTAGTTAATTAATGATTCCCATATCATTATAAAAGACATTTTTTCAAACCTTAGATTTTTAGGAATAAAATATCAATTAACAAAATAATATTTTATTTAATAACTCTTTTATGACAATTTTTACACTATTTGGTATTTTGTTTGTGCTAAATTCATTACAACATTATTCCTTCAAACAAATTTCATATAACCAACCATAATATGTCATATCAACCCATAAAATTATTTTAATTTTTAAAAGGTCTCAAATTACATTTATTTGGATACTTATAATATGAATTATTTTAATATTTCACTAATTAGGTAATTACTGCATCATAATTGTGTCATTAATAAATTAAATTATTTAATGCATAAAAAATATAATTAAAATAAAATTATGTAGGAAATATTTTTTTTCATTCTAATTAATATTTATAGTCTAATTTTTCTTATGTGTAACCCTATATTGAAAATGTTTTAGTTATTAACCATTGATTTTAACTCTTTTAACTCTTCTTTGAATTAAATAATAATAAATGTACTAATATAATCTAGGTGGACCAAAGTGGTTCATATTTTATTCTTAAGGTTTTTTTTGGTCGAATTATACTTATCCAAAAGAATTAGGACATGTGTTAGGATGATAATAATATCATTTTTACCCTTAATTACCCTATTTACTTTTAACTGTGGTAAATAAAAGTAAAAATATATTATTCACCAAAAATTATTTTTATCTTATTGAATCACATTTTAATTCATGATATTAACCGTGATTTTTGGAT
This sequence comes from Viscum album, assembly GCA_963277665.1. Lineage (NCBI taxonomy): Eukaryota > Viridiplantae > Streptophyta > Magnoliopsida > Santalales > Viscaceae > Viscum > Viscum album. The sequence goes on along the minus strand of OY728138.1, from coordinate 142,224,719 downwards.
TTTATAAATTCAATTCACAGAAGCGGTAAAAATATGTTTTATGTGATTTTACAAAATATCTTAAGCGGTCGGTAAAAGGTGATGAAAAGTTCAATAAAATTTTATATATTTAATATTATTAAAAAATTTCTCTAATGAATTAAATTAAACATATTTGAGTATTATTTATCTATTTTGAACTAAAATAAATTTAAATAATTTTAATAATTATTTAAATAAAAATTCGGGTTTCAACTATAACTCAATGTTTTTCACTATTCATCAAAAATTAAAAGTTTTCAGAAACATACCAAAAATTCACCCTCACCTAATTTTTATATTCTGAATTAAAAAATGAAGTCCATTTTACCAAATTAAAAACATATAAATTTCATTTATTAGTTTAAAATTAAATCTCGTTGTCAAAACCAAAAAGCGTATTTTTATGAAATAATAATTAACAAAAGATTGACATTTGTTTGTGTCCAATTTCAAAGTGAAATTACTTCCAACAAACAAAATTGGATTAAATGTTAAAAATATAATCTAATTATACATCCAAACCATTCATATGTATAGTTGAACACTATTAATTATTTTGATGTAAAATTTGTTTTCAGTTAAAATATATTATTTTCATTATTCAACCAAATTTGAAAGTTATCAGAAAAACAACAAAAAGTTTATGAAACTAAATTCTAAAGTCCCGATGCCAATTAAGAAGTTTATTTTGTCAAATTGAATAAATAAAAGTTTCAAATGTAGGATTTAAACAGAGTTATCCATTAAAAAGTTTTAAAAATGTATTTTTTGAAAAATACCTCTTTTATGTGAAAAAAATTAATTTTTTCTTACATTATGTCTCACAAACTCATAATATGGATTCTAAAATTATAAGGGATAGATAAAGTTTAAAATTTTGTTAATACTATTCATAATCTCTTTTGAACGGCTAGTTTAGTATTTCATGGTGTGCTTGAACTCATTGTTGCGTGTAGTGTAAGTTATTGAATTACCTTCAAGAACTAACGTACTATGAAATTTTGGGGTGTTACAATTTGGGGTGTTCTCTTATGTAAATTCATATTCTCATAATTAACCGTTATTTTGGTAAAATATCCATATAAGAGTATATGTTAGGGAATATATCAAGGATAATATAAATGGGGGCCAAGAAATTCATAATTAATGTAAATACAAGTAATTTATTAGTTATGTCTATATTTTAATTAGGTCCCCCTGTTATGTGTTTAACAGTATCAAAATACTCCTCCCTAATTTTCACTTTATTCTAGAAAATATATGTAAATAGTAGTAATCAGGTAATTAGTCAATGTGACAGGTAATGTTATGACTTCCCAAAGAATATTCATAAGTAGTTGGGAGGGGGAATCATGAAATTTGTGAATATAATCTCTCATCCAACTCATGTTTTAATAAGAATCCTAGATCAAGAAGGTCTCCCAAACCTCAGTAAGATAGAACAATCTAATATGGAGAGCTTCATGGGATAGTGTACTCCTACTTTCTGTAGATCATACTATCCCTTAATCATAGAACAACAAATCAAATCCATTTGAGAAGTTCTCATCTACCCTACATTGTTTTTAATAATAGAAGGTCCTACTATATTTTTATCATATAGAGGGAGAAGCTGATGACTATTGAATATTAATAAAAAATCAAAATCTTATGGAATACGACAAGGAATTTGTGTGGAAAAAATTAGAGATATATTTTTTGATATATATTTTTCACGCACTCTGAATCTTAAAATTGAAATTTATTTTTCTTCATTCAAAATGAAAAATGAAAAATCTATCATGATGTATATAGAAAATATCACAAAACATTCATGAAACACATTTTTTATTGTCATTATCTAGAAATGAAAGGCTGGCCACTTCATTTGTGGTATAAATCCTATTCTAAAAACTATTGTGATTCATGATATTGTTAGATATATGAAAATTATCAAATTTACCCTCAAAGTGAAAATTAAGATAGAAGAATCACAATGGTGTCATAAGAATATAAATTTAATGTTCAGTTTAATTCTGGTAGTTCAATGGGGAATTTAAACGCTGATTTTTTTTTTCAACATACCACTTTTTAATGGTTTGGGGAGAAGAACCTCAAAACAAAATAAGGTGAATGAAGAAATTATTTATCTATGGTCTGGAAGTAAAATTAGCTAGAAATTACCTACATTAGATACCCACTACTCTGGAAAATGAAATTTATGATTTAGTGCACATTTAATAAATTTTATATTACTTTATCTACCAAGAACCGGGTAAAATTGTAAACCAATTCACTAAGATAAGAGTTGTCGAAGCCAACCAACAATCTTTAAGGAAGAAATGGTGATCTTTGGAGATAACTACTGTTAATGTGGATCCTGAAAATGATGTGTTGATAGGTACAGTAGTTATTATTTCATGAATAGAAAATGTATTTTTTTATTATATTTCTTCTCATTCATTCATGTCAAAAATGTATAGTATAAATGTGATAAAACCACAGAATATATTGGTTATAGATATATAAGTGAAAATATAGGGAAAATGATTTCATCACATCTATATAACTCCCCCATGCAACTTGTTTTTGGATTAGTTTCCCAGGGATCCTTTTTCATACTCATTTTCGTAAAATTTTATACAATTATAGGCATGGATTAAATTTCCATATATAGAGATAACACAATTTTTTGTGATAATAAATGAATCTCTATATTGGGAATCGACCCCAGATTATGTACAATTTCAAGGTGAAGGATGAATATTATTTATCATCATTATCTCAAGCATGGATATTATTTCCCTATGGTCAATCGTATCTATCTCCCGTGATTGATTATATGGAATGAAACATCCTCAATGGCATGCTTATTTTGATCCAATATTATGATGTGTTATCAAAGGTATTTTTTTTTCTTCCTCCAATGTGAGTGGTTAAATTTTTCAATTGATCTTATACATGGGGTGATTCCATTATCCAAGAAACCGTATCGAATAGTTTTTGTTGAACTTGAGGAGTTGGAAAAACAACTATAGGAGAATATTGAAAAAAGGGTTCATATGCCCAAGTGAATAACTATGGGGGGAACCACTTGTCTTCATCATGAATAATAATGTGTCAATTACCCTTTACATTAATTAAAATTATCTGAATAAGACCATTATAATGAGTAATTATCCTCTGCCATAGGATTGAAAACTTGTTCAGTCAACTATGTGGGCTCAAAGGGTGATATTCAGTTGACATATTACAAATAATGGCTAAATAGGTATGATATCCCCAAGGAGGACTTTTTTAAATCTTATGACCACATTGAGTTCATAGTGATTCCATTTAGACTAACTAATTATCCTAAAATCATTTTGGACATGAATTATAAGGTTATAAGAGATTACCTCAATAGATTTATGGTACTCATTATAGATGACATTCTAAAATACACTAAACAATAGGAGGGGACTGAGGAGAATATAATCACCAGATTAAAGACACTATGAAAGGATAAGATTATGTTGTCTATAATAAATTTGAGTTTTTATTAAATTATGTCTCTTTATTCGAGAATATCATCACAAGCAATGAGAAAAAATTGGACCCTTCAAATATGGATGAAATTAATGGATGGATGCCACCATCGTCTATGATAGATTTTTATTTTTTACTTGTGGTATTTATTTATTATATATGATTTGAGATAAATTTATAATGATTCTCAAACTCTCTTACTAAGATAAATTAGAAGGGAGTGAATTGTTTTCTTTATGAAATAATGTGATAAATGCATTAAGGATCTCAAAAAAGTGCCTTATCTGTGAATCAGTGCTCATAGTATTGAAAAGTGGGGAACTATTTTTGGTATATATCAATGCTTAAAATAATGGATTATCCTAATTACTGATAAAAAATGACATTTTGATATCCTATACATTATCTTAGTTTATAAATCTTGAGTAAAAATATCGTACACTTGATCTGGAGTTTGCAGCTGTGATCTTTGCATTAATGAAATGGTATCAATATCTCTAGTTTGGAGAAGTGTGAGATATATACTAATCAAAAGATCTAATGATATATATTTACTTAGAAATACCATAATATGTTCCTATGAAGATGGTTTTATCTCATCATGAATTATAATTACACAATCAACTAACATCCTTGTAAATTAAATAAGGTGGAAGATAATCTATGTCAAAATGATCGTCCACCTTAATCAATTATGTGATTTGATTAGGATCCATTATTTTTAGTCCAAAAAATAATTGACATTGGAATCTTGAAATAAGGTACATAATCAATACAATTTCAAATTATTTCTCAACCATCCCTCGTGGAGAAAATAAAATATTCTCAATGGAATGATGTGGACATTCAAAAGAAGTTGGAATCCATGAGAAAGGGGAAATCATCAGAGTTTAAAATTGATGAATAATGAGTTTTTAGATTTGGGTCATGTCTATGTGTTCTATAAAATATCTAGTTAAATAAAGAAATGTTGCATGATTCACATTAGAATGCTTTATCCATTTGCATAGGAAAAAAAGTCGTATCAACATCTCTATGAGCACTATCATTGGGAAAATATGGTGAAGAAGATCACTAAATATACACCAATGTTCATGGTATTCCAACAAGTGAAGTTGGAATGGAATAATTCTGAGGGTGATAATGCAGCCATTACCAAAAAAAAAATTAATTGCAAAGAAATACATTGGAAAATTTCATCTGTCTTTTAAAGACATCTAGGGGATAACATTCTATATGAGTTTTTTGGATCTTCTTACATAGACAAATCACTTTAATTAAATTTTAGAGGATTTTTCACTAGACCAACATGAAATTATATACATAAGAGAAGTGGTAGGGGTTCATATGATACTAATATTGATTTTATCCTGTCAAAATATAAGATTCACCTCAATTTTCGCAGAAAGTATGCAATATGTTCTAAACACCGTGGGGAACTTCAGTACAGCTTATCAACCCAAATTGATGGACCATTTGAGCATACAATTCAAAAAATAGAATTCATGTTTCAATAATGTTTTATATACTTATAATGAGGATGGGAAAAACATCCTTCTATGGTTGAATTATCATACTAAAATAGCATCCGCTCGAGCATGTAAATGGATCGTTATGATGCCCTTTATGGGAAGTGTTTCATAACACCTTCTTGTTGGGATGATGTTTCAGAGTAACAACTTCTATGTTCAAAAATGGATATGGAAATAGTGGAGATGATAAAGACCATTCAACAAAGAATCATGGTTGATCAATATTGAAAGTAGAGATATGATAATAATTGTCTACAAGACCTAGAATTTGATTTTAGAGACCTGGTAATCCTTCCTATATCTGTATGGTTGACGGTGATGAGATTTGTGATGAAGGGAATTCTAGTCCAATATAAATAATCCCATTTGAGATCCTTTGTCACATCAAAGAAATTTCCTATCCAGTATTACTCCCACATATTTAATCTCTACTACATGATACTTTCTATGTATCCCTCTAGAGAAAGTACATTCCAGACCCCTCACATGTACTCAAAAAAGATGAATTTCTATTGGAGAATGAAATTTTCTATAGGGATAATCCGGTGAAGACCATTGAACAGAGAGAAAATGTTCTATGAAATTAGACAATTCACTTTGTCAATTTGTTTTTTATAACTAACATGTTGGAAGAAAAAAATGTTTGAACCATACGACGTGATGAAGCAAAGTGACCCCCATCTATTTACTATGGTAATGAACATTTTATGTGAAAAATATTTAAGGGGAAAAAGACTATAATGATGTGAACTAATATAAATAAAATTTCCCATTTATTAAATTAAATGTCTTATTATGTAAATTGGTTATAGAAACCACATGAACCTATTTGGTTTTATAATATCCTATTAGATTTAAAATAATACCTATTAGAATTATCGTTGATAATATAGTCATCGACCAGTGATTATGTGGTTTCTATAAATATAAAGATTTAAAAAAATCAATTGTCCCCGAAAAATGATGTGATGGCCTCAACAAGTATGATCGTACCCTATGAAGGCCCTTTAGCAGAGATTATGGGGGAAATAGCCTCATTTAAAGTTTCCCTAAACAAATACCATAATGAGAAATAATAAAAAATTCATAAGAAAAACAATTCTTCGGAGAATATCAAACTTATCAAGATCACGACCAAGGAAATATTCTATGAACCACCCCATGAATGTTAACCAATCATGCACCACACTATTAGGTAGTTACCTAGTCTATAAAAAAGATATGTATCAAGACCATAGAAAAATTAATATTTAAATTATTTTTTATATAATAATCATAATATTTTCAGCCTATTATTTTTACATCGTAAATGATTTTTATTTTGATATAATATTGAAAAATTCTTATTCTTGGTTAATAATCAATTTAAAATGATAACTTTACAGAATTTTTGGAATTTAAAATTATTTTTTGTAATTAGTTTTCAATAAATATATTTATCAAATATAAATAATTATATAATATTTATGAATTATAATATACCTTTTTATAGGTGTGCGAAAATTGTTGTTTCAAAAAAACCATCATTTCTAAATAAATATCAAATTTATTCAAAAATATGAAAATAAAACTTTTATTAATTTATTTCGATTAAATGAATATAATTTGGGAATTAATATTCTTGTAAATTCTAAATGATGAATTTTCTATTAATTTATGAGACATTCGAATTTTCAGGTAAGAATTATATATCGTTTAAATATACTTTGTGTATTATGACATTATAATGATCCAAAATTGATATAATAAATATTATAAATTGAATAAAAGTCCAATTCAATGTTTTACCTTCAAAATAATTATATTTTATGTTTATTTTCTTATTTTTATAAATCCTTAATGAATCGTTTAAACAAGTAATATAATTTATGGTTATATATTCATTTCATTAATTGTATGACTATCCTCTATATATGAAATGGCATTATTTTATTATTTTCATCCAATAGACATATAATAAATTTATTAGATCTCTTATTATGTAGGGACCATGTCCAAAACCATGGGAAGGTTTGTAGTATTGGTTATTTTATTATGATGTGTCCAAACCATAAACAGTGATGAAATCCCACTCTTTTCCTATATAATCCCACCCATGATCGCATTTTTTTTTCACAGAACTCATTTTATAATGACCATACTCTCCCCTAAACATTATTTAATCCCATAGAGGCACCCCTATTCTCTCATGAAGCACCTCCCATGCCTTGTGAGTTACACACTCATTTTATGGATCTTCTACAATACTCATTTTATAAATCACTTCTTTATATTGTGTCTAAAAAATTTCATTTTTCATATAATGGGATATGTTATTTATTATCCCTAATATAGTCCATTTGATTTATAAATGATGATACATTTCTTTTACCCTCATTAATCCGTCCATGATCATTTTTGTACACCCATTACCATGCTAAAATTTAGTAAGGTATTTCACTATTCTCATTTCCATATAAGAAATTAATTTATGTTATATATCATAAATTACATTTAATTATATAGGTATATGTTCTAACACATTCTCCTCACATTAAGTTAAACATTTAAATGATTATATCCCCCATTCACTCCCATAAATAATCCCTTGATATATTATGTACACCTATAACCGAATCAAAATATAGTTTGGGTTATTTTCTTTCTTACAATTTCCTTATTATCATTTGCCTTATATTTCCAATTTGGATTGTTGGTATATGTTTTTTCATGTCATATTACATCCCATTTGATTTTTATGTGATTATATACACTTTACCACTAATGATCCCATTTTTATGAATCTTTATGTCTAAACATTATGCTACCAAAATATTACCACAATTTTCCATGGAATCCCAATTGTGCAATGAATAGTGTATCCATTTCAAAAGGATATTCACATTTATGCACATATAAATTTTTAATAGGGAGCTATATATATGTATTCCACACTTCATAAGCATGGAATAAATTATTATGGTGATAGAATCCATGATGTATGGTCTCTATGGAACATTAAAATATGATAATGAAACAAATTTGATTGGTGCGCCAAGAATTATATTGTCATCCAATGAATTGGGTAATGTTTTTTATAATGAAAAATAATGTTCATATCAGTATTGAACACGGGTGTTTTATGTTAATTTTTCAATCATGGTGTCTTGGTGGTTTAGCGATGAACTTAATTTTTTATTTAGTGTTTTATGTTGTTCCCACATCTCCCATGTTATGATTATCATTCAATGTCAAACCTCATTTTTCATACTTATGAATCATAATATTTTTATTCTCCATTGATATGTATATTTTCTAACATGTATCACCTAATACCATGTTTATTTTATTAATGGTATTTATATATTACACCCTTATTATATTTTTAACCAGGTTATCCCATTATGTTTTAAAAATCCATGGTATTTTAAAATAAGGTGAATGATGTTTTCAAAAATATTATTGTATCCCATGTTCAAGATCATATGTTATGTACCTAATTATTAAGGACACTTGAAATATAGATCATTTGGATTCTATTACATGTAAATTTAACTAATAAATATTGAATTAATTTGTAATAAAGAACATAGTTGTTATATACATGGATCATGAAAATTGATTCCTCGTTGATTCATATCTTATAAACATCCATGATTTATTCCAGGAATCGTGTTTCTTATCTATGATTTAAAGAGTATGGGTTTAAAATGCTATTATAATATTAATATAATCTTATACTCATGCTAATATGATATATCCCTTGTTTACCCTTACTGAGAATATATGAACACAATTTCTTCTGTTTTCGTTCACCATATCATGAGGGAAGGTATTATATATTATATGTGAAAGGATGGATCTAGTTGTGAAGAAAATATAGGGAGATTATATAGATCACTTGTGATCATCTTTTTTATTTAGATAAATCCAATGGAACAAGAGCTATATGATTTTCTTATGGAACATTAGGTTATATAATGAATATTTATTTATTAAGACGTGATATCTACACGTGAAAATAGTGGGATCATATATGATGGGAATTTTTAGATGGAAAAAATAAAATAGATGAATTTAAAAGACACTTTTTTTGGAAATAATAATTATGTTTCACATTATTTGAGTTGGAAGATACTTAATAATAAAAAACATTGGATCCAATAAGATTTTATATAATAATTCATATTTTGAAATAAAAGGATTATAAAATTAGTTCCCAAATGATTTATTATAAAATTATTAATATTATATATATAAACATTGACAAGAATTTAAATGTTAAGGATGTTTGTTAATACACGAAGGCCATTAGATAATGAAGCTATATTACATCTCAACAAACTTGAGATAATGAAGCTATATAAAATATCAACATTCTGAATTTATTATTATAATATAAATAGAGTATTATATCATTTAATAAATGTATTTATTTAATATATGTGATTTAGTGATAAAAAATTTTCCACATCACTTCATTGAGGTAATAAATCTATACGTAAACATGAATGGAATTATAAAAATTCAACACATAGATGGACATGAAATATATGATAAGTTATCAACAAATAATGACAATTATCTCATTATTATCATATAAAAATGAATTATGGGATCATATTCATAAATATAAAGGATGATTAATATTTTTTATTCCATTAAGATAATAAAATTTGGTATATTGAATAAAGATATTTATTAATTCAGTATGTTTGATGAATAATTTAATGAGGTAGAAGATGAAATAAAACAAAAACATTCAGGTAAAAGCATTACCTATTTTTCATATGTTTATCAAAACATTAATAAAACAATGTTTGCTATAGAAACTCATTTTTTCTTGATATGACATTAAAATATATTTAAAAAAAATCAGCTAGGTGTTGAGACAACTATTGATAATGAGGCCTAGTGAGCCAATATTACTTTTTATAAATATATTCAATATATTTTATATCATGAAAATTAATTTTTTAATAATAGTGGAAGATATACTAAATAGAGCCCCATATCAAAAATTGAATACCACTATTGAATCTGATGCATTGGGCTTACCCTATGGGCAACATATAGTTGTTCATTACTGGATATGTCAAGGATCCAGTCGTTAGTGGTTACAGTATGTCAATTAATTAATTAATTATCTTAAATCATTTAATGTGAAAAATGTAATTCTTTTTATTCATACACTTTCACAGATAATCTCAATGGTTAGATTTATAATCCTATAATCACTGAGATTAGGTATATTCATTCATCATTGGGGGATCAATATCATATGGTGACCAGTGATTGGACTGAGTTGATTTTATGGAAAATTGATGCATCAAATCATCCTATTCATTGGAGAACATGTTTCCAACAAAAAATGATCCAATTATTTGTAGGGATTTTCATTTAAGTTCATTACCATTGATTAAAATATTTATCATTTATTTATACTATTATTTTTTGTGTGATTAGTTAAATCCATTTCATGAGACCACCATTCAAAATAAGATTCCATTGGAAATATTATAGATTATTTCATTTTTCTAAACAAAAACATTTGTGATACATGATTTTTATCTAAGAAAACATGACCAAACATTGTTCTAAATTTTTTATTTTGACTTTCTCTCAACTCTTATTCACATTCATTGTAGTAGAGATTCAATTTCTTGGTACATCCTTATCAGGTAGGTCTGAGAATTATTAGACCCCCTAATTCAAGGTGGATGTTTTCACAATGAATTGATAAATTATTTGATAATATAAAACGATGGAATATCTGTATTGGTGGTGTTATCATGGATTTGAGATCCCTTGTGGCGATCTAAGAGGCACTTGAGGCATGTAGGATGTGCTTCGACATTCCTATTACTGGACGAATTCTAATTTTTGGAAAATAGAGGGATGGAATAGACAAAAATTTGTGATTTATATTGATTTCATGTCTTCCAATTTTGGATTATGTTCTGGGAGTAGTGGATTGTAGATCCTTAGGATGGATCTATATTTTTACAAAAATAATGACTACATAGTATGTACAGGGATGGACTCATGAATTATAGTCTCTTGGTTATAGATTTATTGATTTCTATGTGGAGATAAGTATCACATGCATTATGGGACCCCCAAATTCCTTGGGTCCCATTTATGAAATCATGGTATATAGATACACATTCTTCACATATATGTATGTTACATCATTTTAGATAAATTTTCTACGCATTACAAAAATGCATTCTTGAGGATCATAATAGTGTATTATCATTGGAAACATTGAATTAAATCCATGAACATGATGATTGATCTAAATTGATTATATAAAAAGATATTCCCCACTAGTACTATTACTTAACACCTTTATTCTTTACTTGGTGAAAGGAAACATAAGAAATGGGATATCTTGGACGCTTAGTAGGGGTATAAAAGGGAGATATGCAAGAATAACGTGAGAATAAGAGAAAGAGAACATTATCTAAACATTAAAATATGATACCTGACATATTCAATATCGTAGTCACGATTCAATGAATACTGATTTTTAGTTCATAAGACATGAATGCTAATGGTGATTAATGATTATCAATCAATCATGATCCATGAACTCATGTCATATATGTGTGGAACCATTATAACTATAGAAAAACATTTCATTTGAAAATGATAAATATAAAGACCATCAACATAGTATACTGGGATAGAAATGATTCCCCTTTTTGGATCAAAATTGACTTGTCTCACATAGTGGATCTGGACACAGTTGTTTCCCACAGAGAGTCAGGACACATCCCCTTACCATTTTGGATTAGGACACAGTTGTTCCACATAGTAGATCAAGTTCTCCGACTTGTTTTCCATAATTATTTCATGGGATATAAATCATTACCCAATGCATTGTATGGATATATATGTCACAACCATCTCATAATGATATTATAACTATGTGTTCCACAAGATCATAAACAATCATAACATAAACCTGAAATGAAATGGGTATCATAAATAACTAATAATATCCATACATATAGTGAATATATATGTTTCATAATTATTTTGTCAAATAATAATCTGTTAAAATAATTGAATTCCATAAAAATAGAACACATGAATGTAAAATGGTTTTTAGGAAAATATAACCCATGATAAAGTAATGGATTTGGTAAACATATACCTTTTGAGAGATATACAGGTTACATAAACATCATGAAATCAAAAAAAAATCAATTCAAAGAATGATTATCAATGTATATTTTAAATAATTTCCCTATAAAGGAATGATTAACAACAATTTATGTCATGTTGGATGGTAAATAATTTTTAAATATAAATCTAAATCATTTATTGAGGAAAATTACCATTATTCATTAGATAAAATAAATTTTAATCGATAAGTAATTTTAAAATTGATTTTATTTTGTAAATTACATTTAAAACATATAAAATATTATTGAATGAATTTTTAAAACTGTTTTTTAAATAATCCTAAAGACATTTTATAAAAACAATTTCCTTAAAATGGAAGCATTAAATCATATTTGACAACCCATTTCCTTGAAATCATATAAGAGAATCATAAAAATATATTTAAAAACAATTTTTCTCAAAAACATATAAAAAAAGATTGATAAAATTTTGAAAATTACATTCCATGAAAAAATAAAACATAAATTTTTTTTTCAATTTTTTTTAAAATGAAGCATTAAAAATATTATATTATTTTGGAATTCAATGTTTTGAATGATCATCGATTTTAATGGAAAACAGAAATAATGTCTTATTTTAATAATTTTTATTTCTTATTTATTATAGACATAACTGATTAAAAGACGTACAATTACATAGGAATTTTAACACCCCAAGCTTCCTCAGTACACATCTCTTTGGATAATATAGTAGCGTGTGTTGTACGCAACATCGAGTTCTAACACACCACAACCAATCAAACTAGCGGTTATGAATAGTAATACCCACTTTTAGAAATTTTATACATTTTATCTTTCAAAATATCCTTCATTTTTGGATTTGGAATATCAAAAGTAGCTTAGGGTGGATTTTTGGTACTTTTCTGATAACATTCATATTTTGATGAATACTGAAAATTACGAAATTTTAATTAAAAACAACTTTTTTAATCAAAATAATTAATAGTGATAAATTATGCATTATAAAGGTTTGTAAGTATAAATATATTATATTTTTATCAATTAATACAATTTAGGTCATTATAAGTAATTTCATATTTATATTTTACATAAACAAGTGTCAATCTTTTGATAGTTATTATTTCATAAAAACACGCTTTTTGTTTTGACAACGGAAATTAATTTTAAATGAATTTCTTCCACTTCTGTGTTTTGCATTTAGAAAAATGGATTCCATATTTTCAATCCAAAGGTCCAAATTGTGTAAAAATGTTACTTTTATTTTAAGGCATTTTGAATAATTCCTTAAATATTTTATTTACCATGGTTGAAGGGGTAAATCCCGTAAAAAAAGATAAAAAATAATATTACAATAATATTAAATTATCTTAACACATGTCCTAACCCTATTTTATGATACATGTCCGACCATGGGAATCCTTGGGTCAATTTTTGGACCCCTTGGAGCCACATGGAAGTGATAATGACATTATATATTAAATAATTTAAAGTAGAGACAAAAATAACAAAAGAAAATATCTTTTAGTAAAACAATTTTCATATGAGGTTATATAATTGATCAATTTGACTATAAATAATCATTTGAAAGATAAAAATATTTCCTACATAAGGGTATTTTATTGATAATTTTTATACCTATAATAATTAATTATATTTATGACCCAATGATGATGCTGTAATTATCTTATTAATGAAGGAATCAAATAAATTGTATTATAAATACTAAAATAAATATAATTTCAAATTTTGTATGACATAAATGAAATTTATAGGTTATTATTACATATTATGGATTATTTAATGAGTTTATTTAAAGTAATAATGTTTTTATGTCCTTAAAAAAATAAATTATTAAATAATGAAATAAATGACATAATTGAGTTTTTCAAACAAATACTATATTATTGGTTGATATAATATTCCTAAAAGTCTAAGGTTTGGCCAAAGTGCCTAAATAAAATTATATGTGTCATTAATGAACCTACTGGGGTTTTTTTGGAAGTATATAGTATGTTTATTAACCATATAATATAAAAATACAAAGAGACATGGTGAAAGTCAAACTATGTAAGTAAGAGTTAAATATAAAAGATAAGGTTAATATAATAACCCAATCCTACGTGAAACCTATTAGTTTAGTGGGTTTCAACCCATACCCACCTTATATTTAAAATAATTCACCTTGGAGCCATTATAAACCATAAATTATTTTATTATAAGATAATATTTCTAACTTTTCCTAAGGTGCCCCTCACTCCTCTTTTAAAAAGGCACTCCCCCTTCTCTCTAATTCACACAATAAAAGCCTTATGTATCGGCCAAACCCTACCCAAATAACGTATAAATTGTCCTCCCTTAATCCTAAAGTCCTTCCTTTAATCATAAATCTATCCTAAAGAGTCCTTTTTAACAAATCAATAGGAAGAACCTGAAGAAGAGGAGGTTAAACTACCATCGACCAAGGAAAGGTACAAGGTAAGGGTTAATTTCACAATCTCTTTATTATCTGAGGATTATTTTATGTAAGTATATACTGGGACCTCTTTATCATCCACAACAATGTTTTTTAAAAATTTATTCCAAAACATATTTACTATTTAATAGACTATGGTTTAAAGTCATTTATACCCTTGTTTGACATTTTATAAAAAAAAATTAAAGGAATCATTCAATCGTTTTCCAAACAAGGTACTATTTAAACTTTTCGTCAAAATTAAGGTAAGAATTTATTTTTTTAAATAATACGGAGGGTGAGAATATTTTCCACTCTAATAACATCGTTGAAGCTTCCCTTACAAGATTATAATAATTTTTAAAATATAAATGTTTACTATTATAATTACGTGTCTTATAAATGATTTCAAAATAAAAAGTGATATTTCACTAAAAAGGTTTTGATTTCATCTATTTCATCATCATTTGATGGATTTTAAGTTTTTTTGAAGTTGATTTATTATGATACAAAAATTTCATATTGTATTGAAGGTTTTTTTATATGTTTGACAATGGATGTGTTATTTTATACCCTTCGTGATTTACGGATAATGTATTGACATTTTGTATGATAGTTTTAATTCAAATGTTTATGTTTTGTTTAATCTTTTTGTATGGGGAATTAATTGAACTTAGTAAGTGATGGGTGGATCCCACTATAGCTTCTCAATGCATCAGTAGGTCTCATGAGTCAAACTAGGGTCTTTCCACAAGGCCATGAAAAAATATTATTTGTAGTCTTGGCATAAGGCCTTGACTATGTGGTTATGAATGTCTGGCATTATGCATTCCATCATTCTGAAAGTGGCTATTGATATTGCATGTGACTATTCGACTAGTAGAATATCCATGTGAGTATATAAATGGAATTATATTGATTTATATTTTGCAAATTATGATGAAGTTTATGTTGAAAAGGATTTTATTTTAGTTCTATACGTTTCCTTAAATGTTTATGGTTATTTATGAATGTTTCTGCTATATTGTTATACTTTTTGAGAATCTGAGCTCAACCCTTTCTATGTTTTATTTTTTCCAGGATGCGAAGAATTATATTTTGACTAAACTACAAAGATAGTCTTTGGTGTCTCGGTTTTTTCCATGGAAACAATGTTGTTGTAGTTTTCCATTTTATGTTATAATGTAAGCCTAATGAATATATCTAGTAATTCCAAGGCTACTAAACCAATCGTTCATTCGAGACGTGATAATTTTTTATCATACCAATGATACATAATAATCCACCGACTCTGGGCTTCTAGGTTCGGGGTGTTACATTTGGTATTAGAGAGGCGTTTAGTACAAAACTAGGAAAATAGATTAAGATAAACTCTGATTAGAGAACATAGCCCTATGATAGACTTTGAGGATTAATATAGAATAACTTCCTAGAATTTTGGTATTGTAGATATTTTGTGAGTTTTCAAAGAAATACATCCCTGTCTAGATACTAGCAGGTAGAGGTGGCTCTGGCACAGATGTACCTAAGGGTAAAACCCAAAAACTCTGCTTTGAGCTAGACTTGAATGGGAACTAGTGCACGACTAAGGGTCTTGCTACACTCTTGGTTACGACACTCCTGGGGGATATGCTTAGGATAATTCTCATTTACATACAAACAATTATGAAGGGTTGATGAGTATATACTTCCTCAAAGAAAACATGTAGGCCCAGAACTGGTGGAGGTAATGATGGAAAAGGTTAACGAAATCCAAAACCACATCAAAGCAGCTCAAAGTAGCCAGATGATCTATGTCGATAACAGAAGGAAGGATTTGTAATTTCATGTAGGTGATCATGTTTTCATTAAGGTATCTCCATGGAATGGTGTTATACATTTTAATTAAGAAGGTAAAATTGAGTCCCCGGTACATTATACCTTTAAAAATTTTAGAATGAATTGGGGCTATAGATTACCATTTGGTAATGCCGCCAAGTCTTTCCAAAGATCATGATGTGTTCCACGTGTCACTATTGAGAAAATACATGTCTGGCCCAATGCATGTACTCACCTATGAGTAATTAAAACATGAACTCGATCTATCTTATTGTGAAGATCCTTTCAAGGTTCTTGATACAAGAAAACAAGTGTTGAGAAACCGAATGACTTGTCCGGTAAAATTTCTATAGAGAAACCATAAGATGGAAGAGGCAATGTGGTAACCTGAGGAACTTATGAGGAAGAACCACCCGAGTATTTTTATCTAGTAATATTCTAGAAATTTCAAGGATGAAATTATTTGAAGGAGGGGAGAATGTAACACCCCAAGCTTCCACGATACGCTTCTCTTTGAATAATATAGTTGTGTGTGTTGTACGCAATTTCGAGTTCTAACACACCACAACCAATCAAACTAGCCATAATTAATAGTAAGACCCACTTTTGAAATTTTATACAGTTTATCTTTTAATATATACTTAATTCTATGATTTTTAATATCAAAATTAGATTTGGGTGAATTTTTTGTTCGTTTCTGATAACTTTCATATTTTGATGAATAGTGAAAATTACTAATTTTTTAATAAAAAACATATTTTTTAATCCAAATAATTAATAGTGATAAATTATGCATTTGAATGGTTTGTTAGTATAATTAGATTATATTTTTATCATTTAATAAAATTTATGCCATTATATGTAGTTTCACAATTAACTTTGACATAAACAAGTGTAATTCTTTTGATAGTTAGTATTTCATAAAAACAGGCTTTTTGTTTTGACAACGGGATTTAATTTAAAATTAATTTCTGCAAACTTCTGTGTTTTGAATTTATAAAAATAGATTCCATATTTTGAATCAGGATGCACAAATTTTGTAAATTGGTAACTTTTATTTTTAGACATTTTGAATAATTACTTTGGTAAATATTTTATTTACCCTAGTTAAAGGGGTAAATCCAGTAAATAAGGTTAGAAAATTATATTGTAATAATATTAAATTACCCTAAAACTAGTCCTAACCCTATTGGAAGATACATGGCCATCCATGGGCATCCTGGTGTCGATTTTGGGACCCCATGGATCCACATGGAAGTGATAATGACATTATATATTAAATAATTTAAAGTAGAGACAAAAATAACAAAAGAAAATATGTTTTAGTAAAACGATTTGTATATGGGGTTATATAATTGATCTATTTGACTATAAATATTCATTAGAAATATAAAACATTTTCTACATAACGGTATTTTATTTATATATTTTATACTTTAAATAAATAAATTTATTTATGACACAATGATGATGTATTAATTATCTTATTAATGAATGAATCAAATTGATTGTATTATAAATACTAAAATAATTATAATTTCAATGTTTTATGACATACATGAATTTTATAGGTGAATATGACATATTAAGGTTGATTTAAGGAATTTTATTTGAAGTATTAATGTTGTTATTACTTTAACAAAAAATTATTAAATAATGTCAAAATTGACATAATTGAGTTTTTAAAACAAATACAATATTATTGGTTGATATAATATTTCTAAAAGTCTATGGTTTGGAAAAAGGTCCTAAATAATCTTATATGAGTCATTAATGAACCTATTGGGGTTTTCATGCAAGTATATAGTATGTTTATCAACCATATACTATAAAAATACAAAGACACATAATAAATGTCAAACTATGTAACTAAGAGTTAAATCTAAAAGGTAAGGTTAATATAGTGACTCAAACCTATATAAAACCTATTTTTTAGTGGTTTTCACCCCATCCCTACTGTATCCTTTCAATAATCAACTTTTCATCCATTAGAAACTGAATATGATTTTATTATAAAATAACATTTCTTTATTTTCCTAAGGTTCCCCACACTCCCCTTATACTAGGGAACTCACCCTTCTCTCTAATTCACACCTTCAAAGCCTTTTCGCTCATCCCACCCCTGCCCAAATTCCCTCTCAACTGTTCTACCTTAATCCTAGGGGCCTTACTTTAGTCAGAAATCCATCCTAATGAGCCCTTTGGATCAAATAAGAAGGATTAACTCAATGAAGAGGAGGTTAACCAACCCTCAACCAAGGAAAAGTACAAGGTAAGGGTTAATTTCACAATCTCTTTGCTATCTAAGGTTGTTGTTATGTAAGAATCTAATGGGTCCTCTTTATCATCCACATAAATTTTTCTTAAAAATTTATTCCAAAACATTTTTACTATTTAATAGACTATGTGTTAAAGACATTTATACCCTTGTTTGACTTTTTTATAATATTTTATAAAGGAATCTTTCAGTCATTTTCCAAACA
Organism: Viscum album; assembly: GCA_963277665.1. Classification (NCBI taxonomy): domain Eukaryota; kingdom Viridiplantae; phylum Streptophyta; class Magnoliopsida; order Santalales; family Viscaceae; genus Viscum; species Viscum album. The sequence continues at coordinate 142,205,773 of OY728138.1, read as the reverse complement.
AGGAACTTTTAAACCTTTTCGACAAAAGTAATGTAAGAATGTATTTTTTTAACTTACACAGAGGGTGCATCTATTTTATGATTTTATAACATCGTTGAAGTTTCCCTTACAAACTTATAAGAATATTTTCCAATATAAATGTTTTCTTTTATAATTATGTGTCTTTTAAATGATTTCAAAATAGAGAAAGATATTTCTCTAAAGAAGATTTTATTTAATCTATGCCAACATCCTTTGATGGATTTTTTGTTTGTTTGAAGTTGATTTGTTATGATACAAAAATTCCATATTGTATTGAAGGTTTTCCGATATGTTTGACTATGGATGAGTTATTTCATACCATTCATGGTTTATGCATAAAGTATAGACATTTCGTATGCAATTTTTAATACAAATTTTTATGTTTTGCTTAATCCTTTTAATATGGGGAATGCTTTGGACTTAGTAAGTGACGGGTGGTTCCCGTTATAGCTCCTTCATCCATCGGTAGGTCTCATGAGAAAAACTAGTGTCTTATAACAATTCCTTTAAAAAATCTTATTTGTAGTCATAGCACAAGGCTTTGACTATGGGGTTATGAAATTCTGGAATTATGCACTCCATCATTATGAAAGTGGCTATTGAGATTGCATGTTATTATTCGACTAGTAGAATATCCATCTGAGTAATTAAATGTCATTATTTTTATTTAAATTTACCATATTATGATGATGTTTATGTTAAAAAGGCATTTGTTTTAGTTCTATACATTTCCTTGAATGTTTATGCTTATTTATGAAAGTTTCTGCTATATTATTATCCTTTCTGAGCATCTAAGCTCACCCCTTTCTATGATTTATTTTTCCCAGGATGTGAAAAAGTATATTATGACTAACTTGAATGGATAGTCTATGGTATCATAGTGTTTTCCATGGAAACAATTTTGTTGTAGTTTTCTATTTTATGATGTAATTTAATATTAATAAATATATCTAGTACTTCTAAGGCTACTAAACTAATTGGTCTTTCGAGACATGATCTTTTGTGATAATGCCAATGATATATAATAATGCACCGACTCTGGGCTTCTAGGGTCAGGGTGTTACAGATATGAAATCAATAAAAATAGGATAATAAAATTCATGACATATCAGGAAATATGGATTATAATATTCTATCAATTGAAGTATAACCACTCATAATCTCAATAAAAGATGAAATTTTAGCAACAACGACATTAAAATTTGGTAGTTTTAATTATATCTCTATTAATATAATAAAACTACATAAAACATATAATATCATGAATATAATAATATTCTTGACAAACAATTAAAATGATTTTGTATACACCTCATATAAGAATATTGGTGTGCAATATGGCTTGTTTCTCAAAGAATGAAATTTGAGAATAAATTACATCACTGATTAGTATCTTTTAAAATAGAAAACCCATCAAAGAAAGATCATTATATAGACATGTAAATATCCATATATTTAATAATAGTAATCTTATAATATTTCTTTGGGTACTATACACACCACATATAATAAATTAGAGGTGAAAATGGCATGAATTTGATGGAAAATAAATGGGAAATAAGAAAACATTTACTACTTGAGTAACAATAGAATCAAAATACCCATGAAATAATAAAATACATAAAATCTATCAATAGATTTAAATAAAGTAAATTAATGACATAACATGTCTTATAGAAGTATATTCACCAAGAAAAATATCAAATGGTGAATTTAGCATGTATCTCGCAAAAATAATATTTGGGATGAAATTATCATAAATTATGTGTTGAATACATTTATACACATTCAAAGATCTTGTATAATAAATATAATATTATTATCAATATTACATAAAACCATTTTCTTATATATAATATCATATATTATTCACTTATTAATTTATGTTTCAAATTTATCAATAGTTCCACGTTAAAACAGTATTTTGGGTATTAACAACTTTGTTTATCATACGTGTTTTGACTTTTTAATTTTGATACTCATAATTACATAATTAATTATTTATTTATACAAATTAAATCATGAATTTTAAATCATATATATTCTGTATATAATTTTTTTAATAATCTAATATATATTTATATATTTATATTAAATTAAATACACCATTCACGGAGATGGTAGGTAGTACATATGTGTAGGGTCCTAAAAAATCTGTAAAGGAGAATGAGAATCCCCTTTAATTTAAGGGAGATTCTACAAAATTTCCCCCCAAAAGAATTGGGGAAAATCATGTAGAATACTCAAAGGACGGCACAAGACGAACATGTCCGCAAATTGGTCTAATGATAATGGTACGTGGTCGGATCCGCAAAGCACCCCCCGCCCGCAGACCACTGTCGAAGCAGGATGGGCGCCAAGCCGGTCCACCGCCATGAACCACCCCATCCTAGGACTGCGTCGACCGGCCTTGGCCGCATCTATTGTCATTCGCGGAATGGAGGCGGAACCCTGCGCGGCGTCAATGGACTCCCCGAGCTAGTTTGGTTCGCGAGGGAGGTGCGTTCAATGCCCCCGTGAGTTTCGGATTGAGAAAGTCATTCGATAACTGGGTTTCCGATCATGGGCCTTGGTAAAGGATGTTGCATGACCATAGATACATCTCTTTCCCCACACTATAAAACGAGATAGAGGGGGAAGAAGAAGAGGAGGAGGAAAAGGGAGGGAATATGAGGAGGAAAAAGGAGGAGGAGAAATTTAGGGAGATCTATCAGATTCGGGTGGAGGAATTTCAAAAGAAGGAGATTAGTATTTCACAAACAACGAAGGTCCAGTTCGCGAACTAGAATAGGTGTAAAGCTGGAAGCGAATTAATAAGGAACCGAAAACGCATAACAACTTGGTAAACAACAAATTTAAAATAAAAAAGAAAAGAAAATCGTGAACCATGGCCCCTCTGCGGATGCACCCCCCACTGACCAGGGAGTTTATACCCCTTTTCTGATCCATTGCACAGTGTATCACCCTTCTACGCGGGTGAAGCCCTGACCGAAAAACCCCGACCGGCTTCCCCCTCAGCCGCCGCTGCTCGCATGGACCCATTCGCATACCAACCTGGTACGCATGCTAAACATGAAGCTACGAACCACCCTAGTTCACAGGATTCTCACCAGTCCCCGGACCACACTGGTTCACGGATGGCTTCTACTGCCATGTATCACCTCCATATGAGAAGGGCGTCACCACTCATACACCTGTGTGGCCCGCCAAATCCTTTTGAATTCCTTTTCCATGATCCAGATAAAATATTTCCAATCCATCCTGATCCTTCGCACCCCCCTCAGTGGCCCATTCATCATCCCCAAGCCGAGGCCTCCACCTGATCCACCAGACTTGTGTGGTGTAACTTTCAGGAGCATCAGCACGCCGTTTTGAGTTTACATACCCACGCTAAGCGAGGGTGAAGGGGTTACTCCGGACATTGAGAAGATTCCCGAAGCATTCCTGGGTTCACATTCCCACGGTAATGCAGAGTCCAGTCCTGGGAGTCCCCTTTCTCCCCATCCACTTGTTAGGACTAGGGAACTTCTCCCCTCCCAGGGGCATGGTGGACTACCCATTAGAAGGAAGCCCCCATGCATCTCCATACATCCCCATGACCATTTCCATGGAAGGGCGTATTGGGGAAGGCTGTTGCTCCGTTTCTCTTTGGGGAAAAGTCCCTCTCCCGTTGCTCTTTGTCACCATGGGCATACATCTCAGAGTAAGCCTCGACTTTTTGGGCCGCCCCCATGCATAAGCCACACTCCACTTCCCACGGACGCACCTTTCATGACGTGATCCACTAGTCTCTGCTGCCTCTTGTTTCTCACACCGAGCATGACTCACGCAGGCTTAGAGTAAGCATTGACTATGACATCCTTTAATGGGAATCATGAGAGTGTAAGTCCCAATCAATTACCCTAGGTTTCCTCAGAGCATAACCCCCCTACCATCCGAACTACGTGGACTTATATTCCCCAACACATGGATATGTTGGAAGCCTCCAAGAGGTTCAATCCCTATCTCCATCAGACCCACGGGTCCACATTCAGTTTGGTTCTCCGACACTCCCATTCAAACTACGTGGACTTTGATCCCTGACTCCTAAGCAGGGTACATAGGAAGGCTCCCCGAGGTTCAAGCCCAACAACTGGTTAATCCGACTATCTTCACATTGGTTCACCACACCAACCTGGGCAGCCTGGATTGTAAGCCCGATACGAAACTGAACTATGTGGATTCTGATTACTCTCATGAGGATATATAAGAAGCCCATATAATGGGTTCGATCCAAATAACCAATTCTTTATATGTCCTCCGTAGATAACAATAATCTCCAGAGTGCCTGGTTATGAAGATTTAAACTAGTGTCATCTCAGTGAGTCCACACTCCTCGGAGTCATTAATCCACCGAGGGATGGTAAACCTCAAGCATAAATGATTCCGAACCCATGTGTCCAGCTAACCATTTCCAAACAGGAGTAATACATGGATGTTATTCTTGGGTATAAACCAAAGATTTGAGAACATATGAATACGACTTAAATCTATAAGAGAGTCCCTGAACTGGAAATAATTCCCCCCAAAAGGGTGGGATGAGCCTGACTTCCCATCCTCTTGACCAATGTGAGTTGTTAAGCATCACTGGTCAAACCACCCAGCGAACACCTACCTTTGGAAAGAAGGTCCACTTATTGCTGTATATGGAACCATTGGGCGTTTTGAGGTTAAAAAGGTGAACCCTATATGAGTGATTAAGAAGAACCCAATCTTCTCTAATCAACTATCGGGTAGCTCACGTTTCTCCCCCACGACCCCGTCATGAATCATGAAATAAAAAATGGGGAACACGATGTGAATCTTTAACCAAGCATGATGGATTTAACCAAATCTCACTCTATTCCCCCTTATACTCACAAGGACGGCCAAGCAGGGTCATTAATTATGCATGGGATCATGAGATGCTGCTTTGATGGGGTTTCTGTTTGTATTTGTAAATTTTTTTTACAGGTACAACAGAGAACTCCCTTCAATCCAATGGAGTCATGAAGGAACTCACATGCGCATGATTCCAACAACATAGTGACCAGAATTCCTCACCAACAGAGGACCCCATCACCTACTCCACAACATCAACACTAGGTCTCAGATTCCATGATCTGAGAGTAGCATGTGAACGATACTCTCCCAATGGTGGAGACAGCCATGCACGCCCTCCAATCTGCCAAGACCCACCGATCTCTTGCCCAGTAGTGGCCACGAAGGCAGATCCAAACGACTCTTGTTGTTGTCTCAAACCATTTTGGGTGTTTATCCTCGGAATGAGACAATGCGTACCTCCCATATCTTATGGAGGAAGATGAGGTCGACGCTGAGAACTTCATCCCTACTGAACGAGGGTTCCACTCCAAGGCCCCCACTGGAAGACGTCATCGCGGTCATTTCATGACTGAAAATACTCACGATAAAGAGGATGTCGCCCCAATTATCCAGGCCCACACTCCCTGAGCTCCATCCCCTTGGACCGCCCGATGAGGGTGGAAAATGTAAAACCAGGGACCGGTCATCACCCTTTCCCTAAGGATGACCTCCACTTCCCAGTCACAGAGACGTATCAAAAACAGGACCATACACCTGTTTTCTCCTACAAAGCCGACCATCTAGACATGGCAGCATCATCCAAATAGAAGCGCATCCCTATCAGGCTCCATCAAGCCCATCGCTCACGCTAGACGGCACCTACCCGGCAGGCACCACTCCCTGCCCAGAGTCGTGAAGCCCGCCAACCCGACATGGTGGTGACCCAGCGCCTACAGAACCAGATCCCAGCAGATGCTCTTGATGAATACCATCCTACATGGTGGCGATCAACAAAGCCCGCCATCTAGATTTTGTGGAAATTAATAGGCGGTCACGTCTCCCTGCCGTCAAAGGACACCGACTCGATATGGTGGGAAACCAACATATACAGGGCCAGCTCCTTGTGGATGTATGTAAAGTCCGGCATCCCGATGTGGTGGAAAACGGAGAGATAAACTGGCTTATCCAGGCCTAGGGGTAGATTTGTTCACCTACCCCGACAGAGGAGAATTGTCAGTACCCACTGACCACCGGAGGACCGGAGTAGGATATTCCAACTCTGATACTAGAATGGGCCTTCATTCCCATTCCAGCCAAATATGTCTCTCTACATATCCTAGAAATGATGGAGGAGTAGGTATCGATCCGTGATCATATCTTGTAGACTCTTCAGAATGTGATTGCATCAGCGGAAAAAGCAAGGACTCGGTCCCGTGAGCCCATCTCCCCAATTGAGGTGACTCATCTAAGAGAAGAGATAGCCAACTCGGAGCATATTTGCATCCCAGATTCCACCCAGGAGGGACGTTGGCTATATTCCATGATGCAAGGGCAACCAGATTGAGTATCTTCACTTGTTCCAGCTAGGGGACACCCGTCTATCATGGTGGATGCTTTAGAGAAGGCATATATCCCAGTTGAAAGTCAAGATGCTCGTCGGCGTGTCCCGGAAACATCATGGGACCCAATTAGACAGGGGCCCCAAGGTGAAGGCTGTTTTCAACAGGATACGGTCCCCGCTGCCCGTATCAAAGTGCCCAGAACATGCCGAAGGTAGCTGGAAAATAAAGAGTGGGTTCATGACTCCACTCTGCTGGAAGTTGCGGTTCTCGATGCCGTTATGAACATATAGAAGGCTCAAGACCCTACCCACCCATTACCATATTATGGGATCGGTTGTAGCAGTTGCGAAGGTCCTCCCTGCAATGTCATTACCCGAAGCTCTGAAGGCCCTCCCCAGAGCACCCGTGGGGGCCTCCCCCACAGGCATATAATGATCGATCACGAGAGCTTGTCTTTTGATGCGAGTCATAGAAAACCTCCACATGACCAGAAGATCAAGCAGCAAGAAGGACCTCCACTTGCTACGGTCCACCCTGAAGGTCCTCCCTGGGGTATACAATACAAACACTCTCCATGCCTTGATACCATAGATTGTGATACTAGTCCTCGCTATCATGGTCGCAATTGCGGAGGCCCTCCCCATAGTGACGTATCATTATGAAGAGAAGGTTCCCCCCCCCCTTGTCATGGCCTGCCCTGAAGGCCCTCCCCAGGGGTTATGTTGCAACGACACTCCGTGTAGTAGGGTATCAAATCACAGTGGTAGTCCTCGCCACCCAGATAATGGAGGTCCTCCCCTTAGAGACATCAAGCAATGAGAAGGCCCTCCCTTTATTGGGGTACGTTATGAAGGCCCTCCTCAGGGTGTATCCCATAGAAATTCTCCCTGCGGAAGATGTAATGGTAGTCCATTCCATTACAGCAGCTGTGATGGTAGTCCTCGCCACCCTAGCCGCCATTGTGAAGGTCCTCCACGTAGTGTCCCAAGCAACAAGAAGGTCATCCCCTTGTTGCAGTGTGTCTTGAAGGTCATCCGTAGGACGCACATAAAACGTCAAACCATGATGGTCATCCTCACCATGATGGTAGTTGTTGCGAAGGCCCTCCCTGTAACAACGCTACGCAACCAGAAGGTCCTCCCCTTACTATGACTTGGATTGGAGGACCTCCCCAGGGTATGCACTACAAAGTCCTCTATGTAGTGAGGCGTCAAGCAGTAATGGTTGTCCTCACCATTGCGGCCACCATTGCAAAGGTCCTCCCCGTAATGACATATCATATCGGTAGGAAGGTCCTCCCCCTTCCAAATCAAGCACATAAAATCCCTTGTATGCCGAGGCACTCAGAATGATGGGATCAAGAATTTCATATTCCCATCAAGTCGCCAACAACACCCTTCTTCAATCGGGAGATGTTCTGAGGCCACATTCATCTTTTGAACCACCTCGGAATCACCCACATGATAATTCGATACCTACCGGCCCCACTGCATCCGACCACACTATCAGTGAGAATCTCAGTTGGGCTAACTAGGTAGAGGAATCACTAACAAAGGAGTATGCCGACATGTTTCACCTGAGGAAATGACTGGACAGGGATGATATACCAGTTCTTTTTTGGCCCATGAACACCTCCCAATTTTACATACCGAGAAAGTTGTCGGAAGAATGCGTGAATGAAATCCGCTACAATATATGGACAACCCTCTACCGGCTGAAATCGAGCTTCCTTCCCTACGACTGGTATGTTGACCATGCTAATACAATAGGATACCTCATGTGTCACATCGACCTAGAATCTCTTCCTACGACGCGGCAACAATGAACCGAGAGGCATAAAGGAAACAAGGAGATAGCCTGCCTCTGTGCACTACACCAGCTGCACCGCCTCATTGGTGATGCCCGGATGAGAGTCCATATCAAAGGATGAAGAGAACATGGATCTCTGCATTTCACTCTGCTCCCCACCCAGAAGAACCCGTTCAACATGGTATCTTTCAACATCATCACATTAAGACAACAATCGAGTGGGGTCCCTGCTCAGGAGAGACAATACACCATACATAGATATGCCTTGAGTATGTCCCAGAAGCACCAGGCCTGACGAGAACAATACATTCAAGAACTCCTGAGTCAGGCCACCGAGAGTATAAAATTGGCCTCTCACCTAAGAGAGACCAATCAATTGTCATTTCCTACCTCCCTAAAAGGGGTCGATTCATATAAAAACTCAGCACCTAGCCCAGTTCACCCCCGAATGGGGGCACGCAATATCAGGCAGGTAACGATAGCAACAGCCACTGCCGTAATCTAGGGTCTACCCCAACCTGAAAGGCTGGGGGCATTTTTAACAACAAATTCCCCCGTAAGATAAATAAAAACAGGAAGAGACTCAACTTCCAAAGAACATATCAAACCCCAACACTCAGGGCTGGGGCCATTTTTACCACCTCAATAACAACCTCTGCCATCAGAATCAGTATTCTCTAATATAGGGAGGACAATTAGAAGAGGAGGTTCCTACCCTATCCCGTTATTTGAATTTTTATCCCTTTTAAGAGGGAGGAGTACCGTAAGGTTGCATCAATGATCTCTCCACATCACCATTCGCCATGGAGCCTGAAAGCAATCTCAGGACAGAAGAGGGAAGACCAGTAAAATATGTGGGATATAATTTTCCTATTTGGAAGAAGAAAGCTTCTCCACCCAGCGATATGCATCCATCAACGCCCTAGAGGTTGACATTGCGGGTAACACTAAAGATGATGGGAATCCAGATGGATCAGGAGACGATGTTTTCGGTCAGGCTGTGACTCACACTGAACCACCAGGTGTGTACACCCGGAACTAGAGGGCCACACTAAATATGGTCAGCCCATTATCTAACCTTCCACCGCTGACCCTACAAGATTCCGATATGGATAAGAACAAAGGACCAGTTTCCCTTAACCTACACCCCTATCTCGATAAAAACGAGCCACTTACGCCCGAAGAGAGGTTCACTCGACAGGATGTGGAAATGAATGAATTGATGGGTCTTAGCGCCGAGATACTCTAGAGGAACTGTCTTATTGAAAGCGCATACCAAGTGGAGCCACATCATACACTCCCAGAAAAATTACCTCAAAGAACAAGGTTTGCCCTGGAAAACTAAGCACAGTCAGGGCTCTTGCCCAACAAGGTGCCCGACCCATCTAACTACCTAAATGTGGATTCAGTTGAATACCAAGACATCCCTCCACTCAAGAAGTAACCAGAGTGGGTATGTCTGAACCCTCCGAAAGATTCATAAATGGAACATGCACCCCTCGTGCCAACCGAGCTGGATCCTCAAGCAATGCCTTGGCCTACAGATGACCAGGACTAGGCCCGAAATAATGTAAACCAGGGTATCACCCACACCATCGAGGCACTGACAGCTCGATTGGAAGAAACAGAAGGTCGATGTGCCCCGATACAGCCAGAGTGGAATCCCTACTAGATTGGGTGAGAAACACACCACCTCCACCCAATTTTGGGGGCACTGTATTCCCAATTTTCAATGGATCGGGAGATTTGAAACAACATTTTATGCACTACGCGTCTTATTGTTACCCTATGATGGGAACTCAGAAACAACAAGAAGAAGTGAAACACAGATGCTTAGTACGGGCCTTGAAAGGATCTGCCTTCGTCTGGTATACGAGCCTTCTACCCCAGTTAATAAAATGATGGGAAGACCTTCGACAGCAATTCTTGTGCCACTTCAGCCCAACGTTGCCCAAATCAACGGTTAGCGACCTCATGAACTGCAAGCAGAGGTAAAATGAGAGGGTCACAGAATTCATCGCTATATGGAAAGGTCTAACATACTCCCTGAACATTCCAATGCATCAAGATGATTTGCTTTCCATATGCATCGATAATCGTCAAGATGAGCAGCGAACACCGCTCATACTAGTGGAGTGCACCAATGGCTTCCTCCATCTCTCGGCCATTGCCTAGATAATTGAGGACTCCCTATAGAGGACCAACATGTTGTCCTGAATAGTCTCGTAGACTCCCACAAAGAGGGTAGTTAGAGCTGAAGTGTCCTCTTTCATGCTCAAACCAGTCCTTATGCCTGCTCCACTGCTCAGGCCTCCGCCAAATCTTCACGGGCCCCCTGTATATCAGCGGCCTCCTCTGCCTAAGAGGGACGATCAGAGAGGATCGAAGCAGAACTAGTTTGAGGAATGAAAACACAATGTATACTCGTTCCGAGAGGACCAAGTTTGTGGCTACTTCATCGCTGCCATGAATTGCAACTTTCTCTACCACCCGGAGCCAGGAATACCCGAAGAGGCTGGCACGATGACAGGACAAATTATTGTCCCTACCATCGAATGTTGGGTCACAATATTTTCCAATGATTCGTTTTAAAGACATCCTTCAAAGGATAGTAGACTCCAGGCAGGTCGAGCTAGGACCACCCTCAGCACATGTGACATATATTTCTACCACCGACTCTGACAAAGGGGAGGGGTGGCAGGAAGTCACCAGCAAGAAGGGGTAGATGTTTGATGAATGGATTAATTGGAAGACAATTAATCTATCCCGGGGCATACTTCAAGCTCAACTACAGCAACTAGTGTTGCCACCAACAGCCCCTGATGCTGCCCAACTGACAATATCGGCCTCACAACCCTCCACGACCCGGTCATCCAGGCGTAATCAAAAAGGGTGGAAACAAGCTCATGAGGAGAAGTCTGCAACGAGGCTGAAGTTAGCCCCGACATTGCAGATTTTATGCACCAAAACATGGCACCACAGGAACCGAACTACCAAATGGCACCATCAAGGACAACCGACCGGGTTGACTTGTCAGAGGATGAGGATCCAAGTATTTGTTCCATCATCGTCATCCAACTTATGGAATCATTCCCTGACGAAGGGTAAGGTTATGAACCCGAGTTCCCGATGCCACGAGCCGGGAGGGGGAATCGCAGAGGCAGGGGATATTAGGGGTGGCGTAGTCGAGGCCGAAATCAACCCTACGGTTGGACCTTAGCCCAAACTGTCAATATCCCGGAAACCCATGGGAGAACCCTTCAACAATATCAACAGGAGAAATAAAATCCCTCAACCTCAACAAGAGGCCAATCATCCCCCGTCATTCTACGATACCCATCAGAGTAGGAACAAGTGTCTAGCCGCCTAGTGCGTGCAAACAGACCGGTCGTGCTGAATCCCCAAAACGTGGGGACACCGTTGACATTCGACCCCGCAGTCGGTCCCTCCTCATCTCATATTCCAACTCCAAAGTTACCCACTAAGACAACCCCACCAACGGAGAAGCGTCCGCCACCGAAACAGAAATACGACATACTTAAGAAGCTAGCATTAGTACCAGCCAAATTGTCAATCCTAGACGCCTTGAGATTGACAGCATACCTAAGGGAGGCACTTATAAAATCCATGCTCAACCCCTAGGAGTTTCAAGAGGAGGTAGATACCACTGATATTTACCGAACAGAGACTGTCCCAACCAAATGCAATGCGGTGATTTCATTCATGGATCTGGATGAAGAGGCCATCATGCCAGGTTCCATCAAACCACTATATGTGTCTGGCACACTAGATGACGTTGAGATCCACAATGTCTTTATTTAAAACAGCTCTGGAGTTAACCTTCTTCCCCTGCGGACACTCCGTAATTTGGTCTATAGTTAGGGTGATTTAATACCCTCAGCCAAAAAACTGCTAGGTTACAACAAGAGTTAACAGAAGACAATGGGACAAATTAAGCTAAAGACCCATTTTGGAGACCTTGTGGCCTACTCGGAATTCCTGGTGGTCCAACAGAACACAACATTCAATGCCCTACTGGGAAGGTCATGGCTCCATTATCACATTGTCCTTCCTTCATCCTACCACCAGTGTATTAAGTACTGCGTCAATTGGCTAAGTGGGACATTGAATGCGAACAAGGCCCTTTCGAGCTCTCCGAGTCACACTACATTGACACTGGGTTCTATGAGAAAAATAAGAAGAAGACTTTGGTCGATGGTGTCGAATGGATCATCACTCCAAATGGTCTAGAAATGGTTCCTGACAACCCTCTCAGATTGCTTGGCAGAGACTACGTACTACCCATCAACCATATTGAGAGTAGGGGTTCATGATCAGACACGCACTCAACAGCTCTCATGACTTCAGCCATAACGGCTGAGCGTGACAATGCGGGAATGTCCGCAAACCGTCAATATAAGGGAGAATACATGAGAAAGGACGCCCGTAATTCCCTGCATCTGGATTCCCAAGAACCCGTGCTAGGATCTCTCCCCTCGCTGGATCAATAAGATTAGGATTTGGGAGAACAAGAGGAGGAAGATCTCAGGGATGCACCTCCCACATATGAGGATGGTATCTCCACCACGGTAGACGAGCTCAGGGAAAAAAACCTGGGTACCAAGGAATACCCGAGGCCCACTCTTGTTAGTGCAGCCATGTCCCCCGAGGAGTAAGAGCTACATACCTCTTTACTGAAGTAACACTAGGATTTTTTTTCTTAGAATTACATGGAAATGTCGGGACACGTTCCTGAAGTGGAGACGCATAACCTAGCTCTTCCGAAAGACCAATGGGGCTATAAAAAGGCCGCCAGAAGGACACACCCCTCACATGCTGACAAAATAGAGGTTGAAGTTGATAAGCTCATCAAACCAGGCTTCATTCAGAAGGTCCAGTACCCCCTATACTAGGCCAACATTGACCCCATCAAAAAAATAGAAAAATCCATGTCTGCATTGATTTCTGAGATCTCAATCAGCATTTCCTGAAAGATGATTTCCCAGTCCCGATCACCGAGTTATTAATCGATGAAACGACCAGGAATGATGCTCTATCCTTCATGGACGGCTATTCTAGGTATAATCAAATAAGTATGGCCTAAGAAGACGATGAAGCCACTGTTTTCAGGGCCCCTCAAGGAATATTTTGGTACAGGGTTATGCCCTTTGGTCTCAAGAATGCTGGTGCCACATATCTACATTCCATGCATCATATCATTGAACTATTCCTAGGTATATTCGTTGAATGTTACATGGATGACTTGGTGGTTAAGTCCAGAAAGCACTCAGATCACCTTCCAGACCTTGAGATCGTCATCAACAAGCTTTGGCAGCATAACCTGAAGATGAATCCCTTGAAATGTACCATCGAGGTTACATTAGGGGAATTCCTTGGCCACGTCATACGCCATCGTGGCATCGAAGTCGACCCTAAAAAGACAAAGGAATTCCTTGTCCTACCACCCCCCAACAATCTCACTGAGTTGAGAGAATTCCAAGGGCACTTGTCCTACATCAGGCGATTCATAGCCTACCTGGAAAGCAAATGATTGCCCTTTAACAGGTTGATTAAGAAGAGGGTTATGTACCAATGAACATATGACAGTCAAGAGGCATTGGAAAGCCTAAAAAAGTATCTATTAATCCCACCAGTGCTTATGCCCCCGGTTGAAGGAATACATCTCATCCTATACATGACGTCCCTAGAGCGGTCACTGGGAGCCTTTCTTGCGTAGAAAAATGACGTCAGCAGTGAAAACAATTTCTATTACCTCAGGCAAACAATGAATGATGCTGAGACTCGATAGTCAAACATTGAGAAGAGTTGTCTGGCCTTTGTATTCACAGATCAAAAATTGTGACATTTTCTACAGCATCATGAAGTCCATTTGGTCTCTCATAGTAACCTGGTCATGTACATTCTCAGCCGCCTGATGCTGATCGGGTGCCTATCCCGATGGGCAGTCTTAATGCAACAGTTTGACATCCGGTTTGTTACTTAGAAGGTCATCAAAGTCAAGGCATTAGAAGATTCTCTAGCAGAGCTCCCATCAATAGAGACCGCCGCACCAGACGCAGAGAAACCTAATGAAGACATCATCTCAGTTCAAGAGGAGTTCCCTGCATGGGAAATGTACTTCGATGATGCTTCCCAAAGCCCAACTGGGAAGAGGATGGAATATCCCAAATTTAACAAGGTGGGTTTGGGGATAATACTCATGTCCCTAGAAAAGGAAGTCTTGTCATATTATTTCCTCCTGTCATAAGGATGTACATCAAGCCCTCATTGTAGGCCTGAAGCTCGCACTCCAAGAACAAGTACAGTACCTTAAGGTAAAAGGTGACTCGGAACTGATCATCAAGAAAGTGAATGGTGACTATGCTATTAAAAAAGAGGAGATAATTCCCCTATTGGACCATGACTGAGGGATAATGGCAGAATTCTCTACAAAACCAACATTAACCTATATTCCCCAGTCTTAGAATGCCCAGTCCGACGCATTAGCTAATGCGGCCATGGACCTAGCCGACCCAGACTAGGATGAAACAATTATCAGTATTTCTCATCATCTAATGGTCTCGCCGTTTGTTCAATCTAAGGCGGAAGAAATCAATGAAGTTAGTCATGTCCTTGAACCATATGCTCCGACCACTGGCTAGATGACCTCCAATGCACACTACCTTCAACAAGGAGAACATCTACCATATAGGGCTGAACGAGAGAAAATACGGAGAAGGGAAATCAACATTGTCTTATATAATGGCATGGGTCATCAAGAGGTCCTATACAAATGAGGCCTCAACATAATCCTCCACAGATGCATTGATGGAGAAGAAACTGATTTCGTCGTGACTGAGGTACATGTCAGAGTATATGGGGCACATCACCCAGGGTCCATTCTTTCCATTCAGGTTCGAATACTTGGGTACTATTATCCCACAATGGCACAATATTATTAGCGCTTTACCAAAAAATGCCACTCATGCCAGATTCAGGCCAACTTCATACACCAAACCTCGATGTTACTTCATCAGGCCATGTACTCCTGGACATTTCCCATCTGGGGAATGGACGTCATGGGACAATATCTTCCCGCCATAGCCAATCAGTTGAAGTATATCCTCACGGAAACCGACTTCTTTTACAAATGGACAGATGTTGTACCCCTTAAGGAAGTCGGTGCAAGAATAATTGTCAGCTTTGTGAAAACCAATATCATCACCAGATTTGGTGTCCCTTATACCATACTGACAGATAGCAGCACCAACTTCTGCTCTGCTTAATTGGAAAAAACTATACAATGAATTTTCTATCAAGGCTAACCACTCATCCCGCTACCACACAGTGGCCAATGGAGAGATATGGGATTTTAACACGACCTTATCCAACATTATCCAGAAAATGGTGGAAAAATACAAAAATTCATGGCTGGATAAACTCCTCCATGCATTGTGAGATTACGAAACCACATTCTGCACTGCTACTCTAGCCACTCCGTACTCATTAGTATATAGAACAGAAGCGGTTCTGCCCATTGAGCTCTAATTGACCCCTCTCCATGTTTCCATTTGTGATCAGTTATCCAACGATGTGCAATCAGAAAAGTGGTTAGGTGAATTGGAATAGCTAGACGAGAAAATGTTTCACACTTTGCACCATCTGGAAGTATACCAGAACCGGATTGCACGAGCCTTCAATAAAAAGGTTCATGTTCGGTCTTTCATGGAAGGAGAATTGGTGTTGGTCCTCCAGTACCAAATGATACCCGGAAAGAATCCTCCAATGCTGGAGACCAAGTGGGAGGGACCATATGTTATACACAAGTTCTACTCCAACGGAGCATATGCTCAGATCTCCATGGATGAGCAGTTCACCACCGCTCATACAAATGCGATATTCCTGAAGAAGTATTTCTCATAGAAAGCAAAAAGTAGTTATCAACCAAGCTGTAGGCCATTAAACTTCCAAGAACCCAAACATCCAAACACTATGACCTTAAACTAAGAGTATTTCATCCTCACCGGTATAACTGAATGCAATTATCGTCCGAGCTGCATGATGTTAAACTGCCAAGCACCCAAAAGTCCAAACATTATAACCTTAAACTAAGAGTATTTCTTCATCACCGAAATAACTGAAAGAACTTATCATCCAATATTGAGGACATTAAAATTCCAAGTACCCAACGGTCCAAACTCTATGACCTTAAACTGAGAGTATTTCATCCTCATCGGCCCAACTGAAAGCAGTTATTGTCTGAGCTGTTGGACGTTAAACTGCAAATCACCCAATGGTCCAAACTATATGGAATTATAATAATAGTATTTAATCCCCACCGGATGATGTTAAACTACACATAATTCAAAGAAAACCGTATTTCTTGATTCCTTCTCTCGTAGGATACGTAGCGACGCCAGGGTTACCTGGCCCAGCCATCCCCAAGTAAAAGTTAAAAATTCCCCTCCCCCTTGTGTATGGACCTGCCCTGCATAGGGTGTACTCCAAAGTGAACTACGTAAGACATTATTCCTACCCTCACAGGATACGTAGCGATTTCAGGATCCCCTATCCTGGCCCAGCCACTCCCAAATGGAATAAAAAAAATGTCCCCTTCCCCCGTGTACAAACCAATCCTACACGGGGTGTACTTCTTTCAGAGAACTACGAATGTCATGATTCCTGCCTTCACAGGATACATAGAGACACCAGGGTTTTCCATATTGGCCTAGAAATCCCCATATAAATGTTAAAAATTCCCCTTCTCCCCATGTGTACGGCCAGCCCTGCACGTGGTGTATTCCTCGTCCTTAACGCACGACGTTAAAC
Organism: Viscum album; assembly: GCA_963277665.1. NCBI lineage: Eukaryota > Viridiplantae > Streptophyta > Magnoliopsida > Santalales > Viscaceae > Viscum > Viscum album. The sequence continues at coordinate 142,188,710 of OY728138.1, read as the reverse complement.
TACACAGATAAGGATATAAAAGTTCCACTTTTCCCCTGTGTACGGACTAGACCTACACAAGGTGTTTTCTTTTCAGAGAACTATGTGAGGCTAGATTCCTACCATTGTGGGATACGTAGTGACGCCAGGGTCCCCCTTCCTGGCCCAGCCAGTCAGAAAAAATAATTCTCTCTCCCCCCATGTACGGACCAGACCTGCACGAGGTGTATTCTTCGTTCTCATCGCACGATGTTAAATTGCACGGACTTCAGAGAACTATGTGAGGATTAATTATTTCCCTCACGTGATACGTAGTGATGTCAGGGTCCCCCATTCTGGCCCATCCATTAAAAATGAATTCTCTCTCCCCCGTGTATGGACTAGACCTGCACGAGGTGTATTCTTCGTCCTCACCGCACGAATTTAAACTGCACGGACTTCAGAGAACTACGTGAGGCTTGATTTCGGCCCTCTCAGGATATGTAGTGATTCCAGGGTATCTCACACTGGCTCATCCATACCCAAATAAAAGTTAAAAATTTTATTTTCCCCCGTGTATGGACTAAACCTGCACAGTGTGTACCTCGTTCGGGGAACTACGTGTGGCTTGATTCCTTCCCTCGCATGATGCTTAGTGATGTTAGGGATTCCCATCCTGGCCCATCCATTCCCGAATGGCGATTTAAAAAATGAATGGGAAAATTTTCCTCTTCCCCCATGTATGGACTAGATCTACTTGGGGTGTATTTTTCATCCTCAGCGCACGACGTTAAAACAGCACGGACCTCGTCCTCACCACATGACGTTAAAACTCCACAGACTACCTCCTCATCGCATGACTTTAAAACTAGATGGACTTCTTCCTCACCAGATGATGTTAAAACTACACGGAATTCGTCGTGATCCACCCAAGATATATGGTTAAATGAGATTGAAATACTCCTTGCTCATTTGGATGAATCCCCTCAATACATCAGACTCCACGGCCCAGATAATTTTGGATCTTCATAACCATTCATGTTCATCAAAAGTAGAATGTTATAGACCCATGGAAACATTTGCATGACTATGCTTACCATTCCCTCGGTAGCTCTGCATATTGATAGCCCATCGACCGTCTACCAAAGGCATGATTTACTCATGCGATACTCTTCCTATCTCCATACGCTTACCGGTATCAGAGCCCCCATATCATATCTCCAGATCTAGAAATTTATGGCGCAGTGGTTTACAAGTTCGTCCCCTTTTTCACATCCAAATGTTTCTAGGGTATCCCTACCCGGTTAGCCTATGTATCCACTTGTGGTTCACAAGAAGACCTGCATCTACGAACATCAAGCAAGGGCTAGGATACTTTGATTCAACGGACAATTGCAGTGAAGATGTTTCTTTTATGCTCGGACCCCATTATCCCTACATGCTGATCTCTGTACTGTGAGAATTCTCGGATTTTCATAATCATTCATGGCCATTGGAAGTGGAACGTCACTGACCCGGGGAAACCTTTGCATGACTATGCATATCATGCCCTCAGTGGCTCTGCATATTGATAGCCCCTGGACCATCTACCAAAGGCAATATTTTCTTAGGCGATACTCCTCCTAGCTCCATACACTTACCGGCCTCAGATCCCCCACCCCACATCCCCTTATCCATAAAACCTCGGAGATACAGTTTAAAACCTTCATCCCCCACCCTGTTCAGAGTATATCTGAGCATTGTAACACAGTTATCCTTCGAGTGACTGCGACAACAGTCACACCACTGGTCCAAGCTCTATGATTTCTAAAATAGGAGTACTTCGTCCTTAATTCATGATGTTAAACTTCATGGAGTGAATGTAAACCACCACATGCAAGATAAATCAGCATAGGGAGCTCTCTAAGCTTTAACACCAACTAGGGATGAGTATGCCCGACATGTCAATATATTTTCTTACCACATGACAGACATCATGGCCCAGACAATCACGGATCCTTATAACCATTCACGGCCATCGGAAGTGGAATGTTATCGAACCATGGACACCTTTTCATGACTATTCATACCATGCCCTCAATAGCTCTGCATATTGATAGCCCCTGGCTCGTCTAACAAAGGCACGATTTCCCTAGGTGATACTCATCCTCTCTCCGTACGCTTACCAGCCTCAGAGCCCTCATATCATTTATCCTGATCCATGAAGCCCTATAACCATGATTTACACCAATCCACCCATCTCCATGTCTTGGGTATGCCGAGATGTTCAATCCCTGTTACATTCTAATCGAGGGCTATCTTTGTAGTTACGCCCTTGTAGCATGACGTTAAACTGCACATATCATCTTGTCTGCTGGGCATAAAGCTTCAAAGCCCAAGAATTAAACATCCAAGTAAATGCCTCCAACTACAATCATTTTCACTGGTTTAAAAATGCCCCATTCCTCACTGCATGACGTTAAAACTGCACAACATCTGCAAAAACGCCCCCCGTCCTTGCTGCATGATGTTAAACTTCACAACATCATTTAATAATTCTCCTTGTCTTTACTAAGTCACATTAAACTGTATGGAATCCATCCTTACCGCATGAAATTAATCTTCATGGTCATACCTATCAAGGGTTCAGTATGGAAAGAAGGCTTTTCACTATCCCTCAGTGCATGGGTCAGACCTACACAGACCACCATCTCACACTAGTGTGAGAAGGGATGAATTCACCCATTCTTAGGAAATTTATCCTAGATTTTTCTCCTGTATCCAAGAACCCTCTCCTCATATATAATACTCTGTACTCAGAAAAATCCAAACTCTCACAAACCACCCCTCGTGGTCCCGAATTTCAAACTTTCTTGAATTTTCCTGACTATCGGGGGAATGTAATCATTGACCTATGGACACCTTTGCATGACTATGCATACCATGCCCTCAGCAGCTCTACATATTGATCACCCCTGGCTCTTCTACCAAAGGCAATATTTTCTTAGGAAATGCTCCTCTTCGTATGCCTCTTGGATTCTGAGCCCCCATGTCCATCCCGGGATTCAGAAACCCTCTGAGATACAATTTACCATCCTCTTTCATGACCCTTCTTGAATATGGTGGAATGTCTCTAAAGAAATTATCGAGAACCAGGAGAAGCCGTTCTATTCTAAATAATGTCCCAGTAGCATGACTTTAAACTACGCTATGCTCCAACCATCCTTTATTATAGATAAATGCACAGGATAGGGACTTTGCTTCCATAATATTAATTAATACAAATGTTCTCAAACCCTTTCAGACGACAGACACCCTTTCTGAGGCACCCCGGGTGGTTTTCGTAACTCTCAAAGCCACCCATGGTGGTTTCCATAAGTCGAGAATCCACGAAGTCCTTACGCCAACAGAAATAGATATTCATTGACATAAGGAAAACTTTTCATTAATATGAATATCATTCCCTCAACAGCTCTTCATATTTATCTCCCCTAGCCCGTATACCAAAGGAATGATTTCTTTAGGCAATGCTCTTCATACCTCTTCATGCTGAAATGTCTCTCACGACTTGAGACATGCCTTGCATGTCATTCAAATCTAAAAAGGCTCCCCCTACATGCGTCTGAAGGATATCGGGACATATTTTAATCGACCAAACCTCGTTGGGCCCTCGCCCCACCATGTCTGGTCAAAGCTGTTCGATCTAAAACATCAGTAATGATAGTCTTGTCGGTGGGACTTTAAACCGCTCACAAAAAGAGGCGCAATGCATGTTTAGCCGAAACCTGAAAAGGGAGGCCTGAGCAAAAGTCGAGCCATACCCGCTAGGTCCACACCAAATTGGGCCAAGATAAATTAGGGTATTAAAAGAAAAGACAAAAAGTTTTTAGGTTTTTCCTAAAAAACCATAGCAATAGTCAAACTATGCTTGCTGGATCCCGTGGTCCAGGAAAAAGTTAGAGTTTATTTCAATTTTCCTGAATTATGATTAATTTTGATTCAGTGAGTTTTTATTTACATAAAAATTGTTCCGATAACATTGAGATTTTACAGACGGGAAAGATTGACAATGATTGTACTCTATTTGAACCAAAAGGGAGGATGTCCACAAACTGGGGACTCTCCCCCACAGCAACAATAATTGGGGGTAATCAAAACAGAGTGTACAAGAATGGATCTGATTGTCACAAAGGTTCCTGGATCTCTCTCTCTATCAGATCAGAAACCGTGCGATGGAGGTTGTTGCAAGTATGCTCCCACACGGCCCTCTCCCAGGCCTCAACCTCGGCTACTAAATGAGTGTGCCCCACTGTTTCTTGTAGATCTTTTATTCCTTTCCTGGTGGATTCAAGTTTACCAGTCAGAGCTGATAACTGATCCCTTAGCATTGGTGCCCATACTTCACATTCATGCAACTCGTTAAATAGGGCGACCACCTGATCTAGAGAGCTCGCCTCCTATGCTATCAGCTGATGGAGCTTTATCATGGCTTCCTCTAAGGATCGGGTCCCGCAATGAGAGGCAGCTAAGTGAGCAAGTTTGCGTTCATTTGTGGAAAATTTCTCATGGGCCATGACAACCTGGAAAGTGAAAAAATTAATCTTCCAATAGTCAAAGCCACCTGACCCCAAACCAAGGAAGAGTTGTCGGAGAGCTTCAGTTTTACTTGCCATCTCAGCTAGAGGAGTTTTGGTGACAATATCGCAAATTCGGGGCCTGGACCACATGCACACTTCTCGGTGGTCTGCTGTGAAACAAGGATCTTTGGTATCCTTGCTAGATAGCACAGGAACGAAGTCTAGCTTTGCGATCAGCACAGACATGTGCTTGCTAGAATATTGTTCTGAAGATGGAAGGTCTGAAGCTTCTAACCCCGGTTCGGGCTTGGGAATCAAGTTTCTATGTACGGTATTGGCTAGAAAAACGTTAGGAATTGTCTCACTGGGACCCGAAGCAATAGGTTCATCCTCATACACATCCAAGAGGGTTGGATCCATCTAAACATTGGCCGTAGGGGGGCTGGGAGAGGAAAATCCCCTGATTCTCTTTGACCGATGTTCCATCAGTCGGTCCTCCCTCAAGGCAGTTGAGGAAGGTGCGGTAGGAACAACATCCACAATGGCTCTGGATTTGGGAACCTGCAGGACGACCTTCCCAAGGATCTCATAGGGATAATGTTTTACCCACATTCTTGCATACTCCAAGGATAGGATGGTAGCCACTCCTATGCCAGGAAAGGGAATGCTTATGTTAGATCCCTCCTGTATCATCATCAACCACCATTGATAGAGAGTGGCCGGGTGCAGTCCTCAAGCTTGAGGAGGGGGAAGGGAAAATTGGAATTGTATACAGGAAAACTGGTGGGAAAAATGATGGGGGGCATACAAATCGCACAGCGAAACCTCGTCAATCCGCACGGACATAAACCAATCCTGATGTAAAATTATGTAAGAACACTCCTCCATGACCCGTTGAGGTTGTCAACCACAACGCCAGAAGGTTTGGGGTAGGGAGTGAATGAAAACTGAGGGAAGTCAATCAGAATCGTGATAAATTCATTAGAACTGAGGCACTCTATGTGAACCCCATCTATATCGAGCAAGGTATGCTGAAACGTAGGAAGAGGAATAACAATGTTATGAAAATACTCATAACAGTAGCAATGATTCACTATCCAGTCATATAAGAATTGAAATGGCCCACTCAGATGGTAGGTTGGCCCACCCTCCTACATGTGGCCTAGTAGTTCGTAAATACGAACCAAAGTGGGCACGACCAAATTCACCAGGCGGCGCTCTACCAACTCAACTTCCATCATCAAGGTGCAAGCCCCAACGCCTGGGTAGATATACCAAGAAAGAAAATATCCACCCACTCAAAAACATAGCAAACAGACCTGCCAACCTGAGAATATGCGTCACACCAAGGCGCACCTCGTAACCCCATGAAAGATAGTCACTCGCATCTAGAACCACAAAGTAGGAACCTGGGATGGTTCGTGACTGTGGAGAAGGATAAGTCCTGGGGAAATTGATCTTTGGCACAGGACCTGTGGTGCTCAGAAATAACCCTATCTAGGTGCTATAGTGAATAAGAGAGCGGGAACACAAGGCATGACCCAGTGGCTGCTCCAACATAACCAGAAGATATCTTTCCAACAAAGGCACTTGATCGATATCATCCCATGCATCAGGTGTGGGCAGAAACTCGTCATACATCTCACCAATGATCGTAATCCCTTCCAATTGGTAGATGTCCCATAAACTAATGCCAACTTTACCATGGTCAAGGTGGGAAGAATTAGTTCTTGGTCACCAGTGATAGAGCAGGTCAGGCAGGATCAAAGATGGTTGGTAGAAAACAAACTGGGAGGCCCACACTGCGGAGTACAGATTGACTGCTTCTAGTGACTTGAGATATTCCCAGTAATGATGGTGGACCCAGAAGGCCCAGGCCCAGTCATTCGAGTAAAGCCCACCAGACCAAGGATCCCACATAGGAATCCACCCCTGCGTTAGGGTACACTCGATCAAGGTTGGCTATCAAGGGGTAACTCTTGAGGATAAGTTCTTGAGAGAATTCTTGTGTGTGATGATAGCTTTGGGTCTATAAATAGCCTCTCAAAATGAATGTGTCTTTCATATTAGGAAAAATTATTATCTCCCCTGATTGGGAGAGGTTTTCCTGAATTCATTTCTACAATGCATCCAAGCTATGTGACGAAAGAACTGAAAAGGTAGGGGGATAGGGATGTCCTCTTGAAGACAGAAGCCATAAAGCGTAAGTCAATTTGATAGTGGATAACCCAAGATCTCAAGAGAAATCATGTCCTTCAAGACACCATTGCAGGGGATTATGGACCGACTAGGGTCCTCTTTGATGCTCTCTGCTCTGCGAATCATAACTAGATGTCTACATGAACCGATTGGGAGAGGCTCAGTAGCAGGCCTTGCTGTAGGACGAGGGGGAACCATATTTTTTCCCTGCATAATAAAACCAACCAAATGGTTAGTTTGGAATAATAAAATCTAGACAAAAATACCAAGCATATGGCAAAGGATTCCAGGAGCCTTCATGACAAGGTCCTCAAGCAGGCCTCAAATTGTGGTTCATGATGACTGTATCCCGCGAACCAACCCTACATAGAAAAGGTCCACGGTGCTCTGGCCCGCGGAGCGTTGGCTAGAAAATCGCCAACTATGTTGCTCTGCAGAATCTCAATCCCAGATTTAAATAATTAGGTTCGGAAGACTTAATAAGATTTCAATGTCTGGAAGGTTTCAGACCACGGTCCATCAAATTTATGGAGCGAGTTCCTACGCAGCCCGTCGTGACTTAATTAATAATTAGTTAAAATTGTTTGTTCACGAATGGGAAATTGGTCCACGGGTGTCTGCAACTCCGAATGAGGAATGGTTCGTGGAAGTGGCAGATGGTTCGCGGACGAGGAGTTTTGCTAAGGAACAAGCACATGGAGACAAAAAATCTAGAGAGCCCGGGCATTGTGAAGAATCCAGTAAAAGACAAAGGATGGGCCCCCATATTTATAGGAGTGCTTCCCTTCTGGGTCCACTCCCCTACAGTAAACCATCCATGTTTCAAGACCTCTCTACATCGGAATGGCCTCCTCTTCGTTCTGATCAGACGCCATTTCAATGGGGGGAAATTGTAAGGTCCTAAAAAATATGAAAAGGAGAATAAGAATCCCCTTTAATACAAGGTATAATCTACCCAATTTCCCCCCAAATGAATTGGGGAATTGTGTGGAGAATACTCAAAGGATGGCACAAGAAGAATGGGTCTGCATACCAGTCCAATGATAATGGTACGCGGCTGGTTCCATGAATTACCCCAACTCCGCGGACCACTGTCATTCGCGGAATGGAGGGGGAGATCCTCCACAGGCAAAAAGTAGGATGAGCGCCAAGCTGGTCCACTGTCACGAACCAAACCAGCCACGGACCACGTCAACCGGCCCATGCTGCATCAACTGTCATTCGCGGAATAGAGGTGTAACCTTGCACGGCCGTGAAGCACTTCCCGAGCTACTTTGGTTCGCGTGGGAGGTGCGTTCAATACCCCTACGAGTTGTGGAATGACCAAGTCATCCGTAACCCAGGTTTCTGATCATGGGCCTCTACAACAGCTGCTGGATGACCAAAAATACATATCTTTCCCCACTTTATAAAAGGATATCGAGGGGGAATAAGAATAGGAGGAGGAAATAGAAGGAAAAAGGAGGTGGAAAAAGGATGAGGATAAATTTAGGGAGATCGATCAGATTCAGGTGGAGGAATTTTAAAGGAAGGAGCTTAGGATTTCGCAAACAACAAAGTTCCAGTTCGCGAACCAGAATAGGTATAATATTGGAAACAAATTAATAAGGAACCAAAAACGCATAACAACTTGGTAAACTGCGAACTTAAAATAACAAAGAAAAGAAGAACACGAACCATGGAACCTCCACGGATGCAACCCCCTGTGGACCATGGAGATTATGCCCCTTTTTCGATACGTTGCACCACGTAGCACCCTCTTATACTGGTGAAGCCCTGACCGATGAACCCCGGACTGGTGTCACCCTCGGCCACTACTGCTCGCATGGACCCCTCCGCGTACCAACCTGGTATATGGGCCGAACTCAAAGCCGCGAACCTCACTAGTTCGTGGGATGACCACCAGTCCACAGACCACCCTGGATCGTGGACGACTTCTCCAGCCATGTAGAACCTCCCTACACGATGGGAGCCATCACTCATACAACTGTGTGGCCTGCTAGATCCTTCGTTGTTCCCATTCCCCGAGCCAGATAAAATCCTTCCAATCTGGCCTGATCCTCCGCACCCCCTCATTGGCCCATTCATCGGCCCTGAGCCGAGGCCTCCACCAGAGCCACCGTACCCATGTGATGTAACCTTCAGGCGCATCAGATCACCATTTTGAGTTCATACACCCATGGTAAGCGAGGGAGAAGGGGTTGCTCCATCCCTTGAGTGGATTCTCGAAGCATTCCTGGGTTCACAGTCCCACGGTAATGCGGAGTCCGAGCCCGAGAGTCCCCTTTCTGAACCTCCACTTGATAGGACTGGGGCACGTCTCCCCTCCCCAGGGCGTGGCGGACTACACATCAGAAGGAAGCCCCCATGCACCTCCGTACTTCCCCACGACCATGGCCTTGGAAGGGTGTAGTGGGGAAGGGTGCTGCTCTTTTCCTCTTTGGGGCCATGTCCCTCTCCCACTGCAGTTTGTCTCCATGGGCATCCATCTCAGAGTAAGCCCCGACTTTTTGGGCTACCCACATATGTAAACCCCACTCCACTTCCCACGGAAAAACCTTTCGTGACATGATCGTATAGTCTCTGCTTCCTCTTGTTTCTCACATCAAGCAAAACTCATGTGTTCTTAGAGTAATAATTGACTATGGAATCCTCTCATGGGACTCCTCAGAGTGTAAGCCATAATCCATTACCCTTGGCTGCCTCAGAGTGTAATCCCCCCTCCCATCCGAACTACGTGGACATTGATTCCCCACCACAGGGATACATAGAAAGCCTCCAAGAGGTTGAATCCCTATCACCATCATACCTCTGGGTCCACATTCATGTCGGTTATTTGAAAATCCCATTCGAACTACGTGGACTTCGATCCCTGACTTCTAGGCAGGGTACGTAGGATGCCTCCCCGAGGTTCAATCCCATCAACCGGTCGATCCGACTATCTTCACATTGGTTCACCGCACCAACCTAGGCAGCCTGGAGTGTAATACTCATACCAAACCGAACTACGTGGATTCAGATTCTTCTCATGAGGATACGTAGGAAGCCCATATCATGGGTTCACTCCAAATGCGCAAGTCATTATTTGTCCCCCCTGGATGACAATAAACTCCAGAGTGACTCGTTATGAGGATTTAAACTACTGTCATCTCAGTGAGTCCAGACTCCTCGGGGTCATTAATCCAACGAGGGATGGTAAATCTCAGGCATAAATGATTCTGAACCCCTGCATCCAGCTGACCATTGCCAACCAAGAGTAATCTGTGGATGCTATGATTGGGTAGAAACCAAATATTCGTGAACATATAAATACTTCTTAAATCTATAAGAGAGTCCCGGAATAGGAAATAATTCCCCCCAAAAGAGTGCGATGAGCCTGATTTTCAATCCCCTTGACCAATGTGAGTTCATAATCATCACTGGTCAAGCCAGCCAGCGAAACGCCTGCCTTTGGAAAGCGGGTCCACATATTGCTGGATATGGAACCATTGAGCGTTTTGAGGTGAAAATGGTGCACCTGATATGAGTGGTTAAGCAGAACCCAATCTTCTCTAATCATCCATCAGGTAGCGCACGTTTCACCCCCAATACACCGTCTTGCGCTGCGAGACAATATGCATGAATGATATTTACATTTTCATGTCATATTGAAAGGGATGTAAATAATATATATATATATGAATATAAGTATTTATACGACAATTATAGTAGACTTATTATATCTTATATATAAAATAATTTCTCTACACCCATATTTCATGCTTTCTATGTAATGTACGAACGAATCACATCATTTTGGGGAGGTGATAGTCCACACATACATAAATAAGTTTATAATGTTTACAAAAAAATTAAATGAATGATGTTATGTGTTATAAAATAATAATAAAAAAATAAATATATAATAAATATCATATAAACTATATAAAAACATTGTTCCTATAATAATACCCAACAATGATAGGTGCTAAAGGGAAAAACGAACAACGTTATTTCAAGAGGCGATATTCCACTGTACACAAGAATGATATGTTTGATACAAATTAGATGGATGTGTGTGTAAGTGTATGTAAACATATTGAATAAGTAAAAATAATAATATTTAGAATACTTGGGTTATTATATAATCATGTATTATAAATATTTTATGGGGTTTAGAATAAAAATAAAATAAAACAGTATGTGGAAGGATGTCGCCACTTCTTTGAGTAACTCAAATTTCCCTACATGAATTAGATTCCTTGGTTGAATATATTACCATTGTGAGACATATATATTTATTGGATAGATTTTGGTATATAATTTTGGATTATTTTTTATGATACAATGTGTTCTGAGATGTGTAAGGAATTTAAGGATATGAGGTCCCCTTTATAGAGGATGATGAGTTCCATTCGGTTAAATATAAAAAGGAAAAAACTATAGAGAGGTATACATTTCCTCCGGTGCATCCACTAATAGTATAAATTAGACAAATTATGCTAATTTATCAAAATATTTCCTTCTAATTTCAGTTTTACATGTGTATTCTTAATTTTTCCTTTTAATATTAGTTTTTAACAATTAATTAATCTTGTTTTTTAATCATAGTAAAAAAATTTAACTTCTATCATTAATTTATGGGTAAAAAACTAATTTTACCTTATTATAAATTTAAAATTATCATTATTACAGATAATTAATTCATTTTTTCAAATTTTAATCACATAAGTGTTATAAATTCAATTATATTTTATCTTGATGTTGGGAAGACAAAAAGGGCTTTTAAAGTGAAAATGTTCAAAAGTTTGTTTAGTTTTTATATCTAATTTAAAATAAAATTGTATCCCCTAAATTAAGTTAGATTAAATGATATATAAATTATCTAATTATACATAAAACTAATTAAAAAAATTATTTATCTATATAATATGTTATACAAAATGGTAATTTTGAATTGAAATTTAGTATTTTCACTCTCTATCAAAAAAATAAAAGAAACATCTATGAAAAATACAAATAATTATCCTAAGGTAAATTTTGATAATATAATTAAAAAAATATTGTTTTTATCACATAAATAATAAAAAAGATTAATAAATTAAATTTTAAATGGATCATATATTAAAAGGGGATAAAATTAATTTTTATAAATATACACCTTTTTAATAAAAAACGTTATTAATACTTATGTTATTCCAATAAAATATATTGGATGAGTATAAATATATTGATTGAATATATAATGTATAATTTTTTGAAAAACAACCCTAGAAAGTTTTTTGTTTAATTATTTGTTACAATTGTGTTTCTAAATTGAAAATAGTTTTCTTGGGGAAGTAATATCATTATCCTAAAATAGTTATTAGTATTAATTATAATTTATTGATAACCAAAGTATTAATTTTACAAACATGAGTAAATAATATTTTCATAATTTAGATAATATTATTGTATATTCAAATCAAATGTCTAGGTGGTAGATATAATAATATTTTAATAAAATTATTAATAGTATATTGTAGTTCAATAAAGGTAAAATTTATGTATAGTGAAACCCATAAATGAGAAATAATATTATTTTTAACATAATCCAAACAATGTGTTTCTTATATTATAAGATAATGAATGTGTTTTAAGTGGTGCATGATTATTTAGGGGATGTGTATAATGTAAGAGAAACATAGTTCTTTTGTTTAAAAAAGATAAATTCATAGTTTTGTGAAATAAAAAATGTCAAAGGATTAAATTTATCCAAAAAAGAACCCACAAAATCTTAGGGTGTTACAAAATACCATCTGTAAAATTAATTTCATCCTAAAAATTAATTTTGTTTTTCAATGTATCAACACTTCAATGTTCCATACATAGTAACCCACATAAAAACAATAAATAAAAAAACACACATTAAGATGAGGAATTTGGAAATGTAATGGTTACCCAATGTAACTCATATCATGGTGTCCACACATGAGAACAGAGGTGGAAAGTGAAATCATTGACATGAAAGAAAAATCCAACTATCATGTTTTGATGGAGGGTGATAGATATCCTGGTTAAGAGAAAATTAATAATAAAAAATATATAACCCGAATTGGATAGACTAATTTCATTCATATTGTCAAAAATGATTATAATAAGACCCCATTTTATTTCAAGAAAATTTTTCTAATGTTGAATAATTTCTATGAGAAGATATACTTACAAGATTTTAGGAAAAACTAACCATTTTTTGTTCCTTGACTAATTTCAACTTCCTCATTTATTCCAGGAAATGATGGCAAAATTTTTATTCTTGAAGCATTTACACGTCATGAGATCCAAAATTAGAATGATATGTCATTTCATTTGTCATTATCACAAAAATTTGAATACCAAAAGTAATCATATATGTATATATCTTAATATAGAAAAAATATACATTAATATATAATAACACATCTTATGTTTAAAATGAACCATTCAATTAATGGTTATCATTAGAAACCTTAGGAAATATATTCCATCCTTCATTTCTTAAATAAGTCCATATCCTGAAATAGAAACATTTTTATTAGCGTCTTAGGTTTATCCTTGAACTAATATAATATTACATGTGATTTTATGGTTTCAAAATGCATTTATAGGAAGATGATTACATGAAACTCCAATGGAGGATGAACAATATTATTTTCATAGGGCATATTAATACCAAATCAAACATGAACATCCCAACTATGGGGAGAGTCTAAACTAATTATGATGATTCACATCATACATTAGGATTTCATAAAAATTTCATTTTTATTTTTTCCTATGTGGTTGTTGTTTCCAGATATCCATATTAGCACTTTGGTTAGGGAAATAATTCTCATAATGCCCAATGTCCTTGAAATTGAAACACAAGAGTGTGTGTGGTATATTAGTTATCGTCATCTTCACTTCCATCATTATAACTGCACCACTAATCAGATTTTAGCATTCAATGATTTTGTGACATTACCCTTCTAATTAAAATCACATCATAGTTCTATTTTAGAAATTCCCATGATGCTTCTTACCACATTACTTTCTCATAGATGTTTGGAATTTCTTTCCAAAAATTGTTTTTTCATGAGACACCACCATCCTTTTCTTATCTAAACCATAAGAATGGTGGGAATATCTAATTTTCATTTATACATTCATTTCATTTATAAAAAATTATTCACAATGACTAAAGTCTCTTATAAACATGTCATTTCATTGTTTTGGTTCCAGTGCACTAATGAATCGATGAATACCTCTTTTAATGATGGTGATTGAACTGGAAGTGTACTTTGAATTTATTTTAAAATTAGCTTCATAAGGACCAATATAATCATATTATTTTTTATTTCACATATGGAATTACTTCTCTATATATTATGTATTAGAATACATGTGAACTAATTTCTAGAAAATATCCCCATAAACACTTCCAATTCATTTATTGAATTTATTATTTTTACACGGCATGTGAACTATTTAATTTAAAATCTATATTTATTGGTACTAATCATTTTCTTAATGACTCGTGGATCAGTGGATATGAGAATAGTTGGTTGACATTGCCTCATGAAAGGCTCAATATAATGTTATTTCTTTATTTTACTATTTTGAGTTTTAACATGATTCATATGTTGGGAATATTGTTGGAGGACATAAAAAATAATTTTAATTCTAGATCCTATGTCATTTGATTTCTCTGTAGGAAAATAATATTCACTATCTATTTCATTCAATAATGAAATGATTCCTTAATTTTCCATCTAATGAATAAAAATAGAAAGTATAGAGTGACGGTCTGTAATCATAAAATTTTCCATCATAATAATGATAAATTATATATATGATATCAAAATCATGAAAAATAATACTTTTATATATAGATAATTATTCTTATCATTAGATATATCCATACGCATATCCATAGAAATATCCCACGGGTTTCTCAGTAATGTTTTCTAACCCTAGTTTTCGACAGATGAATAAACCATTCATTCGATACCTATTATTATGACCCATGCATAACATACATGGAAAATGCATCATTATAGATGAAATACCTTCAATCACCTATGGAATGGGAATGTAATAAATTTTCAAACTCAGATGCTTAGTATGGTTAAACAAGCGAGACATGTAAGAATCACATGAGCTTAAGGGTATGATAACACCTTCATAACATTAGATGATCATTACCTACTTTTCAAAGATCTTAATTGTTAGTCATTTCATAAATATTTTTAGTTCATAATACATGAATCATAACAGTGATTATTCATTATAAATCAATCATGAACCATAATATCATGTCAAATAAGTGTGAAAAATTATAAATATAGAAAACTCTTTCACGTGTTATGTTTAACTTCCAAGATCAACAACATAGTGGATTATTATACACCAATATCATATTTTTGTATTAGTACACACCAATTTTCAAAAGATGATATGTAAACGCATATTTCCCATAGTGGATCAGGATACACCTATTTCCCATTTTGCATCAGAACACACCGGTTATCCATTGTGTATTAAGAATGTTGACTTTTTCAGTATATTTATGGGAAATGATATAAATATGTACCAATTTCATTTTAGGGATACACAGGCCCCACCCATCTCAAAACATCATACATACATGTGAATGAAGATCATAAAAAATTATATCGTAACCCATGAAATGATATGGGTATCAAAAATGAATAATCAAATAATAACCCTTTTAAAATACATAGGATTAAAAATAACTAAACAAAATCTTAAGCAGTGAACATAAGTAGGATTCATAAGCATATATACCATTATTGTAAAGTCGATTTCATAAACATAAACACATGAAACCAAAATTGTTTTAATAAATATATAACCTCTAAAATATGAATTCATTTCATAAAAATAATGACATCAAAACCAAAACCATTCATAGAAATAATAAGAATGGAACCATTGGATAATTCCCATAAAAAGGAACGAATAATACAGATAGATATCATAGTAGATAGGAAATAATTTTTTAATATATTTGTAGATAATTTCATGAGTAAAATATCATTTCTTATATAAAAAATAATACTTTTCAAAACATAAATCTTTTTTAAAATAATTTTTATAGAAATTACCATTGAATACCTTTACAAGAATATTAAAAAATTTTAAAACCCATTTTGCAAACAAATAAATCATTTTAATAAAAATTAGAACAATTTCATTAAAATTTTAAAAATGGAAACATTTTTTAAACATTTTTCCATGAATTCATATATGTAAATAATGAATATATTTTGAAAATCATTTTCCATGAAAACATATAATGGAATTGAGAAAATAAACTGTAAAATATATTACTTAAAAAAATACATTATAATGATAATGATTTTTTCTGAAATCTATTTCATTGAAAATTATTTTTGAAAAAAATATAACACTATAAAAACATGGTTTGGAAAGAACATAGATTTCCGATTGAAGGTAGAAATACAGTAATATTTTCATCAAAAAATGCTTAATTATCTTAAGTACCAAATAGTGTGAATATTTTGCCATTTAATAGATTTACAATGAATAACTAGAGGGGAAGAAAAATTCATTATAGATAATTAGATATTGATAATATCATTCCATTAATGGAATCATAATCATACTAATATTGATAAATGATTATACTGTTGAAATAAAATCATACAAATTTGGTTTCTTTTAATCATAATCATCATGAGAGAATAATATGGAATGAAATTTATAATATCATGAAATGATAATATTCATGACATAACATTTCCAATGTAATTAATATTTAAATTCCCATATATTTGTGTTAAATAAACATATTATACATCAATAGGTGGTATAAAAACCATATATATGATAAAGGAGATAAAAATGGCTTGTGTATCGATGAAAATAAATGTTAAAGGAGAAAACACTTACTATAGGAGTAACAATACAATCGTGATCCCCATGAAATATTAACATCAAATAAATAATTTAGAATCAAAAAATAATGTAAATAAATGATATCACATGTCATTATATAGTATATGAACCACATAAAATAATCTAGTGGTGAATATGGCATGTATCTCATAAAAATAAAATGTGAGATGAAATTTCATTACCTTAAGTATTGAGTTTCTTTATACACATTTAAATAGCACGTATAATAAATATAAATTTATTATATATCTATAAAACCCATATTTCAATATATAATATCATATATGATTAACTTATGACATTATATCATAGATTTATTAATAGTTCCATGATATGGCATCTTTTAGGGTAATAACCACTATGCTTATCATACATGTTTTGAATTTACATTTGTGATACTCTTATGTAGATCATGATTAAATTATTTAAAAATGTAAAAAGTTGTTTATATATAATATTTATTCTGTATATTAATATTTAAAATAATATTTATATATTTATATGAAATTGAATACATCGTTCATCAAGATATTATGACGTATATACATATGAACATTATTTTTATTTTCTATTAATTTTTAAAGGAATTTAAATCATATATATATAATATTATTACATTATAATTATTATTCCATATATATAATTTAATATCTCTAATATTATCCATACTAAATTTCATGAAATCTGTGAACTAATCACATTTATTTGAGGAGGTGGTAGCCCAAACATCCACAAACGAAGTTATCATATTTACAA
Organism: Viscum album; assembly: GCA_963277665.1. Taxonomy (NCBI): domain Eukaryota; kingdom Viridiplantae; phylum Streptophyta; class Magnoliopsida; order Santalales; family Viscaceae; genus Viscum; species Viscum album. The sequence continues at coordinate 142,171,323 of OY728138.1, read as the reverse complement.
AAAATAGAGGGAATGAATAAATGTGTATCTAATAATTAAAATAGTAATAAATTAATAATATATGTTGTATATTTAATATAATAATAGATTTTATATAATATTCTGAAATATGATAAGTGGTAAAGGAAAAAAACGAACATCATCATTTTGTGAGGTGGTAGTTCACAGTACACAATAATAATATGTCCAATAAAAATTCGATGAAAGTGTGAAATTGTAGGTAAAATAATAGAATTATAAAACAGTAGTTTATTTATGATACTGATTTTATTATATAATAATGTAAATATAAGTGTTCAGGGGCTGGAGAATAAATATAAAATAAAAGATCTTGTGGAAGGATGTTATATCTTCCTTGAGTAACTCTTTAAGGGTTTCGCCGAAGGGAATACTTTGATGGATTTTTTCCCATCATGGATATAATATTATTATATTTAGGATATTGGGGTACTATTTTTCCCGGTTTTGAATGAGAAAATGTGTCTTTATAGGTGTAACGATATAAAAAGTTTGAGTTCCCTTTTATATAGGAGGAGTGGCATTCTTTTAAATTTATAATTAAAAAATTATTATGAGGTATCTCATATATAATATTCCACATATAAATATAAAAATTAAGAAAAATATAAGAATTAGTAAAAAAAATATCCATATAATAGATTTTGGACATGTTTTTAGGTCATTTTACTTCTTCTTATCAATGTTTAACCATTAAGTAATATTGTTTTACATCAATCACAATAATTAATATTAATTACTTGTAGAATTTTGTTTTAAATAATTTAAAAATATAATACATTATAAATTATTATATGTTCAAATTAATATTCTATTATTCCAAAATATAATATCAAAATTTGTTGAAATTAATTTAATGTTAATCTTATAAAGGGGAAGAAAATGTGGGTTTTGGAAATAAAAATGATAAAAACATAGATACGTTTTTATATATAAAATTAATGGAAAAAATTTTAAAACAATGTAAATGGGTTTCAAAGGTATATAATTTATCTAATTATATTTTTATTTTTTAAATATATTTAATTATAAAATTAAATTATTAAAAAATATGGTTTTGAATTAAAAATAATTCTAATTTACTATTCATAAAAAAATAAACCTTCCTAGAAGAATATAAAAAAATTATACAAAATTAAATTTTGGTATTCCACTTTATGAAATGATGTTTATTTCTTCAAATAAAAAATATATAATTTTCAAATATTATATTTAAAATGGGGTTTCCATAAAAAGTGATAAAATTAATATTTAGAAATATATATAATTTATTTCATAAAATTTGATTTATTCTTATGAAATTCCTATAAACTATATTTAATTAGTGTAAATAATATGTATTGAATATATAATGTATAAATTGTATTTTAAATAATTATAAAAATTGGGTATTTCAATTTATTTGGATAATATTGTGTTTGTGCATTTAGAAAACGTTTCTTATAAAAGGAATTAGTTTATCTTAAAATATTTCTTTATATAATTTCTAACTAATTAATAACCAAAGTTTTTGTTTTATAAACATTTTTATGTAATATTTTCTTAATTTTCTTAATTTTATTCATAACATTTTTTATAATCGATTGGGTGTAGATATAATAATATTTTAATAATATTATTATATGTATTTTCTAGTTCAGTATAAACTGATTTACGTATATTGAAATATATATAAGAGACTTGATTTTTTTTGCAACACAAGTTAATCCGACTATTTAATGTACTGCATGATAATTCTGTTGTTGCGGGTATGACAATAATATTATGGTGTTGCATATAACACAATCCAATCATAGTGATTTCGTAAAACAACATATATATTAAGTTTTGTGTGAAATTAAAAATATCATAATATTAAATTAATTCCAAAAAATTAAAACATCTATTGATATTACATGGAATGTAGTCCTGGAGTATATTGGCCTGAACCTGACTAGAAACCTAGACACAAGTACAGTCGGGGCACACTGCTCAACCACAGGAGGCTAAGACACACCATGTAGTAAACATACACACCATGTAATACTATATAGAATGTGATCCATGTATTGGAATGTATATTTCATAGTCTCTATGTGAGGATACAAACCTTGTGGACCTCTTTACATTCTGTGTACTTCATTCAACAAGTAGTACCTCTCATTTCACTTTATTTTAAACATGGAATTTTCTCCCGAAATTAACATATCCATATTGTTATTCTTGGTATGATTGGATTGTGTCATATTAAAATATTTATAGATAATATGTAATATTTTTTAGTGTTATTAATATTTAGAATATGATTTATGAATTTAATCATTCAATATCAATAGATAGATGTTGGGATTGGAAAACCCCCTATAATATCAGGGTGTGCATCCCCCATACACATATATCTACTATGTGGAACCTCGTAATGGAATAGGGGGTGAGACATCAATCTACTGAGTGCTACTTGAATAATATAATAAAAAATGGGTGCAATATCTATTGAGTTTCATCCCATAATTGGTTAGGGGGTGATACATCTATCTACTGAGGGGTACCCCCGTATATACTAGGGAGTGGGTCCTCTATCTGAAAATTGGTTCCCCATTTATAGACTAGGGTGTGGGTCATATATCATCAAAGTGGTACCCCCGGACATAGTAGGTAGTTGGTACACTATATATAATTTGGTATCTCCAGATATACTATGTTGTCTTTCCGTTATCTACTGAGTGGTACCCCCTAAGGGACTAGGGAGACATCCATGTACGTACTATGTGGTACCCCATTACAAAATAGGGCATGGGTCTTAAACCATTTAGGTGGTACCCCCATGACACACTAGTGTGTGGGTCCTATTCTTATATATCCCCCACATTAATTTTACGTGTAGTGTAGAGTTCAGGGTCATATATATGGTTACATCTTTAGATAGACACACAAGATATTAGAAATCCATTATTTAACTTTGTAATTGATGGTAAATGCATCGTCATTGTCTGGATAGTAATATGGAGACCGCCTTCCTCACTTACATGGGATTATTCTATGACCATTTATCTATATGACCACTTTCTTTTGGGTTTCACATCCTACATTTATTATAATGATTTGTAAAATTTTATTGTTCACCAATTTACCAACTCTAGATTATGTGTCATTGTACTAGCTATATAAATATACTCACCCCAATATTGTATTTACTAATAGATGTCATTTATAATGTAGAATATAGAATGGTTAGTGGTAATATTATAGGATTATAAGGATACATATGGGTGCATTTAACTGCATATGGTGGTTGGGGAATAGAGATATGGATATTGGCTATCTCGGAATTTCATTTTCACATGTTGTCATGTTAGGACATCTTTGTTGGGTGTGAAAGTATTCATCCCCATTCATTTTGATTTTATCTATCACAATTTTTTTTATTCCCTAGAGGATATCACAAGCAAGGTTATTACCCTAAATGTTATTTTCATCTGTAATTATTTCTATATATTTCTTCACAGAGATGGTTCAATGAGTGGTTATGGGGACATAAATTAAATTATTAATATAATTTTTATCTCTCCTCAGTTATTTTATCTATGAATTGGACTATAGTGTAGGTATTGGTGTAGTTATTTCTCAGCCTTTCAGCAACTTGGAGAGCCTTAGTGGGTTATTTAGTGAAAAATTGGTATCAGATGTGGTTTGATCGCACAATGGTGTTTTGAATTTTTTTTACATGTGAGGTTTTTAAGAATTTGGTGAAATAATGTAAAGTGTCTTGAGTATGACTTTTAGGCCAGGGAACCCAGTGTTGTTGAGACAGACAATATATCCATTCAACTCAAATCTAACTACCTTCTTGTTGAACCAGTATTCCAAGACACTAATCTCATGGAACACTAGTACATGCACCATATATGATTTATTTTTTTGACCATCCTTCTAAATTATTATCCACACACACACACACACATATATATATATATACTCATCTATCCATGGTACATCTTGATTAATTTTCACGATTGCTCAGAAATGATTGAAATATATATTACCACATCTAAATCTTGACTATAATCGTATGAGTGTCAAGGTCGTCGATCATGGGATATCTCATCATATATTTCTTTTTGATGGGAAGGTAGTACAACTCTCACCTTTTCATTAGAATATTGTACTAGAGGAGATGGATGAGGTTGAAAATAAGCATTGAACTCCCTATGTGTTAACGAAATAGGGACCACATTGGTTCTTCACTAATCAAGATACCCTGACATTAGAGTATTATATTGAGTTAGTCAACTAAGAAGTCAATAATGGGATAATACCAATTGATTAGATAGTTTAACAAGAAGTTAGATGATTTTACAGAGAATCTAAAAACCGGTGGATTCAGGTCCCACAAATACATGATGAGCCGAAAATATTGTTTCCCTACATCTAGTATCTATTTTGTGAGGAGTAATACCATCATTCTTATAATATATTTGGTTTTAGGATAATATATACCTACATCTGGATGGGATGATAGTTTATTTGTATGCTTCATGGTTCAATGAACATATATGTTACTCTCTCAAATGGATTTGTGACTATTACGTATAAAAGTAAACGATTCAAGAGGGTCACCACTTAGATATATGTTTCAATATTGTTTATTTATTAATTCCTACATATTTCTGAGTTATAAAGTTTACGGTGGGGATAGATAACAAAATATATTAGGTACACCATGATGCTACATCCGGTAATTAATTCTATGAGGAATAATCTTCTACAATAACTATCAGGCACCAGTTAGAATGGTCCTGGAATAAGTGATATCCTCATGGATGGACTCAAGAACATAGTCATGTGTCATAGGTATATCAATGATGAAACATTAGACATTTATATTGTATATTCTTTGAATTTTACATTCGAGGTCCTGTAGAATGTGATTTACTATCATGAAACAAATTGGAGGTAAGGTAAGAAGTGGAAGGACCACCATGTTGGAGTCTGTGTTGTGATAATGGTTCTCCCAGATGTATCTAGGAAAACCACAAGGGATATAGAGATGGTAGTAGAGTTTTTGGGACTCTTATATAATGAATATATGTTAATGGTACCTGATGTTATGAGATACATAATGACCAAAAGACATCCTACGTCAGGCTCATGGAGTTAGCTGTTGAGGCTACTAACAACTACACACCATGGAGGATATTAACCCAACAGATAATGAGATTATTAGTGGTAGATATGTTTTTATTATAATTTTTTTCTAGTACTAATATAAAATGTTTCAAGTAATTAATTCAAATCATTACTTATAATGTGAGATATAGAGCTCCCAAGGGATAATTTAGCCTAGCATTGTTTGTTTCTAGTTCCTATGGGGAATGAGACATTGACATCATTATATACAAATAGTGAAATATTTATCTTTGTGGGGATATTTTATTGTGATACCTCTTGGACTTTTTAATTACATGTTATAACCTCAAATAGCGTATATATGGGTTTTCGATCTTCTAAGCCAATATTTTCTATGACCAGAGATAAGTATAGAGGCTTTTGATAGATGGGATGATATTCCCATTTCTGGTGGGATAGATCTCGAGGAAGATAGAGTAAATGTTTCTATCGAGAAAGCTATAAACCATCATCCATTAGTTGAAAATTTTATCCCTTGTCATCATGGGTTCTTCAATCATCTCGGTTGTTTCAGTTGAACAATATGTTATGAACATCATTCCTGATGATGTTCTAATAGTACCTGAATGTGGTATGATGGAGTTTTTAACTAACTTGAAAACTCTTACAAATTTGGTATATTTCTTCTAATATTTTATGACTAGTTATGTGAATAAAGATTTGTGGTAGATATAATATGATCTTCAAGAGAAGGGTTTTATTATACATTTTTTGTCCCCCTGTGCATCACTATTTTTTTTGAAAATGAATGATGAGATCTTTCACCATTGATATTTTTATCATTATAACAATTGGGTCATTATAATAAATAGTTTCTCTTCATAAGGATTTATGATCAATATTATTAGTTTCATGGAGTGATAATGTTATCAAATGTCAATAACAAGTCCATGTACCACCATTTATGTGTTTGTGTGGCTAATGATCAGAATCTAGTATTTTTGTGTCACTAATGACACTATGATATCCTATTGATTACTTTGGGTGAAATGAATTCCCCCATTGTTCATAGGGATCTGATGAACTAGATCTTCCAGCCATATGTTGACCTATTTTTGGGTGTCTTTATTTCTGTCATACTCATCTACAATATGTTAAAGGGGGAAAATGAATAGAGATTTTGGATGGAAAAATATTTTCTTGAGGAAAGGTTTCATTATTGTATACTCTCGATGTGAGTGATTTGGATTAATATGGTTCACTTTTGGGGGAATTTCATTTCATTGTATTGATTAGCTGCAGCTTCTGTGATGTTCAATTCAGATCATTCATGGGAGAAATCCAAGGGTAATTTAGGGGAATGTATTTTTATTATCCTGGAAGGGTACATAATGAGGCTCATGTAAGACTTATCCAAGATTATATAACCCTTTACTTCATATATACAGAAATGGAATATTTATTCCATGATTGAGTAGTGTGGTAGAACCTTTGAATAGTTAAGGACAAGAATGATGATTGATTTTGTTTTTCTACAACTTCTATAGGGATTGGAGTATGTATTATATCATGATTACTCTAGATATTATATAAAATTTGTGATAATATACTGGAAGGTAATGATCACATATGGTTTATGGAATTTGAGACCTCATGATTATCACTATGAGACTCGCGACCAAGAGTTGAAAGCGATGACCTTCTCACTAAGGATATAGGGAAATATCCTCTAGGAGAACATATTTTTTGTTTACTTAGAACATTAGTGTCTTACATAAGACTTCATTTAAATAAAATTTATCCTGAGATAGAATATATTATTATTGTTCTTGTAATAATATTACTTTGACATGGTCTATAATCATTGGAAGGGAAACATGGTTACATATTTCCTTAAAAGGAAGCCATGGTCTATCATGGTGTTGGTGGCATCTGAGAAGCTGTATTTTATACAATAGACCATTGTGAATAAGGGGGTGGAATTTTAGATTCAGTGGGTTTTGGTGAAACCTCTTCATCTCCAACACAGGAGAGAGGCTCAGTTGGGATACATTGACTATAACCTCCAACATGACTAGATGTCCTTAAGAGATTCAACATATGGATTCTCTTAAATATGAAATAACTTTATCCTATTCTAGGGATGAGAGGTGGCTCTAGTCAATTTTATATATTATTTAATGAGGGAGTTTGACACATATCTTTTAGATGTATATTTTATTTTTGATAACATATAAATGGTCATTCAATGGTAGTTTTCATGGGTTGACATGAGGATAATCATATTTTTGTTAATCTCACAGTCTATCATAGGTTAGTAGGTGAAGGTTTATTATCTTGTTTTGGTAGGTTATTTGTATCCTCTTGTGTAAAAAAAAAATTAAATGGTGTGATGTATCCATTGAATCTATGAAATTACATATATGGACATCAAGAGGCCACAATTCCATCTAGGTTATAGTTGAATGACTAACCAAGTCATAACACATCCTTAATATCAGGGAGTAGGGTTCGGTGGAGATTTTTTTGGATGTTTACTTTATGAATATCTTCCATGTTTATGTGGCTCACTCAATGACTATAATTGGACATAATCTGTTTTTTACATCATTGTTTTGAATATGCCTATATGTGGAATTGTAGACTACTAATGATGAGTAAAAAAAGTCACCGCACAACAAATGGGTATAAATAGTGAAATATATAGGACTGTAGGATATATTTAGGGCTTGTGTGTTAAACATTGTACACATCTCATATTCCCAAATAACATTTCTATATTTTACATATTATAATATCAATCACCCAACTATCAGTATGGATCCTTCATGAGGCCTTGTATAGGGGACCTGTTCGTTCTCCATTATATTGAACTGATATTGGAGAGAAATCACCTTTGAATCTATAGATGATTGAGGCAATGATAAAGAATGTACATGTGGTCTATGATTCGATTAGAACCACATAGAAAATAGTGAAATCTTATGAAGATAGAAATGCAGTCCCTTGGAGTTCGAGTAAGGAATCTATTTTTCTTATATGTCTCCCCATGATTAATATTATAGAGATTCAGCAAAGGATTCATGTTATATACAAGGGTCCTCAAAAAATTAATTATCCTATAAATGTTTGACAAGGTTTCGTACCTCTTATCCTTAACCCCATAAAATGAGAATGATCATGATGTATTCCATGTATCATAGATGAAGAGGTACATCCATGAACCTATGAATGTTATTGACCAATGTGGGATAGACATTGTGGTTGGATACACCTTCATGTATTACCCATTTGCGATCGAGGTTTGGTGTGAGAGGATACTATGAGGATGGAAAATTCTCATAGTTCATGTATTATTGTAGCATGTGATCTTGTACGATAGCTCCTACGACAGAGAGATCTAGATCCCATCACATTATCCAAAAAATTTATCAATGTTTTTTTCTTTTTCTAGGATGTAAATGATTAACGGAGTGAATAAATTAGAAACATTAATTTTCGCAATGTTGGTTGGAACTGCATATTTGGATGTTTCTGCCATTAGCGGGTATGTTAGGGGAATTAATAAATTAATTTAGTTCATTGAATTATTCACTGAAACCATTTTTCTTATATATGTATCATATCATGTAAATTCTCTAGGGTTAACTGCATAACCGTGTGATTTTTTAGTATAGGTTTTTTTATTTTTCTTTAGATGGTGAAGATTAGATGATAATCGATGATTAGATCATGGTGAATCGAAAGACACTGGATGAAACAAGTTAACCTTATTATTGGAGAATAAGTTCATCCAAAATTATTGATTCAATATTGAGTTTGTGATCATCAATTATAGTTTATAATCATCATTAGAATATTGATCATGTTATTGTCTTCGGTCATTAGATCTATGATTAGTTAAATCTATCACATGATAATGTTTAGCAAATTAATTTTTTGTTAAATTTATTCCAAACGATTATATTTTTTACACCATAAATATCCATGAACCATTATCAATGGAACAGAACTATAGTATATTTTTTGATAAATCATTGTTCATTTTTTCCATCCCCCACCCGTGCATTATTTTATTTTTCAATGGATACAAGGCCACAATTCGACATTTTCGTGTGATTCAAGAGTTTTTAGACCCTCCAAATTCATATTGGATGTACACAAGATGACCGGGTCACTAATTTTTTGAATTAAAATATAGAATAATTGTTAAATAATATGGATTTAGGTATCTAGGATTTGAGGTGCCAATGGAAGAGACATAAGTGTTGTGCAAGACATGCTACAAGATTGCTACTAGTGTCCAGATTTTAATTTATGGCCACCATAGTGACAAAATTGATCAAATAAGGGAATTTAAAAATATTCTTTGGTGGTAAATAGGTGAATTAAATGTAATTAGTGGAATATATATAACCTTTATGAAAGATCTGGAGTACTGAAAAAATCTCAACTCCAAAGCATGTAACGGGATACACATATTATGTATAGTGTCTTTCCTACGATGGATAGTGTTTACATGATGATATAAGTATCACAAACCATGTGAGTCCCCCATACATAATGTGACCTAGTTCCAGAGGCCCATTTTCTACTTCAGGTGTGTACATGCACATATATGAATAGACATACAGAAACAGGGATTCCCAGAATGACACGGCTAGACCCTAAGTGTCCGAGATATATCATGTAATAACATTATACTCCTTGTACTAATACATGTACAATGATCCACAATTTGGTGAGGAAATAGACATGAAAAAAATATATGGTCACATAAATTTTGGGTCTCCAAAAACAACATTCACTACTTTATGATATCTATACATCTCATATCTCTTTCATTTTGTGTAGGATTTTGTCAAGTTAGTATCATGTCCTTATTTTTTTTAAATGAGGTAGATAATGGTGGATGTTAATGTTTATTTTTAACTATTATTCAACAATTTTTGTGATGCTGGAATCTTTAGATATTTATTGATGAAGTTAGTGATCATATATGATCATCAAATCGAGGCTAGGGAATTCCTTCCCCAGGCCATTATAATGTTAATTAGGGATCTAACAATGAAAAAATTTATTTAATTAAGTATACACCAAATGAATTTAAATTATGGCCGGATACGTTTAAAGATATTAGGTTTATATAATCATATATGGTGATATTTTTGTTTAATATTTTCTATACACATTCATCAAAATATCCAATGTTAGTAGACATGTTAGCCTTTCATTCGTTTCTTACTCCATTCATATTAGATTGTTTGGGCCAATGTGAAATAGAACCAACCTGATTACTATTGTATATTGGAAGATAAAATTTTATATACATATATATTATTATCAACATCGAGATCAAATTCAGTCACTAGATAAGATCATTCATGTTTTTAGGGTTCGTAAGATTGTAGTTTTGGGAGGGAGGGTCCTATTGTTCCATACAACTGAGCTATCTCATATATTTTTTTAAACAATTTACTAGATGTTGTTGTTCTGTGTCTGATATTCCAACATAATATGGTTGTGTGTCAGTACCCAATGGACATTCAGATATATTTATTGTATATATCCATAGAGAGAGAGATATAATGATTATCATTGACTATATAATGGGTATGATTAAATTATCTATAAAATCAAGTCATATAGTGCTAGTTGATTTAGTATATATTAAATCCTATATCACATATCATGAGGATATTGGATTTAGTCATCATTTCATGTCAACATGGAATTATCCTCTCCTCTTTGAAAGAAGGTTGATTGGACCCAGAAATATTATATATATTATTGATGGTTAAATCTGGTGACCATTAATAAAAAATATCCCTTGACCATGATTGATGATAACTTTGATCAGCAAAGAGGGGCTCGTTGGTTTTCAATGATTACCCATTGGCTAGTTTGCCACCGGTTGAGAGTTTGAAAGAGGATATACCATAGATATTTTTAGGAGACATTTTGGTAGGGTTTTGTTACTTTTTAATCCATTAAGTCTCCCCAACACCCCTATTTTTTTTATAGAAATGATTAATAATATCATTCATCAGTTCTTAGACTTTTGAGGTTTTGTTCACGGATTATATATTATTTTACTCTATGATGGGGGATGATCATGTGGATTATATATATTATTATTTGTAAAATTAGGGAACCCTGTTTGTATGGTAATCATTCCAAATGTGACATTTGGATTCATGAAGTAAGGTATCATGGTTATATTATAAATCATAGGATAATTTTAGTGGATTGTAAAATGTTTTAGGCAGTTACAACCTGAGAGTGAGAAAGAAATTAATTTGAAGTTTAAATCTTATTGGGGTTTCCTACACTTTACTTGTTGTAAGATCATGATTCAAACAAAATCTCTTATTTTATGATATCTTTAAACCATGATGGTGTATGTTTTTCAGTTGAATAAAATATTTATGAGATCAATTGAGGAATTAGAGGTTAGATTGACTAGAACACTAATTTTTGTTCTGTAATAACCAGGTTTTGTTAATGATGTGTTCCATCATTCTTCTAGAATGATTTTTGGGTGTTTCATAATGCAGTGAATATTGGTAGTATCTATGTCTCCCTCTAGTTATCCCCTTATGAAATATACTACCCATCACATTATCATGAGTTCGAAGGTATTATTAATGAACTCAAAACATGGCATCGTGACTTTTTTGGGGAAAAGATTACCATATAATATAGTCACGAGTGCCTGAAAAATTCATTAACTCATTGAGATTAAATATTTTAACATACGATATTCCAAGAGTATATTTTAACTATTAATTTTAATATTTATTATTTTACTAGAAAAGGGATTTTGGTTGATGATGTCCTGAGTAGAAAATTACTGACATAAGTAGTGAAGGAATGTGTCGAAGAGTGGTATTTAATGTGTTATTTCTGAGATTATATCATTATAGAAGAAGATTATATATAAGTATGTGACACACTCTTGTCATGAGGTCTGAAAACACAATTAAATCCCCCTAAGGGTGTAATATAAATGGTAACCAGAATTTCATTCTCCAAGGAATAGTGTTATAATCACGGTGTCACTTAAAAAATACCAAGTTTGATTGAATGATGAAAGAAAGAGGTTATCTTAAGAAGGATTGTGAATTTAATATGAGGGATAATTTATTGGATTTATGGTGGGTTTTCCCATTTGTGATTCTGTCATAGTTTTTATGAAAAAATGAATCATTTGGTTTTAGAAAAAATAATTAAGTGAATTGAATAACAATTGTTTCTTCTTTTCCCTTTTGATTTAATTGTTTATCAATGTGTAGAAATATTAATGTACTCATATTAATTACTTAGGAAATACCAAATCCTGTATTTATCTCCTTAAATAATTAAATTAATCTATCTTAATGTCTCCACATGATTTTTCAATCACCAAATCACTTCGTTAGTTGAATTTCTTCATAGATTAACCAATTGGTGTAAAAATGAATAGATCAAGCAAGAGTAGAATGATATTAAAATCAAAGAAATTTAATATTTAAGAATAAATAAAAATATAATAGTATTTAATTTATATTGAAAAATAATTTTAATTGATAATCATTCATTTAAAAGTAAGTAATTCCTTTGAATTAAACTTCAGAAACTCAAACATCACAAAATGGTGTCCCCCTTCCCTTCACTCAATCACAAAATATTCTACCCCTCTATTCAAGGTGGGGTAATAGAAATAAAAATAAAAATAAAAATGGTGGAATGATATATGAATGATGAACATGTATTAGGATGTTATCTTCCTCTTGAATGTTTTCTGCTAGCTGGAATGAGATGTGAAGGAATAAATTGAGAGGTAGGAGGTCATCTCCTTTTATAGGAAGAATTATTTTTTCTGATTGTGATGCATTTTACACCACATAAATGACTATTTTTAGCGTTTCCTCCTTCCTAACAGATGTTTATAAATGTGTTGGCTGTCACCTTTAGAATTATCTGCAAATTTAGCCACTGGACGTGGGAGTTATGGAATTTTAATTGAATAAGACTTTTTCTGGACGAAATTTCCAGGAAGCTTCCTTTTAATGTATAAAGATCAATAACCACCTTAATGGATGAAAAACTCCATGGAATTTAATTTGTGAGTGATCCTATGAGTCCAATTCCATATTCAAGTGGAATCACCAAAATTGTAGCTGTGGAGACCGAATTGTACATCTGTTATCGTGGTGGGGTCCACACTGCCCGCCATAACTAATTTCCAACTTAAATAAATTTTTAGTCATTTTAGATGGCTGAATAAGCTCCTAGTTGAGAAGAAAAAATTGGAGGAAATAAAAGCAGGATTCGAAAAATAAAATTAATCAAAAACTTTAGACATATATTTTATAAGAAATGACAAAAATACCCTTGTGTTAAAAATGTTTCCAAAATCCAGAATTATGGTCATTTATGAGTTTTTCGCATTTAATTATGAAATTCAATTTACCCATTATTTTAATAAAAAAATACGTGGGTTTTATCGTTAAAAAAATTAAAAATACTCATTATTTGATGAAGAGGTGAACGTAAATTTGCTCTGCCAAATACCCCAACACTTAAACCATGCTTTTCCAAAGCATAAAATCTCAACATGGAAATTATAGGATAGTAATGTTACCAATATTCAAATTTCAGTGCAATAAAATCAAAAAAAATTCAATGTGAAATAAAACATTCAAAAATCTGCTTAAAATGTCAATTTTACTCTCTATTTTTTAAAGAAATAAATAATTCACATATTTTACTTTACCCCTTGGAATATTTAAGGAACTTATCCTATAATTCATTTACGCTACTTGATTTATCATTATTAAACATGGAAAGTCATGATTTACCTCGGTTTTGTTTATTTTCATTCAACACTCATGATACAATTCAAGTAGTTTTATGCTCATATCATGAGAACATTCTCTTTATCCATAGGTTTGTAAATGAACTACATTCTCCACTTTGTAAAGAAAAAAGACACATAAAATCATGAGGGCTTGCAATAAAGGTTGAAATGACTATAAGACATTAGGTTGGTAGGATTCGATGCTTTAAAAATTAAGGCTGAAGGTGGAGGATAATTTCTCAAGTACAATGCATGATATCAAAAGTAATAGTGTAATGGAATTCTACCCTTCAAAGTAGCAACACCCACTTCCCAAAAATCAACGTAAATGTTATGATCAAATTATGAAAAATGAATGATTTGTGAAACCTCTTGATTGAGTTTTTTTATTTATTACTTTTTTTTCATTTTTCAAAAGTTATGATTTGATCAAACCTTACATCCATCAACTAACCAAATTCGATCATAAGATTGTCGCTCTAGAAATTGGTGATTTTTGGTTCTCCCAAATCAAACCCCATTTTCTATTTTTTGGATATTTTTTTTCATTTTATTCATTTTTTAATTCAAGAGGGGTAAACAATAGAGTCTCATGAACGATTTCACATACTTTTACAATACCCACAATAACACCCACACACTTCTTCCTCACAATGTGTATCATCCTGTCCACCATGATTCCCATTACCCCCACACTTCAACTTTAGAATATCATGCAAATATGAATAGTAGGATAAGAATGGATAAAAATGGCTAGAAACATGGCTCATTCTTATAAAGGACATTCATGGTCTCTATGGGATAAAATAATGATTGATATAAAGGTGGTATTTTGTTGATAAGTGTCTTTTCAAAGGATGCATCAATCATTTTAATTTTTTTTATACAGTCATAGATTTGACATGTTTCAATACAAGTTCTAGTCAGTTACATGTCCCAAGATCACCCACGAAATATGGTCATGAATAAATAAGAATAACATGGTTTAGATATCCTCTCAGGAATAAGTAATATAACATTGGACAATCACCCTTGGTATGACTAATAATAACAAACCAATTCACATAAATTTTAGAAATTCAAAGCATGAAAGAAGGAAGGGAATTTTCATTTACATGAATCAATTAATTCCTTCAAATAATGAGTAATTATTTCAATATCCATGCTTAATTTTAAAAATACAATTCTTCATTTCAATGATTTCACCATATCTTCATTGGCATAAAAAACATGGCATCACTGGGTTCCTAAGCAACTCATATCTCCTAGATAAGTCGAGTAAAATATGAATTCAAGTGTGGGCATGAAATTCCAACATTAAAGCTCAAAACATGGTTTTGAAGAAAAAATTAATGGAGTATAAATGATAATCATGAAAAGTGACCTCCCTTTTGACATAAATCTTTTGTTCCTCTTCCTCTTGTTTTTGGGTCTTCCTTATGGTTTCCTTCCATAATGGTTCATGAAAAATTAAAACCACTCATACCAGTGTATGTACCATTCCATAATAGCTCAATTGGGTGATGTAAGAGGTAACTGACTACTAAATCCTATGAAAATAGTGAATTTCTGGTGGCCTCCTAGAAGCGCATTTGTTTAATGTCGTTGGATCGACCTCACCTAATGATAAGAAATGAATATATGGGTTGGAGAAAATTAAAATCCTCCACCATTTCATGGGGTAAACTTCCGATTAACGTATTCAACAATTTCCAATTTAGATTTAATGTGTTTTATTTATTCGTCTCAACCTGAATGGCACCAAAAGGATATACATTAGTTACAAGAAATGGGCCATCCCACCTAGAACAACGCTTACATTGAATTCCCTTTAATATGGAATTGTATAGTAGAATTTTTTCTCATTGTTAAAAGGTATTTGGTTGGATCGGTAAATTTTGTTCCACCTTGGTTCCTCATTTATAAATCCTCGAATTTTGAAAAGATTATATTTTTATTTCTTCTAGCTCCTATAATGATAGTTTTCTCTCTAAATCATTGATGGGATCACTATCTTCTCCATGGGAAATTTCAAAGAGGGAATGATCTCTTAACGGGCTTCTTTATTGGTAAAGGAAGTTGAAGTTGACCTTGGTATCTTATTGCACCATGGACAGAGTTCCCCCATGTACATTGACGACTGTTTTTTCAATTTTTAGGAAAGGTCTTTCCAAAATTATAGGTGAATGTCTTGGTGAATTTTCCACTTCCATGGTGATTACATAAATGTCTTCTAGAAAAACGAGTTCTCTAACTCTTACTAGCTCGTCTTCCACAAATCTATCTAGATAAATAGTGGAACCATTTGTGAGTTGGATAACCAATCATGTCAGCTTCATGTAATCTATTTTCAAAGTAGAGAAAACACAATTAGACATCATAATTATGGATGCACCAAGGTTACACAAAGAATCATAAAAATATAAATACCCATTTGTACAAGGAATAGATAATTTCCTTGGATCCATGAATTTTTTTGGGTAACGGTTGGGTGGAAATAGATGAGGAATTCTTTCCAAAATTGATTTTTTTATCCTCACAATGCTTCTTTTTCTTGGTGAATATTTCCTTCGGAAACATGAAATATTTGGGTATTTGGAGGATCACCTCCATTAATGGAATGTTGAATTCTGATATTCGAAAGGATTCAAGGATATCCTTTTGAATTTGTTCTTTTTCAGCCTTTGATGATTGTGTTATTGCAGAAGGTAACAGTGCCTTGTTTCCTCCTTTCTCTTTTTGTTGCCTTTGAATTTCTTTTCATGCCTTCTTCTTGTGGTGGATGAGTTTCTATTCAGTTTTTTTTGGAATCTTCCATCATTTGTGGCTCTAGTGGTGGAATCTCCTTACCAATTAGATTCGTGATAGCACTAATATTCTTCTTTTGATTTGGGATATTTTGGGCCGAGATTTTTCCTTGATTACTAGTTAAAAGATCCATAAGGTTAACAATATTGTTTTCCAAATTTTTCACAGTCTTTTTCAACTCTTCATTCTCTGTTTCTTGGTAGAACTTATCATAACATGTTGGAGGTTGTTCAAAATTCCTTCATTGGAATGGTGGTGGTTGAAATGTTTTTTAAGGTTGAAAGGGAATCTTGTCTATTGTTTGTTTCTAAAATTTCTATTGAAATTGTGGCCTAGCCTGGGTTTCTTATCTTCTGTATCCTTGTTGGGTTTGACCTTCTCTCCAATGTTGATTTTGTTGGAATGGCCTTTGCTGGAATGCAGCTTTACAACTTCGTGTATCATGTATCTCAGAACATTGATCAGTATAATGATTTTTTGATGATCATAACTCACATATCTGAGGTGGAGATGGATTCTCAATCACCAGATTGATGTCCATTTTCCTCAAAAGTCTTGTTAGTTCCTGAATATGTGTTTTAAGAAGAGGAGATGAGTCAGAAGTTCATACCTCATGCATCCCTCTTTTACCAGTGCCTTTTGTCACGAATTTTAGTGAATTCAGGGCGATCTTCTTAATCAGGCTTCAGGATTCTCTAAGTAAGTTTTCAATCAATTATCCTTCAAAGGATGCTTCCAAAAGGTTCATATAGTTTTCCAAGATTCCGTTGTAGAAAAAGACAAGGAAGTGGCACTCCTCTACTTCTTGGTGTGGGAAACTTTTACTGTGCTTCTTGAATCGTTCCCAATACTTGTAAAGAGTCTCACCAGTAGCTTGTATAATGGATTATATCTCTTTCATGATTTCTATATTCCGGGAGGCTGTGAAGAACCTTTTCATGAAACCGTGTTAGAGATCATCGCAGTCTTGGATTTCTCTAAGTCGTAGGGTATACCACTATCCTTCACTACCCCCTCAAGTGAAAAAGGGAATGATTTCCACTTCACTTGCTCCTCCGCTACCCCTCTTGGTTTGAATCTTGGACACACATGGATAAATTCTTGAATGTGCTGATTGGGATCCTCACTTATAAGGGCATGAAATATAGGCATCATGGGAATCATGTTTACTTGTAACTCAAAATCATTTGGATGTTCAGGTATGTTTAACTGATTCTGCTAGTTAGAAAATTGCGGGGCACAGAGGTCCCTCAAGGTTTGTCATGGGTTTTGTGCCATTATTAGTGTTTATGATTGGACAGTTGAGTCTCTTAAACATAATTTTTTAAATTTGATTTAATTATTGATATTCTTAATCCTAGTAAACAATGTTCTTTCTATCTCAGGGTCGAAATCAATTAGTTCTCCATTAGAGGTCCTAGTCAGGCAGATTTACACTTTCTCCCCAGCAATAGTGCCAGTTTTGACACACGCTTGTCGTTAGGTGTGGAAAAAACTATTATATCCCCCTATGGGTGTAGTATGAATGGTAAACGTAATGATTTTCTCCATGGAGTAGTGTTCTAATGTTTGTGTCACCTAAAAATAACAAGTTTTAATTATTTAAGAAAGAAATAGGTTATATTAAGAAGGATTGTGAATTTAATATGAGAGACAAGTGATTAGATTTATGTTGGGTTTTCCCATTTGTGATGTCATCATAGTTATTAGGAAAATATTAATCCTTTGGTTTAAAAAAATAATTATGTGAATTGAATTGCAATTTTTTATTCCTTTTACGTTTGATTTATTTATTTTTCAAACTGTAAAAATATTAATGGGCTAATATTAATTAATTGGGCAATACCAAATCTACTATTTATTTCCCTAAATACTTAAATTAATCTATCTGAATTTCTCAACGTGATTTAGCAATCACCAAATCACTCCCTTAGTTTATTTTCATCATAGATTAACCTATCGGTGTAAAAATGAATAGATCATGCAAGGGTAGAATAATATTTAAATCAAAGAAATTTAATATTTAAGAATAAATAAAAATACAATCATATTTAATTACAATAAAAATATATTAAATTTATAATAATTAATTTAAAAGAAACTAACTCCATTGAATTAAAATTTAGAAACTCAAACATCACAGAATGGGGTCCTCCTTCCCTTCACCCAGTCACAAAATATCCTAGCCCTCCATGCAAGGTGGGGTCATAGAACTAAAATAAAAAATAAACATGGAGGATGGAATCATGAATGAAGAACAAGTTTTTGGAAAAATTATTCCTCTTGGATGCTTGCCGCTTTCTAGAATGTGATGGGAAGGAAGGAATTGAGAGGTAGGCGCTTATCTCCATTTAAAGGTAGAATTCTTCCTTCTGAATGTGACGCATTTTATCCCCCATAAATATTTTATTTTTTCATTTCATCTTTCATAAAATATGTTCATAAATTTCTTGTTTGTCTTTGCTCAATATCTCAAGGGAATTTATCCACTAGATATAAGAGTTATGGAATTTTCATTGAATTGGGATTTTTATAGCTGAAATTTCTAGGAAGCTTCCTTTAAATGTATAATAATAAATATCCACCATAATGGATACAAAACACCATGTAATTTAATGGGAGAGCGCGACTATGATTACTCTTCCATAGACAGGTGGAATCACCAAAATTGTAGTTGTGGAGACCGAATTGAGCATCTGTTACGGTGGTGGGGTCTACGTTGTCCACTCGAACAAATTTCCAAATTCAATGAATTTATAGGCCCTTTATATGGCCAAAGAAGCTCATTCTCTAGAAGAAAAAATAAGAGGAAATAAAATTAGGATTCTAAAAAATTTTAATAACAATGTTTGGACATATATTTTATGATAAATGACAAAAATACCCTTGTGGTCAAAATATGGCCAAAATCCAGAATTATTCACTTTTCTCAGTTCTACTCATTTTAATTATAAAAAACTAATTACCCATTTTTTTATTAAAAAAATTAAATACATGGGTTTTAGCATTGAAAAAAATTAAAAAATACTAATTATTTGATGAAAAAATGCAGGTAAATTTTCTCTGTCAGTATGTTTGACTTCAATAAAGGATAACTCATCATTCTATGAGTGGGCTTGGATCGAGTATATAGTTGTCTTCAAGTTCTATAGATTTTGTTAAAAAAATTATGGTAGAGAGACCTTGGGTGAGTGGTCATAGTATACCTGTAATGCATAATGTATTCATTATAGTTTGGTTCTTCTATTTTATTCAAAAAGTATTTGATGAATATTATAAAATCATTATTTTTTTCTATAAACATATGTACTACCGTGATGCATAATTTTTTGAGATATTAGTATTTCTGGACAAGGATTAAGTAATTGATTAAATATTTCATTATCATGGTATCCTACTAGTTTGAAAATTAAGGATGAGCACCCAATAGATGCTGATTTATTTCAACCCATAACAATTATAGTGTAGAGAAGAGATGAAATTTACATGTATTTCAATTTCATATTACCAGATACACCTTGTGGGAAAGATGAGATTTGTAAAATCATTTATCAATTCCCAAAATTTATATACTTCTTCTATATTGCAGGGATGAGGAATTTAAGGAATCTCTAGGAATTTTGTTGCAAGAACCCATTTTTTCACTCAGGTATGGATCCTTTAATTATTGGTCTAAATCATTACTTTTGACCTTATATAGATTCCAAATGTGTTATCAAAGGTTCTGAGGGTGTCTGGGGATTGTTTGGAGGTCATAACACCTCTTTATGGGACAACATGCCATGTTTCATTATTTTCACACGGTTATCACACAGATTTCCTAACCATGTCATTTTTGTTTTTTTTCGGATACTAGAACTTCTCATCATTGGTGTATGACCGTGCAACCAAACCATATGAATTACCCTTTTTCCTAGGTTTGGGCAGAATCATCTCGACAGTTGGGCACAGTTTGACAAACCGCGCGGACAAACCGTGCGCAGACTGAAAACCTAACTAAAATGACCAAAACAGCCTTAATGATCTATTAATCCACCTCCTTCCTCCTACTCTGAGAACCTACATTATTTTCTTCCATTTTCTTCCTTTTTGATCTTTTTAAAGACCTAAGATAGGGATCAATAGATCTCATTATTCTGGTATCTAATCATGATTCGGTTTATCACATTGGATTCACAATGGTAAGTACTCAACTTCCCATTATCCATATATTTTTTCTTTCACTCTTCACCTATAAATCAAGTTGTGATAATTTTTCACCTTTTTATAGATATACACATATCTAAGGAAAATAAAGGGTTGATACCGAAAGTTAATACTCCTACAACCACAAGGTGGGTGGTCTATAACTCATCCCTAATGTCTATTTTTTGAATATTTGTGTGGGGCCCACTAGTTTCATTGGAAAACATTTCTAAAATTTACATGTCATGATTATAATCATTAGAATTTAATGGTTATGGTTTTTCCAAATAGGTCAGTAGTTGTTAGTGGCTTCACCCACAACTCAATCCGCCTCATGTCAAAGGTTATTCCATAATAGGGTTTTTAGTGTTTAAGTATATTTGATTCCCAATTCAGGACTTATTTTACATAAAATTCATTAAGGCGAGTCTTTTAGTCATAAATGGACTGTTATTAATGAGAATTTCATAATGGGATGTACCATGTATGCTCACCACTTGATCTTCCTAAGTTAAGTTCTTACAACTATTTATTAAATGTAAAATATGAAATGTGAAATGGAAAGTATAATAAATATATAACATGGATGTACCAAAAGAGATTGAATAAAGGTTACATGTCCATATAATGTCTTTCCATGTTGATGTAAGGTAGTAGAGTGAACCTCAATAATTTAATATTCCTTAACAGCTAACTAAGACTTGATTAAATGGTTGCAACGCTACATGGACTATCCACACTAATGGAATACAAGGCATGAACCAATAAATAAATGGTTTCAACTCTATGTGACCTATCAACACTAATGTAAGGAAAGAATTGAATCAAATGAAATATAAATTGATTATTATATCAAATAATAATGGAATGACTCGAACATGCCATGGATTTTGAAAGGAGAATACCTTGGGTATCAGGAACCCCATTCCAATTCAAGGATATGGTTTGATTTGGTTGATACTCACCTAGACTCCAGTTCATATTGATTCCTTGAATGCTTGTTATACTACCACTGGGTCCCTTTTTTTATTACAGGATACTCCATATACACTCCCTGGATTCAGCATTGACTTGTAGGTTCCATGGTGAAATCCCATAGGCCCTTGCCTTTTCTTAGCCCTATTTTACCTAGGTCAATCACCTTAGACTCAGTGTGCCCCTTCTTGTGTAATTACTTGGATTAAACTCATGAATTACACTCTTACACCTTAACCACACAAAAAAAACTGAGTTATCTTTCCATGAGTTTATTTTACCTTGGTTTATACCCTAGAACTCCCAAACTAGATATCATTGTCTAGTTTCCTTGTTACCTCTTCGGAACCTCACTACATATACTATCATGAGGTGATGTCAATGTTGGCTCTACATCACATGACCTATTATGATTAAAAAATAATTGATTAAATAATGAAGTGGTTTTATTTCCAGACACCAGTTGTGGGATGAAAAAGGTACATGGTTATATAGGTATTTTTTATTTCTTGATTGACTTTATATATCCATGCCTACACACTTCTATATTCCATTAATTGGGTATGAGGATATAGAAAAATTTAGTGGTGTCCCGCTGAGATTTATCTCACACCATATTTGGGTGTCGTTTGGTACCTGGAGTAGATTACATGGTTATAGGTATTAACAAAGGGAAACATGAAGCTTCCAATACATGATTGTGTGCCGATATGATTGAGCTTGATATCTGATGACCGAGTTGGATCTCAGGATGCTTAGAGTAGACTTTGATTTCTTATGCCTTATAGAACAAGTTATTATTATTATATTTTGTCCATAATTTCTAGTTTTCTAGTGACATGACATTACATCATCACCGTTCTAGTTGATACTATTTTTATTATTCTTGTTATCTATTACATCAGTTTTCTTCTTCTATTTATCTATATTACTTCAATTGTTTACAATTATATTATATTCCATCCTATGTGATACACTCTGTTAATGAGGGATTAGTCTTCCAACCAACACACCCTTATCCCTCAATATAAGTCTATAGTATCTCGTATTTGTGAAAATGTGATTGAGTCCATGTGGCCCATCGGACTCTGGGAACCCGTTAAGTGGAATCTGGGTCTGGGTCATCAGAAGTGCTATCAAAGCTGGTTTCTTTTGTTTCAAGACTATTTTGAGACAAGAAATTTAAGAATAGGAACTCTTGGTACTTGGTAATAAGTTGTTCTTAGGGTCCGCGAACTCATGTTCGGGGTAAAATCCATGTTACCCATAATGCTAATTTTGTTCAAATTTCCTATTACAGTTGATATTATTTCTCCGTTTGGTCACTCACATGTTTTCTAGATTTATTGAATATTAATCTATGGTAATTTATTCTATCCGTGGTATGATGATGTATTGTCAATTATTATAACTATGTACATCATTATAGGCACCTATAATTCACATTTCATGTATATTTCCATTCCACATAGGCGCATTTCAATGATTTTCAATGCTTGATATGTCGTCAATTATTCAGTGATGTTGTGATAGTTTCCTGTACATGTATTAATCTGGATTTGATTCAGTGACTGCCTATCTCAATGCATGAGGTGTAATGGCCCTCATGGGATGGAATGAGTTATTTGTTAAGTAAATATATTATTATATAGGTAAATGGGTGTTGTTTTGGTGATAGGATTATTAGAAGGGATTCATCGGAATTTAATATAAAAATATAATGTGAATTATAAAATCAAAAATGAATTGGTTGCATATCCTTATCCCACCATTTCATGTAAATGAAAGGTAAAGGAGTGAACTTAAGAATTAACTGAAAAATAACATAAAACATATACTTGAGCAGTTATGGATACATGGTCGTCTAAGCGTGTAGTTTGGGTAATATTACTTAGGTTGTGGGTTTTCATATGATCTTTTTCTATAAGTGATAATATCTCCTTAATTATAAGTTTTTTATAAGGTGTGTGGCCGGAATTGGTAGACCAATGTCTCCATGATGTCCTTGTGTCGTTCACGAGGTGGGTGGTGATGACTATGCTCCATACATGGTGGGACCTGAACATCTAGTCTTACCTCCAGGTGTCCCATATGAGGCACCACTTACTGTACCTAATATAGAACTGATTCCCATGTCCGTGATAGTTTCCTATGTCCGATGCATTCCATGCGAGGTGATTCAATGGTTGCTCCTATAAAGGCTGATCTAACCCATGAGTTCCAACAATAGCATCTTCCTATTATATCATGGGATAGAAGATCTCAGGCTGCTGATCCTTGGCTAGAAACAACACTATCTATCTTTGAGCATTTGGAAACACATCTATATTGGAGTGTAAATCATTCTACATACATGCTTTGGGATTTGGCTATGTTTTGGTGGGATGTCATTACCCAGTCTAGATATCATCAAGGAATGTTATGGGTTGACTTCCAAACTTCCTTTTATGATCATTTCTTTCCTTAGTCATTGAGATTTAACAATTCCAAAGAGTTCATGAATCTAGAGAATTTTTCTATGTTATTTATGTAATATTCGTCATGTTTCTCAAATTTCTAGTTCTTTTCACCGCTTCTAGCTGGTGATGACTTTTCGCATGCCAGACATTTTGAGGATGGGATCCAGTACACCATCCAAACTTAGGTGAATGTCTTTCACCTTCATACCGTCTCTGTAATAGTTGATCGGGCCCTTATCACTAAGCATAACCTGAGGGATGGAGTGATTACTAGTGTTATGTATCACTGTTGTGTTAGGAAAGTAGTTCTTTTGGTGGTAGGAAACATTCCCATGTGGTTTATTTTCAAGGGAAGTGGAAGCTAGAGTATCTAGTTTGATAGCTCTGTAGTGTGTCGTCAGTGTGGAAAAATAGGGCATAATAATCCCTTGTGTGATAGAGAACCTATTGGGTGTCGGTCTTGTGGATTTATGGGTCATATTCAACACTTTTTCAGGAACTTTTCACCTTGTTTTATTGGATAAGGATCATCTTCTGCTCCACCTTCATGAGTGAGTACTTTTGTGCCCCGTTAGGTTGGGAGTTAAAGTATCACTGATAGGTCTAGCCAAAGAAAAAGGGCATGGACATGGTAGTATAATCCCTAATCACATAATGAACTAGCAAAGAATTCATGATCATGGTAGTCCATCTGTTTCACATGGTCATGGATCTAGTCAGTTACATGTTATACAACTGATACCCGAGGATCGGGCTGCAAGACCATCTACAATATGAGGTATTATTCTAGTAGTACCTACCATTGTCTCTGATTTGATTGATACATGTGCTTCAAAAAATTATATTTCTATATCTATCTTGGAATGTCTCTTAATAGAGTTACAATATCCCTTGGGTGTAATGACCCTCGATACACAGTTGGGAATATAGACAGAGGGAAAACGGTAGTGCAGGGACTATCCCCATAAGGTTGGAAGTAACCCTTTCTTGTGGAATCTCGTTGTTCTCGAGATGACAGGCTTCAATGTCATTCTCATGATGGACTAGTTGGTAAACCATCACGCATTTGTAGAAAAGTATCGCCAATGTGTTTCTTTTACATCACTAGAAGGCATGATTTATCTTTTTCAATGTGAGTGAGATGTCTAGGCTAGGAGAGTAGGACTGAAGCATCATGGGCTAGGTGGGGTGACTGCCCAGATTGAAAATCATTTCTTAGAGGATCAGGGGTTTCATTAATCTAATTCCCTTGAGTAGTTGATCATTTTAAGGATTTCATTCCTGATGAATTTTCTTGACTACATCTGGAGAGATAGTAGAGTTTGTAATTGATCTTCTTTCGGGAGTATCACCAGTGTCCATTTCTTCTTATAGGTTGGAACTTAATAATCTTTTAGAGATAAAAAGAAAGATAGGGTATATAGAGGCCAATGGATTTATAACGCCTAGTACATCCTATTTGGGTTCACCAATGCTTTTTTCTAAGATGGTGGATCAAAACTCTCCATTTTTATGTGGATTATAGAAGGATGAACTAGTATACAGTCAAGAACTCGTATCCACTTCCTCAAAGAGATGATCTATTTGACCATCTTCAAGGAGAAAAGATGTTATCTACGATCGACCAGAGTGCTTGTTATCATCATGTTCGAGTCATATCATCATACTTATCTCATACAACATTCCATAGTTAGTATGGTCTAAATGAGTATATTGTTATGTCATTCGGTCTTACGGATGCTCCTACCACTTTCATAGATTTGATGAATAGGGGATTCCATCCCTATTGGGGTTTTTTTTTGTTATGGCCTTTGTGAACAAAATATTGGTGTATTTGTGTACTTGTAAAAACCACTCCTAACATCATGAGATCATTTTGAGTTCAAAAATAGAGAATCATATTTATTCCAAGCTTGCTAAATGTGTCTTCTGGATCTAAAGGTTCCACTTTTTGGGTCATATTATTTATTAATTAAGAGTATCTTTTGACCCTAATTGGGTTAGTGTTGTAGTATCTTGGGAGTATCCAAAGAATATATTTGATATCAAGTGTTTCTTAGGTCTCCCTAGATATTACAGACGTTTCAAACTGAACTTCCCATACATTGATTCACCCATTACTGGACTTACAAAGAAGGGTCTTATGTGCCTGTGGTCAGAATCATTTGAGAAATCCTTTTAGGAGATGGAAGGGAGGCTGGTCTCGAAACCTATTCCAATTCTTCAAGAACCTAGTAAAGGTTTTATAGTATGTTGTGATGCATTAAGAATTGGGGTAAGAGCAGTGTTGATGTAGGAAGGAAATGTCATTTCATATGGATCTCAACAGTTGAGGCAACATGAGAAAAATTACCCGACACATGAGCTCAAGATAGCAGTAGTTTTCCATACCATACGTTTCTAGAGACATTATCTATTGGGTGAGATTTTTGTGGGGGTATACATATCATGAGAGCATCAATTATTTATTTTATCTGGGTTACATGAATCTCCGGCATTTATGGGGGGTAGAATATCTAAAATACATAGAAATAGAGCTTTCGAATATGTCAGAAAATTAAATGTGGTTGTAGACGCACGAAGTCAAAAAAGTAAAATGCAGGGTGTACAGAAAGCTAGTGATGAATGGATGTTAATTGCCCAATTTTTTGAACTTCATCTAGAGTATCATGATAGTCATGAGCAGTCATACCCTTCAACCATAACAGTTACCTCTTTCATCATTGAGAATGTGAATATTATGTAGTAATTAGATACCAAATTATTGAATCTCCATGACAATATATCTTGAGAAATCCCACCACCGGATTGTTCTTGGGGCATAGATGAAATCCTATATTTACGCGGACAAATCTGTGTTCCAGCAGATGTGAGAGACGAGTCGATTAAAGAGTCTCACACTTCATAGTGGGCAGTTCATCCAAGAATCTCAAAGATGTATCAAGATATGTTATACCAATATTGGTGGCCTAAGAGAAAAATAATATTTCAAGCTTCATCACTAGGTTTTCAACCCGTCAGCCGGTGAAGGAGGAACACCAGAGACCTGCAGTCTTGTTACATCCACTTCCAGTCCCAGAATTGAAATGGGAAGATGTTGTAATTAATTTTGTAGACGGCTTACCAAGGTCACCAAGGGGTAGTGATTCTATCTTGGAAGTCATTGAATGACTAACGAAATCAACCCAATTTCTTCTTATTCGGGAGACATTATTAGTTGATGAGCTGGGAAGAGAATATTTCCATTAGATCATATGACTACAAAAATTTCCACCTACTATCTTTTTAGATTGGGATTCTCAATTCACTTTAAATTTATGGAGGGGTTTGGATAATGATATGAAAAATTAGGTGCTTTTAAGATCATCTTCTCACCCTCAGACTGATGGATAATTAGAACAAACAATATACGTTTTGGAGAATATGCTTTAAACATGCGTCCTTGATTTTGACAACATATATTACCCTATGTAAAACATGTTTTATCTGTTGATATGCTTTAAACATGCGTCCTTTATAAATAAACTATCATTATGTAGGGAATCGTTTTATCTTTCTAATTAATATTTATAATCTAAAATACAACATATATAACCCTATGTAAAAATTTGTTTTTCTAAATTATATATGCTTATGTCATTTTTGTATTTATTTTAACATAATTAATATAAAGTGTCATTATCACTTACAAGTGGCTCCATGGGGTCCACAAATCGACCCAAAGAGGCCCATGGTCGGATATGTATCAAAAACTAAGGTTAGGACACGTTTTAGGGTAATTTGTGATTATTATAATATTATTTTTAACCCTTATTTACCAGATTTACCCTGTAACCATGGTAAATAAAATATATACCGATGTAATTAATCAAAATGACTAAAAAAAGTTACCTATTTAAACAATTTGAACATCCTTATTCCAAATATGGAATCCATTTTTCAAAATTCAAAACACATAAGTTGCAGAAATTAATTTAAAATTAATTCCCGTTGTTAAAATAAAAAATGTGTTTTTAAGAGATAATAACTATTAAAAGATTGACAATTGTTTATGTCCGATTTAGTTGTAAAATTATGTAAAATGAGCAAAATTGTATTAAATGGTAAAAATATATTCTAAATATACTTCACAACCACTCAAATTCATGATTTATCACTATTAATTATTTTGATTAAAAAATTTCTTTTTAATTAAAATTTATTAATTATCACTATTCATCAAAATATTAATGTTATCTGAAAAGTACCAAAATTTAACCTTAGGCTAAATTTGATAACCCGAATCCAAAAATTAAGTTCATTTTAAGAGATAAAATTTCTAAAATTTTAAAAAGTAGGTATTACTATTCATAACGGCTTGTTTGATTGGTTGTGGTGTGTTAGAACCTCGAAGTTGCGTACAATGCACGCCATTTCATTATTCAAAGGGAAACATACCGTGGAAGCTTGGGGTGCTACAAAATATCTACTACATTGGTAACTATTGAATCCTAACTCATATGGATGAACTAAATGAACTAAAACATAAAATATCATGATTTTTGAATTATTCATTATATAATAATTAAAGAGAAATTATATAATCCATTAAAAATAAATTAAATGAATAAAATAACATCTTTCTTAGAGAAAAATGTTTTGAGGAAAAACACTTACCTCGAGTCTATAATTTGTTTTGTAGGTCTCCTATATCCCATATAAGAAACTCATATAAATTATTTTTTTCATATTGAAATTTTCATAGTTTAATATGATATTCCTAAACCAATTCATTCATTTATCTTAGTTATATATTTAATTACATAATTTTTTATTTCATCATTGGTTGTTTTAGGAATTCATAGTTCATAATTTGAATACTATATTGGTTTGTTAACCTAGGAAAAAGGAGGTAATTATTATATTATATTAGGAATAATAATAATTATATAATAATCCTTCGTTTTTAAGAATTATATAAAAAAATCCTTAATTATAGTTCTGAAAAATGAGCTAGTATAAAAACATAGTCATGGTTCTCCATACTTAATATTGTGTAAAATTTCCATTTTCAAAAATCATGATGGAAAGAAGGTAGAAGTTATTTTAACAATACATAATTATAATACCATAATATATAATTTATTACTAATTTGAATATTCTTACATATACAATAAATGTGATGAGGTAATATATAAACCAATAACATCGTTTCGCGAGGATGTTGTCGGTGGTAAACACATACAATGTAATAATTATACATTGGATGGTAAGGTATGAAGTAATTTGATAAGTTAAATATATTACATTATTATTATTAAATTATTATTATTTATAATAATTAAATTAATAAAATTTAAATGTTTTTATATACAATAATGAAAAAACAACTAAATAAATTTGTGGGGTCGTAATCCATCATAGAAAAAAAATTATGGATTCATTAACCATTTGATGGAGGGGATGGAATAATATTATGAGAAAAACATAAAAAATATATTATATATGATATAATAGAGTTTTTTAATTGGAATAATGATAGAATAATTTATTTTGGTAAATAAAAATGTAAAAAATAGAAGCTCGGTGAAGATGATTACCTTTGATTGGGATAACCTCATTTGGATCTCTTATAAAGAACCCTATTGTTAGTATTAAGGGAAGACCGAGATATCTATAATGTGGATATGGTTTTATGAGAGATTATAAAAATCTTTTTTCTATCCAAAGGGCTTGAGAGGTGTGAAGAAGAGTTGGGATTCATATTTCTTTTATAATTGAGGAGAAGTATAATTTTTCTCAATACCCAATAAAATCAGTAATAATATGTTAATCTCAATAAAAGTGGAATATAATTTATAAATAATTTATTTTTGTGGGTATATGGTCGATAAATTCGTCCAACATTATTTAATAATAACTTTTTAGATATGTTCATCCCTTTATGTCGGTATTTTAACCCCTCGATAAACCTGTATTGACATTAATAGTGCTAACATATTCATTCTGTTTTATCTATTCAATATAATCAGAAAATAATTTGAATTTTCTGTGTAATATAAATTAATGGTATTAAAAATAAATTTTTAATTTATCAAAATATATTAATATAAATGTTAGAATTTAATTTTAAAATAACCCTAAAGTACCTATTGAGATAATTTTTTCGAGAAACAAATTTTCTTTGGAAATTAGTTATCTCATATTAACTATATGATTAGAAATCATCATTGTATGGATTTTAATTAATATAAAAAAATTATAGTCTATCAATTTACAATAAATATTTCCTACCTAGATTTTATTTTTATTATTAAAAAGGGGTAATATTTTTTCATTGAATATTTATTTATAAAAATAATATTTTTAATCATAAAAATAAAAGTATTCCAAAATCACAAAAAATAAAGATTCGAATGAAAATAAATAGATAACTCAGAAAAAACTATTTCATATTTTGATTTAATTTCAAATATGTAAAATAATTTAAATTTTAAATTACATTATTTAATAAAATAAAATATCAGTATCCCAAAATTAATTAATTATACTATTCACTGAAAAATAACAAATTTCAGAAAAAACACAAAATTAGACACCGTTAATTTGGATATTGTTTTTTAAAAACTGATGTTAATTTTATAGAATTAAATTTTTATGATATACATGAATTAATTTTAATTTTATCTTAATAAATCCTTGAAAATCTATTTTGAAGGAAACACATTTTTCCTAGAATAAAATATATTTTATAAAAGTTGAGTTCATTTTGGTTAAAAATTATCAATAATTTAATAATGGGTAAGAAAATTGTTTATAATTTATAACTTAGTTAATACTATTCATACCCATCAATTTAATGGATAGTATATACCAATTACATTGAAATTATAATATATTAATATTATATCACACTTTGTTTAAACAATGTTTTCGGTGTTGAATTCTCTATCAAATTTGCTATTTTTAAACATAAGGGTGTTCTACTATAGATGAATTATAATATCAAGTGAAATGTTCATGAAATTTGATATGATATAATGTTTATTAATATGTTCTATATGCCAAACATCAAATGAAATCACATGAATTGGGGTATCCTCCAAACATTTCGTTACCTCTTTGTCAGAATTGATCTCATGGGAAGTAAAATTTATGTCAAAATATATTTCTAAAACTCCAAAAAATTAAATTTACCTCAATTTACAGAAAATGTCCTAGATCTTTATTAATATTAGTTGGATAATTTTTTATCACTCAGCTGCAAAATATACAGAGGAAATATTCTTACAGAGTCAAAATACACCCAATGCTACTAGAATTAATCCGCCATCTATTTATCATTATGTTTTAGAATAGTCTATGAAAATAATAGGATAAAATATCCTTAATAAAGTCCTTAGTGATAGAAAATTCATTTATCATTACATTTATTCATAGTGTACCAAGAATTCATTATAATGGTGATGGAGTAGTAACCTTGTTATTCGAGCTAGTTATGGATGACTTAAATTAGAAATCAATAGAAAACAGCCATGATTAAATGATATTAGACTCCACCACTACCTATACCTGATAGTAAATTGCAATTATTGATACAATATAACTTCATAAATTAATTGTATCTTTATCTACTAGGATAAAATATATAGAAAGGAAACAACCCCCAGTGCAACTAAAGAGGAATCCGTACAAAGAATGTATAGATTAAAATCTTCCCTTAGATAACATCTTAAATCTAACCATACCTATATTAAATGGATTATGATATAATCTGATGTATCTCGTGAATTTTCATTATATTGTGGACCCACTACTAAAAGAACTGTATAAAAACGAGAAAGAATTAGTGGATAGTTAGTCAATACACACAATTTTATGACATTTTTTATGTAGTGTATCTATATTGAAACAATAATTATAAGATTAAAATATATTCAATGGCGTATCCTATAAAAAATTTTCAATATACTAATTAAAGAATATTATAAAATACTCACTATTGAAAACAAATTACAAATAGATGTAGTTATATATTTCATCACTTGATGGATGATATTATCCTACCATCATAATATGATACTTTTATAAAAGAAAAATTGGTAATTTATATATTGAAAAAAATAATTACTGAAAATAAAAATCCAATTAAAATATCATACTATATTAGAGTTAATTTTAGAAGTTTCACAAAATTTAGAAGAATAAATCTTATTCTTAAATTCCAAATCTAATCACATTCAATGAGGTCAATAGAAATAATCGAACATAGTAAAGATGTTGAACATCATGATGATGATAAAAATTTGGTGAAAAAACAAATTCCTAATATATTACTAAATAAGTAATATGTTAAAATAAAAAATAATTACACAATCTAGAATAAAAAAATTCATATAATGGAAAATATTTGACCATACACAACAACGATTAATAAAATATTAATCATTATTTAGTTCCTTATTCATAATACTCTTCTTAGATAAACTATTCACCATAGTATATATTTTCAACTGAGTATATATATCCCATATATGGTGAGATAAAACCCATGTAAAAAAGGGGAATAATTGTAATGGAATATTATGAGTGAATCAATATAGTACAATGGAGTGACTAATAATAAGAATGGTTACAATTCACATTTTGGACCAGGGTAAAAGAAATGGTTTTTAAACTTTCCTAATTACTGAATGGGTCATTTTTAAAACTGAGCCTCAGTATGGAATGTCGAGAGTGGGGTTACATAAATGTGAAATTATTTGACTTGGGTGAAGCCCCATTATGTTTCCCAGGTGGCTCGAAGAGTTTAGAGAGTTCCAAACACAGAAAACTAAAGAGGAAGAAAGATTTTCCTGAAACTGTGACTCTAACTATAGGTAACTATAAGGCCTTATTTATGTTAACATAGTAATTCTTCCTGGGACACACACGGTTTCTCAAATAGTGAACCAAACCCATGTGAGGGTAGTCTCTTTAGCCGAGGGCTCCACATGGTTTGCGCACAGTTTGGAACACCGTGTGTATCAAACTGTTTGGTTGGGTCTATTTAAGAGATTAATTAAATATAATTAAAAATAAAATAGAAAAATAAAACTACCACTCCCTCACACTTATCTTCTCAACCCATAGTGCATAGAACCCATGTTTTCCTCCTCTCAACAAACATGGCCCCTTCCATGGAACCACCTCTGGTATCATTTTTGGATGAATTTCCACTAGATCATCATATGATTAAACAAGGTAGTATCTCTCCTCCCTTATCTTTTTGTTTTCACGATTCAATTTGGCCTAACAATTTTCATAGAGGGTTTAGCTAAAACACATGTCTTTAGAATTATTTTTTATTTTGGTTTACTTTTTCTCTAGGGTCATCCAGAAGGGCTCTCAGGATGTTTTCATACATGTCCCAGAAACCACTGGCATTGGTGAGGTGGTTCTTATATTTTGGGTTGGCCAACGCTACTCTAGGTAAGTGGTTTCTTCTCCTACGTGGTTTATCTCGATTTCTATTGCATAATTTCATTGTTTTATGGTTTTTAGTATGTTATGTGTAGTATGTTGGAAACTTATTATTCTTATCAAGTAACTATGTCTAAGGTGACTTTTCTGGGTATGCATAGTTATGTATATACATATGTGTGTGTGTGGGTTCCCTCATAATGTGTGTAATCACCCATGATAGTTATTATGCATGTATGGGGATAGGTATACCCTTGTGTATATAAGGAAATGAATATGCAGGTTAGTGGAGATAGGCATATTCATAAAATCATATAGGTGTGGTTGCCCTTTCTCATGACCATGGCTGTGTAGGTGTGTGCATTGGAAATAGATGTCCTTGAATGTATGTGAATGTGAATATTCTTAGTTGGGGAACACTAGGTTCTAATTAGTAATCACTATGATCTGATGTGGATGGTTTCATTCCACCATAATTTAGGATCTCTTTCCCCTACCCTTTCAGATTATTATTTCATTAATTAATTGATTTTCTTATTGAATATTTCTTAGAATCTATATTTTTAGTACGGTTTCCTAATTTAAATGATTTTTGTGAAATAGTTAATTAAATTAATAAATGTTTTTGTTCAATGTTGAATTAATAATACATGTTTTTTTATAAAAACCCCCACATGGAGGTGCACATACTTCAAGTAAAAATTATAGAGATAGAATTTTTTGATCACTTACATTATTTCCTTCTCTCTTCAGATATACTTGGGATATAATTGAAAAATGACATGTTAGGTTTCATTTCATCTTTCTGTTTCATTTTCTCAAGTATACACTTGCCTTGTTTCCATGACGCCACTCTTTTCACTTGAGGTTGTGATATGTAGTGGCTATGACCTAAATAAATAAAGGATTTTGTTAAGGAAACCAGAATTATTTGAATGGATTATGAAATATAATAGCTTTATTAAAGGTTAATAATCTGAATTCATTTCGTTGATACTTACATTCAATATTTTTAAAATGTTATGGAAAATTGAGTGATATAACCTTGAGTTGGATTACCCGTAGCTTATGGAATTCCTTCTGTAAATGTCTGATCTATACAGAAATGGTTTAATTTAATTAAATGGTTTATGTGAAATGTCTCCTTGAAATGTATTTGAACATGTATATTCTATTTCATAAGAGGAATTGCCTTATTAATTAAATTAAAATTTTAAATAAAGGTTTTATGGATGTGATAAACACGTTGTGTGCATTGATAAATAACATATGGGAGTGGTATATGCCTCATGTAGTATTTTGAGTATGGGTGTGTCCAAGACCACACTAATGTTTTACCTGAAATTATTAGTATGTGTTTACATAAGTATAAATATGATCATGCCTGCTTATATGAAACATAAATGAGATAATGGGACAGATGAGAGATTAATGACTCATTTTTTTTTATATTTTAAATGCGCATGTGATATGGATATGCATTTGGTACGGGAATGAGTGGTGTATGACTCATAACCCGTGGAGCTAAGGGACCATGAGATCCCAAATCATAAGACCGCGTGAGATTCTATATTAATTTATAAAGGATCATGAGAGACATTATGTAGAATATCCATATGAGCTTACATTTTAATTTCCAAAGGACAGTGATAGATTTTGAGTAGGAAGACAATTTAAGATTCTGTTTTGATTTCAAAAGGACTGTAAAATTATTTGGGTCAGAAGATTGTGAGAGCTACCATGGAATTGGATTTTGGTGACCTATCCCAATACACTACATCATGTATATATTATGTGAGGGTCAAGAGACTAAGGTAAATTAGACCTAGGTTAGGGTAATACTAAGAGAGATCCCCTAGAATTCAGATGGTGGAGGTATGTGCCAATCCAACCCAACATGAATCTAATGCTTACATGACAAGAGACTAAGGGATCATGGTATTGGGTTAGGGGTAAACCGTGAGAGCACCCATAGAATTTGATGGCAGTGGTTTGTATTGATCCTCCCGAAAATATATCTTCCTAGTTACATATATGAAATTATACTGTATATATATGTACAAATATTTTCTATGATTAGACTCTTATCAAGACAATGATTCGAATATGGTATAGCTGTCATCTGTCCCCTAGGAATTTGGGTGAGTGTTATTTATTTATTTTGTTCTGTCAGTATCTATATATACTTTAACTAATATTAATTAAAATTACACTTTATAGATTGGGATAAAAACTGGTTAATTCAGACTGATGTTCTTTATATATCACACCCTACTTAGGCTGTTATTTCACTAGGGTACCCAATTCTATCTTCCTATCTACAGGACGCATTTTATCTAATGTGTCACTTGTACATGGGAGATAGGAGAAAAATACATCGATGGAGCTGAGGATTCTCATGGAGCTCTCTTGGGGGGATTATCCCTCATTCCTTTCATTTTGTGCTTTCATGTAAAGAATGTTGTTTATTTATGGCTTTTAGTTATGTAATAACATTGTGATATGCATAAATGATATGTATAAATTAGTGTTGGGCACTTTTTATAAAATTGATATTATCTATACCCCACTGATTTTTCACCTATTTATATACTTATTCTACTATTGTTTTCAATTTAAACAAGGTTATACCCTGTTGAAAACTTTTAATGGAGGGTATAGCCTCCATATAATCACCTCTTGAGACCCTCAAAATTAGTTGGCAACCTCTATCATATGGGGAGACACACTTGAGGCCATATAACCCAATGGTCTAGCAACTGGTTTGATGTTATGTAGGTCGAGATGTTAAAAGGTGGCATTAGGGGTAAAATATATCCTCAATATTTTTATTTTTGGTTTCTAGATAGGATACTAGGAATTTTTATCACTTCTATAATAGGTGTTCTTAGGAATAATCACCCCGTATATGGGAAATGTCCAAGTTTCCCTGACTATGATATTTATTTTTCGTGATTGATATTATAGTTGATATGATTTCACCATGGGTTATTTCAATATATTTTGATGCTAAAGAATCTTGTAATTTCATTCCTTTTACCCTTGCCCTGATATGACAAGAAATCTGCATTACATGAATCATCATAGGCACATAGGAAATTCACAAGCCCTGTATATTACATGCCAAGTTGTGGCATATGTAGGTTGTTTTTTTATTTGAAAATTGTTCCATGAGTTTTATTCCATGTAAGGTTTTTTAATAACATGTAAATATTTTTACATTCTTATGTAGTTTTTTAATCATTATTTAATGTTATTATGACATGATTCATGTGTTAGCTACATGTTATTCTGTGTTTTCACTCTACGACGTACCTAGTTGACTATATGAAAAGATTTTGAGTTTATTTCGTGAGATAAAATGATTAGACTATTTTGATATATATAATATAGTTGTGATTACGACTGGATCCAGTTTTAGTTATAAGGTGTATGGACACCTTATATCATGTAAAGGGTAACATGTGTATTCAAACCAATGTAAAAGGTTGTTAGGATTAAAAATGGTTAATATAAATTGGTTTGACCAAAGGAATCTAAATAAGAAATGGTAAAGTGTATCGGTGATTTACAGGTAGGTAGGTTGCCACCATTATAATTCGAACTTTGTATCTGATTGTGTTAAATTCTAAAATTTAATTGGGACTGATTAATGGGAACAAATATTCACTCAATGAAGTGTTTGGGCACTACATGAATATGGTACATGCAACCAATGTTAAGTCACATTAGTCATTAAAATGGAATTTAATTCCTAAATTTCAAGGAAATAATTTCATTCCATTTAATGAATAAATTTTTAAATGTTTTTTTGAGGGACATTCCTATTTTTATATAGTGGTGTTGGCTTAATCAAGTTTTTGTGTAATATTTTGAAAAATTGTACACGATTCTTGAATTAAATATTTTAGATGATTAACTATTTAAAAGTGATTAAATATAAAAGGCTTAGAAAGTGGAAACTATAGTGGTTTTCTATACTTAGAGCATCATGTATGTGTAGTTTGTAATTACCCATGAGTATCCATAGAAGAATTTTTTTTAATAAATGGATTGATGTTTGTAATTGAGCCTAGAGTCCTTTTCGTAGCATTACCGGATTCATGGGTAGTTGTTTTTCCTTCATTAATGGATAGGCCATGGTAGGTAGTGTGATGAGAACATGAATACACTTGTTGGATCAGGATTTTTTTTATGTTTTGTGTCATTTATATGTTGTCTTTCTCGTTAGGACATATTATTTTAAAATGAAACCCTCAATTGGTTAGGTGTTCATGTTTTTCCTAGCATTTAATGGGCATTGGCACCGGGAAATTCATTATTTTATTAAGATAGACGTTCCTCGAGAATGGTCGGTTGCATCATTGGTTGCCTAAAACTTACTTTTCATTGGTAATATATGATATTTGCATCATCCATTAATACATTAAGTCAAATATATTGTAATTTTGAGTGTGTGTTTAGTCAATATGGTTTTCCTTATGACTTTTCCTTTCCTTCTTGTTTTGAAAATCACAAACACCTTTCTTTAAGAAAATCGCTTTTATAAGGAATGTTGCTTTTATAAGGAAAATCGCTTTTGTAATAAAAACTATCCTTATCATATTTTCATCCATATTTTTCTTAAGTATAAGATTTCGATTCATTTCTATATTCTCATAATTGATTGAAACTTTGATACGAAGTATTCTGTTTTAGGATCCGAATTCTGGATAAGAACTGTAATTAAGTTTCACTCCGAAATTTAGTTGAGAAATGTGATAAACTTTCATTCTGAATTC
The DNA here is from genome assembly GCA_963277665.1 of Viscum album. Taxonomy (NCBI): domain Eukaryota; kingdom Viridiplantae; phylum Streptophyta; class Magnoliopsida; order Santalales; family Viscaceae; genus Viscum; species Viscum album. Next base: position 142,132,707 of record OY728138.1, on the reverse strand, counting down.
CGAATACGAACTCTGATTAAGTTCTACTCCGAATTCAGGATACAAATCCTTATGAAGTTTGAAATCAAATTCTCATTACTAATTCTAATGATGAATTCTCATTATGAAATCTGATGACGAATTCTCATTAAGATTTCTGATGACGAATTCTCATTACGAATTCTGATGATGAATTCTCATTCCGAATTCTGGATATGAATTCTCATTACGAATTCGGATGATGAATTATCATTACAAATTCTGATGATGAATTCTCATTACAAATTCTGTTGACGAATTCTCATTCCAAATTCACCTATTAAACAGAATCTGATCATCTTTGTTTTATACACTCCGAATTTATTTAGACTCTGAAAAAAAAATTGTTGTTTACACTCCGAACATTCACTCCGAACTTTTGAGTTAGACTTTAAACGAAGTCGTACATTCTGTTACACTTTTTTTGTTATAAAATGATGTCGTCTATTCTATTATGAACTAACTGTTGGTTAAGTTACACATGTACATGTCCCTCTGATTTTTAAGGAAAATATGACCGTTGGAAAAGAGGCCGACCTTGCCTATAAATAGGAGCTCATTTGAAAGATCTTAACGCTGAAATGCTGACTGATCTTCGACTCATGTGATTACACGCTTGAAGTGATTTCTAGAGAGAGAGGCTCTTATTAACTCTGAATGATTCGTGAGACTCCGAATGTTGGTGATTACAATCGAGGACTTACGGGGATAGGAAGATAGAGGTTGCCAACACCTTGAAGTTGAGGGCTTCCTTGCTGAGGAAGATAGAGGTTGCCAACTACCTTGAAGTTGAGGGCTTACGGGGATAGCAAGACAGAGACTCCGATCTTCGTATCAAGGGCTTACCCTGGTGTGGGTAAGACAGATTTTCTTGAAAGTACAAATCAAGGGACCTTTATCCAAGGGTGTTGGATACCCTTCTCTTTGGGATAAAAGACTTATATCTAGTTACTTGTAGTTATAATACTTGTTTGTTTCCGCTGCATTTTGTATTATAAGGAAAGTATAACTTTCTTATACTTCCTTACTTGTACTCTGTTTCTTTTAGATTCTATATGCTTTAAGGTAGAATCTCATATTGTAATCTTTTGTTAAGTTTCAATTTTCGGAACCATACTTATGGAACCTACTTTCGGAATATCTTTACAGTTTTAAGAAAGTTCATAGGACTTGAAGTTTATAACTTCATTCCTTATTCCATGTTTTCTTTTGGTGTTAGAGGTGTTGTGAATTTTCTTAGTTTAACATTGTTAAACTTAGCCCTTTCCTTTGCTTAAGGAAAACATAGTTATTTATAACTATTTTTAAAGGTTCCAAAGGAATTTTTAAAGTATACAATTCACCCCCCTCTTGTTTATTGAGAATCTTCATCATTATTTCAATCCTACAGTGTGGACTCAGGTCATCTCCAAGTAGAGTGATCTGAGAATTAAATAATATATTTTATTCCTATTCTTGGGATGAATGTTGAAGAAACCATGTGTTTTGACATGCCAGTTTTTTTTGTTATTTTATATATTGGATTTTGTGATGTGATCGTTACTCGGAGGAGTGACACTGGTATAGTTTGAATAATCATGGAATTTCATCAAGTTGTAAAGGCTAATAATCAGTGGTAAGGATTTTAAGAAACTGATTGAGGGTTTCTTTGTTTTAGTAGAACTTTGGTGGTTCGACCATTCATCAATATTGTATTTGAGTAGGATTGACTATGAACCATTTTGAAATAATCATAGTGTACTTTATTAAGTGACAACCATGTCTGCATCCTTTAATTATGCTAGATGCACTAAGAGAGCACTAGTCTTATGTCGTGCTAATGATTTAAACCCATTGGTATTATTTGGGTGGTTCTCTTTTGGTGTTGCATGATAGGTGTCTTTTCCGCATCTTATCATCATTACGAATGATCACCAGTGTTCAGTAATGGATTTTAGTGTGTGTATATTGAAAATTGGAGATTCCATGGGAGGGGGCATCACTTATCAGCTTATTAAACTCTGTTCTTCAAATACAAATGTCTATTTGATTTGTTAGATGTGGTGAAATGACACTTATCTTTACAGTTTAGGGTATACAGTTGTTGAAGGACAATATTTGGGCATACCATCAGGTGGGGCAGAGTGTTATTGGTGAGAGATAATGTTTTTTTATAAGAAGGATCAACTTGGAATTCATGGTCGATGATGATCGACTGTTTAAAATATTTTTGAATCACACTAAGAGATCCAGTCAGATGCTTAAGAGTTTTATTGTAAGGAAGAAACAAATGGTGGTGGAGATGTGGTTTGAAATTTTTCCACATAAATTAAAATTATATGGTGGGATGTACCATAAGATGAATGGTTAGTGAGAAAACGACGTCACCATGTCTGTTTTTTTGTTGGAATTCAAGAATTGGATCTTATTTTAGTGGCATAAGTGTCATATGATTTTGAAATGATTAACAGTGTCTTTATCATTTAGGAATACAACAAGACCATTTGAGAAAAGATTCATGACCCCATTATGGCATGTGATGTTTTGAATTATTCTTAAAGGGTTCTTTGGTATGAGATTCCATATGGTGTTATGGTCTCAACGATCCACATTTTGGACCAAACTAAAAGTGATGGTTTTTGAACATTTTCAACTACTAAAAGCGACTCTTTTATAACCAATCCTATGAATGGAATTATTTGAATTCGGTCACCTCAAAGTGATGATTTCAAGTTGGTTAAAGCCCCGTTATGTTTCTCAGGTGTCTCAAAAAGTTTATGGACTGTCAGACCTGAAAAAAATGTTTTTGGAAAGCTTTAGAGGGAACAAAATGTATCTAAAACTGTGCATCCCTTACAAGTACCCATGATACCTTATTTAATGGGGAATATTCATTTCACATAGGGTATGCATAGTATCTCATACTGTGACCCTATCCAATGAGAGGGGAGTCTCTTAAAATTTGGGTTCCATATATTTTGGAAAACTGTGAGGGTACACCAAATGGGTACCATTTGTTTACGAAATTAATTAAATTAAATTGAAAATAATGTAATAATATAAAACTAAATCTCCTTCACCACTCTCTTCTTGACCCATATCACACAGTACCCCAAGGGGTTTCCCCTCCCGATGCATGTGACCCCCTCTATGGAACCTCCTCTAGTATATAATTTTGGAAGGATTTCCACGGGATGATCCTCCAATCCACTAAAGAGAAATTTATCTCCTCCCTTCTCCTCTGATTCTCTATCTTCTATTCATCTTAACCGAAAACACAAAGGGTTCAGCTGAACCCTAGATATTTGGGGATGTTTTCAATTTATGTTTTCATTTGTTCATGGTAATGAAAAATGTCTCTTAGAATGTGTTCTTTCATGTTTCAATAACAACCGCTGTAGGAGAGGTGGTTCGTTTTGTTTTTGTAGGCCTCCACTACCCGAGGAAAGGGTTTTCATCTAAAGTGTGGTTTCACTTAGTTTATATTGCATCCTGCGATTGTTGTAAGTCCAGTAGTATATTAAACGTAATGTGTTGGTCCCTCCTTGTTTGTTTGTAGTATCTAGGTGTATGGTGACTCGACCTCTTATTCATATGTATGCATGTATGTATATATATGTATATATATATATTTGACCAAAATACCTCAAGGTATCAATGATGAATTTTTGAGGTGATTGAGTTTGTTGAAAAATTGGACCTCTATGTTCTGTTTGTTGAGAGAACATGCCATGATGCCTAATTTCATGAAAAAGGTGGTTTACATGCAGATTTGTCAAGTTCCATAGATATTTGTTGAAAACCTATGTTTACAAAGAATGATGGAAAAGGAATGGAAGACCTGTAGGTGGTACAAAAAGAATAAATCAAAGGTGGCGCCGTTTTCTAGTGTTTGGAAAATTTTTGGTCCTCATAATCAGAATATAGGAAAACATGCTTCTAGAAAAGGATGTTCATGAAATATCTATACTGGTTAAGAAACTTGCATGCAAGGCATGATTCCAGAGCATAATGTCCAAAAATGGAAAAGGTATGATGCGCACAAACGATTTGGAAATGAGTGTGAAATAAAAGGTTGCATGAAAGAAACTCTTGTTCCCAAGGCAACATCAAATATGGTTTTTCATGCTTGTAGAAGATCTTTAATGAAAAAATTTAAATCTTCTATGCAGGGGACAAGAATGCCTATAAATTTTTCATGACCCCCTCATTCTAATAAGTCAAAACCCAGAGAGAATATGGGCTCTAGATCGTATATGAATTTAATGAAATGGGAGTTGCACAAAAGATTTTGTGTTCCTAACAAGTTAAGAAAGTTTCATGTAAGATTTGAGTTGTGCATATGATTGATGTTGTGTGCAAGGGGTGTTTCACGATAGAAGTGGAATCTTGTTCCCATGGCCTTAAAGTTGCACGCAAGATGAAGAAAGGGTTGCATATGACATTTGGAGTTACCCATTAGTACTGTGGTAATGTGGTATTCATCGGTGGAATAAATTGGGACATCAATAGAGCATCTACAATTAGTGAAGGTTTCATTCATCAGTTATAATGAAAATACCTATAGTTCTATGAACTATGAGTGTATATTCTATAGAATTAGCTACAAAACTTCAGTTGAGAGAGTAGTGAGATTTCATATTGTCAGTGGTTGTAAACTAGAAGGGACAGTGAGTCCGCTTCAAACATTGTAAAAAATAGTATTCTTTTAGTGATGTTGTTACATCAGCACATCGCTGATGAATGCTCCATGGACAAAGCCGAATAAGGGTGAACCGTGTAAAAATTGCTTTTTCTGGTGCATGATTTGATTTCTATTTATTCTTTGTTACGAGAAATACAGAGAATATATTTTTTCTTAATAGTGAAACAAGATCAATAAGGGTATCTTTTTTAATCTTTCATATCCTGATTCACCCCCCTCTCAGGATATCTATCATTGTAGACCTAACAATATATATATATATTCAGGTTCCCTCATTACGTATATAATCACCCATAGTTTTGATTACACGCATATGGGGCTAAGTGTTCCCAGGTATGTATATGAAAATTCATTTGTAGTTGAGTGGAGATGAGTATATGAATATAACAATATAGGTGAGGATCCCCTTGCACATGCTCATGGACATGTAGCTATGTGAATAGGGTATAGGTTTCCTTGCATGTATTCTAAGGTGGGTATGTTTACTAGGGGAGTACCGGATTTTAGTTAGAATGTTCCAAGAGCCAATGTAGATGGCTTGGTTCCCCCCTAATGTAGGAACCCTTTCCCCTACCCTCATAGTTTATTAATTCATTAATTAATTGAGTGTATTATTACATATTTCTGAGTTTTAATTAATATAGTGTGGCTTCTCGGTTTAAATTATTTTGCTGATAAGGTTAATGAAATGAATAAATGTGATCATTGATTGTTCAATAACTATGCCATCTTTTTGTAAAAAAGCGCCTCAAATGGAGGTTCTTTTCATTTAATAGAAAAATTTTATGATATAATTTTATGATTTGTTAGATTATTTCATTGCTGCATCCCTTATACATGGGGTTTAAAGGATAATTTTCATGTTATGTTTCATGTCCCTTTTGTGCTGCATTTTCCGAAGTAGGAAGATGCCTAGTTTCCTTGAAGTCACTCTTAACAAATGAATTCATTATAAGTAGCCTCTATGTACTAATGAGATACTAGATTTATTAATAGAAAATAAGATTCCTAGAATTTATATTTCAATATAATTTTTATTCTTAAAGTGTAATAATTTATCTTCATTTCATTGACACTAACACTGAATAATTTTTTCAAGTTTGTGAAAAATTATTGAAATTACCTCGAGTAGGTCTACCCATACCTATTGGTATTCCTTGTGTATATATTTAGGCTATAATAAATTGTTTGAATTATATTAACTATTATAGAAGAAATGAATCGTTGAAATGTAATTGAACATGGGTATTAAAATGCATAAGAGTAATTTTCTTATGCATTAAATTATTAATGTAAATGAAGGATATATGAATGTGATAAACCCTTGTGTGGGATGATAAATAAGATGAGTTAAAGGTATATGCCTCATGTAGCGACTTGGGAATGAGTGTGTCCAAGAACATGATAGTGTTTTATCTGAAATAATTAGGATGTGTTTCATTAAGTATAAATATTATAATGCCTCCTTATATGAAATTGAAATGGTCTAATGAGATGGATGAGGGGTAAACGCCTCATGAGTGTTTATATTTTGGATGTGTGTCTTATATGGACGTGGATGTGGATATGACATGATAGGGGTATTCTGCATCTCCGATGTATGTATAAATTTTGTTACTTATTGGTTGTCGGTCTAAGGGGTTGTCAGAGCCCAAATGGGAATACTTTATCAGTATCCAAATTCATTTCCAAAGGACCATGAGTGCCTCTCAATAAGAATTATGTGTGATATTCTAGATTTATTTCCCACTGACCATGATATCCTTTGAGTAGGAATACCATTTGAGAGTCAATTTTTATTTCCAAATGACTATGAGGTCCTTTGAGTTAGAATATGAATAGGTCTTTCCTAGGATTTGATGGTGATAGCATGTCCTGTTCCACTCTATATTGTATCTATTACATGATGGTAAAGAGAAAAATGTCTCTTGGACCTGGGTTATTGGAAGACTGTGAGATCTCCCCTAGAATTTAGATTGCGTAGGTATGTATTGATCCACACCAACATGAATATAATGTTTCATACCAAGAGATTAAGGGATATTTGTACTAAGATAGGGGTAGATAGTGAGAGATCCCCATGAATTAGAAGGTTGTGGTATGTCCTGATCCACCCCCAAATTATATCATTATACTTATATATATGTTTAATTATACTATATATATATATAAGTACAAAAAGTTTCCATATTCAGACTCTTATCCCAACAATGAGCAGATACTGGTACATCCATCAGGAGTCCCTTAAGAACCTGTATGGGTGCTATTTATTTTTTTCATTTCTACCATTATCTATATATACATGAACACTTTTTAATTAATGTTACATTGTATGGATTGGTGTAGACATCAATGGTTCCAAAATACTAAGATTTATATCTTACACACTACTTAAGATGCCATTGCACATAGGCTGGTGAGGATGGTGGTGTGTTGGTCACAGTCTCCAAAGGGAATCGGTTCCAAGGGCTGGATCATGAGGGATTCGTAGCCAAATTGATGGTTGGGTATCATGAAGTTGTTGGAGTGAATGAAGAATTAGGAAATGGGATGTCTGTGGGGCAGGAGATGGTGGAAGACCCAAATTGTCTTGCTATTATTGATGTGAATTTCCAGGTTCAACAAAATCGGATTGTGCAATATCAAGATATGCAGGTTCATTGAAAGTGGGGGGATGTTTCTGATAGTCAGAAAGAAAACAAGGGTGGTATGGTCAAGAAAACATTTAGTGACATCGTCCAGGGAGGGAGGAAGATGTATTCTGGGAATCAGAAGGATATGACTGCTTCCCCATGAAGATGAGAAAGGAAGGATTACTCCTATCTTCTGAAGCCAATGTCTAAAATATCTAAAGGTATGTCAATTAATAATGAATTCCCTTCATTATAGTGGTTTAACCTCCAAAGGAAATCTTCCAAATTCTTAAAGCAATATGAAAGCTCGTAATGGTAGTTGATAACTGTGGATGAAGCTTTTTATAATGGTGATGGTGATGGATCTGATTTTGGACGTTTGTAGTTATTCTGTTTGGTCTATGTAATTTGTTTTTTGAACTTTTATTTTTATTTATTAAATGGTCAGAGGTGTTTCCTCTGGAGACTTTCTGAGTAGGGTACCTGATTATATTTTCTTGTTTTTTGTGCCTATGATGTTTTCAGTGTTGCTTGTACCATGGAGATATGAGCAAAGGACCTAGCTGGATCTCGAGATTCCTATAGAGATCACATGTGTGGATTTGTGTTTTTTTCTAGTAATTTGTACTACAATGTTATGAATGCTATTTTTTACTTCTTTAGTTTAGGTAATATCATAAAACATGAATTCAAGATCTGTATAAAATGATTATGGACACATTTTATAAAATTTATATGATCTATCTTCCGCTACTTCGTCAATTGTTTATATACTTATTATGTGATTTTTTTCTATAGATATAGTGTTATAACACTATGAAAACCATGATATGAGGGTATAGTCTCCAAAATATCACCTTATAAGACCCTCAATAATTTTTGAAAGCCTATGTTATATGGATATATGCACTTGAGAAAATGTGACCCACCCGAATAGCTACCAAATCGCTGGCAAGTCAAGTCAGAATGTTACAATCATAGTAACATAAGTTAAAGACCAACATTCTAATAATGAAGGGATAATTTATTAGGGTAACATAATATGAAAAATTTATATTAATGAATAATCATTACATTATCTTAAAATAATCGATGTATGATGTTAATAATTCTTGAAACATATCCATGAATAATATATTAGTACAAGTATATATTCAAGAAAATGACAACAATTCAGCAATCTTATTCAATGGAAATATGTATAATCACATGAGATAAATATTATTACCCAATTTATTATAACTAAATATTATTATTGTCTATCTAATCACCCTAAAATATTTTTATAAACACACAATCCACATGAAAAGGTAATATTTATTAATCATATAATTCAAATAAAATCATGGTAAAAATGGTTTTATAATAAAATTCCACAGAATATATCAATGAATAAAACATTGTGTAACATCAAAATGAAAATAGATAATGTTATATTAATTATTAAAGGTTTTTATTAATGATGATATGATTATAGTATTTTAACTAATATATGATGAATCAAGGAGGGGAATTTTGAATAAGAACATTATCATAAATCGTCAAGATGTCATAGAAATAAATACTTAATTTTTGAATAATATACCCCATGATAAGAAAACGTAATTTTACATTAAAAAATATCTATCAATTTTAAATTAATCATACAAATAATTCATAAAAACTCATTGTAAAAAAAATTAGATAGTCACATTTGAGATCCCCCTTACATTTCGTAATGATTTATTTTTTCTCATACTGTATACAAAATTGTGTTTATTAAAACATGAATAAAGTGGTTTATTTGTTTTATTTATGTAATTAATGATCAAATATATCCATTTTAATATACACATTTATTTTTTTAATATTAATGATTATAAATATTCATTAAGAGGTTCTGTAAAATATCACTCTTCTATTTGAATTTCATTTTATTGAGTCATTTATATTTATTATTTCATAGAATTATGTCTAAGAAAATATAACAAAATTATTATAATTATATAAATTTAAAATTTAATATATATATACTTTCCATGATGTCAAGGTTATGTAATTCGAGGACAATATCCTTACTGGTGGATGAAATGGACTAGGGATAAGACATGATAAAATAGAAAGAGGGAGATATAATATATATATATATAATAATAAAATTTATTTATGATGATTTATATCTCTAATAAGTTGAAAAAATACAAGGTATGAAAATTTGTATCAGCTGGAATGGTTATGTGTTGAATTCCTATAAAAATAGAGTGGAAGAGTTAGTTTAATGGAAAGGAAGATGGTGATTTTTATTAATGTATCTCTTTTTAAAAGGACTTCCCACCTTTAATGCATGAAATCATGTGATAATAATTCATACATAATTTTTATTATGGGTAATAAGAGAGAAAAATAGTGTAGATTTTTTAATTTGAGAAATTTATATGATGGGGATTACCAAAGGAATAGAGATGTTGGAATGTTTCCTTAAAATATTGAAAAAATAATTATTTTCAATGTAAATATGGTGATATTTATATTTTTTAACTTAAAAATTATATATAATTATAAATATAAGACATTGAATAAATTAAATCCATTTATATTGAAAATTAATTAGTTTTTACATAAAGGATGGATTGAAAAATGAAAAATCTTTTTTTTATTTCAATAACTTATATTATACGTATTATAATTCAATATTTGAATTTGGATTTCATTTAATTATAATATTTCTGTATCATCCCCATGATCCATCACTCTATCATAAGGAAAATATATTTTGTTTTTGAGACATCAGTTGTACCTCCCCATACACAAGAGGCATATAACAGTAGTAGGGTTGTGGTGAATATAGTGGGGGTATTATACCCCTTAGTATAGAGTAATAATATTTTGGAAGTCAACAATCATTATTGTAGTTGGAATTGAAAAAAACATTTCGTTAAAGTAGGATATTAATAGAGAAACCAATGACCCAAAAAAATGAATCATGCATTGAAAATCTCAAATGTATCTAAATATAAAACTGAAAATAAAACAAAAAATTAATTGAATGAGACAAATATTCTCAAAATACCCTAGTCTTCAACCCCTTTTCTATGGTGACCCATGATTAACATAAATGGATATTACATCAATTTATATGAATATTCATCACATTAAAAATGTATATACCTATGGACCGTAATAGTTTAGTTTCATTGGAAACATGTAATAAAATATTCCCACAAGATGAATGATCTTTAATATTTAAAAAAAACGATCTTCCACTTATACAAAAACACATAACCTTTCATAATAATATAGAGATAGGAAACATAAGAAAGGTGTGATCATAAATGCTCAATAAGGGCATACAAAGAATATACATAAGAATAACTTGATAATAAGGTTATGAGTACATGAGAATAAATTTTTTAAGATCATACCCTACATATCAAAGATCATACACGTAGATCAAGGAATATTGGAAATTGACAGGATTTGAATTATAAGGGTGAAAAATCATTACAAATAAATCACGTACAATAATATAATTTCATATAAGTGTGGAAATATTATACATATAAAATACATTTCATGTGTCATGGGTATCTAACAACACCATCAACATAGTGGATAATGACACAGATGTTCCATATAGTGGATCTAGAAACACTTGTTTTAAGTATTGGATTGTGACTCAAATTTTCTATATGTGGATATTGACACACCTGTTTCACATAGTGGAATAGGGGACACCTATTTCCCATTGTAGATGAAGCTAGTTGAAATGTTCTCCATCATTATTTCATGAGATATATATTTTCACATAATTAATTGGAGGTATATATATGTAACACTACTACAATAATGAAAAAATGACTTTCACAAGATTATAAACATTCATTTCATTAACATTGAAATGAAATGGGTATCATAAACAAGTAATCATATCATATAATATGTAATGAATATAGGTATTATAATCATTTCATCAAAACATAACATATGAAAAAAGAAGTGTACCACTCTAGGATTTCATAGAATGTTAACTCTTTAAAATAATTCAATAGCATGGGCTACACACAACATCGAGTTCAGGTGCACCATGACTTACTAAACTAACTTTTCAGAAAGTGGTTATTAATAGTATTAAATTCCTTTTGAATTATATATACTCTATATAATTTTAACATCCATTTTATGTGTTTCTTAAACATAATATCAGAATAAATTTAATTTTTCAGAAAAATGAAGTATTTTTCAGAAAATGAAATTTTGTCACCTTTTAATGGAGAACCATTTTTAAATCCAATATTTGATATTTTAATATATAAAATTTGAAAAAATAAACTTCTTATTTAGTTTCGAGAAATAAAAATTTAGTTTCGATAAATTGTTAGTGTTTCTAAGATAACTTTTATATTTTGATGAGTAATGAAATATACTTAAATTTAATTGAAAACAAAATTTTTAATCAAAATAATTTGTAGTGTCAAACTACAAATTTGAATGGTTTTTAAGTATATTTATATTATATTTTTATCATTTAATCCAATATTTGTCATTGGATGTAATTTTACATTTAAATTGGACAAAAACACATATCAATCTTTTAAATGTTTTTACTTCCAAAAAGCCCACTTTCTGGTTTTGACAATCGGAATCATATTTAAATTAATTAATGAAACATCCATGTTTTTAATTTTCTAAAATAGACATAATTTTTGAATTCAAAATTAAAAAATTATCTTAGGGTTTAATTTTGGCATTTTTTTGAAAACATTCAATTTTTAATGAATACTAAAAACACAGCTTTATTGTTTAAAAATGAATTTTACTTAAATTATTATTTCTTATATTTAGATTTAACATAATGTAGAAATATATACATTATACCTATATTATTATAATTTAATTCATTGGAGTCATTTTCTAATAATATTAGAGAAATTAAATTTTATTGAACATTTTAACATCTTTTACAAAACTTCTAGGCAAATTTTTAAATTTGCATAAAACATAACATTACCACTTTTGTGAGTTTAATATCAAAAATATGTGAGAAATGGTAGATATCAGTAAGTAAAATTTGGAATAATAGGATGAAAATAATTTTTGGTGAATTGTTACTTTTGTATTTTATTTACCATTTTTAAATGAAAGTATGGTAATTAAATGTAAAAATGAGTTTATAGTTTCCCTAACACATGTCCTCATTTTATTAGATAAGTATATTTCGACCAAAATCAACCATATGAATAAAATATGAACTTTTTTTATCCACATGGGTTGTATTAGGACATTCATTATTATTTTCTTTAAAGAATAGTTAAAAGTGATAAATCCAAATTTTAATAACTAAAAAATGTTTAACATGGGGTTATACATAAGATAATTTTGACTATAAATATTCGTTATAAATATAAAACTATTTCCTACATCATGGTGTTTTCTTTTTAATTTTTAGAAGCAAAATATTTAATTTTATTTTTGACACAATGATGATGTAGTAATTACCTTATTAATGACAGAATAATATAATTGATATTATAAATATCCAAATAAATGTATATTCAGACTTTTGATGCATTAAAAAAGTTTTATAAGTTAATATGACATTATAATATTGATATAATTTATTTGGTTTGAAGTAATCAGGTTTGTTGACTTTTAGAAAAACCAAATACAAAATAGTGTCAAAAATTGATTTTAATGAGTTTTTAAAATAAATACTATATTATTAAATGATAAATTATACCTAAAAATATAAGGATCTGAAAAAAGACTTATATAATGATAAATATGTCATTGATTAACTACATGGGGTTTTCTTCGCATTTTATTTATGTTTATCTGTCATGTAATACAAAAATTCAAGAAGATATTATAAAGATTAAAATATTTATCTAAGAGTTAAATCTAAAAGATAAAGTTAATAGGGTAACCTAAATTTTTCTAAAGCCACTTGGCTTGGAGGATTTAGACCCATCCTTGCATTATTCTCGAAAAAAATCCATTGGGAGACTTTATAAATCAAAAAGTATTTTATAATAAAATAATATATCAGGCTTTTCCTAACATGACCCTCACCTCTCTTATAAAAGGGTACTTCCCCTTCTCCCAAAATCACACCTCCATAGCCATTTGGCTTCACAAAACCCATCTCAAATATCATCCCAACTACCCTAAATTCATCCTATATCCCTTATATTTTTCTGAAATCCAACCTAAGGAGCATTTTTTATAAAATCAAATGGAACCACCTAAAGAAGAGGTAATTATTTCATCACCTCTACCAAAGTTCTTTTTTTCTCCCACATATTATTTCATTATTGTTTAGATAACAAAATAATAACTCCAGTACATTATACATAATATGTTTTTAATCTAATTATGTCCAACCATATTCATTATTCTATCTATTCTATGAATGACAATGTCACAATAAGTGCGTACATACGGCTTACCATCTCCACATCGTGGTGAAGTTTGTTATTCAACACGTCTTTAATTGGATTGGTATAGAAATTTGTTTAATTGATGTAAATAATAAATATAACTTGTTAATTATTCTGAATATAAAATATAAAATTCAATTACATATGGTGTCACTATCAATAGAATTATACCAGTGCTCGTGCGTACGTACGGCTTACCGTCTCCACGACGCAATGATATTCATTTCCACGTTAGCCATTCAATGATGATTATAAATATATATTATTAATAAGTATGTATCATATGACATAATAATTCTACTATATATATATATATATACTTATAACTCATTCACTTACATCCATTCAATACGATATTGAAACTGATTCAGTGTTTAAGCGTACGTAGGGCCTACCGTCTCAATTAACAGTTTTTTCAATTTCATTTATCAATCTATTATACATAATTATATTTTGAAGATATACAATAAATATATAATGAATTATATTCTGGAATCAACTAAATCACGATATAAGTTATACGATCAATAATAACAAGTTAAACCACGTATGACAAAGAAAGCGATTATTACCCGAAATGTTATTTTTACATATATTTTATTATTAAATGGGCAGTATAATTCCATAAATGAATCATGTATGATATTATAAATATTAATATGGTTCTGTTATAATTTAATAACATACTTTGTTCATTATACAAGAGGTTAAACATACCCTTGACCCAGGGAATGTACAGGGTATGGGTTAATTCATCAATCTCATTATTATCATAGATTGTTTATGTATAGGTATTTTCTGAGACATTTTTATCATCCATGTCCATTATTCAAAAAAATGTGTTCAATAAAAATATTTTATGGTTTGGTGGAATGGACTATTTAGAAAGACTAGTATTATATAATTTTTAATGACTTATTTCTCTAAATAGTTTTAACTAATATCTATTTTTTATAAATGATTTTAAGTATTTATTTATATGGACATGATTTTTTTAAAATGTTAATTACTTTAAAATATTTCAAAGTGGCATGGGAAGCTTTGATTCAAAAATCTCATTTAAATGACTTCCTTTATAATTTTTGGACATTTAAACGATTTCAAAAAAAGGGAAATTTTTCCAAATAGTTTTACTAATCATTTTCAACTATTTAAACATCATTTACTTTATATTATTTTTTATTGAGGTTGATTTATTATAATTAAAAAATCTGTATTGTACTCAATGAGTTAATATATGTCTAATAATGGATATTCTATTTTTATACCTATCAAGGTTAATGGTTAAAGTATTAACATTTTAAATGCTAGTTTTAATAATAATTTTTATGTTATGTTTAATCATTTTCATATGAGGAATGCATTGGACTTAAAAAGTGACCGGTGGTGCCTACAATAGCTTCTCGATGCATCGGTAGGTCTCGGGAGACAAACTTGTGTTTTGACACAAGGCCTTGAATTTTTTTTATTTATAGTCTAAGAATGTGGCCTTGACTATGATGTTATTATGTCTTGGAATATTCATTCTCCCATTATGAAATTAGTAATTACATTTGATTTTTCAACTTCTAGAATATCCATGTGAGTGATTATATTTTAATGTTAGATTTATTTTTTCCATATAATGTTCAATATTATGACTAAAAAAGATTTTGTTTTTATTATAAATCATTCCTTTAAATTTTAAACCTTATTCAAATTTATTTTCATCTACTGAGCATCATAGCTCACCCCTTTCTTATGTTTTGTTTTCCCAGGATGCCAAGAAGTGTATTATGATTTATATGAATGTTTAAGCTAGAAAATAATGAAATGATTAATGGAAATTTATTAATGTTTTATGTGAATGTGTAATGAAACGTTCATGTATGTAATATATTTTATAGGACTAGTAAACTGATTAGTCCTTAGGGACTTGATTCTTTATAATCATGCCAATGTATTAAAATAATGCACAGGCTCTGTGATTTTGGGGTCGAGGCTTTACAATTTGGATCAGAGGAAATTTAGTACAAATATTGAAAACTAGATTTATAAGAACAATGATTAGAGAAAACTACACTATGATAGAGATTGAGGATTAGTATAGAATAATATCCAAGAGTTTTGGTATTGTAGATATAATGTGGGTTTTCAAGAAGTACATCCCTATTTGGATATGAGTATGTAGAGGCGGCACTGGCATACATTCACCTAGGGGTAAAACCTGAAAACACCACTTTGAGATAGACTCGAACGAGAACTGGTTCATGATAATGGGACTTTCTACACTTGTGGTTACGCCACTCCTGGGGGATATGCCTATGATTATGCACAATTTATTTACAAAACATTATGAAGGATTTATGAGTGAATATGTTTCCATTGAAACCAACATTATGATTATGAGACTAGATGTTTGTAAATATAAAATTAATGAAGAAAAATTTTATAGTATTTAGATTATACATTATGATAGGATTTAACCTAGTGTACGTCCTCATTTAGAAATGGATCCCAGTATAAGGAATGAGATTTCCATCAATACATATGATCTAAAGAGTCTGAAGGATCATATCATTCACGGTCTTATGCCAGCATTTAGAAGCGAAATAGTTTCCAACATATTGTCATCACGTGAATAAATAATACCATGTGTTAATAAAATAAGTAATGAATTCCTTGGGCCCTATGTCTTTGAAAGGAAACAAGATAATTAAAGGATGAAAGAGAAAATGATGGATAATGGGATAAAGGGAAAGAAGTATTTTTCTATATGTGATAACTGTGGAAAGAATAACCATGGGAAGTGCTTGAATGGAATGAGAGTTTATTATAAGTGCGAAGAAAAAGGACACCGTGATTGTGATAATAAGGGTAAGAAAAATGTTTCAAATATATAATTCGTCATTTGTAAGGAGATGGGACACTACACAAATGAATTTCTCAATCATCATAGTATACCCCAAATGATGTTATTCGATAGTAATCTAGTTCTGATACTACCACAGATAAAGTGGAATGATTTGTGTTATTTTTTCATTGTTAAATAATTGAGTCATTTGAGTATTCTATTAAATATGTATAAGTTATATGGATTATAGAGTATATATAGATTTTATTGCAGTACTATTTCCTTGAGGATGTGGGATTTTATGGTACCAAGTAACGTGACACAATTTCTAGTTAAACATTTTGCAAAATATATTTTTAAGAGAAATAAAACCCTTAATATGTTTCTGAAACTGAGATAATTATTTCTGAAAAAAATATGACTTATTTGGATAAATTATATTCGATATTCTTGACTACATTTAAAATAATTAATTTTTTGTTTATTCCATCATTGTTGGAGTTTAATTCATTTTTGGATATAAAGATTATTTCCAGTATTCTATAATGAAAATCGGAGCATGAATGTAAT
Organism: Viscum album; assembly: GCA_963277665.1. NCBI lineage: Eukaryota > Viridiplantae > Streptophyta > Magnoliopsida > Santalales > Viscaceae > Viscum > Viscum album. Next base: position 142,115,553 of record OY728138.1, on the reverse strand, counting down.
CAATAAGGTTTTATGTTAATTTAGGGTGTTAACATGTTTTAATAGAATACATGATGAAGTTATTCACTTTTTATTATGTGGAAAAAGTGATCTTTATTATGTTTACCTTCCTTATAAATTTTGGTCTGTGAGTTTGGACAGAAGTATTTTTGATAGACATAATGGTTGGAATGAATTATGTTAGATATTGGGTACTATATTTTATTATTAAATAATTTCATAATATTATTTTTGGATTGTTATAGAAAGGATAAGCTAGAGGTCATTCAAAAACCTATCACATCTGGTAATGCGGCGATACTTGAACCTGAAACCAATGGGCGATAAGGCTACATCACTTAACACTGGCCTATGTGATGTTCTGGTTTGTATAATGTAGTTTTTTTAAATGGTCTGATAGATCAACTATGAATTCATTATTTTTTAAACACTATAAAATTAAGATAAATAGAATATTTTTTAATTCTATTATCTTTTGGAGTGATTGATACATTTGTGTTATAATTTAGTTGAAGTATGGAACTCTGCATGTCAATTATTTTTTTCTCTTATTCTAGGAAAATAATAACTCTAAAACTTTAAGGATGTGATCATAAAACCAAAAATGTTTTATCCTTATACCTTATGTTTTGTTGAACTGGTGATATTTAAATAATCATATATTAATGACTTTGAGGCACTCAATATTCCATTTATTGTTCAATTGTTTGTGATTAATGACTTTAATCACTGCCTATAAAAATTTGCGTTTTTTCTCCAATTTTGTGTCCATAATTACCACCAATGTTATCCTATTCATGATCATAATTTGGTGGTGACTTTTTCATTTCCCTTACCCTCTTATTAAGACTATATTTTATTAACTTTATTTCCGATGTGGGTTTTCAAAAAAGGTATTTTCTAATTTTATCCTTTTATATTCGACGAAAACATTCGGATTGCAAGGAAGAAACTTATTGAATGATGGGATAAAGTAACACCCTTGTATTTAATAGTAAGTTATATATTCAATGTAATTTAATAGCTTACACTGCAGGCAACTCTATGTTTGAGCACACCAGGACTTAGAAAACTAGCCATTAAAAAAGTTGGTATGAATAGTATTAACTGAATGTTGAATTTTATATACTTTCTATAATTTTAACATTTATAATATGTGTTTCTTAGACATAATATAAGAATAAATTCAATTTTTTAGGTAAAGGAAGTATTTTAAAAAACTGAAATATTAATGCCTTTTAACGGAGAACCGTTTTTAAATCCAAGATTTGACACCATTTTATATTATATTTTACAAAATAAATTTTTTATTATATGCGGGATAAAAAAAATTAGCTTTGATAAATTTTTGGAGTTTTTCAGATAACTTTCATATTTTGATTAATAGTTAAAACAATAAATTTTAATTAAAAAAAATTCTAATCAAAATAATTTATAGTGTTAAAATACACATTTTAATGGTTTTTAAGTATAATTGGATTATATTTATATTATTTAATCCAACGTTTTTCAATTTATGTAATTTTACCTTTAAATTGGACATAAACACATATTCATCTTTTGATAGGTTTTACATCTCAAAATCCCGCTTCCTGGTTTTGACAATAGGAATTAATTTTAAATTAATTAATGAAGCCTCTATGTTTTTTATTTGGTAAAATAGACATAAATGTTGAATTCATAATAACAGAATTATCTTAGGCTATATTTTTGGTATTTTTTCTGAAAACTTTTATTTTGTGACAAATAGTGAGAAATAATACATTATAGTTTAAGACCGACATTTATTTGAATAATTATTATTTTTTTAAAATATATTTTAATTTAAAAATATATACAAAAAATCTGTATTAGTCCAATATAATTCATTAGAGCCATATTATTAAAATATTATATATATATATTTTCATTGATCTTTTTAACTTCTTTTACCCACCTTCATGGATCATTTGCAAATTTAAATAAAATATATTTCTACAGATTATGGGAATTTAATTTTAAAAATTGAAGAGACACGGTTGACATCAGTAAGTAAAATGTGGTTTAATATGATGAAAATAATATTGGGTGAATCGTAACTTTTGAATTTTATTTACCATAGTTAAAAGTAAACTAAGTAATTAAAGGTAAAATGATAATATAATTACATTAAAACATGTTATAATTCTATTGGACATGTTTAGTTTGACCAAAATTAAGTTTAGGAATAAAATATGATCCTTTTTGATCCACATGGATAAGATTATGACATTTATTATTATTTTATTTAAAGAAGAGGTAAAAGAGTTAAAATCAAACATTAATAACAAAAATATTTTCAATATTGGGTTATACAAAATAAAATTTAGACTATAAATATTAATTATAAAGATAAAACTATTTCCTACATCATGGTATTTTATATATAATTTTGAGACATTAAATAATTAAATTTATTAATGACAAAATAACGATGCGGTAATTACCTTATCAATGAATGATTAAAATAATTGATATTATAGGTCTCCAAATAAATATAAATTGAGTCTTTTGATGCATTAAAATAATTTTACAGGTTAATATAACATATTATTATTTATTTAGGATATTTGTTTGACATAATAAGGTTTATTTGGCTTTTAGAAAAACCAAATACAAAATAGTATAAAAATTGACATAAATGAGTTTTTAAAAGAAATACTATATTATTAGAAGATATAATAATTCTAAAAATATAAGATTCAGTAAAAGGTCATATATAATGATAAATATTTTATTAGTAAACCACATTGGTTTCTCTTTTCATTTTATTGTATGTTTATTAACCATGTAATATAATAAAACAAGAAGACGTTATAAAAGTTAAACTATTTAACTAAGAGTTTAATCTAAAAGATATGGTTAATATAGTGACATCAACTTATAAAAATATATTTTTTGAGAGGACCTAGACCCATTCTCACCATAGATAAGAAATAAATCCATTTCTAGAAATTATTAATCAAAAATGATTTTATAATAAAATAATATTTCATGCTTTTTCTAAAGTGACCCTCAACTCTTTTAGAAAAGGGTAATTCCCCTTCTCTCAAAATCATACCACAAAACACATTATTTTCAGACAACCCATAATAAAATATCCTCCCAACTACACCAACATCATCCTAGAGCCTTAATTTGATCAGAAATTCATCCTATTGATCCGTTTTGATCAAATAAAAAGGATGCACCCGAAGAAGAGGTAATTATTTAATCACCAATTTCAACATTCTTTTCTTCTTCCACTTCCTCTTTATTTTTTGTTTCAATAAAAAATAATAAATCAAAAATATTATACATAATTTGATGCTATTTTAAACATGGCACAAAAATTTTAGTTATTATAACCATTATATGAATGAAAATGTCACCAAACATGCATACGTATGACTTAACGTCTCTACGGCATGGTGGAGTTTGTTATTCAACACTTAATTATTTGGATGGATATAATAATGAGTATAATTGATGTAAATAATAAATATAAAATTTTAATTATTCCATATATATAATATACCATCCATTTACATACTATTTCACAATCAATATAATGATCTCATAGCTTGTACATACGTATAACTTAACGTCTCTGCAATGCGATGACATACATTTCTATGTTCGCCATTAAACGATGATTATAAATATATAAATATTATTGATAAGTATGTAATATATGAAATAATAATTATACTATAAATATATATATATATATATGTATATAAATTTACATATTTTTCATTCACTTACTTCCATTCAATATGATATGCAAACAAAAAATTACATTTATGCATACGTAGGGTCTACTGTCTCAATAAACGGTGTATTTTTTATTTCATATATCTATCTATTATACATACTCATATTCTGAATGTATATGATACATAAATAATTGTTTATATTCTAGAATCAATTAAATAAGGATATAAGTTATACGATGAAGAATAACAAGTTAAACCACATATGATAAAGAAAGCGATTATTACCCGAAATGTTATTATAACATAGAAATTATTATTAAATGGGTTGTATAAGGCCATAAAATAATCATGTATGATATCATAAATATTAATATGGTTCTATTATTATTGAATAACATAATATGGTCATTATAATTATGGTTAAACATACCCTCAACCAAAGGAATGTAAAAGGCAAGAGATAGTTCTTCAATCTCATTATTATTATAGACTGTTTATGTGTAAGTATTTAATAGAAAATTTTTGTCATCCATGTCCATGTTTCATAAATTTTTTTAAAAAAAGAATCTTTTATGGTTTTTTAGAAGGTAATATTTTTCAATATCAACATTTTAAATGTTTTAATGATTTATTTCTCTAAATTTTTTAAATTAATGATCATATTTTAAAAATGATTTTATGGATTTATTTATACAGACATAATTGTTTTAAAATGTTAATTCCATTCAAATGGATAAATTTAGTATGGTACACTTTGATTAAAAATTTTCTTTTAAATGACTTCCTTTATAAATTTGTGACTTTTAAATGATTTCATAAAAAAAGGATATTTCTCTCAAATAGTTTTACTGATCATTTTCAACTACGTCAACATCCTTTAGGAGAGATTATTCTTGATTGAGGTTGATTTTTTGTATTACAATCATATATATTTTATTGAATTTGTTATGCTATGTTTGAATATAGATGTTCTATTTTTATACCATTCATGGTTTATGGTTAAGGTATTGTCATTTCATAATCTAGTATTAAAACGAATGTTTATGTTATGTTTCAAAATTTTCATATGAGGAATGCATTGGATTTAGTAAGTGATTGGTGGAGCCCTCTATAGCTCCCTGATGGATTGGTAGGTCTCAGGAGAGAGACTAGTGTCTTGGCACAAGGCCTTGACAAATTTTGTATTCATAGTCTTGGAACGAGGCCTTAACTATGTGGTTATGATGTCTATCAGTATTTATTCCCACATTTTGAAATTAGCCATTACATATTATGATTGGACTAGTAAAATATCCATGTGAATTTTAATATGGAAATGTTAGATTTATTTTTTCCATATTATGTTCAATATTATGTTTAAAAAGTCTTGTTTTTATAATACATATTTCCATAAAATTTTAATGCTTCTATTAAATTATTTACCATTACTGAGTATCTGAGCTCAACCATTTCTTATGTTTTGTTTACCCAGGATAAAACTAATTGTATTATGATATATACGCTAGTTCAATCTAGAATAATAATGGAATTATCAATGTATTTTATTTATGTTGTGTGTGAATGTGTAATGTTATGTTCATGTATTTAATCTATTTTACTAGACTGTTAAACCGATTGGTCCTTTGGGACATTATTCTCTGTAATCATGTCGATGTATTAAAATAATACACTACATTTGGGCATCTAGGGTCGGGGCATTATAAGAAGTTTTTGTAAGAATAGAACACATGAATGAGAAACGATTTTCATTAACATAATATCCTAAAAAACCATCCATTCATAAATAGAATAGTATGGTATCCATTCGAACAATTTCCTATAACGATATGACTCCAACCGATGTCGTCTCAGATAGAAAATAATTTGTAAATACCTTTTAAAACGATTTTATGATGAAAATATCCTATATCATTTTAAAATTTCATTTTTAAATATAAATCATCTTAATAAATTATCATTAAATTTTATTAATGAATTATAAATATAGTTTGAAAATGTTTTTCTTTGAAAATCTCATTGAAAAAATAAATTGAATGCTTTCAGAACATTTTGAGAAACTTTTTTCGTGAGAACATATAAAAGAATATTGAATACATGTTAGAAAATATTTTACATAAAAAATATGTTAAAACATATAAAAGAAAATTTAAGATCATTGAATCCCCTTACATTGAATGAAAACATTTCAAAACTTATAATGGAAGCATTTAAATTAATTTTAAAACCATTTTAAACAAGTCTTTTTAAAAAACCATTTAATTTGAAAATAATATTAAATTAAAAAAACTCTAAATATTAGGGGAAATATATTCAATTAAAAAATATCCATGTAAACTTATAATGAAAGGATCATGGAAATGATTTTCATGATGGCACGTAAGTTCATACCTTCCAATCATTTCTTTTTCACCTTAAAAATTTTGAAACGTTATTTGGTTGAAAAATGACAAGAAGATTCCATTTGAATGGAAATTTTATGAAAATTAATAAATGGGTAAAATTTTCATTTAGAAAACATAGGATAATATTAAAATATGTATGTAAGATTTTACATAAAATATGTTTCTAAAAGAACAAATATTTCTATCCAAAGGAGAAATAATGTCCGGTTATCAAGAATAAATTTTCTTAATAATTTTATATAACTAATTGGTTAAAATGATGAAAATAATTGGATATATCAAAAATAACCTAAGGGTAATAAAATCCATGAGTTTTCATGAGATATGGATCATAATATTTCATGAATGGAATAATACTCATAAACAAATCTTTTTGAATAGTGAGACTGTAGAAGTAAAACGTTACCAATTTGTTAACATAATATAATAATGAAATTTAAATAATAGCATAAAATTATTACTAAAATATCATTAAAACAAAATAAATTCATGATATTAATTTTCATAGGAATTATATACACCTCATTAAAAAAATAGGTGTATCACATGACATATGTCTCAAAGAAATAATAATAAGACCAAATAATATTAGTGATTTGTTAACATTTGAAACATAATATTTGTGAAATAAAGATTATAAAATTGGTAAATAAATTACCAAAAATTAAATTTAAAAAACCATATAATACATCCATGGTAATTATAAACACCAAATATAAGAAATAAAAGTTGAACATGGCTTATGTCTTATGAAAAATAAAAGTGATATGAGAAAACACTTACCTATTGTCCTAAAATTATTCATACACATTAGAACCTCCTATATTATATTTTTATAATTATTATAAATCTACCATATAAAAATAATATTATATATAATACCATATATTTTTTTTTTATTAATTTTTATTAACCATTTTTTGACCAATCAATGTTAATGTTACGTTTGAGGGAATTATTTTTTTCTTATATGTTTTTTTGCATGTTATCATTATCAAATTAATTAGATTCTGATTTACATATTTATAGAATTTAAAAAATTAATTAAATATTATAAACATTATCAATATATTTATTCAAAATAATCAATTAAATTTGTAAATATGAAGTGGAAAACATCATTCCAGGACACAACATGTCGCATGTACGTTTGAATATTGTTGCTATTTTATTATCAAATTAAAAACCAAAAATGAAATATATGATTATATTTATATATAATATATTTATATTAGAATTATTATTTCATTTATTTGACGTTTCTTTAACAAAAAATCATTAACATAGTCCATGTAATGTATGAACGATTCACATTTCATTGAGGAGATAGTAGTCCACACATCCACAAATAAAGATATCATATTTAAACTATATAGTATTAATGAATTTATGATATATATAGTAATTAAATAACAATTAAGACATCATAAATACCTAAAATATCATATAAAGCATAATTTTCGTCTTAATTGCCATCAATGACTAGTGTAAATGAATAAAACAAACTAAATAATTTTGTTTGTAATAGCTCTCCATACACTACAATGGTATGTTTGTCACCCAATAGATATAATTTTGTGAATTTGTAATTAGAACCCTTGGAATAAAAAATTATTATTATATTATGGATGATTATAATATTATATAATAACCAAATACTAAGAATTTATGTAGTGGATAATGAAAATAATGAAAGAGATAATGAGGATTGTTTTAGCCTCTTCTTTAGGTAAATACTTTTGAATTACACCAAAAGGATTCCTTGGTAGGATTTATACCAAAAGATAGGATTATATAATTAAGGGTGGGATTTTGGGAGCTTAATTTATCATATATTTTTCTATTATATGGTCTTGAGTGTTGTATGTACATGGTATGGGTGACTACATTTTGATATTGGAGTAGTGGAATTAATGTAAATTTTTGAATAGTGAATTTATCCTAGGTTTTTTCAATTTTTAGTAGCTCTAATTATGTTCCCAGCTAAATAAAATTTATAATTGTGTATAAATATGTCAATACAATGACTTTTTGATATGTTTTTAGATCATTTTGGCCATTAATTTAAAGTATTAGTCCTTTATGAAGATAAATTTCCTCTTAATCAATTTAATTAATTTTATTCACATTCAAAAATAATTTTGGTCATAGTATATTATAAAATTATCAGAAATTAAATTTTTCTTATTATTATATTTATTAAATAGATTTTTTAAATTGTAATCACATAATTGGAACAAATTATTTAAAATTTAATCCCACAAATGGGGCGACATAACAGGGTTTTAATGTAAATATGTTCAATAGATTAAAATATATTTATGTACGACATCAATGTGAATGTGATTCCAATGAAAAAGATTTTATTATTCAATAAAAAACATATTTAAATAAACTTGAAAACAAAAAAATAATTTTTTTATATAAATAAATTATATGAAAAATAGTTTTGAATAAAATTTAATAGTTTTTCACTTTTCATTAAAAAATGATGTTTATCAAAAAACAAATTATTCATCCTAAGTAAATATTTATATTTCAATCCCTAAAATTATGTTAATTTTTTCAATTAAAATTATAAAAAGATCAAAAATTATATTTAAAAAGTGTTTGATATTATAGGTGGTAGAAATACCTTTTTGAGAAATACATCTGTTTATTCATAAAATATGATTTATTCATATATTACACCTATAAAATATATTGTATAATTATAAAATAAATAGATTGAGTATTTAATATATAAATTTTTTCGAAAAAATATTCAAAATCGGTTTGATTAATTTAATGTGATAAAATTGCGTGTTGGTGTAGAGAAATTTATTTATTAGAAATTAAATTTCATTATTTTTAATAGATATTCCATTCACATATACTAATTGTTAACCAAAGGATTAATTTTATATAAAAGAGTAAATTATATTTTTACAATTTTTTTTTAATATTAAGACTTTCTTTAATTCCAATTTTTTTATGGTAGATAAAATAATGTTTTGAGAATATTATTATTATTTTATTGTTTCATGTTAAAACCCGACCTTGCGTGTTACAAAAGATGTCCAAGGTAGTGAAAATTGTTTGTAAGAGAATACAATAATACTGTTGTGTGTACTAAAAGTTAATATGTGTATTGTGTGTTGTGAGATATTAACATGGTGTTGTATATAATTCATTCCAATAATAAGGAATTCATATAAAAAATATACATTCAGTTATGTGTGAAATGAAAAATATCCCACAGAATAAATTAATTTGAAAAAATTTAATTCACAAAATCTCATGTTGTTACATTATTCCACCATAAAATAAATTTGTGTCCTTTTATTCATATGGTTAATAAATGGATTAATACATGAACATTACATTCCTAGAATCTCACATAATAATAATTAATAATAAAACATATTTGAAAAATTTAATGATGGAAACAAAATGGTTACCCAAAGAAACATGTAACTAGTATTTCCAAAAGGTGAACATTGCTGGGAAGATAACAAATATACATGGAATATAATTGTAACTATCATGTTTGAATGGAGAGCAGTAGAGAACATGGTTCGTATGAAGTAAAAAAATCATAAATCATATACCCAAATATGCTTCAATAGTGTCATAGATATCATAAAAAATGATGATAACTTGATAACATTTATCTAAATTTTTTTCTCAGAGATGAATAATTTTCATAAATGACATGCCTAAATTATTTCCTGAAATCCATACCCTATTTTGTGCCACGATCAACTTCCACTTTATCTCTTATACCATGAAATTAATGGGATTTTTTTTATTCACGAAGCCTAAATAAATCATGACATCCATAAATTGAATGATGAAAATTCAATCTATCTATATCAAAAAACGGTTATAAATTATTTTTCTAATATGAAAATATCCTCATCTGCAAAGATAATGATTGAATTTAAAAAACAACATCTAATGTTTTAATTAAACCATTCCATAATTTTTTAATACTATAACCCATAAAATATATAATGAACCCTTTATTCATACAATATCCCATTATAAAATACTAAAAAATATTGGAAACATAGGATAATGATTAATGTAACAAAATACAATATTTAAAATATCTATATATTTTAAGATTATCACATGAATCTTCCCTAAATAATGAACAATATGATTTTCATAGGGATTATTCACGCAAAATCAAACAGGAAATTACCTATTAAGGGGTAGGATATAGGTATCCTAATTATCATGATTCACTTCATACATTCTACTTTTATAGGCTTCCCCATTATTCAATTTTCCTCAATTGTTGTTTTGTCTTATCATACATACTAGCCTTTGTATCCGGGAATTGATTTACATAATTCCCAAATTCGTCACAGTTGAAACACTATACTCTGGGTAGTCTATTATTTTGAATTCTCTTCTCTCCCATTACGTTAATGACACCTTTAAAAATATTTTAAATTTCAAAGATATTATGGTCTTCCATTACATGTTAAAAACACCTATGATTTTCATTATATAAATTCCATGGATGCTTCTTCCCACGTTCCAGGTACAAACATATTTTGGAATTTCCTACAACCATTTGAGTTTTCTTAAAAATCAACATTCCTTCTCTAATCAAAATACGAGTAATGGTTTCAATATCCAATTTAAATTTCTACTTTTCGTGAAATCGAATGAATTCATAATAACATGTATATTATCTTATAGCCAATGACAATCAAAGACACTATTATAGGATATAAAAAAATTGATTTATTTATCTTCCAGGGTTGATATTAAAAACAATTATATATTTAAAGACTTGTAAAAATATCTTCCTAGGTTCGAATATATTCATCATAATTTTTCAGGTACTCAATTAATTCTTTCTCCATCATTTTTGTAGAATACAATGTACATACTTAATGAAAAATATTCCATTATACTCTTTCCATTACATATATTAAAAAATTTCAAGTTCTATCATGTTCCTAATTAGAGTCCACCTCTTATCCACATCACCTTCCAAACTATATGTATCCAAAATTAATTATTCATTCTTGAAGCACCGATTAATGGAAAATAACATTTCTTTGGTATAAATCCATTTCTCTATTACTAGTGGATTTGTAGAGCTAGTAATAGGCAGTGGATTATTCCTTCTAAAGGGATAAACATAACGTTTTTACCTCCATTTCCCGTTTGTTTGATGATTGGTATTCATATTTTGGGAATATTATTAGAGAATATAATAAAAATCATTCTATCTCCCATATAATTTGGTTTCTTAGTTTAAAAATCATCACATTTTTCATTTCCATCAGTGTTTTCATGGTTTCATTGGGTTCCATACATCAACTAAGACGTTCAAGAATAATAGAGCATCACTTATCCTAGAATTAAAACCTCTTAATAATGAAAAATTAATTATATAATTTTTAAATCATAACACCAAATCAATTAATATATAACTCCTTAGGCTTATCCATACAGACACCCCTAAAAATATCCATAAAATATCCCTAGTTATCTTAGTAATGTTTTCTCTTCCTAGATTCAAAATATTGACTATGGATTTTCTTCGATACAAATAATAGTGATCCATGAATTACAGAAAAGGATATAAAATCATATTAATGAATATACATCACATTACAAATGTACATGCCCAAGGACAATAATAGTTTAGTGTGTTTGAAAACAAGGATCACATTATTTTAACATGATGAATGTACTTCAATGTTTCCCACACCGTTATTCCCCTATTTTACTTGTACTTAAAACTTTTCATCATAACCATGGGAATTGGAACTTAATAAATTGGATGGGTCATATGATTAGTATAAAAAAATAAGTAGATACATAATTATAACATGATAAAAATTGTATAATAATATGTGATTCAATTTTAATGTCATAAAATGCATATTAATGATCATGTATAGGAATTATGGTATATTAAAAGGTCATAATACAATAATCATAATGGTGGAAAATAATCATAAATAAATCAATAAGCATAATCTCATGTAATCTAATTTTGGAACTATCATACATATAGAGAAACATTACATGTGTCGAGGCTAACAACTAACACCCATAATATAGAGGATCAGGGAACACCTATTACCCATAGTAGGTGAGGACACATTAGTTTTCAATAGTGGATTAGGATGAAACTAGTTCCCTATTGTGGATCTGGACACACCTATTTCCCACAGTGGATCAGGACACATCTATTTCCCACTGTGGATCAATCCTGTAAACATGTTTCTCTTCAGTATCTTGTGATATATAAATATTTACCCAATGCAATGGGGGGAGATATTGGACCCACCGATATTTTAATGAAATGGTAGTTTTTTTAAAATATCAAAAAACATTTATTATAATCCATGAAATTAAATCGGTATAAAAACATATAATCATATCATAACCGACTAAAAATAAGCAAGCTTAATAATAAATTCAAAAAATCATAACTTATGAATCAAAAAATGTTTCATATGAATATAACCTTTATAATTTAATATGTTTCTTAAACATAATTTTATAAATACATAAGCCATACATAGAAATAAAATTAATGTTACTATTGGATCATTTTCTTAGAAAGGCATGATTGACCCCAATAAATGTCACCATATATGGAAAATAATTTTTAAAGACCCTTTAAAAAATTTATGGCGTGAATAAACTTTTTTGAATTTCTTTTAAAAAATAAATAATATTAAAATACTTATGATTTAATAAAATAATATAGAATATTGAAAACATGATGAAAACTGTTATGTATTAATTTTTCATTAAAACATATAAAGGTTTATTTGAAATGAATTTGAAGAAATATTTCCTTGAAAACATAAAAAATAATCTTTTAAAAAATATTTGTTAAAGTATTTCCTTAATCATTATTTGAAAAATTATAAAATAATATTTCAAATCATATAAATCATTATCTTTCAAAAAAACTGCCTTTTGATAACGTATAAAGGATGCTCTGAAAATAATTCAAAACACTTTTTAAACAGAATAAAATATTATAATACCCTTTTTCATTGAAAACCAAATTTAATATATTAAATTTGACCTAATATTTGTATGCAATTATTTAATAAATTAATTCTTGTAATACATACAATGGAGGCATCAACGGTATAATGGTCATGATGGTGGGTATGTTCATACATATTGAAGATTCCTTTCCCCCTAAATTTTTTAAAATGATTCTTGATTATAAATCGAAAAGAATATTCATATGAAAAATGATGTTTATAAACATTAATACATGGGTAAAAATGTGATTTTAATGTTATATGAGTGCATTATTTTTTTTTTGTAAATTTTAGTAAAAACATGGTTTTAAAATAACACTGATTTTTGTCTAAAAGGTTAAATAATGTTGGGTTTTCATAACAAATTTTATTAATTATATTTTGTACCAAATAGTGAAAAAATGGAACCATTGATAGTATATAACACCAATCACCAATGGTTAAGAAAATACATTGTATTTCATGAGATATGGGGAATAATATTTCATTAGTAGAAGCAAAATCATAACCAATCTTTATAAGTGATGAGATTATAACAATAAACAGCTGCCTATTTGGTAGTACTGGTGGAAAATAAAATGTAAATAATAAAATTATAAGAAGTGTAAAATATCACAAAAAATAAGTATATTCATGATATTATATTTTAGAGGCATTATATACACTTTTTACAAAAATATATGTGTATAACATGGCACATGTCTCAAAGAAGTACAATTGAGAAAAACATACATTACCTATTTTGTAACTCTTGAAAAATAACCCCCATGCATGAAAGATAATAAAATGAATATGTATATACAAATATATTTAAGTATGAATCATATAACACATCTATGGGTGGTACACAGACCACAGAAAATAAATAGAAGATGAACACGGGTTGTGTCTCATAAAAAAGAGTGAAATGAGAAAACCCTTACCTTATGGATTTTCATCCTTCATACACATTCAATCCTAATGTATAATAAGTATAATTTCATTATGAAATTAACTCATAACCATATTATTATATATAATTCTACATATGATTTTTTTATTACTTGGTATTACCCATTTATTAACAACCCCATAAAAATGTTACATTTTGGGTAATATCCACATTGTTCTTCATATAATAAGTTTCTTTTTATTATCTATGTAACGTCCTGATTCTAGAATCCTCCCAGAGATGCCCCATACCCGGTTGGTAACACGGCCTCCAATACATATTCCCAAACGCGATAGGTTGCTGACTAGTAGCAAGGGCCTTGGCTTTGATAGTGGGGAAACTATTCCCTCATTGGAAGAGTAACACGGTGGAAGTGAAAAATATATAAAATGGAAGATATAGTAATATTCCATACAAAAGGAAAAGGCATATGAATTGAAATAATCAACTAGAGAACAAATATATATATAAATTATGCATGATACATATGTCTTCGAAAGCATCCAAACAAATCACAATGCTAGAATAAAATAGTACTAAACCAAGGTATAAAAGAAAAATAGTAAACAGCTCCACAACATCACAAGCCATAGCTTGGTCCCATGCTATCCAGCTCCATAGTCAATAAAGAACCTGAAGTGGAAGGGTGATTTCCATTATCTATATCTGCAACAATATAATCAGTTTGGGCCCAAAACCATGGCCCAGAAGGGGTGTGAGTCTAATCCCAGTAGGTAACCACCATGGGATCTATGCCTAACAGTCAGTGAATATATGGCATGTAAGTACCTGAAAGTAGTAAAAAAGGAAGTAATTAGTAGTAAACAATTCACAGTTTCAATGAATTCAAACCCCTACATAACATGAAATAGTTAAACAAAGTAGATAACCACAACAGGTAACCCTCTAGGAAGCACCGACAACATTTCCCCTCTGGTCCTACCTAGCAACACAAGCACACAACTAAAGAACAAAGGTAACCCTATGGGAATTACTCACAACCAATCCCCTCTAGTCCTACCCAACAAGTAAAAGCTACCCTCTGGGCAGTACACTCAGTCTAACCCCTCTGGTTCATCTTAAGCATAGACTCTCTGAGGAAGGACTCACCATCAATTCCTCTTATAGTCTCGTATTCATAACTAAAGGCGCTCTATGGAAGCACTTACATCAAATTCTGTATGTGGCCCACATTAGAAACTAAAAACACTCTGAGGAAGTACTTAACATACATTCCATCTACAGTCCCACATCATAAGTAAAATAAAGACTTTGGAGAAGCCCTCAATGCCCATTCTCTCTATGGTCTATACACCCATTTCTCACAGCCCTGTGAAAATCAAGAAAATATAGCAACACGTATCGACCCATGTAATCCACAAGAACTACTTAGCTATCAGCCTACAACATATCAGTCTAACAGAACAATTGTCACACCATCTTACAACACTAGGCATGGAAAAGTAAATAGCAGACTAATAGGAAAAATAGACCCAACATTCAAAACATGAAAAACATGCATTGGGAAACACATCAAAAGAACATAAATTAACCATATTCACATTCAATTAACCTCTACTCAAGCATAAAATCACAACTAAAAAACAATAAGTCGAAAACAATAAATGTTCAATACCCTACTCATGGTTATTGGGAAACATTGCACATATAACTCAATGGATTTTAACAGAATGGCACAGACCACCTGCCTCTATGTAGGGCGATCGATATTAGTGAACTTAAAGCCTTTAATCTCCTAAGAAAAACATAGATCTACAAAAACACCTAAAATATTCAACTGATCATAACATGGAAAAGAAGAGGAATCCAGAAATTTTGCTCAAGAAGAAGGAAGAACATATCTATGAAATTCCAACGCAATCGACGGAAATCGAATCGGATATCAGACGGAGGGTCGGGGGCTCGGAGAATAAGAGAGGTCATATGGGTTCCCTCAGACGAATAAAACCTAGAAGAAGGGTGTTATGTCCGTCAGACGCGACCCCAGTGAGTTTAATGAAAAAATTAATACACAATCTGTACATTTGAAGTACACAACTTGTACTTAACTTTTCCGTACTCCACTTTAGGTAGCCTCCATGTCACCCCAAATGACTGTGTGCACGGCTTCTACACTGCCAGCACACATATACCCATAGTAAATGAGTACACGACTTGTACTCATAAAGTTCACAGTGTGTACTTCGAAAATTTCTAGAATTTCCTCTTTTTCACAAAAATGACCAAAATTGGAAACCATACATAAAAAGAAGGTCTGAGTTCTCACGAGTATCCCCCCTTAATGAAATTCATCCCCAAATGTCCCTATCAAGGCAGTGTAGAATAAGGAACCCTGAAAAACTCCGACCACTATGCTCATACATCGTCCTCCCTCTCCCATGTATCATCCTGTACTCACTCGTGATTCCATAGCACTCGTAGGAGAGGAAAAAACCATCCACAGAGTACATTAGAACTGCGATCACAAATCAGGATAGGATACTCCTTGAATGACACATCCACCTAAAAATCGACCACCTTGGGTTGAAAAACATGAGATGGGTCTGAAATGTAAGTCAGAGTTGAGAAACATGGAAAACATTATGAATTTCCCAGTACCTCTGAGATAAAAATAACTATTAGGCCAGTAGCCCAACTCTCTCCAATACCTCAACTGGACTAACGTACCTCAGTGAATGCTTACCCTATCTTTTAATCCTCTTATTTCCTAACCTCAGTGTGACACGCAGCAAAACCTGACCCCTGACCTCGAACTCCAAATGTCTTCTTCACTGATCAACATAAGAATTTTGTCGAGACTGTGCAGTATCCAAATTCTTCCGAATCAACTCTAGCTCCTCTGTGGTCTCTTGAAATAAAAAAAGGACCCATCAAAGCTACCTCTCCCGTCTCCAGCCATCATAATAGTGATCAGTAAGGCCGACCATACAAAGCCTCATATTATTCCATCTGAATAGTTACTTGAAAACTATTTTTGTATCCAAACTCCAAAAGTGGTATATGATTCTTCCAAGAACCTCCAGAATATACGATGCATGCTCGGATCATGTCGTCAAGAACCTGAATTGTATGCTCAGACTGGCCATCTGTCTGGGGATGGTATGTTGTACTCAAAAGTACCTATGTACCAAATGCCTTCTGAAGCCCCCGCAAGACCGAAGAAGTAAAATGAGGATCCCTATCTGAAACAATGGAGTGTGAAACTCCAAGCAGACGTACAATCTCACGGATGCATAACTGTCCTAGCTCATCAACACCAAAAGTATAATTGTCCGGCATGGAGTGAGAAACCTTCATGAGTCTTTCATTGACAACCAAAAATGTATCATTACCTCACGGAGATCTCGGAAACCCTATCATAAAATCCATCACGACATCATTCAACTCCTACTCGATAATGGGTAACTGATGAAAAATCCATGCTCGTTGCTAATGCTCTGCCTTCACATACTGATAGGTGGAACCCCTCATGAAAAAACCAGAAACAACTCTCTTTATTCCTGGCCACCAATACTGACGGTGTAGATCATGATACATCATGGTGACACTAGGATGAACTACCCAAACTGAGGAATGAAAGTCCTACATCAGCTCCTCACATAGGTCTGTTGGCACCCATATACACCCCTATAAACGCATGATCTATCCTCACCTATTGTCTATCCCGGAATAGGATTCTCTCCTGGCACAATTTCCCGTAGGTCTAGGCCTTCTGATTCTAATAGCTGCCTCATTCACACTCGATCAAGATGAGTAGAGGTAACATCCACAGAAGAAAGAAATGTCTACCCATTTCTTTTGGGCACCTCTATATGCATCTCAGAGAACAGAGCCATAAGCTACCAATCACTACTATCCTCCTGAACAAACTGTATCTAAGTCCTCCTACTCAATGCATCAGCCACTGCGTTTCCTTTCCCAGGTGTATAGGCAAACTCGAAATCAAAGGACTGGAGACACTCAACCCACCTTTGCTGTATCAAATTCAGATCATGTTGATTGAATATGTTCTTGAGACTCTTGTGGTCGGTGAAAACCACAAAATGATCTCCCAACAAATAATGTCTCCTAAAAAGTAAGGCCTGAACAACCGCTACCAAAATGAGATCATGTGTCCGGTAATTCCTCCCATGTGGATTAAATTACCGAGACACATACACAACAACACCTTCTCCCTGCATAAGCACAAATCCCAACCTGATACCTGATACAACATAGTAAATAATATAGCATTTTCTTGGCTCTTTCAAGACTAGTATCGGGGCTGAATTTAGTCTCCCTTTCAGCTTCTGAATGGGTGACTCACAAAAATCTGACCATAAGTACTTCACACCCTTCTTATTCAGACCAGTCAGTGGTGATTTTATGCATGAAAAGTCATGTGTGAAGCATCTGTAGTATCCATACAGCCCTAGAAAACATATTACCTCAAATATTTTCTTTGGCTACACCTATTAAATTACATCTCTCACTTATACTGGGTCTACTAACACTCTTGTCCCTGAGAGAACATGACCCATGAAGTGAATATGATCCATCTAAAAGTTGAATTTTGAGAGCTTAGCATATAATTTATTCTCTCTCAGTGTACTCAAATAGATCTCAAGATGGGTAGCATGGTCATGTCTAGTGTGGGAGTACACCAAGATGTCATCTAGGAAGACCACCATGAAGGAATCCTAGTATGGATGTAATACTCAGTTTATTAGTGCTATGAAAACTGCAGGCGTGTTCATGAGACCGAACATCATAACCCTATACTCTTATAGACCATACCAACTCTGGAAGGCTGTGAGAGGTATATCAGATGGTATAACGTGCAACTGATGATAACCAGACCACGTGTAAATAATTGAGAACACTTGGGCTCCTCGAAGCTGATCAAAGGGACCATAAAATCCAGGTAAGGGATATCGGTTCTTAACCGTCAAATGGTTCAGCATCTGATAATCCATAGAATGCCTGTGGGTACCATCTGCCTTCTTCATAAACATGACAGGTGAACCCCAAGTAGAAGTAATAGGTCGGATGAAACCATTTTCCTTCAATTCCTCCAACTGCTTCATGAGCTCCTGGAACACTAGTGTTGACATCATGTAAGTAGGTTTGGACACTAGTGCCACTCCTCGCATGAGATCAATTGAATATTCCACCTCTCGCTTCGGAGAAAACCAAAAAAGTGCTCTGGAATGAAATCCCTGAAATGATCCACCACTGGAGGAAGGTCAAACTATGAAGTCCCTTGGTCATCTAGATATATACTAGAAATATAGACTGTAACTATTCACAACCCATGATGCTTGAATCCCTCTCTGCTTGCATGGACATCCCATTCGCCCTTTTGAAGAAATGATACACCCTTTGGTGATGTGAAACTCACCCTACGATGATTACAGTCGAAGACTGCATAGAAAGTTACTAACCAATCCATTCCGAGAATAAAATCATAGTTTGTCATCTCTATAACATAGAGGTCCCATTGGAATTGAAACCCACCAAACTCTAGAGGGAACTTTTTTCAATAACGTACATTAGCCGTTCTAGTCCCTAAAATAGTTTCTATCGTCAAGATATCAGTAGAATAAAAAATTTAGAGACCAAAGCTCACCACAACAGAAATAGAAATAACGTTTTGGGAATCCCATGTATCGAAAATAGCTGATGCTAAAACTGAGGCTACTAATATCATACCACGCACGGTAGAGGTTTCAAGATCCTTCTCATGTTTGGTCTACTCAACTGCAAAAGTCTGACCTCCCTGAGCTGATCAACCCTATTGTCGCTGAAAGAATGGTGACTGAGCACAACAGCCACAACCTCCACCTCAGCCTGAACGGCCAGAATAACTCTAGTTCTTATAATGTTGAGAAACTGGAGGTGATTCTCCTGAATGTGGAGTCATTGAAGAACCCATGTCACCAGCTGCGGGTGATCAAATCTGACAAAAGTTCTGAAGGTGACCCATCTTGCCGCATGATCGGCACTCCACTGGGTATCTCTGGAAATTTGGCCTTGAATACCTGATATTCCCACACTAGTAGCACACCACCTAGCTACTAGAATGTGTCTCTCGCCTCCTCGGGTCTATGCGCATGGACTCCTTACGGCGCTTCCTACTATCAGTAGAATGAATACTTACTCCAGATGTTGATCCGCCCTGGATCACAACTCTAGAATCCCTTAGATTGCACTCTGTGATCTGCGTATCGTTGAAGATAGAAGTTATATAAGTCTACTGGAAGATGTTCACATGCGATCGGATGTCATGCCTCAGACAATCATTGAACTTCCTTTCCAGGAATAACTGATCACCTCCTAAAATAGTTGTGAAGAGATGAAGCTTGATAAAGTGATAGGAATACTCCATGATAGAATGAGTTCCCTACACAAAAATTATAATCTCTCAAGCTCAATCGGCCCTCAAGGTCTCCGGATAGAATTAGTCAACAAATATGCACTAAAACTCATCCCAGGACATGACTTGCTGGCATCCCTCCTGTGAGATCACATCCCACCATCTCTTGGTGGAATCCTGAAGCAAATACGTAACTAGCTTGACCCTCCTCTTCGAATGCATCTCTATATGCTCTAACATCATCATTAGGGCTTCTAGCCATGACTCTCCAGCCTAGGGTCCTCCATCCCCTGATAATGTGGGAGGATGCTGCTGCTGAGAGACCCGTGTCAAATATTCTATAGATGGGGTCGAAGGTGGCACTCCTAGAAAAGTCTGCATCATCCTCAAAAATATCTCCCTAAAATATGCATCAACACCTCTGTTAGGTATAACGACTGGTGACAAATCATGCACGACAGGATGATCTACTGGAATACATTGATCAACCATATCTGGTGTCTGATCAGCGTTTGGAAACTGGCGTACAAATTGAGGATATCTCGGTGGCATGACTCTGCAAGGTCAAGTGCACACCTTAGATCATGATTATTAAGGACCAATAACTAGAAGAATATGAAGGGAACATGAGAAATAAATCATTCATGTCTTACAAAACATGACTACATAGAGTGTACAATTTCTACACGGCATGTTCCCTTAAGCCTTTCACATTGGCGTGTACTTCTTCCAAAATTGGTCGTGTAACACCCAAACCACATGGCATGTTGTCCAAACACAAAATGTGTACTTGATTCATCTTTCCCTGCCAGAGTCCTTCTACATGGATAAGCCAGACGGCTCTCCAATGACAAGACTACATGGCATGTTCAAAATAGACACGATGTGTACTGGAAAAGCTTCACATGTCCTGTGTTGTTAGTGAAACGACCTGACACATGGATCATACTATACAGCTTCGTCTAGATGGACATGACATTTACGAGGAAGGATAACACTGACCAGTGTTGTTCATGACATGGATGGGTACCCAGGTCATACTATATGACGTTTTCAAGGCTTACACGACATGTATAGCTTAAGGATTATCTATACATGTTGTAAGTCACATGGTTGGACATAGGGTCAACACTACATGGTGTGTGCAACCGGTACACAGTGCATTCCCATCAGAATTTCTCTATCTCGTGACTCTGCTCACATGGCCTATGACACTGTTAGAGACTACACCGTGTGTGCATAAAGTACATGGCATTTACTTTATAAAAACAGTTTCTTCCCAAACAAGAGAACACATGGTGTGTACTAAACATTACAGGCCATGTATTCTGAGTTTTTCCAAATAGTAAGCCTCATAAACTACTCCACAACCCATGAAAACACTGATACAATCTTTGAAAGTGATATATTCCAATCAATGAGGGCCCATAATCCCGGAAAATCAATTCTTGGATTCTTATACATTTTATAACAGGGAAAATAAGGTAATGATCCCACAAATTTGGTCCATGAGGGCCCGTAACACCTCAAAAACCAATGTTTGGCATTCATTTAAACAAAAACATTCATAGAAAATACCCTATCAAGCAGGATGTGTTTTATCAAGGAATCTATCACATCTGCATGCATATTCTACACGACATCTATCACAAAAACCTGAAATCACTAATGCATCCAAGATGTCATGGAAAAATGCTAGACATGTGATTTCTAGAAAGCGCATATATGATGCATGAGACAGAATACCCTCACTTCATCGGGTTATGATAGAAATATAACCTCAATAGCATCAATGGTAACAACACAAAACAAGTGAATCAGCCAACAGGGAAAATCAATCAACCGTAAACATGAAAAACAAAAATAAGATCAATAAACGAGGTAGGTTGTCTTTTCCCAATACACGGGTTAGCTACACCCGGGCACAACTTATTACCAAGTACCACTTCCTTCCTATCCCTAGCTAAATTCTCCAAATAGTATGTCAAGAGAAAATAATCCCTCTGATACCACATTATAACATCCTAGTTCCAGAAGCTGCCCAGAGATGCCCCGTACCCGGTTGGTCACATGGCCTCAAGTGCATTTCCATATATTCCAGAGGCTTCCGACAAGCAGCAAGGGCCTTGGGCGTGATAGTGGGGAAACTATGCTCTCATTGGAAGAGTAACATGACAAAAGTAAAAAATATATACAATTAAAAAGTAGTGTAATCCATAAAAAAGTAAATAGTGGAATACTTTAAATAATAAACTAGAGCACAAATACATATATGAATGATGCATGATACATAAGTCTAGGAAAGAAACCAAATAAATCACAATGCTGGAATACACCAGTACACCAAAGTACAAAATAGAAACAGTGAACAACTCCAAAAAATTTCAAGACATAGCTTGGTCCAATGCTCTCTATCTCCATAGTTAATCAAGAACCTGAAGTAGAATGGCGCTTCCCCTTTTCTATACCAGCAACGATATAATCTGATTGGGCACAAAAGCAGGGCCCAAACAGGGTGTGAGACTACTCTCAATAGGCAGCCACCATGAGATCTGTGCCTAACAGTTAGTGAAATATATGGCAGGTATGTACTAACTGATGTAGAATGGTGCTTACCCTTTTCTATAACAGCAACAATATAATTTGTTTGGGCACAAAAGCATTGTCCAAACAGGGTGTGAGACTAATCTCAATAGGCAGCCACCATGAGATCTGTTCCTAACAGTCAGTGAATATATGGCAGGTATGTACTGAATGTAGTAAACAAGGAAGTACTCAGGCATAAACAATCCATAGTTTCACAGAATTCAAACCACTACCTGACATGAAACAACTAAACAAAACATATAACCACAATAGGTAACCCTCTGGGATGCACCCATAGCCTATCCCCTCTGGTCCTACCTAGAAACACAAGTACCCAACTAAAGCACCAAGGTAACCCTCTAGGAAGTACTCACAGCCAATCCCCTCTGGTCCTACCTAACAAGTACATGAAACCCTCTGGGTAGTACACTCTGCCTAACCCATCTGATTCAGCTTAAGAAGGGACTCTTGGAGGAAGCACTCGCCGTCAATTCCTCATATAGTCTCGTATTGGTAATTTAAGGCGCTCTAGGGAAGAACATACGTCACATTCCTTCTGTATCATGTGTCGAGGTACTACATACACTGTAAGGAAGAACTCAACATCAATTACCTCTATGGTATCACATTGTAAGTAAAACAGAAACTCAGGAGAAGCCCTCAACATCAATTCTTCCAATAGACAATACACCTAGTTGTCATGTCCAAGTGTAATTCAAGAATATATAGCAGCACATATAAGCCCAATTAAACCTCATGAACTACTAGGCTAGCAGCCTAAAACATATTAGCCTAACAGAACAACAGTCACACCATCATACAACACTAGGCATGGAATATTAAACTGTAGCCTAACAGGCAAACTAGACCTAACGGTCTAAAGAGAAAAAACATGCATGGGGAAACACAACCAATGCACAACAATTAACAATATTTACATTAAATTACCCTATAATCAAGCATACATGCATAGGAGGCAAAAAATAGGTCTAAAACGTTAAACGCACAACAACCCATTCATGGTAATTGGGAAACATTGAACATAAAACTCAAATAATTTTAATCTAAAGGCACAAACCACCTACCTCAGTGTAGGGAGATCGATATAAGTGAACCTCATGCCTTGAATCGCCCAAGAAAATCATAGATCTAAAAAACCTCTAAATCATTAAACCGATTATAACATGGAAAAGAATAGGAATCAGGAAATGATGCTTATGAAGAAGGAAGAACTTACTGAGGTGATTCCAATACAATTGACGATGGTCAAATCGAAGATTGGACGGAGGCTCGGGGGCACAATGAAGAAGCATGGTCATATGAGTTCTCTCGGACAAATGAATCCTATAAGAAGGGTGTTCTATCCATCAGACGTGACCCCAGTGCATTTAATAAAAATACATGATACACGACATGTACTTTTGAAGAACACTACATGTACTCGCAATTTCTGTACTCCGCTTTACGCGGCCTCCAAGACACTGCACTCAGACGTGTGCAAGGCCACTACATGGCCAGCACATGGCTACCCGCTGTAACCAAGTACACAACATGTACTCATAATATACATGGAGTGTACTTCAAAAATTTCTAGAAACTTCACTTTATCACGAAAATAACCAGAAAAGGAATACATACCTGAAAAGAAGGTCCAGTTTCTTACAATCGATCATCTTATATAAATCATAAATTAATTATATTTGTAAATTAAAGACAGAATATAAATATCATAAATATTATTTATATATGTATTTGTAATAATATATAAAATATAGAAATATGAAATGTAATGCACCATTAATTGATACGTTAGATCGTTTGTATGCAAGAACATTGTCTCTATTTTGTTTCCATATTTAATGAAAAAAGGTAAATTATGTATATATATATAATATCATTAAATTAAAATTATTATTTTATATATATAATATATATTAACAAAAAAATCCTAAATAAATTTCATTTAATATGTGAATGAATCACATTTATTTGAATATCTAGTTATCTAGAAGTCCCTAAATGAAGTTACTGTATCTTCATAAAATAGAAATAATTATGGTATTAATTATGAAAATAATAATAATAATAAATAAATCATATATTTCATATATATATATAATATAGAGATTATTTTTCATTATAATTACTGACCATAAGTGGTGGAAATGAAAAAAATGAACAACATCATTTCATGATGTCGTAGTTTTCCATACACAAAAACAGAAAATTCGTTAACCAGTCAACGGATGAGTGTGTTAGTTTTGGTGAAAAACATGGAACAAAATAATATAGGTATATTAATTAGAAATTTTTTTATATATCATGGAATAATTTTAATTTAAGTGGTGTAGAATGAAAATTACAAAAAGGATCTTGAGGAGGTATTCTACCTCTTCTTTTGGGTAACTCATTTTGGTTTGTACCAAAGATATTTCCTTGATGCATTTTTCCCAAATGGAAGATTCTATGATAAATGGAGAAATGTTGGGAGACTATGTGAGTATATTTTATTCTATTAAAATATCTTCATATGTGTGAATTACTGGGATGGGTGACTACCATTTTATAGTGGATGAGGAGTGAAGTTCTTATAAATTTTTTAAATGGTAATTCTGCCATGTTTTTCTCATGTAATTTGGCTCCAATAATGGCCCAAATTCTATTAAATATAGTATAGGGATAAAATATTGGCAGAACAAACGATTGTGAAAAGGTTTATATTTCATTTTGGACATTTTTTTAATGGTTTAGTTTGTTGTTATGCTTATTTTTATCTTAATCCTTGTAATTAGTTATAGTCAATTTAGTTAATATTTCAAAAAAAAAAGTTGAACATATTATAAATTATAAACTACAATGACAAAAAATATTGAATAAATTTTAAAAAATTATATTCATATAATTGGTACAAATTAATTTAAATTAAATCCTACAAACGAGATGACAAAGTATGTTTTCATGTAAAAATGTTCAATAGATTGATTTTTTTCATAAAATTTCAATGCATAATTAATTCATATGATCAAAATTGTATTAAGTTAGGAAAATGGTATGTAATTAAACATTAAAAAAACTAATATATAATTTTACTATAATGATATATTAGATGAAGAAGATGTTTTGAATTGAAATTTATTGTATTTCTCTATTCATTAAAAAATGTAACTGATCACAAAAATATGACAAACACACCAAACAATATTTTGATATTACAATTAAAATAGCATTGTTTATTTAATGAAATACAATTTATTCATGTTTGAAAAAACAAATCTAATATGGGTTCACCTTTAAAAGAAATTAAAATTATATTTTAGCAATAATCCCATTTTTATTCAAAAATTGCATTTATTCTTATCTTATACGTATAATTATATAGAATTAGTATAAATTGTATTGATTGAATATATTAAATATAAATTATATTGAAAACATAAATAAAAAATTGTTTTTACGATTTATTGATATAAAATTGTGTGTGTGCATAGAAAATTAGTTTTCGTAGAAAATTAGTATCTTTATTTTCAAATAGTTCTTAAAATCAGTTATACTAGTTGATAACCAAAGAATATATTTTATATACATGAGTACATCATATTGTGAAATTTTTTTTTCCTATTAATAACTATCATTATGATGGCTATGTGTTTGGTATAATAATATTTTAAGGATAACAGTAATAGTATATTGTTGTTTCGTAAAACTCAACCTTGCTTATTACACATCCGTTCGAAGGAACTCATCCTTATACGTAACAAATGGTAAAAATTGCATATCTTATACTATAAGATAATATAATTGTTGCATTTAGCACCTTATTAACTTGGGGATCCATATAATGCATGAAATACCTAGTGTGTTCAGATATCAAAAGCTATGCCCGTGTTGCGAGAAATGAAAAATAAAAAAAATATAAAATTAATTAAAAAATAAAAAAACTTTTGGGAGTTACATTATATCACATTAAAAGGAAATTTATCCATCATTATTCATCTAGTTTATCAATGGTATAATAAATGAATGTAATATTCACAGAAACCCCCTTCAAAAAAATTAACACTAAATATAATTTTAGAAATTGAAATTTAGAAACATAAGATTTACCCAAAGAATGATGTAAATAGGATTCTACATTGGTTAAAAAATGGTTAAATCAAAAAAAATATATTGAAGATAAATGTAATTATCATGATTAGATTAATATCGATAAATAACATGTCTTTGGAAAAAGATAATGATATAAAATCCAAAACCCAAAAAGGCTTGAAAAAGATCATTAATATCATAAAAATGATCATAAAATAAAAAAAATTTATTTCAAGACCATATTTCAAAAAGATAAAAAAAATCATTAAAAGAAATACATAAATGATATTTGTTAAACCATACAATTTTGTGTTCCTTGATAAAATACCAATTTATCTATCATTTCAATCAGTGTTTATGAATTTTACAGTCATGAATCATTAATATATCATTATATCCATATATTTAATTATAGGCCATTAAATGTCTCATTGTCATAAAAAGTGGTTATCCGATGTTATCAAAAAAAAATAATCCTCATACAGAAGGATAATAATTTAATTCATAAATACTCATATAATGTTTAATGAAAACCATTCCATGAATGGACACCCTTATTACCGTAGATAATTGAATTCACTATTTATCGCTTAAATAATAAGTAATATTATACTAAAATCATTT
This sequence comes from Viscum album, assembly GCA_963277665.1. Classification (NCBI taxonomy): domain Eukaryota; kingdom Viridiplantae; phylum Streptophyta; class Magnoliopsida; order Santalales; family Viscaceae; genus Viscum; species Viscum album. The sequence continues at coordinate 142,087,810 of OY728138.1, read as the reverse complement.
TTTTTGGAAGCATGGGTTCATCCTTGCACTAATGTAATATTTAATTAAAAATCAATGTACTAGGATATATTGTTATTAAAAATCACTAAATTATTGGAAAAATTAATAGGGAGTATTTATAGAAAAGCAAACAAGATCATCACAACTAAGGGGGAAGAAAAGTCTTCCCAAATTATCATGATTCACTACAATCATTGTGATTTCATAGGATGTTCCTCTATCCACTGGTTATTTAGGCTATCAGTTCTTATCATCCACATAATACATTAGATTATGGAATAGATTGAAATAATTTAGAAACATATTATAGTAAAAATAATGGGTTTTCGATGATTCATTAGTTATCATTTTCTTCTTTTCCAATTCCATTATATAGGCCATTAATTGTATTTGGACCATAAAAAATTTTATGAACATACATTCACATTTAATGAACCCCAATATTCCATTATATTATTTCCCTCAATGCTTCATCCCACATTCCTGGCACACAAATTTAAATAAATTAAATCCACCAATTGAGTTTTCATGAGACTCAACCATCCTTTTATTATCTAATCAAAATTAATAGTGGGAATACACAATTTACATCTCTAACTGTAGTCCACATATAATAAATTCATCATAAATACTAATGTATCTTATATATATTGACCATTGAATAATCTATTTCAGGCCACCAATGAATTGATCATTTTCTCTTTTTGGGATGATGATCAAACTAGAAGTGTACCATTCGTGGCTTGTAAAATTTTCTTTAGAAGTTAAAATAATTTCATCATCCTTTGTATCTAAATCAATCAATTAATTCATAATATTATTTCATATAATAATAGTTAATTACATACCAAACAATAACCCCTTACACTCTTTCAATTCCATTAATTAAAATTATTTTTTTTCTTACATTTTCTTATTAAGAGTCCACCACTTATATTATTCACCATCCAAATGATAAGACGTCAAAATGAGTTTTTCATACTATGATCACTAAAAGAATGTAAGATATCATTTTAGTGGTGTTGATACATTTAGGAGGTACTCATGGTCTAATGAAACCAAAAAATGTTAGTGGGTGTTTTCTCATGAATGACTCAACTAAACATTGTCGCCTCATTTTCCCATTTAGACGGTCAACAAGATTCATTGTTTGGAATTAATGATGGATTATATAAAAAATAATTTTCATTATATATCCCATATCATTTTGTCTCTCATGAAGAAAATAATAACTCTGTCTATTTTATTTATCATTTACATAATTATTTCAAGATCAAAATATTGAAACAAACAAACAATTGGAGTGTGAGAATCACTTATCATTAAATAAAACATCATAAGTATAAAAATTAGTTATATTATGTCTAATTCATAAAATAAAGTCATTTAAACTATAACAATTTATGAGAAAATTTAGAGACAATCTCTAACACATCTTTAGAAATATCCATTGGGATCTCACTATGGTTTTTTCATCCTAGTTTTAAAAGCATGACTAACATTTCCTTTGATACCAACTACAGTGAACCAGTATTAACCTACATGCATATTACATCATTTTAGATAAATATTCAGGACATTAAAAAAGAACATGTATGATGATGCTAATAATTTAGTGTCTTTAGAAACATTGAACACAATCTTCAGAATTAGTGAAAATTCTTCATTTTTTACCACAATGATCTTCTCCTTGTATACTTATACTAAAAATCATTATTCATAACCAATGAAAGGGAATGTAAAAAGGTGGTTATTATAGATTCTCATTAAGGGTAATCAAAGAAGAAAAATTACCATAACATGAGTATAATGGTATGATATCGTGATAATATCATCTAAAAATTATACCCTATATATCAAAAATCATAACATGAATCGTGGAATAATGGAATTTCATAAGACCAAAATCATATTGGAGATAAATAATTATAAATACATTATGAACAATATTCTCATGTCATCTATATATGGCACCATCACACATATAGAAAACCATTTCATGTGTCATGGTCAACTACCAAGACCATCAATATAGTGGATCAGGACACACCTGGTTCCAATATTAGAGTAGTAAACATCTATTTACTATACTGGACCAGGGTTCACATGTTCCCCATTATGGACCACGACACACCTATTTTCCATAGTGGATTTGGACACATCTATATTCCACTGCGGATCAATCCCATCTTCTTGTTTCATAACATTAACTATGAGATATAAATCAATAACCAATGCGTAGGAGGGAGATATTATTACAAACTATTTAATACATAAATCATACTTCCATTTTAAATATAATACTAAAAATCATATTAGTACCCATGAAATGAAATTAGTATATAAAAATTTATATATATCATAACCTGTCAAAAAAGGTAGGTTTCATATTCAATTCATCAATGCATGACTCGTGTAAGGAATAATGTCCCCTAAGAAAAGAACTCATGAAACAGAAATGAATTTTAAAACATTATTCCATAAAAATAGAAAACATTGATAGAAAGAATATTAAGGGAACATTTATAACATTTTCAAAGAATGTAATGAAAAACCCCTATGGATGTCATCTTAGATGGAAAGTAATTTCAAAATACACATCAAAACCAATTATTTATGAAAATATCCTTTATTATTTATAAAATTATTTTTAAAACATATAGTCTTTTGAATTAATTTATAATTAAAAAAATTTTATATAATATTCAAACCTTGTTGAAAATAACAATCGATGAAAATGGGTTTTGAAAAATATAATGGAATCATTAAAATTATTTTGAAAACGTTTTTCATACAGAAATTATAAAATAATATGGACAAAATTTTTGAAAAAAAATCATTGAAAATGATCTCAGAACATATAATAGAATCTTTTAGATCATCTAAATAATTTTATATCAAAAAATATTTCAAAGCATATAAAAAATTCATTAATATTCATTTCAAACCTTTTTAAACATAAAACAAATTTTTTGAACTCTTTTTCAAGGAATATAATTCTCAAATAAATATGTTTCTATAATATCATGGAAAAAAATTTACATTTAAAAAATTGTAATCATACAGGGGAATCATTAGTGAAATGACGTCCTTAAAAACATGTATGTTCATTCCTTCCAAATAATCCTTTTTCACATTAAATGTTTAGAAAAGTCCCTTGATCATAATATGACCACAACATTTCTTTTATAACCACTTTTTAAAAAAATTTATAAATGGGTGAATATTTATTTTAGTCATAATAAGATAATATTATTTCATTGATGATTTTTTTTATAAAACATAGTTTTGAAAGAAATCAAATTTCTACCCGAAAGAAGAAATAACAGCAGGTTTTCAAAAAAACATTTTCCAAAATATCAAAAGTACCAAATAGTGAACACATAGTAACATTAAATTTATATATAATGAATTATTAGAGTGTATGAAACATCATTTTATTTATTATGTGATGGATAATATGATTTCAAAATTTTATTCATAATAATAAACAATCTCAATAAAGGATGAAATTGTAGTAATAAACTATTACATCTTTTATAACCTTGAATACTAATAAAATTGAATGAATATAATTACATTAAGATTAAAATATCATGATAGGAGTTTGATTCATGATATTACATGTCGATTTTATTATATACACATAATATAAAAATATAGGTATATAACATGATTTCTATCTCGAATAAAAAATTTTGAGCCAAATTTAATTTTTAAATTTTGAAACATTTGAAACATAAACCCCATGAATGAAATATCATTAAATGTATATGTATGGGTTAATAAATTTATATACCAAAAACATTTAATATATATATGGGTAGTATACACACCACATATAATAAATAAGATGGGAACACGGATTTTGTGTCACAAAAAATAACTGTGAGATGAGAAAACCTTTACCTTAAGTCATAACTTTATTAGTACAAATTCAACCCTCCTATATATAATGTTTAAGATTATTATATCTAATTAAATATAGGATTTGGTTATGAATTTTTATTATCAATCAATTAATAACTACAGGTTAATGTTACATTTTGGTTAATATTCACATTTTGTTACTTATATGTTTTGTCGTATTATTATACATCCCCTAAATTAGATAATGATTTAATTATTTCTAGAATATAAAAAATACATACATATCATATATATTATTTATATATTTATTAATAATATTATAAAAAATCAATAAGTATGAACAGGAATGCATCGTTCAAGAGATATTTAGTCATACGACAAAATGAACATTGTTTCGGTTTTATTATAATATTGAAAAAAGATATATAAATGAAACACAAATAGACATGCACACATACACACTAAATATATATATATATATATATTATCATAATTATGTCAAATATAATATATATGTTTTTTAAACCAATTCTTACTACATTTTAGGTAATCCATGAACGGATCACATTGCTTTGAAACAACAGTAGTCCACATGTCTACAAATGAAGTAAACCTAATTAAAAAATGGAAATAATGATGTTGTGTTTAATAAAATAAATTAATAAGAAAAAAATTATAAAAAAATTATTTATACTATAAAAATATATCTTCCAATATAATTCCCAACCTTGATGGGTGGTAAAGTAAAAATTAACCATATCATTTTTTAAGGTGTCAATTCACTCTACAAAGTTACCTTAATTTCATTACACATTAGATGGATGAGTGTGTAAGTGTAGTTATTAACATTGGAATAATAATTTATATGTATATGTTTTATTCTTATGTTATTATATATGATTGGAATAATGATTATTGAGGTGGTGGTTAATTAAAATCCAACAAAAAATCCTGAGGAAGGATGTTGCATCTTCCTTGGGTAACTCATTTTGGATTTCACCAAATATATTCCTTAGATGGATCTATTTCCAAATAGAGGTTTCTAGGTGAATTATAGGAAATATATTTCTTATTTGAAAATTGTAACGCCCCGACCCCAGTTACCCAGAGTCGGTGCATAATTACATAACATTGGCATGATCACAAGAAAGATCAAATCTCGAAAGACCGATTGGTTTAGTAGCCTTGGAAACACTAGTTATATTCATATGTTTTACATTACATCATAAAATGAAAAACTACTACAACAACATAATGTTTCCACAGTCCACACTATAATCCCCTCATAATATCCCTGCAGGTCATTCATAACTTATATCTTCACATCCTGGGAAAAATAAAACATAGAAAAGGGGTGAGCTCAAATGCCCAGTAAGGATAACAATATAGCGGAACATTCAAAAATAAGTATAAACATTTAAGGCAATGAATTACTAAAACAAAAGCCTTTTAAACTTGAACTTCAACAATGTATGGCAAAAGTAAAAGGAAATAATGCCATTTACTTGTTCACATGGATATTCTACTAATCGAATAATCACATGCAAAATCAATAACCACTTTCATAATGTTGGAGTGCATAATGCTAAACTTTAATTACTTTTCAAGGCCTTGTCCCAAGACCTTGGGGATAACTGTAACCGGAACCCAACCCGGAGTGCCTCTAATAACCGTACACCAACCCAGAGTGCCTCTAATAACCGGACACCAACCCGGAGTGCCTCTAATAACCGGACACCAACCTGGAGGGCATACTTTTACCAGTCCCTAACCTGGAGGGCTTACTTTTACCAGTCCCCAACCTGGAGGGCTTACTTTTACCAGTCCCCAACCTGGAGGGCTTACTTTAACCAGTCCCCAACCTGGAACATACTTGTCCAACACATTCATATGAAGTAAAGATTGAAATATAACATAAACATTCTTATTGGAACTAGCATACGAAATGTCAATACTTTCACCATAAACTATGAATGGTATAAAAATAGCACATCCACAGTCAAACATATCACAAAACCATCAAAACAATATAGAAGTTTTGTATCATAATAAATCAACTTCAAATAATCTTAAAACCCATCAAAGGATGTTGACATAGATGAAATCAAAATTCTTTTTAAAGAAATATCTCCTTTTATTTTGAAATCATTTAAGATCCATATAAAATCAAACATTTTCTTTGAAAATAATCTTATAAGCTTTTAAGGTAAGCTTTGACGATTTTATAACGGCGTAAAATAACCGCACCCGCCGTATAAGTAAAAAAAAACATTCTTATCTTAATTCTGTCGAAAAGGTTAAAAAGCACCTTGTTTGGAAAACGACGGAAAGATTCCCTTATAAACCTCTTATAAAAAGTCAAACAAGGGTATAAATAAATTTAACCCATATTCTTTTAAATATTAAAAATGTTTTGAAATAAATTTTGAAGAAACATGGATGTGGATGATAACGAGATCCCAGTAGATTATTACGTATAAACAACCTCAGATAATGAAGAGATTGTGAAATAACCCTGACCAGTTTAGTAACTTATGAAACATACAACCCATGAAAGAGGTATCATACAATGAATATGTAAGTACACATAAATTAGAGTGTATTACACAAAGAATATAATTATGGACAGTACATACACCACAAAAAAGGTAATGGTGGCAATATGGCATGAATCTCATGAGAATAAGGAGTGAGATGAAAACCCCTTACCACGTTAATCAACTGAGTCATATGGCCAAAAGTTAATAACCACCAAATGATTTACAGAATAACATGAATATAAATAGAATCATGATAATATATATCAAATTTATGTACACAATACACCACTTTCAATAATTTAGTGGCGAACAATGGAAATCTCACGGAATTGAAAGTGAGATAAGAAAATCCATTACCTTGTACTTTTCCTTGGTTGGGGTAGGTTAACCTCCTTTAATTTAGGTAACTCACTTTGGTTGGAACCAAAGGACTTGTTGAAATGATTTCTTCCTAAGGGGAAGCTTCAAGGAGGAGGAGAGGGATGTGGGGAGCTTAGTTGGGCAGAGTTTGGACGAGCCAAGTGGCTTGAGAGGTGTGAGGAATGAGAAGAAGTGGTCTCCTTTTATAAGGGAGAGGAGGGGCTCTTTAGGAAAGAGTGAAAGTATTACTTTATAATATAATTATATTCGGTTTATAATGGTCCAAAAATCATTGAGGTCGAAGATAAGATGACTCATATTCTAAATAACATCAACCAATAAGAATTGGACAGGTTTTAGATAATATTTTAATCATTATAATATTATTTATTTCAATGATTTATTAATGAGGTAAACATTGCATCATTATTGTGTCATTAATAATTTAACTTATTTGATGTCTAAAAATTATAAATAAAATATCATCATGTAGGAAATCTTTTTAGATTTCTAATGAATATTTATAATCGAAAATCCAACATGTATAACCCTATGTAAAAATTGTTCTTCTAAAAGATGTAAGCTTATGCCATTTTTATTTTTATTTTAACTTTATTAATATAATGTGTCCCTACCACATACAAGTGGCTCCAAGGGGTCCCCAAATTGACCCAAGGATGCTCATGGTCGGGTATGTGTCCACCAATAAGGTTAGGACACGTTTTAGGGTAATTTTTATTATTATATTATTATTTTTTAACCCTTATTTACCGGATTTACCCTTAACCATGGTAAATAAAATATTTACCACAGTAATTATTCAAAATGTCTAAAACTAAAAGTTACCTATTTACACAATTTGGACATCCTGATTCCAAATATGGAATCCATTTTTCTAAATTCAAAACATAGAAGTGGCAGAAATTAATTTAAAATTAATTCCCGCTGTCAAAACAAAAAGCGTGTTTTTAAGAGGTAATAACTATCAAAAGATTGACACTTGTTTATGTTCGGTTTAATTGTAAAATTCTGTACAATGACCAACATTATATTAAATGGTAAAAATATATTCTAAATATAATTTAAAACTACTAAAATTCATAATTTATCACTATTAATTATTTTGATTAAAAAAGTTGTTTTTAATTAAAATTTAGTAATTTTCACTATTCATCAAAATATGAAAGTTATCCGAAAAGTACCAAAATTTCACCTTAGGCTAAATTCGATATTCCGAATCCAAAAATGAAGTCCATTTTAAAATATAAAATATATATAATTTCAAAATTTAGGTATTACTATTCATAACGGCTAGTTTGATTGGTTGTGGCGTGTGTTAAAACTCAAGGTTGCGTACAACACACGCTACTATTTTATTCAAAGGAAAGCGTACCGTGGAAGCTTGGGATGTTTCATTTAAAATTTTTTTGATGTCCCAATTTATTCAGATAGTTTAAAATATATTATTTAAAAAGGTTTCACTATTAATGTTGATAAAAGTGCAATACTGAAAATGAATCTGTTCTTGCATTATGACTAAGAAACTCATAATAGGGATTCTAAAATTATAAGGATTATATAAAGTTCAAAATGTTGTTAATACTATTCATGACCTCTTTTAATGGCTTTTTTTTTGTACGTCATGGTGTGATTGAACTCGGTGTTGCGTGTAGTGCAAGTTATTGAATTATTTTTAAGAAATAACACACTATGAAATCCTGGGGTGTTACATTCTCCCCTCCTTCAATAAATTGCGTCCTCGCAATTTGAAATTGTTCTTCGAAAATAAAAGGTTGAAAATAGAAAATATCATTGTGGGAAAACCCACATCGGAAATTAGGTTACTAAAATTTAGTCTTAGTATGAGGAAAAGAGAAATGAAAGAGTCACCACCAAATTATGATCTCGATTAGGAGAACATTGGTGGAAATTAGAGACATATAATTGGAGGAAAAACGTAAATATTTATAGGTAGTGATTGAGATCATCAATCACAAACAAGTGTATAATTGAGGTCCTTAAATTCATCAATCTATGATGATTTGAAATACCATCGGTTCAACAAAATATAGGGTATTGGGATAACACATTTTTGACGTTTCAAAATATCTTAGTTGAAATCCCACATCGAAAAATGAATTAATGAGGCCTCTATTTAAAATAAAGAGTGGAAAGTATGAAGTTTACCGAAAATAACACATACTAGGGTTCCATGTAGGAAAATATGGATATGGAGGAGAAATCTAACCATCAATTATCTGATGGAGAGTGGTAGAGAACATGGCTATGAAAAGGCCAACAATCCCAAAGCCATAAATTAGTGATGATTTAAGGTACCATCTAGGAAAACATTTTTGTTCTAAGTTCCTTTTATTAATGTTGAGGAATTTATTTATGAGATTGGCTAAGATCATAAGGAGATATACTTACTTTATAATTAGAGTTTTATCCATTAATAAGTTTCTACCACAAACTCATCTATCACTCTAAAAGATAATAGAATGTAATTTTTTTTATTTATACTATTCGTATAGGGTTCCAAAATAAACGAATTTATAATTCATCTACATGATCTTTTAATAAAAACTACATTATTTAATCTAGGACATCTCATGGGCCAGTGGTAGGTGATACACCCTTGTCGCCCTTCGGTTGCGGGTTCAAGTCTCACAGCCTTGCCGGACGCGACGGGTTGTCGCCCGACCTCCGGGTTGTCCTTTTATGGCAATCCAAAATAATACAAACTAGAACTATCCAAAATACTTATGTCCAAACTCAAAGTCTAATATTTATAAGGAAGGTAAACATAATATAGATCCTTTTTACCCCGTAATAGCATATGAATACTTTCATCATGTATTACCATATTCCTTATTGATTACATTCATGCTCCCTTATTCCATATAGAATGCTGGATATACTTCATTAATCCAAAAATGTTTTAAACCCCAACAATGATGGAATATACAAATCATTAATCAGTTCCAGGGTAGTCAAGAATATGTAATATAATTTATTCAAAACAATCACATATTATTCCAAAATCACTACCTCAGTATCAGAACTATATTATGATTTATCATTCTCTCAACCATATATTTTCCAAAAATTTATCCTGCTATTGAGTCACTTTTCTTTGTTCCACACAATCTCAAGTCCTTAATGAAATAGTACTGCAGTACAATCCTTATATACTCCATGATTATTGTAACAAGTACATTGTTGATACAACACTCAATTGACATAATCAACATAAGAACTCTAATCATTCCTCTTCATCTGTGGTAGTATCATAACTTGATTATTATCCAATAACATCATTTGCGGCATAGTCTGATGACTGGGACATAGGTTCGCGTAGTGTCCAAACTCCTTGCAAATGAATCATTGTACATTTAAAACCATTTTATTACCCTTGCAGTCACGTACTTTGTGCCCTTTTCCTCCACACTTATAATAAACTCCCATTCCTTTCAGGCAAGTTCCAGGGTGTTTCTTTCCACAGTTACCACATATGGGAAAATTCTTCTTTTCCCTTTTCCCTTTATCCATCTTTCTCTCTTCCATCCTTTTCTTCTCTTGATTACCTTCAAAGCCATAGGACTCAGTAAACTCTTTACTTATCTTATCAACACATGATATTATTTCTTCATATGATGATAATACATGGAAGACTATTTCTCTTATAAATTCTAGCTTAAGACCATGAAAGATATGATCCTTCCGTCTCTTTGAATCATGTGTATTTCTAGATTTCTCATTCCTTCTACTGGGCGCCATTTCTAAACAATGGCATAAACTAGATCAGTTTATGAATCAATATACATAATCCCATACTTATAAAACACTTAACATAAATTGAACTATTTATGGATATAATCCATAATCATAAAAATGTTTTCTTTGAGGAAGTATATACTCATAAACCCTTCATAATGATTTGTAAAGAAAATGAGAGTTATCCTAAGCATATCCCCCGGGAGTGTCGTAACCAAGAGTGCAGCAAGGCCCGTTGTCGTGCACCAGTTCCCGTTCGAGTCTAGCTCAAAGCGGTGTTTTCGGGTTTTACCCCTAGGTACATCTGTGCCAGAGCCGCCTCTACCTGCTCGTATCCAGACAGGGATGTATTGCTCGGAAAACTCACAAAATCTCTACAATACCAAAATTCTAGGAAGTGCTTCTATACTAATCCTCAAATTTCATCTTAGGTATACGTGCTCTAATCAGAGTTTATCTAAATCTAGCTTCCAAGGTTTGTACTAAACCTCCCTCTGATACCAAGTGTAACGCCCCGACCCCAGTTACCCAGAGTCGGTGCATTATTACATAACATTGGAATGATCACAAGAAAGATCAAATCTCGAAAGACCGATTGGTTTAGTAGCCTTGGAAACACTAGATGTATTCATAAGTTTTACATTACATCATAAAATGAAAAACTACTACAACAACATAATGTTTCCACAGTCCACACTATAATCCCCTCATAATATCCCTGCAGGTCATTCATAACTTATATCTTCACATCCTGGGAAAAATAAAACATAGAAAAGGGGTGAGCTCAAATGCCCAGTAAGGATAACAATATAGCGGAACATTAAAAAATAAGCATAAACATTTAAGGCAATGAATTACTAAAACAAAAGCCTTTTAAACTTGAACTTCAACATAGTATGGAAAAAGTAAAATGAAATAATGCCATTTACTTGTTCACATGGATATTCTACTAATCGAATAGTCACATGCAAAATCAATAACCACTTTCATAATGTTGGAGTGCATAATGCTAAACATTAATTACTTTTCAAGGCCTCGTCCCAAGACCCTGGGGCTAACTGTAACCGGAACCCAACCCGGAGTGCCTCTAATAACCGGACACCAACCCGGAGTGCCTCTAATAACCGGACACCAACCCGGAGGGCTTACATTTACCAGTCCCTAACCTGGAGGGCTTACTTTTACCAGTCCCCAACCTGGAGGGCTTACTTTTACCAGTCCCCAACCTGGAGGGCTTACTTTAACCAGTCCCCAACCTGGAACATACTTGTCCAACACATTCATATGAAGTAAAGATTGAAATATAACATAAACATTCTTATTGGAACTAGCATACGAAATGTCAATACTTTCACCATAAACTATGAATGGTATAAAAATAGCACATCCACAGTCAAACATATCACAAAACCTTCAAAACAATATAGAAGTTTTGTATCATAATAAATAAACTTTAAATAATCTTAAAACCCATCAAAGGATGTTGACATAGATGAAATCAAAATTCTTTTTAAAGAAATATCTCTTTTTATTTTGAAATCATTTAAGATCCATATAATATCAAACATTTTCTTTGAAAAAATTCTTATAAGATTTTAAGGGAAGCTTTGACAATTTTATAACGGCGGAAAATAACCGCACCCGCCGTATAAGTTAAAAAAAACATTCTTATCTTAATTCTGTCGAAAAGGTTAAAAAGCACCTTGTTTGGAAAACGACGGAAAGATTCCCTTATAAACCTCTTATAAAAAGTCAAACAAGGGTATAAATGACTTTAACCCATATTCTTTTAAATATTAAAAATGTTTTGAAATACATTTTGAAGAAACATGGATGTGGATGATAACGAGATCCCAGTAGATTATTACGTATAAACAACCTCAGATAATGAAGAGATTGTGAAATAACCCTTACCAGTTTGGTAACTTATGAAACATACAACCCATGAAAGAGGTATCATACAATGAATATGTAAGTACACATAAATTAGAGTGTATTACACAAAGAATATAATTATGGACAGTACATACACCACACAAAAGGTAATGGTGGCAATATGGCATGAATCTCATGAGAATAAGGAGCGAGTTGAAAACCCCTTACCACGTTAATCAACTAGTCATATGGCCAAAAGTTAATAACCACCAAATGATTTACAGAATAACATGAATATAAATAGAATCATGATAATATATATCAAATGGCAGTACAAAATACACCACTTTCAATAATTTAGTGGCGAACAATGGAAATCTCACGGAATTGAAAGTGAGATAAGAAAATCCCTTACCTTGTACTTTTCCTTGGTTGGGGTAGGTTAACCTCCTTTAATTTAGGTAAATCACTTTGGTTGGAACCAAAGGACTTGTTGAAATGCTTTCTGCCTAAGGGGAAGCTTCAAGGAGGAGGAGAGGGATGTGGGGAGCTTAGTTGGGTAGAGTTTGGACGAGCCAATTGGCTTGAGAGGTGTGAGGAATGAGAAGAAGTGGTCTCCTTTTATAAGGGAGAGGAGGGGCTCTTTAGGAAAGAGTGAAAGTATTACTTTATAATATAATTATATTCGGTTTATAATGGTCCAAAAATCATTGAGTTCGAAGATAAGATGACTCATATTCTAAATAACATCAACCAATAAGAATTGGACAGGTTTTAGATAATATTTTAATCATTATAATATTATTTATTTCAATGATTTATTAATGAGGTAAACATTGAATCATTATTGTGTCATTAATAATTTAACTTATTTGATGTCTAAAAATTATAAATAAAATATCATCATGTAGGAAATCTTTTTACCTTTCTAATGAATATTTATAATCGAAAATCCAACATGTATAACCCTATGTACAAATTGTTCTTCTAAAAGATGTAAGCTTATGCCATTTTTATTTTTATTTTAACTTTATTAATATAATGTGTCCCTACCACATACAAGTGGCTCCAAGGGGTCCCCAAATTGACCCAAGGGTGCTCATGGTCGGGTATGTGTCCACCAATAAGTTTAGGACACGTTTTAGGGTAATTTTGTATTATTATAATATTATTTTTTAACCCTTATTTACCGGATTTACCCTTAACCATGGTAAATAAAATATTTACCACAGTAATTATTCAAAATGTCTAAAACTAAAAGTTACCTATTTACACAATTTGGACATCCTGATTCCAAATATGGAATCCATTTTTCTAAATTCAAAACACAGAAGTGGCAGAAATTAATTTAAAATTAATTCCCGCTGTCAAAACAAAAAGTGTGTTTTTAAGAGGTAATAACTATCAAAAGATTGACACTTGTTTATGTTCGGTTTAATTGTAAAATTATGTACAACGACCAACATTATATTAAATGGTAAAAATATATTCTAAATATACTTTAAAACTACTAAAATTCAAAATTTATCACTATTAATTATTTTGATTAAAAAAGTTGTTTTTAATTAAAATTTAGTAATTTTCACTATTCATCAAAATATGAAAGTTATCCGAAAAGTACCAAAATTTCACCTTAGGCTAAATTCAATATTCCGAATCCAAAAATGAAGTCCATTTTAAAATATAAAATATATATAATTTCAAAATTTAGGTATTACTATTCATAACGGCTAGTTTGATTGGTTGTGGCGTGTGTTAAAACTCAAGGTTGCGTACAACACACGCTACTATTTTATTCAAAGGAAAGCGTACCGTGGAAGCTTGGGATGTTTCATTTAAAATTTTTTTGATGTCCCAATTTATTCAGATAGTTTAAAATATTTTATTTAAAAAGGTTTCACTATTAAAGTTGATAAAAGTTCAATACTGAAAATGAATCTGTTCTTGCATTATGACTAAGAAACTCATAATAGGGATTCTAAAATTATAAGGATTATATAAAGTTCAAAATGTTGTTAATACTATTCATGACCTCTTTTAATGGCTTTTTTTTGTACGTCATGGTGTGATTGAACTCGGTGTTGCGTGTAGTGCAAGTTATTGATTATTTTTAAGAAATAACACACTATGAAATCCTGGGGTGTTACAAAAATATTATGGGTGAACCAAAGGGCTATATAGGTTTGATTAGGTGGAAGGGGTGAACACATTTTTATAATGGAGGAGGAGTGGAAATCTTGTTCATTTTGGTAAATGGAATTCCACCCACATTTCCCTATATCTTGTGGCCCCATTAGTCATCCAAATTAAAACAAAGGATGTATAGGGTCTATATATATCCATAAAATGTTTTTTTATCATTTTATAGTACATTTTGTCCCATATGTTTATGTTTTGTCCCTTGTTAATCAATTTTCTCTCTTAATAGCTATAAATAATTTTAATCACATTAACTATTATTATTTTAGGAAATAAGTTGAAATTGATAGAAATTATAAATTATGACGATTCTAATTTAATAAATATATTTTCAGTATTATAATAAAAAAATATTGGGAAATTAATTTATATTTAATCTCGTATATAGGAAGACAAAGTATGTGTTCAATGTACAAATGGTCAAAAGTGTGCAATGTTTTAATATACAATTTCAATGTGAAATTTATTCATGTGAAATAAATTGAATTATTTGATTTAATTTTAAGTAATCATACATTTAATCCAATCTATAATTTAATTTAAATGTATTAATAAAATAGATGACAAACTTGTTTTGAAATAAAAATCAATGTTTTTTATTATTTATCAAAAAATTAATCTTCAAATAAAAATACTAAAAAATCAACAAATGTAAATTATTTATATACCTATTTGAAAAATGATGTTTATTTTTTCAAAAAAAAAATTATTGTGTAAAAATAAGATTTAAAATGGATTGTCTCTTAAAATATGATAAAAATATATTTCAGAAAAATACATCATATTATTTATAAAAAATGTCTTATTTTTTTTGTATACCTATAAAATACATTTGATGAGTATCAAATATAATATTTGAGTATATAATATAAAAATTTTACTTAAAAACTTATTCATAATTTTTATGTTCTATTTATTGAAATTAAATTGTATGTGTATAAGAAAAATTTTTCTTGGAAAAGAAATTTCATAATTTCTAAATAGTTCTTTCATTCACTAATAGTAATTCATAACAATATTACTCATTTTATATACATGTGTAAATCATATTTTCACAATATAGTTAATATTATTCATAATATATATTCAAATTTTTCTGTGATAGTTATATTAATATTTTAAAAATATTATCAATAGTATATTGTGGTTTGGAAAATCATGACCATGTGTGTTTCGCAAGCTATCGAAGGAACATGAAATTATGTTTAAGATAATCCAAACATATTGTTTTCTATACCAAATGTTAATGATCCTTTGGAGTGTATAAATTTTTTATCACAGTGTTGTGTATAATTCTATCCAAAAATAATTCATTCATATTACAATACTGATATTTAGTGTTGAGTGAAATGAAAAATATAAAATTGATATAATTAAATTAGAAAAATAATTCCAAAAATCTTAGAGTGTTCCAATTTCAGACTCATATCCCATATCTGGCCAATCTAGCGATAAAAAAATGACAATATAGTACATTTTTTTATTCAAATATGTAACCATGCATTCTTCATATTTTATAAATAATAACCCAAATAAGGTGTGAATAAAATGAAATAAATTTCCACCATCATTTTTATAAAATTCCATTATGATAGTAAGTGTTCTAATAATGTGAGAGAATATGTGATAGTTAAATAATTAAAAATAATACTACCATAAAACTCTTTCATCACCATACCTAGATTTCTGTGAGTATGTGGAACAACTAAAACGACCATAAACAAATGATAGAACAATAAAAAACCAGGAAAAGCCCAATTTATATGAATTTCATATTATTTTAAAATGAATATAGGTATTAATTTCATCAGTCATTGTGTCATGGTCACTATATAATAATTTCAATAGAAAAATAAGGCAATCTAGCTATATAAGAATTTTAGCATAACTAAGAGGAGCCCTATATTCCAGAATGTTATCTTCATATTTTTCTAAACCCAAAATATAATAATTGAACCATCACTAAACAAAACACTATATATAGTCATTTTATCATTAAACTCAACAGGTCATAATGGTTAGGATATCCAAATATCAAATAACAATATATAATGGATAATCATGAAAATTTCCTTTTGCCTTTAAATTACAAATACATTCATATTAAAAATTTTCTATATCCATATAATATATCCCAAAATATATTACCAAGAAATTATATATCAATAAATAAAATTAAATTATATTTAATTATAAAAAATGTTTAGAACACTCCTGAAACTGTTAATTATCCAGGGTCTTCTCATCAAACAGGTTTCCAAAATCATAGTTGAAAACATTAAATAAATGGGTTTCGAGGAACAATCCAATCCATGATTTATCATCAATATCATTAAATCAATAAATTTTCTTATAATTTTGATGGAATCATTATATTTTTTATTTTAAAAAATATACACATCCCAGGGTTACGTTTAGACAACTTTATTTTATTATGTGATTGATAATTGATTCCAAAAAGAATAGACCACAAAATAGAGGATCTGAATATCTCATAAAGGAAACCAGATCACAAAATAATAAGGTCATGATAAAAAAGAATAATTATTCACTTGATTTACACTAAATCATTGTAGAGAAATATTGAAGGAATAAAAACATAATAAAGAAATTCACTACAGAATGATCGCGTGAATCGAATTTCTAGAAAGTATGAGAGGGATATAAAATTGCATTGAAACTTCCATAGGTCCACATCAAAGAGGGTTGAAGTATATGAGAAGAATAAAAACAACACATTGCCCTCATAAAATGATTTTTTTAAGAGAATAATGATGTTAAATATTATTTCACATATTTTATTTCTTATCTAATAGTTGTGCCGAAATTCATGTCAGATCATGTGATTTTAATGCTGAAAAAACATTACACTTTTTTGTAATGTATGTTCATTAGGTGTAATCAAATTTCACATCATAAACGTTTTCATGGCCTATAAAACTCTCATAAAATCTACAAGGAACTATAATATTTCATTTAATAGAAATAAATTGTCTGTAAATGTCCTACAAGAAGGTTTTAGCCTAGTATTCTACAAAAAATTGAAAAACCACTAATGCCTTCAAAATTAATAGGAATGATATGAAGCTATTATATCACATTTATACGACAACCCAATTAATTCAAAAAAATAATACATGCCCACTCATTATGTAATTATTATCATAAAAATATATCTTTATTCAAATATATATAGGAAACAATGTTCGAAGGAAAATTTAAGCCTGGAGGATTGATGAAAAACTCAATTATGGATGTACTTGAAAAAAGACGAGATCTTAAAAACAACCCACCATATAAAATCTCATCCGTGAGCATCTGTTAGCATCACTATGGTGTCTTAGTGAAAAATTATTCCAAGAAGTATTACATATTATAATCTATATTGCTATTATCTTTCTGAACACGTTCATGATACCATACACAGGAACAATATATATAGTCATCCCTAGAATATACTTCTCACTATATTTTAAAATTGTTTCAGATTGTCCTTATTGGACACATCAACATAACGAATGAAATCCTTAGTGTCTTCCAAATGAAAACCGCTAAGATAATATATCTGAATGAATGGAATATTCAATAAATCGTTCATGTTACTGTAATACATTGGAAGGTAAAATTGATAATACCCTAGACCTACCCCTTCCACATTATCCAATTAACTGGGAAAATTGGGTTCCAATTTTCCCAATTTCTAGATACATCATTTACCCAACATCTGTGACACATTAATGATTACCTTATGACCAAACTCAAATGATATAGGGCATCTCTAATGGCAAATGTAATATTTACTCATTCCCCTCATGGTTACAAATAGATGCATTATCACCTAAATATTCTCATATATATCCTCTATAGGACTAGGTATGGTGAAAAAACTCTTCTTCCTTTAAAAAATAACAAGGTGAATAGAATTGTATGGAATAAAACTACTCAAAATGTTCCATATATATTGATTCATTGATTTATTTATTATATGAATGATTCGTGTGTTCTATATTATAATCTCACAAAACACTAAAATAAAAAACGCGTGCCCATAACATATCCACAAGAATAATAATAGTTCACACAAACTGACGATTAGTCTGGGGATGGTAGGATGTGGTAAAAAATACAAGTAATCATTGATCCATTTGCAGAACATTTCCGATCTAATATGTGTGATATGGATCCAAATCATAAATAATACTCCATGGAAAACCATGCAACTGAACTATTGATTGGACATTACTACTATTAATATTCTCTATGTTGAAGGCCACAATAAAAGTTAAAAAGTGGTAAAAATTTGTTATTCATACATTGATAACAAAAAATTCATCATTCTAGCATGGTTTATATTTTAATACTATTAGATTATCTATAGTGACCTAATCTAACTTCCACACTAGATTTCATAGAGGCTACTACTTCTCAGAAAGGCTCTAATGCTCAACATTCACCTGTTGATAGGTAAATATCACTCAAAAAATCCTTCTACCTCCTTAATTAAGGGCCCCTTGTACTGAATATAAATATTATGATACATATTTTTTTAATCTGGGCATACTGAAATGCTAAAAACATGGAAATTAATAATCAACTCCCCTTGCATGCCTGTAGGAACCCTTAATCAATCATAGAAAAGAAGATATTTTACACTTCCAAGAGAACATCTTGCTAGTGACTCCCCAAAATATAAGATTTATCTCAAAACAAAGATATTTGGATAAAATAACTACATT
Organism: Viscum album; assembly: GCA_963277665.1. Taxonomy (NCBI): domain Eukaryota; kingdom Viridiplantae; phylum Streptophyta; class Magnoliopsida; order Santalales; family Viscaceae; genus Viscum; species Viscum album. The sequence goes on along the minus strand of OY728138.1, from coordinate 142,068,453 downwards.
GTATTGATATGACAAAAAATCATGTGTATGATAGATGTCATAGTGAGAGCTACTGATCACTAGGACTCCGACACATCAAACCACATGTCTACAAAGAGTTCAATTATCCTCCACTCATAGCAAGACTATATCACTACCTTTTTCTATGTATTTCAACTAGAAACATTGAAAATGTAAATTCCCTTCAACCATATATAATCCTTCATAATATTTATTGAATGTAGATAATCAAATTACTTTCCCTGTAAATGTTTTATATCTCAATGAGAAATTATGTACCTATAATTCATGTAGTCCATGTATACCATAAATATCTCACCCAAAAGACTACATCTCCAATAGCACACGTATTGTACCACCATATCTTACTCTAGATCATTAATAGGCTAACTCATCTTGTGTATTCATAGTTGTTTGTATCGATAAAAAACCACTCAATCCTTATGTATCCCAAATAATTCATTTCCATATTCAGACGTGTCATAGTAAACATTTCATAATTTACCTAGAATAAGTAATGTGTGTAATGAATATAGGGTTATACTACCTTTTAGCTATGTAATTTATCTCTTGTAAGCATCTGACCGAAAAAATCACCAATTTTATAGTTATTCCCGATATTTGTTCTTACATATATGAGATTTTTGGGATAAGGCACCAATACTAACATTTTAAACCAAAATATCTTTTTATAACGAATAAATTAATGTGATTCACCAAAGATATAATGGTTATAACCTTCTCTATGTCTATTGACACTTCGGGAACATTGATGAAAATGAATAAGATGTGCATTTTATCAAACCATAAATTGCATTAGGTAAGATTATAAAAAAGATTAAGCTCTCTCAATGTACTCAATAAAATGTCAATATGTTGTTTTTGATCATCAACTATTATGGAGTACAAAAATATGTAATTGAAAAAAATACCACAAACAGAACCATATTAGGAAGGAATATCAGATTCATCAAGGCCATAAATACCTCTAGTATAATCATCAAACCAAACTGCATCATTATGAAATCTTAAAAGCCATACTATCTCACAAAAATAATATTATTTATGTTGGCTAATATTAACCTTAACATTTCATACCTTAATGTCATATTTATATTAGGGAATGTCTTTTCACATCTCAGCTGATCAACATGATCATCAGTGAGTGGAGGGAATACTAGTTCAGGATCATCATCTTGTTCAATCATCGATAATAAAGAGAGAAGTCAATAGTTCCATCAACTTTTGTGATGATGAGAACTGGAGAACCGTGTGGAGATTTATTATGATATGTGAAGCCTTTGGATTATAGGTCTTCCCAATGTACATTCAACTCATTATGCTTTAATGGTTACATTATAGAGGGTGGGATTAAAATAGACTATACTCCTTGGACCAACATGAATGTGATCTCAATCTATCTCATGGGTGGTAAGATGAAGAAATCATCCAGAAATACAACAAGAAAATTGGCTACCGCATGATGAAAATAGTCCTTCTTAATCCCACCATAATCTATAGAATGACTTGTTATCTAATCGTGGGGGAAATCCAGTATAAATATAATTGGACTAGCATGACCAACCTAGTGATCCCACTAAAACTGGTGAATATAGATCCATTATTTTTGAAATTATATGGTAACTATCCACTGGTAATAGTCAATACTATCCCGATATATAACTATGTAATATATAAGAAGGAAAAAAACCAAACAATCATTTATTATGAAAATAGTTTAAAATATAAATAGTTTCCACTATTTTCTATAGATCACTCCTTGTAACATTTGATATTCACATACTATAGTCTAAAAGGGAGGTCAATGGTCAAAAAATCATAAATGCCTTCCATAACAAAGAAAACCCCATTTAAAAATAGTGAACAAAAATCATAATTCTACTAAATAAAACACTCAATATAGTATTGATGTTACTAGAATGCTATATATTATGGGAGAAGGTCTTTCTTCCCAATAGGTATATTAGTCTACATAGTGTGTAGTAGACTAGTCCTTGTAGATTGAGTTCTAGTTTTAATTCCTTGTGTTATTCCCTCTACTTGGTACTATCCCTATGGAACAAGGATATCACATCTCCTTACTCAACTAAAATGACTTGTGGAAATCTATGAATCTATCTACTGATGGGTAGATGGTAGGATCCCTGACTTTGGTACCTATCTGAATCCACTATGACTTCTCTGGTAAATGATCTCTAATAAAAATTATTGATATTAACCTACCTTTATTATAGAATGTAACTCCAATTAATGTCATGTATAATGACCCATACTTTACATACATTGTTATTAATTTAAAATTGATGCATACTTATTACAACATATAACAAAACCATGAAAGGACCGTATAGGTATATTGTCTTTAGAAACTAGGAATCATAAACAACTGGTTCATAAAGTGTCTACACTGTCTCCCATTTATTTCATCATATTTATAGTCCCTTTTGGCATATCTTACTTAATAACCTTCTTCCTGACCTGGGGAAAAACATACAAAAGGGTGAGCTCAAATGCTCATTAAGGGTAAACAAAAGAAATATCAATCACATCATATTCATAAGAACATATCTTTTGGAAATCTTAACCTGCAAAAGAGATCATAATTTCATAACATGTTATAAATAATAGTAGTGAAATGTATCCCCAATAATCATAACATAAAACATGAAACTTTGTGGCATACACACATAATCATAGATAATCATTTCTTATTAGTCAAGACTCATTGCCAAGACTATCTTAGTGGACAAAATCCATTTCTGAACCGAGTTCATTCCTCGTTTCAGTCCTGTTTCACTGAACCGGTTTAACCTGCCGTTCGAGCCATGTCTATCTCATGAGATATAAAATATTTACCCAATGCATTGGAGGGAGATATAGGTCCCACCCATTTTATAATGATACCATTCTTATGTGTGCCACAAAATCATAAATCATACATCATTGCAAAAACCATGTAATAAAAATGGGATTCTCAAACAACATGAAATCATAAAACAATTCATATAAGATAAAGAAATTCATAAAAATAATTCCATCACAACATAATCAAATAAATGTAATAATAGGGATAGAAAAAGAACCCTATATTATCTTATATGGAAAATAATTTTGATAAAACACTTGAACTCCATTCTTGAGGAAAATATCCTTTCTACTTCAAAAACATGTTCCTTTCTTAACATGTCATACAATTTTAAACTAAAAGAAGTTGATTAAAAATAAACATGAAAACTTGTAAAGGAAGATTCTTGTAAATAATGTTTTCAAAATCCAATCATGCCATATAAGTTAAAAAAACATTCTTCTCATACTTTTGTCGGAAAAGTCAAAAAGTACGTCGTACGAAAAACGACAAAAGATTCCTTTCATATCTTTTACTATAAACTCACCAAAGGGTAAAAATGGATTTAAACAATTTTAGGTGGATGGAAATAATATTACATATTGAGGAAACATGGATGTTGATGATAAAATACACCCCAGTAAATACCAAAGTATAAACAATCTCGGATAAAAATGAGATTGTGATATTTCCCTTATCTTAGGTCTGATTTGCTTCGTAAGTGTCCGAACCTCCTGTATAATGATTTAAATAATGTTATTGACTTATTCCAGAATCACACTTATTTTTCTGATATCATATATGGTCATATTCTTAGCTTCTTATTAGTAATATTTCATTACTACTTGTTATTTGGGTGTTTATTACTTTTTGTTCTTATGCGTGTTTTGTCGAATAAATTCTTATTCTTATTTTTAGGTTATAGATACCTCATTTCCAGATTTTTATTAGTGTAATATATTCATTCATTCAATTAACTTATATAATCATTATGCAATGAAGATCATGTAGAACGAGTCGCATCACATCGTGGGGACGGTATTCCGTACGTACGCACGAGCGATGTTATCGTTCCCATGATCGGGAAATTGTAATGGAGTGTATATATACAATTTCAGAATCAATATAACTTTACAATAATCATATATAGTTATTGTTTACACCATTATACCCATCCAAGTAAGGTGGTGGTGGAAAATAGATTACACCACGGTGTGGAGATGGTATTCCGTACGTACGCACGCGTGGCGATTTCATTTTTTGTATGATGGATAGATGGTGAAATAGGGTTGTTTCATACTTATAATAACATATCAGTATATGAGTGATACTTATGTTATTACTTCATAATGAAACAACTAAAGAAGAAGAAGTGGAAGAAGAAGTAAAGATGAAAGAATCGGTAACGGACATTACCTCTTCTTTGAAGCGCTTCTTTGAGACCTCCTTTTAGGACACTAAAATTGGTCTTTGAATAAGACCAAGACCTATAGGATGTCTCTTGGGAAGTAGAGAGAAGAAATTGTCAGGGGTTGGCCGAGTTTGAAGTCTTAATGTGGTGCGAGGAAGAAGGGGAGGAGGTGCCCTTTTATAAGGGAGGTGAGGGGCTCCTTTGGAAAAACTAAAAATATTATTTTACTATAAAGCCAAATTCGACTTTAAATAGATCCAAATTGATTTATTTATAAGCTAAGGTGGGTATGGGTCGAAATAATCTCATCCAATATAATTTAGAAAATTTTAGGTTCCTATTTTAACCTTATCATTTAGATTTAACATTAAGTTAGATAATTTTACTTTTACCGTGTCTTTTTGGGTTCTTACTCTACAAGGTTAATATACTTACTATAACAAGCCAAAAGAACCCCATGTTGTTTATTATTAATATATATAACCTTATCTAAGTCATTTGGCCGTACCTTAGATTTTTAGGAATAAAATAACACTTAATAATATAATATTTGTTTTAAAAACTATTTTATGTCAATTTTGACACTATTTAGTAATTGATTTTTTTTTGAAAATCATAACAGAATGATTAATTCAAAAAAAGTTAATTAACTCAATACTAACATGTCATATTAACCTATAAAATTAGTGGAATTCATAAAAAGTCTCAAATTACATTTATTTTGGTTTTTATAACATCAATTATGTCAATATTTCATTAATAATATAATTACTGCATCATCTTTGTGTCATAAATAAATTAACTTATTTAAAGTCTAAAAATTAAAAATAAAATATAATTATGTTGGAAATCTTTTTAGACTTCTAATGAAATTTTATAGTCTAATTTATCTTATGTATAACCCTGTATTAAAAATGATTTAGTTATTAATATTTGATTTTAACTATTTTAACCCTTCTTTAAATAAATTGATAATAAATGTCCTAATCTAATCAAAGTGGGCCTAAATGGTCATGTTTTATTCCTAAGGTTGTTTTTGGTCGAATTACACTTATCCAATAGAATTGGGTCATGTGTTAGGGTAATAATAATATCATTTTTACCCTTAACTACCCTATTTACTTTTAACCGTGGTAAAAAAAGTAAAAAGTTACTATTCAACAAATATTATTTTCATCTCATTGAACCAAATTTTAGTCCTTGATATTAACCGTGTCTCTCGGATTTTCGAAACTCTACTCACATAAGCGGTAAAATTATGTTTTATGAAAAATTCTGTTTTTTTAACTACCACTTAGTGGTTTCACTATTCATCAAAAAATGAAAGTTTCCAGAAAAATACCAAAAATTAGTCCTAAGATATATTTGATATTATGAATTAAAAAATGATGTTTATTTTACAAAATTAAAAATATATCAGTTACATTAACTGATTTAAAAACTAATTCTCGTCGTCAAAACAAATAGTGTGTTTTTAAAAGATAACAACTATCAAAAGATTGACACTTGTTTATGTCTAGTTTAAATGTGAAATTACATCCAATGAACAAAATTGTATTAAATTGTAAAAATATATTCTAAATATACTTTAAAACCACTCAAATTAATAATAGATCACTATTAATTATTTCGATTAAAAAAGTTGTTTTTAATTAAAATTTAATAATTTTCACTATTCATCAGAATATAAAAGTTATCCGAAAAGTACCAAAATTTCACCCTAAGATAATTTTGATATTCTGAATCCAAAAATGAAGTCCATTTTGAAAAATAAAATTTACAATATTTCAAAAAGTGGTTATCACTATTCATAATGGCTAGTTTTAATAATATTTTAATAGCATATCGTTGTTTAGTGAAACTCGATATTGCATATGACGTAAGCTATTGAGAAAGGTCGCGGTTGCGTGTAAAACATGCCAAGCTAGTGTTGTGTGTAGTGAAAGATTCCTTTTATGATTTATATAACATAAAATCAAAATATTTCTCATAAAAGTCTCGGGTGTTACATTCTACCCCCCCTTAAAATGAGTTTCACCCTCGAAATTCGTCACTTTGTAACAAAAAGATGAGGATACCTCTCCCTCATCATATCCTCAAGCACCCATGTAGAATCTTATAATTGGTGGTTCCTCCATAAAACTTTCACCAATTGAGTGGTCTTGTTTCTTAGGACTTTTTCGCAATGATCCAGAATCTCTATCGACTATTCTTTATAAGAATGATCTTGCTCCAGCGGTATAACTTTCGAGCTGAGTACATGTGAAGGATCAGGTATATACTTTCTCAGGAGAGATACATGGAACACATCGTGAACTTGAGAGAGATTCGGTGGAAGCGCCAATCGGTAAGCTACCTTTCCAACACGATCCAGTATTTCGAAAGGACCAATATATCTAGGGCTCAACTTCCCCTTCTTTCCAAATCTCATGACCCTCTTCCATGGAGATATTCGTAAGAACACATTATCACCCACTTCAAACTCTAGGTCATTTCTTCAGTTGTCGGCATAACATTTCTGTCGACTCTGAGCTTCTCTTATGTGTTGTTAAATAGATCGTACCTTTTCTACCATCTCATCAACAAGATCAGGTCCTAATATCTTTCTTTCCCTAACTTCATCCCAGCAGGTTGGAGTCCTGCATTTATTTCCATATAGAGACTCATAAGGAGCCATCTGAATACTGGATTAAAAGCTATTATTATAAGAAAATTCCACCAAAGGTAGGTGTAGATCCCAACCACCTTTGAAATCCATAGATCAAGCTCTCAACATATCTTCTAGAGTTTGAATTGTTCTCTCAGACTGACCGTCTGTTTGAGGATGATAAGCAGTGCTGAAACTCAACTCTGTATCCAGAGTATACTGAAGACTTTTCCAGAACTTCGAGGTAAATCGTGGATCCCGATCAGATAAAATAGAAAGTGGTACTCCATGTAATCTTACCACTTTTTTACATATATCCGGGAAAGCTGATCCAGAGTGAAATCCTCTCTAATAGCAATGAAGTGTGCAGACTTTGTAAGATGATCAACTATGACCCAGATAGCATTATTTCCTTTGGATGTTTTATGAAGTCCTTTGACAACGCCCATAGTGATGTTTTCCCATTTCAATTCGGGTATGGGTAATGGTTGTAACATACCCTTAGACTTTTGTCTCTCAGCTTTAACTTGTTGACAAACCAAGCATCGAGAGACATATTCAGCACCATCTCTTTTCATCCCATCCCACCAGAAGTACTCCTTCAGGTCCCTATAAATCTTCATGCTTCCAGGATGAATAGAGAATGAAGAACTATGAGCCTCATCCAATAGCTCCTTCTTTAATTCGGGGATGGGAGGAACACAAACCCGATTCCTGAACTTTATTATCCCATCACAATCAAGGTTGAATTCAGGATTATTTCTCACCTTCTTTTGTAACTCTACATCTTCTTTCTGCGCCTGTTTAATCTTCACATGTATAGATTGTTGAACATTCATTTGAGAAAGATAGGATTTTCCCCCTTCCATTATAATGCCAAGATCCATCCATTGTAAATCCATAAATATTGGATCTTTTGTGATCCTTATCATGGATAAACTGGCATGGTCTTATCGACTTAATGCATCTGCCACCTTGTTTGCTTACCCAAGGTGGTAATGAATTGAGTAGTCGTAATCCTTAATCATCTCCAACCATCTTCTTTGGTGCATATTCAGATCCTTTTGTGTGAAAATATACTTTAAACTTTTATGATCAGTATAAAGATCACATCTTTCTCCATAAAGATAATGCATCCAAATCATTAATGCAAATATTACCACAGCTAACTCCAAATCATGAGTTGGGTAATTTTGCTCATGGATTTTCAACTGTCATGAGGCATAAGCTATCACCATATAATTTTTCATAAGAACACACCCCAATCCCTTCTTGGATGCATCATTATAGATCACAAACCTTTCTCCACTACCAGGTAGTGGGAGCACAGGTGCACTGGATAACCTTATTTTCAACTCCTTGAAATTCTATTCACATTCTTTCATCCAGACAAACATAACTCCTTTCCGAGTCAACATGGTGAGTGGATTAGATAATCGTGAAAAATCTTTCACAAAACGTCGATAATATCCAGCCAAACCATGAAAACATCGGATCTCAGTTACTGTTGTTTTTCTCGATCATCTTTCGATAACCTCTGTTTCTGATGGATCCACAGATATCCCCCCTTTTCAGATTATGTGACCCAAAAATGAAACTCTTTGAAGCCAAAATTTACACTTGGTAAATTTGGCATAAATCTTCTCCTTTATTAGGGTCTTCAATATAATTCTCAAGTTATCTTCATGTTCTTCTTTTATGTTTGAATATACAAGAATATCATCTATAAAGACTACCACAAACTGTTCAAGATAGTCTCTAAAGACTCTATTCATTAGATCCATGAAGATATCAGGGTCATTAGTAAGACCAAATGGCACCACTATAAATTCATAGTGTCCATACCTTGTATGGAAAGCCGTCATTGGTATATCCTCCCTTTTGACCCTTAATTGATGACACCCTGAACGAAGATCAATCTTGGAAAAGTATTGAGCTCCGCGTAGTTGGTCAAATAAGTCATCAATGCGTGGGAGAGGATATTTGTTCTTGTTAGTGATCTTGTTAAGTTCTTGATAATCAATGCAGAGTCTCATTGATCCATCATTCTTCTTAACAAAGAGAACATGTTCTCCCCAAGGTGATGCACTAGGGATTATGAATACCTTATCAAGATTCTCTTGGAGTTTCTTCTTCAATTCCTGCAACTCAATTGGGGCCATTCTATAAGGTTTCTTGGAAATAGGTAAAGAACCTGGTACAAGTTCTATTGAAAACTCAACTTCACGATTTGGTGGAAGACCCGACAATTCCTCTGGAAAGACATCATCAAACTCCCGTACAATGGGAATATTCTTAATTGTGAGTTTCTCACCAACCATTTGAGATAAATAACCTTCATTCAGTGTAATCAAGACCCATAAGATGGAATAAATTTACACTGGAAGGTTATGTTCATCCTGGCATCGATAGACAATCATAGATTGATCTGGAATATGAAATGTGACTTCCCTACATTGGCAATTGATATGAGATCCATATAAAGAAATAAAATCCATGCCAAGAATAACATCAAATTCCACTATAGGAAGGATCAAAAGATTTGCAGGAACCACATTCCCAAAAACTTCAATCAGGGAAGAATTATAAACTTTTGATACGACTGTTGTGCCATTAGGTGTTGTCACAGCTAAATCAACATCTAATTGTTGAGGTAATTCGGTGATACCCTTAGAAAAATATTCAGAAATAAAAGATTGGGTGGATCCAGAATCAAATAAAACATTTTCTACTTTAGAGTGGATGGTATGTGTACCTTTCACCACATCGTTATCGTACTCCACATCGCTGATAGAAATTGCATGTCACTTTCCTTTGTCTTTAGCCTTAATATTTTTTTTATGTTGATCATCATCAACAACCCTTGGATTAGGGCATTTATTGGCATAATGCCCCATCTCCTTGCACTTGAATCATTGAAGTGTAGTAGGTTCATTCTATTTGTCCCTTCCTTTGTTTGCATCATTATACATATTCTTCCCATCATTGCGGCATTCGAATGCCTGATGACCTTCCTTTCCACATTTGAAACATTTACTTGTCCCTTTAATACAACTCCCTCCATGTTTCTTTCCACACATTGAGAATAAGGTAAAGCTCATCTTATTTTCAGTGTTCTCTTTATATTTTCCTTTGAATTCCATTTTCCTATTCTTATCTAACCAATATGACTGATGGGTTACTCCAATCTCCATCTCAACTTTGAGAGCACATCAAACGATTTCCTCGTAGCTATTAAAGTCCCTTATGGATAAGGCCCTTCGAAGACTTGGTTTTAAGCCACTAATGAATCGATCGATATTACTCTCAGGTTGGATAATAATACCAGAAGCGTACCTTGCAAGTCTTGTAAAATTTGCTTCATAGGTACCAACAGATTCATCATCCTTTTTCTTCAGTTCAAGAAACTCTTTCTCCATCATTGTTCGCAGAATACGAGGGAAGTACTTACTGAAAAATAAGTTCTTGAACTCGTCCCATTCCATGGACTCAATTTCATCTCTTTGTCTCGTATTCTTGATAATATTCCACCATTGATCAGCATCACCTTCAAAACGATACACTTCTAAGATGACTTTATCATGTTCAGAACATTGAAGAACTGAAAATATCTTTTCAGTAGTACTAATCCATTGTTTAGTAACTAATGGATCAATAGACCCGCTGAATGAAGGTGGACGCTGCCTCATGAAGGATTCAACAGAATGTTGCTCCTTCCTTTGCTCGTTTGGAAGTCCTACATGATTCATATCTTGAGAAAGATGTGTGAGCATGGATACAATATTTTTCATTCCATCTCCCATAATGTTTGGTTGCTCAGGGGGACAATCATTGCATTGCCTGTCGCATTCCGCATTAACACGGTTCCTTCGGGTTCCAGTCATTGACTAAAACCAAGAAGAATAGTGTGAGCAACACTAATTATAATAGGAAAACCACATAATCAAGAATAAAATTTCACACTTAAGGTCTTATCCTAGATTATTCATGGACATTTTTAAAAAACAAAGATTGTGTTCTATGCTTAGACATATCCTTAGGGTTCTTACTAAGTCTTTCACATCCTAGTTTCCAAAGGTTGACTATAACCTCCCTCTGATACCAACTATAATGACCCATACTTTACATACATTGTTATTACTTCAAAATTGAAGCATACTTATTAAAAAAAATAACAAAACCATGAAAGTTCCGTATAGGTATACTGTTTTTAGAAACTGGGAATCTTAAACAACTGGTTCATAAAGCGTCTACACTGTCTCCCATTTATTTCATCATATCTATAGTCCCTTTTGGCATATCTTACTTAATAACCTTATTCCTGACCTGTGGAAAAAAACATACAAAATGGTGAGCTCAAATGCTCAGTAGAGGTAAACAAAAGAAATATCAATCAAATCATATTCATAAAAACATATTTTTTTGGAAATCTTAACCTGCAAAAGAGATCATAATTTCATAACATGGGATAAATCATAGTAGTGAAATGTAATCCCAATAATAATAACATAAAACATGAAACATTGTGGAATATACACATAATCATAGATAATCATTTCTTATTAGTCAAGACTCATTGCCAAGACTATCTTAGTGGACAAAGTCCATTTCTGAACCGAGTTCATTCCTCGTTTCAGTCCTGTTTCACTGAACCGGTTTAACCTGCCGTTCCAGCCATGTCTATCTCATGAGATATAAAATCATTACCCAATGAATTGGGGGGAGATATAGGTCCCACCCGTCTCATAATGATACCATTATTATGTGTGCCACAAAATCATAAATCATACATCATTGCATAACCCATGTAATAAAAATGGGATTCTTAAACAACATGACATCATAAAACAATTCATATAAGATAAAGGAATTCATAAAAATAATTCCATCACAACATAACCAAATCAATTTAATAATAGGGATAGAAAAAGAACCCTATATTATCTTCGATGGAAAATAATTTTGATAAAACACTTGAACTTCATTCATGAAGAAAATATCCTTTCTACTTCAAAAACTTGTTCCTTTCTTAACATGTCATACAATTTTAAACTAAAAGAAGATGATTCAAAATAAACATGAAAACTTTTAAAGGAAGATTCTTGGAAATAATTTTTTAAAAATCCATTCATGTCGTATAAGTTAAAAAACATTCTTCTCGTACTTTTGTCGGAAAAGTCAAAAAGTACCTCGTACGAAAAACGACAAAATATTCCTTTCATATCTTTTACTATAAACTCACCAAAGGGTAAAAATGGATTTAAAAAATTGTAGGTGGATGGAAATAATATTACATATTGGAGAAACATGTATGTGGATGATAAAATACACCCCATTAAATACCAAAGTATAAAAAATCTCGGATAAAAATGAGATTGTGATATTTCCCTTACCTTAGGTCTGATTTCCTTCGTATGTGTCTGAAACTCCTGTATAATGATTTAAATAATGTTATTAACTTATTCCAGAATCATACTTATTTTTATGATATCATATACGGTCATATTCTTAGCTTCTTATAAGTAATATTTCATTACTACTTGTTATTCGGGAGTTTATTAATTTTTGTTCTTATGCGTGTTTTGTCGAATAAATTCTTATTCTTCTTTTTAGGTTATAGATACCTCATTTCCAGATTTGTATTAGTGTAATATATTCATTCATTTAATTCATTTATATAATCTTTATGCAATGAAGATCACGTAGAATGAGTCGCATCACATCGTGGAGACGGTATTCCGTACGTACGCACGAGCGATGATATCGTTCCCATGATCGTGAAATTGTAATGGAGTGTATATATACAATTTTAGAATCAATATAACTTTACAATAATCATATATAGTTATTATTTACACCATTATACTAATCCAAGTAAGGTGGTGGTGGAAAATAGATTACACCACGGCGTGGAGACGGTATTCCGTACGTACGCACATGTGGTGATTTCATTTTCCGTAGGATGGATAGATGGTGAAATAGGTTTGTTTCATACTTATAATAACAAATAAGTATATGATTGATACTGATGTTATTACTTCATAATGAAGCAACTAAAGAAGAAGAAGTGGAAGAAAAAGTAAAGATGAACAAATCGGTAACGGGCATTACCTCTTCTTTGAAGCGCTCCTTTGAGACCTCCTTTTAAGACACTAAAATTGGTATTTGAAGAAAACTAGGACCTCTAGGATGTCTCTAGGGAAGTGTATAAGAAAAAATTGGCAGGGGTTGGACGATCATGAAGGCTTAAAGCGGTGCGAGGAAGAGGGGGAGGAGGTGCCCTTTTATAAGGGTGGAGAGGGGCCCCTTTGGAAAAACTAAAAATATTATTTTATTTTAAAGCCACATTCTTCATTAAATAGCTCCAAATTGATTTATTTCTAAGCTAAGGTGGGGATGGGTATAATTCCTCTCATCAAATTTAATTTAGGCAAGTTTAGGTTACTATTTTAACCTTATCATTTAGATTTAAGATTAAGTTAGATAATTTTACTTTTACCGTGTCTTTTTGTGGTCTTACAGTATAAGGATAATAAACATACTATAACAAGCCAAAAGAACCCCAAGTTGTTTATTATTAGTATATATAGCCTTATCTAATCCATTTGGACGAACCTTAGATTTTTAGGAATAAAATAACAATTAATAATATAATATTTGTTTTAAAAACTATTTTATGTTAATTTTGACACTATTTAGTAATTGATTTTTTTGAAAATCATAACAGAATTATTAATTCGAAAAACGTTAATTAAATCAATACTAACATGTCATATTAACCTATAAAATTAGTGTAATTCATAACAAATCTAATATTACATTTATTTGGGTATTTATAACATCAATTTTGTCAATATTTCATTAATAAGATAATTACTGCATCATCATTGTGTCATAAATAAATTAACTTATTTAAAGTCTAAAAATTACAAATAAAATATCATTATGTAGAAAATCATTTTATATTTCTAATGAATATTTATAGTCGAATTTATCTTATGTATAACCCTATATTAAAAATGATTTAGTTATTAAACATTGATTTTAACTATTTTAACCCTTCTTTAAATAAATTGATAATAAATGTCCTAATCTAATAAAAGTGGGCCTAAATGGTCATATTTTATTCCTAAGGTTGTTTTTGGTCGAATTTAACTTCACCAATAGAATTAGGACATGTGTTAGGTAATAATAATATCATTTTTACCCTTAACTACCCTATTAACCGTTGTAAAAAAAAGTAAAACGTTACTATTCACCAAAAATTATTTTAATCTCATTGAACCACATTTTATTCCTTGATATTAACCATGTCTCTCAGATTTTCCAAATTTTACTTACAGAAGCGGTAAAATTAAGTTTTATGAAAAATTCAGTTTTTTAACTACCACTTAGTGGTTTCACTATTCATCAAAAAATGAACGTTTCCCGAAAAAAACCAAAAATTAGGCCTAAGCTATATTTGATATTATGCATTCAAAAATGATGTTTATTTTACCAAATTCAAAACATATAAGTTACATTAACTAATTTAAAAATTAATTCCCGTCGTCAAAACAAATAGCGTGTTTTTAAAAGATAATAACTATCAAAAGATTGACACTTGTTTATGTCTGGTTTAAATGTGAAATTACATCCAACGAACAACATTGTATTAAATTGTAAAAATATATTCTAAATATACTTTAAAACCACTGAAATTAATAAATTATCACTATTAATAATTTCGATTAAAAAAGTTGTTTATAATTAAAATTTAGTAATTTTCACTATTCATCAGAATATGAAAGTTATCTGAAAAGTACCAAAATTTCACCCTAAGCTAATTTCGATATTCCGAATCCAAAAATGAAGTCCATTTTGAAAAATAAATTTTACAAAATTTCAAAAGGTGGTTATCACTATTCATAATGGTTAGTTTTAATAATATTTTAAAAGCATATTGTTGTTTACTGAAACTCGGTATTGCGTACGACACAAGCTATTTAGGAAGGCCGTGGTTGCGTGTAAAGCAAGCCAAGCTAGTGTTGTGTGTAGTGAAAGATTCCTTATATTATTTATATAACATAAAAACAAAATATTTCTCATAAAAGTCCCGGGTGTTACATCATGGATAGTGATTTTGATTATGGACTAACATAGAAATGAAATACACACATGTGGGCGATACGAACATCCATTACTATTTTTCCTGTTGTTTCCTTAGTGATAACTACCATTTTTGTTGTTAATTCCACTATAAGAAGTGCTCCTAGTTCACCCAACTAAAATTGCTTATCTATTCAGAGCCTCTCTCAAGTTTTCTCCCACAATGAGTTCTTAATTCATAAAATATGAAAAAAATACTCTAGAAATTTACATTCCCCTTCCACAAAAGCTCTCAATGATTCCCATCCAAAAAAATATCAATCAACATATCTCAACATCAACAAAAGATGAATCCAATAAATTCATTTATCTGAAATGTATATAATATTCAATCACTAGAAATCCATTTTTTGTGAGATTCATGAACTCATAAGCCATCTCATCCCCCAAAATATATATATAAGTGGCTCAAGAACACATAACTGATCCTCTTCTATGATAACCCCTCTTAATAATCATATTTCTATATAACATACCACCAATTCACGGATGTTATAAGAAAAATAAATGAATCAAGCATCACAATGGTATTTGTAGGTGTCTCAAGATGATTGATGATCATCTTGAATGACTAAATCAAGAACTCCTACTCTTATGGACCTAACTCTTTAGTGAAATAAGATGGATTCTGAAGTTGAAACTCCATCATTACTTTAGGCATAAATTTCATAGTGAGAATAGTCTCCCATTCCAAATATATAATAATCATTAAGAAGCTACCATAATGAAAAATATACATCCAATACGTAAGTGAAAATAGATAAACTTGTTTAGTAGAGTTATGAGTGTGTATATTTCCACTCTCCTCACACTCAACTCAAAGATGATATGGTAAAATTGTTTCTAAAATTAAAAGACATGTCAACGAAAAATGACTATAAACACAGTCATCATCGATATGTGAAATCAAAATAGAAAGACTAGTTCGTGTTCTTTAAAATTTAATTCCTACAACTAATTTTTCCTAACCAAACAACTATTTTATTCATCGCACATACTTAATAGTCTTATAATTCAAAATTTAATAAATGAAAATATATCAAATTCAATAAATATGTCCAAATCATGAGAATTCAGGTCATGATAAATACAAAAGTTCATATACTCATAAATATGTACTCACCTCATTCCATAGCTAGCTATGAGAAGAAATATCAAGAAAAAACAACACCACACATCCTAAAAATCATATAAGTTTAAATAACATGAATCCTAACAAGGGAACATCATGAACAAAAATCCCTTATTAAGGCACTAGGTTTTACCATAGTATATGGGTTAGATGATCCTATGAACATAAACATTACCATGTCCTGACACATATTAGTATCCTTTCATCATTTTGTGAATAGTAATGAATTAGATAAGAAAAAATGAAAACATCGTCTAATAATGCATTATAACATCACCTAATCAGTCACTCTCCCATGTTGTCAAAATGAGTAAGTTAATAAACCTCATGTGGACCTCTCGATATGATAGAGGCTACTAACTAGTATCAAGGGGGGTTGAATATATTTGGGAGACTATTACCAAAATTATGTAATCATAATATAGTTGAACTGAACAATTATTAAGGTAAATAATATATCAGAAATAATATGGCATACTCTTGGGAAATGAAATGAGAAACCAGAGAACTAGAAAAAAAGAATCAATGAATTTAAAAAGAAAAATCGTATCTAAATATCAAAATGGATAAAATAAAAATATAAGAAAAATAAAACAACACTAATATAAAATGACCATAGTCCCACACCCCATGTAAGTTGCATCTCACAAATTCATCCCATACCATAAGAAATAATCAGTAATATGGTCTCTTGTCCTTATCCAAACATGAATCCATATAATCAAATCATGTACCAAACAACGGTCTGATTATGGTTTTAATAAAACTTAGTAGGCCAACGCCACCATGTCTAATCAAACCATTCTTGTAAAAAGTAATATAAATAATGATATAGTAGATGTATTAATTATATTAGAAATAAAAATACAAGCATCCAACTACTTAAAATCCATGCTGAAATATCTCCTAACATGGGAAAAAAATACCATCCATAACCCTAAACATAGAACATTCTCAAAAATGAGAAAAAACTTCTATAAAAAAATTTCAACTAACAGGAGAATCCATATATATATGTGTTTCATTATTCATAGGTCCATGCCTTCTATATTAGCATTTCTGCCACAAACTAGGAAAATCCTTCTATATAAGTATTTTATCATTACTGTTAATATTCCTATATATAAGTATTTAAAATTAAAACTAGGTTGAACCCACTATATATGAATTTTATAATCACCATAAATATATATATGAATTTTATCATCCAACTCAAAAATTTATAATAAAAAGGGTATAAAAATAACATCTTAAAATGTTTAGTTGTAATTTATGAAAACTAACATTTTTCATGCAATTACCCTTCCACTTATGAATTAATATAACCATAGTCATGTAAATATTTGAAAGGTTATTACCAATGTTTTTATATATTATAAAATCAATTTGAAATTACATGTCTTAATTAATATAAATTAATAAATTAGTCAATAATAAAGTATCTAGGGTACACTAATCCAACAGGTTTCCATAAGCCATGTAACACCAATTGAATCCAAAGGGATCCAAGGAATAATCCAATCAATGATTTATCATCATTATTAGTTTAATAAAATAAATAACATGTTATTTTCATGAAATCATGCTATTTTACATAATTAATAATTATACCGACCATATAGTTTGTTTTAGACCACCACCTTTATCCAGCCATTGAGAAATGATTCTAGGAGGAATCCCTAATAGGAAAATAAAGGATGCCGATCTCAAGATGTAACCTATCTCATGTAAAAATATCATCAAAATATATAAAAATACAGTAAATATATTTAAACTATAATAGTGGAGAGAAATAAAAAAGGGTAGAAAACATAAGAAAAACTCCTCAACAAAGATGGATGATATGAATCGAATATCAAAAATAGAGGAAAGGGATCTAAAATCACCTAGAAATTCAATAGTTCAGAAAGTTTAAATACTATAGTGGATGAAAAGAATAAAATATATACACTACCTTATTAAAAATAATGGATCCATGAAATACATAGCTAGTGACACTACATCACATTTTTATTTCTTGTGTAAGAGTTACACTAAAATTCACATTGCCTCATATGAGATTATCCATACCCAAATATTTCACATCGTGTAACATATATTTACAATATGTAAGACAATTTCCCTCATTGATCTATTTAATATCCTATAAACCATTCATATATTCTTTCTATCAAGATTTTAACATAATGTTATTTATTTAAAAGGTGTGGAAATGTCTTCAATTCATCTTAAATCCATTAATTCTTAAAAAAATGTATGACTCACCATGAAATCCTTCCAATGCAACCAGAAACCTCAAAATCATTTTTATAATGTTAATACCAAGACTTAATTAATTCAAATAAAACATACATCAGCAAGAAGTAGGTCATTTTCCCCAATAAAAGATCTCCATCTCCGAACTAGACATCACAACGATGGTTCAATGGTAAAGGAAAAACCAAATGAAATAGTTCCAATAGAAAACTAAATTTTGGAGGTACTTATAAAATCATAAGATCCTAAAATTTATTATACTTATTCTATTTTTAGTTGAATGACCAACTATATGATTGATTATGAAATTTCTAATTCATCAATTATCTAATCAAAATGACTTTTTATAATTTTTTTATTATTATGGTAGTAAATTATTTTTTCCAAAAATTATGAAAAATTATTCTTCGATAATATGAAGATAAAATTATTTACTATATAAAAATAATTTTACACATCTTTTTAATTTCTTTTATTTTCATAATTTTATTCTTGATAATATAGAATTTATTTGATAAATGAATATTTAATTTTATTGGGTTTCTATATATTTTTCCATTATAATATTTATATTTTTCTGCTGTAAAGGTTTTTTACATAACATTCTATAAATTTTTTGATAATCAACTTCTTCCATTACTAAAATTACTAATCAACGTGTTGTATAAAAAATCCCAACTATCTTGTTATTGTTCCAATAGTTATACAATTTTTATAATTCTTATAAATATCACATAACCTGGAAATTCACCGTTCAACTAAATTCCATTATGTTTTTTTATTTTATATTTATCAAATAATTATCATATTAATATTATATTTTAAAAATTGTATTTTTGATATTTATAGATGATAAACACTATCCCAAATTTTCTGTTAAAATATTATAATTTTTTTAATCTTCACATTCCAAATGAAATGAATTCAGCTATATTTTACATATTCTTGCTTTAATGTTAGAATTAAATTATATAATATTTTCTTAGATTTAATTATTTTATTTATGTCCTTTAAACTACAATATATTTTTATATATAACTGACAATGATACTCAAAAAACACACACAATACATAAATGTCTTGGTTTTTTCATTCATCGCCACATTTGAAATATTTTCATCAATATTTAAAATTATATTCATAGAATAGAATAAATCTGGGTGAATTCAATTTCCTTTCAATCTTAGGTTCCCATTATTATTTGTCATCATTATGTTTTAGACAAAGTACCATTATATTGAGAGTTTACTTCATTTATAGAACATTGCCTCTATGATACAAGATCTTCAATACCTATTTCACATATTATTGATAATGTCAAATTATACCTCCTTTTTTCAATTAAATTTGAGTGATCTTATATGTAATTCATCAATATGGATATGTAGAAAATGTCATGAAAAGTATATGGGTTTTGTGGTACTGTTAATAGATAATCTAAAATACCATTAAATTGATTATCTCCAATGTGAAAATGTATCTTGGTATTATGATTCCCCCTTTCCAAATCCTTATGTATTTCTTCCAATATTATATTTTATAGAACACATTACCTCTAACTTCATACTTGTGGTCACTTTGATTATTATGTGAATAGCCATTCGACAGACTCTGTGATTCTCAAATGTGTTCGGATATATTAATACCCATTTCTAATATTTAGTCATCTTGTTTCTCTACAATATCTTGAATTCAGTATATTTTTACACATATATTAGGCTTGGGACAATATTTCAATATATGTGATAATTCTGATTCATATGAATACGTCAGTAAATTCTACTTTTATTTATGTAATCAACTAATAAAAGACATTTATTCTAGAATCCATTATTGTCTACAGAGTAGGATCCTATAATAACATTAAGTTTTTCAAATGTATAATTATATTTTCATGAAATTTATGTGTGATTATTTTTAAATGTTTAGTTATGAGTTCAATTAATGGTTTAAATAATTCTATAACATTAAAGGAAACCATAAATATATGTACCTGATCCTCATTCATCCCATAATCATTTTTTAATTAATATTTAATTCTAATTCATTCTCAAAAAACATATCAGGGATAGTATTATAGGATTTTTTAAAAAATAAACCATTATAATACAATCTATTAAAATTAATACTCCTCCACAGAGTCTCCATTTATTTTTAATGAAATACTTTTAAAATGAAACATGTTTTTGCATTAATGAAGTTAATGGTTTTTATAATGAATTAAAAATTGGTTTAGATCTTTTAAATTTACTATATATATTTGTGATACAATCATATGATAAATTCACACTCATTATGGGACATATAAAAAGAAAGAATGAAACTATGTATCACATTCAAAACCATTGGATCATATAATAAATCTTTCCACTAGTGTAATAACAATTAATCACAAATAAACATTTATAAACACATGAAATCAAATTTAATACCCATAATATTTCATAAATAACTATATAAGAAAACATATATAAAAATTAATAATCAAGATTGCTTCTTTGAGAACAAGAGGACATAATGAAAAATAATTCTTAAAAATAGAACTCTTTATAATTAAGGGGAATAATTATTTCGTTAATCAAATTATCATTATAATAACATTTTAAATGTAATGGATTCCATGAAAACTCATTATAATGAATATAATTATAACATAGTTTTATTTAGACATCATTTTCGTAAAACCCTTACAAGAACCACTACAAATGGAATAACCCATTATTTAATTCTGAAATAATGCTTCTATAAAAATAACCAAATCCCAATGCCTTGTATATTTATATTAGGATCCCCCTTAACTATTTTAATTTACAAATACTATCATATAAGTGTTACAAATAGTGGAATTAATTGTAGTAAACAAACTCAAATAGATATTGTTTTTTACCCATGACAAAAACATTTTCAGATATTTATATATCATTCCCCTTTAATCTACATTTTCATGTGTAATATATCTAAAATAATGTTAATATGGGAATTTATATGATAATATAATAAAATAATGTAGTGTAATTAAAATAAAAAATTATTGTTTTAGTGGTGTAAGATTTAATTTCCACCAAATTTGTAAAAAAAATTCATTTTTTACATTACAAATCATGTCAAACATTTAGTATGAAGAAGTGATGAAAAATCCATAAAAATAGATTTATATGAATTTAATATAGTGGTTAATGGACTACTGTAATTAATTATTTTAAATATTTACGTAGACATAAAATAATATGGATGTAAAGGAAAATGTCCATAATTAAATCATTAACCAATTTTAAAAATATGATTTATGATAGATAATCCCTAACAATGAGTTCAAATTTTCAATTACAATATTTATATTCCAAAATATTATTGTTATAGTATTTAAGTGCATGATTTAGATTATTTTTAAGTTTATTATATTTTTATTGGTCCTTTTATTTAACTTTTAAACATTTAATACATAATCTATTAATTTATTTAGATTAATTCATTTTTTAAAGGTGTTTGGATTAAAATTCCAAAAATGACTTCTGTATATTGTATATAGTAATAAGGATCATGATTATTTGACTTTTAAAATATTAATAATTTTATAATTATTATTCATATTCATTAAATAGTATTTTTTCTTAAAAATTATGTAATTTTTTTATGAATATTAAATTGAATTTCAATCATTGTGATAGTTATACTTACAAACATGTGAAAAATGATTCAATATATCAACCAACATGAGGGAATTATGGTTTTTTAATTTAAATTTCCAAAATAAAAATTTTAAATTATAAATCATATTAATTAGAAATATCCATCTACATTTACTATCCATGTTAAGTGATGTTGAAAAGTAAATACGTCGCTTCACCGGGAAGTATTCCCCATGTGCATGGGAGCGATATTTTAATTTTTAATTGGATGGAAAAGAATGAAGTAAAATATATATTTACCAATAAAAATATAATTTATATAGTATGTATTATTATTTAATTTGGATCTATCATTATAGCCATCCATAAAAGGTATTAATGTATAATGAATCCCACCATCTTCTAAGGGGGTAGCCCGCAAGTACACACAATATATAATTTCACCCATTATACGGATAAGTATCTGAAAAAGGATTATACCATAAACATAATTAATATACTAAAACTAGGAAAAAATTATATTATTTTATTAAAATTTTCATTATTTGTGTAATAGAGGAAAAATAATAAATAAAAAAAGAAAACATATGTTGAATAACTGTACCTGTTATTTAGATTAGATAATTACAGTCATTCCTAAAACCATCATATCATGGTATTATTATCTAATTGGAACATATATCATATAGGGAATGATTTTAGGATTGTATATGGGATGATATTTTCTAGGGAAGGATTCTATAGATGTTTTGAGAAGAGAGACAAGGTGGTGTACATTTTTAAGTAGCAGATGAAATGCACATTGAATTTTTTTAAAAATTAAGACATATAAATGTATTTCTCAATGAAAGTGGGTAAAAAATAATTTTAAATTTATATATAATATAGGGATGAAATATTATTATATAATGTAAATAATCTATTTTTTTTTACTTTTTTCATTATATATACAATTGCTTTTAACTCATTTTAACTCTTACCTCGGTAAATAGTTTACTTTACCCATTATATTATTCTTATTGAGCAATAATGAAAGTGTACCGTAAACCAATTTATTAATGAGAATTAAAAATTCTGATTACAATTTATCAAATAATATTTAAATTTTTGAAAGAATGTAATTTAAAAACAATCTCATACAATGTCATGAAAAATTATTTTCAAGAAAAAATCCATCAATGTATAAAACTATTTTTATGGAAAACAATAATTTTTCAGGCTGATCCAATTAAATTGAGTCAATAATTTATAAAAAAATCTAATTGATTTTACTAATTCATATAAAATAGAATGTTTGTTTGTAAATATGTTATTAGAATAGTTATTTTTCTAAAAAATCATCTATTTGAATTTTCATAAAAAATCACATTATTCAGAAAATTCTAAAAATTTCAACATAAGATATATTTTATAAGATTATTTGAAAAAAATAAGTTAATTTTTTAAAATAAAAATTTTTATTCTAAAACTATATCATTCAATAAACCCCTATAATTCATGAAACATAATTTTATTGGAATAAATCCATTTTATATAAAGATTTAATATTATATATTGTTAGTATAATTAATATATAAATACTAAATATAATTCATAAATATTGATATGTAATGAAATTGATCTATTTTAGATATTACATAGTTTTTATATTCCTTCACCCATTACGAATTTATATGTTCATAATTTTTATTTAGTTCAAAAACAAGTCGTTATATTTTTCATTTATAGTTTTTTATAATTCCCATGTTGCTTTTCCCATTGTATAGTTTCTCCACAAAACCATAACATAGTGAATAAATTTATTATATATCAACCCCTATCTTTGGCAAGGAATATTAATTGGTTATTATTCACATGAACTATTCTTTTCCAAATGTACTACATCAAGGTTCCTATCATGGGATTCATCTTTATCATACTTCCCAACTAAACAAGAATATATAATATGTACATTGGATAAACAAGGAGGAAAATGAAGTCATTAAGACACCAATACAAACTTCTACAGAATTTCATACAGCCTAATTAATTTTGAAATTAAATTTACATTATTAATTATAAAAATTACAATTTTCCTTGACATTATTTAAGGAAAACATAGTTTCTCACCTATAATGAATGATATTTTCCCCTTATTTGTGTAAGTTTTATGAATTATCGATTATTTCCTAATATGTTACAGATTAATATTCACCTAACCAATTATTCATTATTATGATTTTTGTTCCAATAATATTTGTTCCCTATATACATCCTAATATTATGGAGTCTAACATAACCTTCCATTTAATGAATAAAAGGTGAAAAATGTTTACATGAAATAAAATAGTAATTACAGAAAAATTTACTAATGCAAAATATTGACCCTAACTACCCTCTTAAATTACTGAATGTTCCCTATGTATTTCTCTAATTTATGAATTATTCTCTTATATAATTATAATGAAATGATTTATTTAATTTTAATTAAGTAACTAAGAAAAACAATGTCTAGTATATAAATTTTAGGTAAACTTGGGATCAGGTTTAAATACAATTGAATGTTACACCCCACAAAATTTGATGATCTATTGAATATAAATTCTTGAATTATGATCCAAATATATATATAATCTCAAATATGATGATAATTTTATGATTTTTTAATTGATAAAAAGTGAACAATATTAAATTATCACATGGAAATTATATGGAAAATACCACAATTGAAAACATTGAAATGTTATCCTATTAAATTATGAATCTGGAATAGACTCAATAATCCCATTCATTTGTTGTTGTTCTACATTATGCTCTTAAAATTTAATAATTATCCTGGTAGATTAAACAATATCTTTTTTCATTATATAAAGAAATTTTTTTTAACCAAGATATGTATACATAAAATTGATATTAGGATAAATACATAATATAGTGTTATAAACTATAATAAATAAACATGAATCAAAAGGTGCATATAACCTTTTTAAAAAAATCAATGAAAAATCCAGGATGCTTTCTTTTCATGACTAATTAGATGATTTCCAATAAAACATTATCCATATTCTATGCTTTATTAATTCTATAAAACAATATCATCTACATTTTATCATGAATGAAATTTTTAATTGTTCTTTCATGAACAATTCCAAGACCAATTTTCATTAAATAATTAACTAGAGAGTATTCTTCCATTCATTACATAATAAATGGTTCCTTATCTATCCTACAAAAAGAATCATCTATTATGTTCAATATCCCTAAATAGATGTGAATCATGCTTCCATACTATGTAAGTAGATCTAAATATATTCTAAATATCATTTTTATTAGTTTATTATTAATATAAACTTCATTAATTTATGAGTTGTAAATATTTTACATTTAAATATCTATAAATGTTGTCTCTAATATATTATTAAAAGGTCATAGCTAGTAGTTTGAGGTCATTTATATGATAATTTATCCAATGATGTTTCAATTTACATGAAGCATAAAAAAGTTCCTGACAATCTAGAATAAAAAACAACTTTGTGGCTTCAAATAAGTATCTATGTAGATAAAAACACAATTTTTCATTGGATGGGCTAAATATAGGGCAATCAAAAATCATACTCTTTAGTAAATTCAATGCCACATGGGACCAACCATATATTTAAAAAAAATGGAATACCCCCTTATGATGTAATGTTATCAAGAAATTCATCAACAAACTCATGTATCTAATTTTTAAATTCCATATGTTCTACATAAGCCATTATATATTGAGGACAATATACTGTCTTAGCACTAAGAACTACATTAATAGAAAATTTGAATCTCATTATCAATTATAATACCAGGAAGTTCTAAAAGATATACATCTATATTTTCCTTTTTTATAGAATCATCACTTATTTTATCAATTTAATTTTTCCCAGAAATATATAAAATAAAACATTTATTTACATATTTATAACAAAACTTCCTCATAATAAGTTGATTTTTTTGGATTCATTCTTGTTTACAACTATGAATCAGTATGAAAATAACTTCTTTTTTCAATATTTTATCATAGCAAGATATTTATTATTTCAATAAATACATAGAAAAAATCACAATCTACAATGGTAAAGAAAAAATTGATTTTCAATAATATGAATACATATATA
Organism: Viscum album; assembly: GCA_963277665.1. Lineage (NCBI taxonomy): Eukaryota > Viridiplantae > Streptophyta > Magnoliopsida > Santalales > Viscaceae > Viscum > Viscum album. The sequence continues at coordinate 142,042,234 of OY728138.1, read as the reverse complement.
AAAATAAAATTATTATTATATTATATTTTTCCAATAGTAGTAACTTGAGGTGTTTTTAACAAAATTTACTGATTCATTTCTAAAGTTGAAATTATAAATTTAATACTCATTATCTCAAAATGGAATATTGTATATCAACCCATACACAATAATCCAAGAATTGATATTGTTATTATTTTAAGGCAATAGAATACAGTATTTTCCAAAGGGGCCAACAACTTTGTAGTATTTGAAGTCTCGTTACACACATATATTACATTATGATACATTTTAATTTTCATTAAAAAATTGAATGAACATTCATATCACTTCAATAAAATCCATGAATGTTATATAAATTTTGTAACACCCCATGATTTCATACTATGTTATTTTCTTTGAATCAATTCAATAGTTTTGTGCTACATAAATAAGGACCCAGCCTTAAAACATTACTTAATCTGGAATTAAATTAATAATTCACATTGAAGATATTTTTAGGTTTAGAGTTTTAGAGAATTAGGACATAACTATTACATCTCAATGGATTAAAAATTATACACTACTACTATAACCGATTTTTCACAACAATAAAAAAATCTTTAAATAAAACAAGAGTTCTTTTCATGATATAAATCTTCTTGAATACCTCCTTTCTCTTACCCTTCCTTATAACCTGTGAAAAACATTTCAAAAACATGGTATAAGACTAAAAATATCATTAATGGTTATAAAAAAATGAAATGAAACATTAACACGCCAATAAATACAAATAAATGTAACCATAACATTCAATCATTACAAACCTTCTAAAATCATAATATTTATGTATAACTCCCAAAAATCATAAGACATAAAGGTAACATGAGGCATTCATAACATTATTACGTATGGAGTAACCATCGTGGTTATGTTTAGAATACCCATCATAGTATATTCCTTAAATCAATTCGGGGGAACCTTATTGTTTAACTCCATCGCGTTACCCAATGAATTGGAGAGCTATCACATGCTCACCCGCCCTTAGTTTATCACAGAACCAAACGTCTTCATAAACAATGCCCAAGAACCATAACATAATCGTATCATATAAAACATGCATAAAAAACATAACATTTCCACATTTCAATCACAAGATATGAAAAACACATTGATATGACCAAAACATTATCAAAACCATTTTCAATACCAAAATAAAATAAAAGTAAAACATGCTATTTATTTTTCGTTTAAAAAAAGGATATGGATTATAGAGGAAGCCGAAACTCAAATAATGGTCATGGTGGTGGAGAAGTCATTGTCGCCACATATGTAAGACAAAAACATTACCTTTTGTCGTTTAGTAAAACACTTTCTATAAAAGATTCATTTTGAATAAAAGTAAAATTCAATGGGGGTTTATACATCGTATAAAAGAAAGTTGTGTTTTAAAAAATACGCCAAAATTAAAGGATATTGAGATGAAGTCCCTTAGAAAGTTGATATCCTTAGATTACGGATAATTCAATTACATAATTATGTGTGACAAAAAGAAATACACCCAATATAAGAGGATATTAAGTGTAAAATTAAAAAAAATGAGGTGATGAGAGGTAAAAAAGGGTATCTCGTCACTTGTTCAGAACATTTACAACAATATGGATATATAAGAACATATCCCAACATATGAATATGTAAATTAAAATACCATAAAAAAAGAATACTTTTAAAAAGATGAGGGTGAAAGGTTCCCTTAACGATTTGGGTAACTTTCAAAACGTACACCCCATGAATGAAGATCATACAATGAAGATGTAAATATGCATAAATTAAAGTATATAACACAAATAATACTATCATGGGAAGTACACACACCACACAAAAAGGAAATACTGGAAAATGTAGCATGAATATCACGAGAATAAAAGTGAGATGAAAAATACATTAAGAAAACTCGGCAGCCTAACGTTGCCACTTAAAACATAAAAAAAGGATTGACGAGATCAAATAGGGTCTCTCATCATATGAACATAAAATTTACATTAAGAGGAATATAAAATAATGTAGATATCCAAAGCTCGACGTACATGGACATTACATTACATTTGCGGAAAACTTAATACATAACAAAAACCAACACTCAAGGACGATAATAGTTTAGTGTCTTTGGAAACATGGAACATAATCTTCTAATCAGGTATACATATCTTTTAAATTTCCCATAAAGATCTTTCCCTTTTGTTTTCTTACCTAAAACCTTTCTTTATATCCTGGGGAAAAGAAGACATATAAAGGGTGAGCTAAAATGCTCAGTAAGGGTATTCATGGAGAAAATAAAACAAACCATACACATTTGAACTTAAAAACATGACCATAATGTTTAAACATGAAAATCATGAGAAATGAGATAAAACATGGAAGTACATAAGTCATAGATCATAATAGAACATCAATCATGATAAAATGGCATGGGAATAAAACTTGTAATTGTAGAAAAAAATTAAGAACATGATATGATTTCCATAGAAGCTAAGGCATTGCTGCCAAGATCGTCTTAGTGGACAAAGTCCCTTACTAAACCGAGTTTACTTGTCATTCCAACCCTATATTACTAAACCAGATTTACTTGCCGTTTAAGCCATGTCTATCTCATGAGATATAAATCTTCACCCAATGCATTTGAGGGAGATATAGGTCCCACCCATCTCATAATGAAATCATTCTTACTTGTGCTACAATATAAACATAAATCATTCATCATAACCCAAAGAATAAAATTGGTTTCAAAAACAACATCCCATCATAAAAAAATACATATAAAACAGATGGATATAATTTCATCATAATAAATGTGAAACCATGTAAATCATAGATAAATTATACTTGAAACATTATCATACTAAATAATTCCATCTTATTTGGAAAATAGTTTTGATAAAACACTTGAAATGAATTCTTGAGGAAAATATCCTTTCTTCTTAAAAAACATTTTATCTGCACAAAATTCCAAGAAATTTTAAAAGAAAAGGGGTTTTTTGAAAATACTTATGAAATATTGTAGAGTATGCTTCATGAAATTAATGCATTATGAAACCGTAAAAATCAGTTCATTCCGTATAAAAAAACATTCTTCTCGTTCTTTTACCAGAAAAGTCAAAAAAAGTACCTCGTAACGTAAACAAAAGAAATATTCCTTACATACCTTGTAGTAAAAGTTAAAAATGGGTAAAATTGACTTTAAACATTTATGAAACCTTTTTTAGAAAGCAGGAACATGGATGATAAATATAACCCAATTGAATATTTACGAATAAACAATCTGGGATAAAAACGATATTGGAAATGTTATCCCTTACCTTAGGTCTGATATTCTTCATACATATCTGATCCTATTGAATAATGATTTAAATAATGTCATTTACTTATTAAATAATCATATTCATTGTTATGATATCATATATAGTTCACTTATGAATTTATATTACATGTTCTTTTGTAAATCCCATGTTAATGCAATGTTTTGGGTGAAATCATCTTATTTATCGTACATGTTTGGACTTTGTTGTTCTTGATGTTATTATTACTTATATCATTATTTACTTACTTAAAGAATGTAAATAAAGATTTATATATCATATATATTCATTATATATCCATCATATACATGTATTTATTATAGTACATAACATATGGAGGTAAGAAATGAAATTCACCGTTCATGGAGATGGTAAGGCGTACGTACACATGTATGCTACTTTCATTTCTATTTCTTATTTTAATGGAAATAAAATATAATGATACATAGATATATTATAATTCCAGTATAATATCATATATAATATCATTAACCACATCCTTTATACATCCTACATAAGGTATTAACGAATCACATCACATTGAGGGGGCGGTAGTCCGCACTTCCTCAAATGAGATTATCGTATTTACCGAATATGGAAACCATAATGGCTTGATATAATTGGGAAGTAAAGAAGAATAAGGAAATCATAAACATAATACATATCATATAACAATACATTACCATAATAATGGCCACCAAGATAGGCGGTAGGAGAAAATCGAACAATCATCGTTTCGTGAAGTGTTAGTTTGCCATCCATAGAAACATTGTGTTCTTCATCCATTAGATGGAGGTGTGTGTAAGTGTAGTTGTAATACATCCCATAAAATCATACTAGTATATTGAGGATACTGTTTTTTTACAAAATAAAGGATTAAAATGATTTTAGGGGTTGGAGAAGTAGAATAAAAGAAAACAACTTAATAGAAACAGTTACCTTTAATTTGGGTAACTTCCTTTGGTTTAAACCAAAAGGACTTCTTGAAGTGCCTTCTGCCTAATGTAAGGCTTCTAGGGGGAGGAGAGGGATGTAGAGAGCTTAATTGGGCAAAGGTTTGACGAGACAAATGTCTTGAGAGTTGTGAGGAATTTGATAGAAATAGTCTCCTTTTATAAGGGGGAGGAGGGGCTCTTTTGAAAAGCGTGAAAATATTATTTTATTATAAACATATCATCATTTTTAAAAGGCCCGAAAATAATTAAATATGATGATAATATGACTCATGGTCGAAATAAAATCATCCAATCAAAATTGGACATGTTTTGGATAATATTTTAATCATTATAATCTTATTTATTTAAATCATTTATTAATGAGGTAAATACTACATCATTATTGTGTCATAAATAATTTAAATCATTTGATGTCTAAAAATTATGAAAAAATACCATGATTTAGGATATCTTTTTAGATTTATAATTAATATTTATAGTCGAAAATATAACTTATATAACACCATATAAAAATTAATTTACTAAAATATTTATGTTAATGTCAATTTTGTCTTTAAATTAAATTAATTAATCAAAATTGTCATTATCACTACCATGTGGTTCAATGGGGTCCCATAATCGTCCCATGGATGCCCATGGTCGGCCAATACTCATCCAATAAGGTTAGGACAAGTGTTATGGTAATTTATAACTATTATAATATTCTTTTAACCTTGAACTACCCTATTTACTTTTAACCGTGGTAAATAAAAGTAAAAAGTTACTATTCACCAAAAATTATTATTAACTAATTGAACCAAATTTTACTCCTTTATATGAACTGTGTATCTCATATTTTCGAAATTCAACTCATAGAAGCGGTAAAATTATGTTTTATGAACAATTGCTAATGCTCCTAGGAGGTGGGTAAAAGACGGTGAAAAGTTCAATACAATTTTTATAAATATAAAATTACTATAAAATGACCCCAATGAATTTCATTGTAATTATATAAATATTATGTATCTATTTTGACCTAAAATAAATTTAAATCAAGTAAATAATTATTTAAATAAGAAGTCGGTTTTAACCAAAAACTCAGTGTTTTCACTCTTCATAAAAAATTGATGTTTTTCAGAAAAATACCAAAAATTTAACATAAGCTATATTTAATATTCCGAATTCAATAATTATATATATTTTTTCAAATTCAAAACATATAAGTGGCATTAATTATTTTTAAAAGAAATTCTTGTTTTCAAAACAAATGGCGTGTTTTTAAGAAGCCATAACTCTCAAAAGATCGACACTTGTTTATGTTCAAATTCAATGTGAAATTAATTCAAATGACCAACATTAGATTAAATGGTAAAAATATATTCTAATTACACTTTAATACCAATTAAAAATATAATCTAACCTTATACATTATTGTGATCAAAAAAGTTGTTTTTAATTAAAATATAGAGTGTTTTTACTATTCATCAAAATATGAAAGTTATCAGATTAATATAAAAAATTTATCCAACTTAAATCATTATATCCTGATTGCAAGGAAGAATTTTATTTTGTCAAATTGAACTTATAAAAATGTCAAAAACTAGATTTGACGTGGGTGCGCCATCAAAAGGCGGCAAAATTGCATTTTTTGAAAAATACTTATTTTACAATAAAAAAAATATTTTGTTCTCATACCATTACTAGAAAATATTTAAGATTAATAATAATTTTTTAAAATTTAAAATATAGTTAATACTATTCATAACGGCTAGTCCATAATAATATTATAACAATATATCATTTTTTAGTGAAAACCAGCATTGCGTACTACACACGATATCGTGGAAGGTTGCGATTGTGTGTAATGCAAGCCAAGTCAGGGTGACGTGTAGTGAAAGACACCTTTTTTGTTGCGTATAATAAAATAAAACCATATTTCATTTATACATTAAACAAAATCTATAATTAATGTTGCGTAGAATAATTTCTACAAAATGAACTTGAAATCGTGTGTAACACGAGCCAAGAATAGTGTTGCGTATACTGCAAGCTAATACGTTGTTGCGTATAGCGCAAGATAATCTTGGTGTAGCGTACAATAGAAGAAATCAATGAAATTAAAAAGAATAATTCTAATAAATTCTTGGGTTGTTATATTTTACCCCCTTAAAATGAATTTCTCCCTCGAAATTCTTCGGTGTTATAAATGGTTTACTACTTGTAAGTTTCTTACATAGAAACCCACATCGTAAAAAGGAATACTAAAACTTCATTTTAAAAAGGGAATTTAGAATCATAACGGTCATCCAAAGTAACTCACCACTGGGTTTCCACATAGGACAACATAAGTGAAAATATGGATATGGAAGAAAAATCTAACAATCATGTTCTGATAGAGAGTGGTAGAGAACAGGGCTATGAAAAATCCAACAATCAGAAAGCCATAGATTTGGGATGATCTAAGGTGCCATCTAATTAATCAGATATAAGCGTACTAGGACAACATTTTTGGCATTCAAGATAATTTCCCTAATGTTTAAAAATCTTTCAATTAAAAGAAATTCTTACTTGATTTTGTTACAATCTCATTGTTGTTCATGTCTTGAAAAATTTCCACCTCATCTTTTAATGAAATGATGTTGAATTTGTTTTCCATCAAGTGTTAGCGGATCATACGATAAAATGATAGGTCATTCCTTTTGTCTCAAACATAAGGTTAGAAAAAGTTATATACATAATACCATATATGGTGATATTATTCGTATATGGTTCCAAAAATGGACTTATACTTCATCTATAATATCGCTTAATAAAATAAAACTAGTTTCTACTAACCATAGACTTCCTGTAGGCCAGTGGTAGGCGATATAGTCATGTCGCACATCGGTTGTGTGTTCGATTTCCACAGCCTTGTCCGACGCGACGGGTTGTCGCCCGTCCTGCAGGTTGTCCTTTTACTAAAATTACATCACTATAACATTCCATCAATAATATCGAAAACAGTTCTAGCCTTAAACAATACTAACTTATATCCAACACAATCCATTTCAAATATTTACGATTATCCAAAATACTTTTGTCCAAGCTTATAGTATAAAGAATTCAATTACTAGAAATTTCATCTACCGAGCATGTGAATACCATCATTTATCTCTGATATATCTTGTTGATAACATTCCAATCACGTGAATACCTTAATCACGTATTCTCTTGAAAAAAATTGAATACCCATTGAACCTTAGTGATAACATGAATGCTGTCAAAATTTAACTCTTTCCACATCCCAAAATTCCAAAATTTCTATATTCTCAAGCCATGATATCACTTTGTCCTTATTTTAGTGATGATCTCATGATTACTATCATATTATTTTCTCATTATCCCTTCATTATGCGCATTTCATATACTTTCCAAAAATATTACAATTACTTTTTAATTGTTACTAGTACCATATAATTATTGAAAACCAATATATAGATATTCCAAAATTCCACAATACCATAAATGAGATTCCATGATACTGTTTTGAAATCCCATTACACAAACACCTAATCATTACACATCATCATTTTCATACTCAACATCACAAATAGTGATCACATGAGACTTATATTTATCCATTTCCTTAAGAGGTTGCTCACATTGATCATCATTAACCCATGGATTAGGGCATTTATTAGAATAATTACCCATTTCATTGCTCTTGAAGCATTGAAGTTTTGGTGGAGAGTTCTCTGTAGTCTATTATATATTCACATCATTAGCAACCTTTTTCCTATAACTTCGACAATAAACTGTTCTATGACCTTTTTTCCACACAGAAAACATTTTCTAGTACCTTTTAGGCAATCTTTACTACGCTTCATTCCACACTTTGAGTATAAAAAAACATTCATATTTTTTTCACCATTGTTCTGAGATTTGTCCTTGAACTACATCTTTCATTTCGTGTCAAATCCATGAGATGGATATGTAACACCAAATTCCAGTTCTACCTTGATAGCACAATGCACAATTTTTTCATAGCTATTTAAGTCACTTATAGATAATACCCTTCGAAGATTTAGCTTTAAGACACTGAAGAATCGAACAACTTTACTTTCAGGTTGGATGATAATGCCAGATGCATACCTTGTAAGCCTTGTAAAATTCGCCTCATATATACCAACAGATTCATCATACTTTTGCTTAATCTCAAGGAAATCATTTTCCATCTTTGTTCAAAGAATATGAGGGAAGTATTTATTGAAAAATATGTTCTTGAACTCATCCCATTCCATGTATTCAATTTCATCTCAGGACATTGTATTCCTAATTAGAGTCCACCACTGGTCTGCTTCACCTTCTAAATGGTAAACATCCAAAAAGAATTTTTCATGCTCTGAATAGCGAACTATGGAAAATATCTTTTCAATGGTACTGATCCATTATTCAGCAACAAGTGGATCAGAATACCCACTGAAAGAAGGTGGATGTTTCTGCATGAAGGACTCAATAAAATATTGTTCGTTTTCTTCTCATTTGGAAGCCCAGAATGATTCATAGCTTGTGTAAGTATAGAAATAAGATTTTTTACTCCATATCGCATCTCATTTGGTTGTTCTGGAGTACAATATTTTCATTTTCCATTACATTGATCAAAACGGTTCCTTCAGGTTCCAACCATCGTCTAAAACCCAAAAAGAATAGTGTGAGAGGCAAAAATCAAGCTAGGGAAAACAACATAATAAAGGGGGTGTAACTTCAATATCTAACATCAAAGGTTTAATTCTAAGATCGTTACCGTAATTTCTAGGAATAAACCTATACTTATACTTAACCTTAGGGACATCCCTAGACACGCCTTATTAATATCTCTAGGGATCTCACTAAAGTTTTTGCATCCTAGTTTCCAAAGGTTAACTAAACCGTTCCTCTAATACCAACTGTAGAGACCCAAAGCTTGACGTACATGGACATTACATTACTTTTGCAGAACACTTTATATATAACAAAAACCAATACTCATGGACCGTAATAGTTTAGTTTCTTTGGAATCTTGGAACACAATATTCTAATCATGGTGAAAGATCTTCAATGTCTCCCATAAAGATCTTCCCCTTTTGTTTTCTTACCTAAAACATTTCTTTATATCCTGGGGAAAAGAAAACATATAAAGGGTGAGCTCAAATGCTCAGTAAGGGTAAACATGGAGAAAATGAAACAAACCATACACATTTGAACTTAAAAACATGACCATAATGTTTAAACATGAAAATCATGAGCAATGAGATAAAACATGGAAGTACATAAGGCATAGATCATAATGGAACATCAATCATTATAAAATATCATGGGAATAAATCTTTTAATTGTGGAAAAACATTAAGCATATGATATGATTTCCATATTATCTAAGTCATTGCTTCTAAGACCATCTTAGTGGAAAAAGTCCCTTACTGAACCGGGTTTACATGCTGTTCTAGCCCTGTATTACTGAACCAGATTTACTTGTGGTTTCAGACATGTCTATCTAATGAGATATAAATATTTATCCAATGCATTGGAGGGAGATATAGGTCCCACCCATCTCATAATAAAATCATTATTACATGTGCCGCAACATAAACATAAACCATTCATCATAACCCAATGATTAAAATGGGTGTTATATACATCATCCCATCATAACATAATCCATATTAAACAAATGGATATACTTTCATCATAATAAATGTGAAACCATGTAAATCATAGATACATTATACATGAAATATAATCATACTAAATAATGTCATCTTATATGGAAAATAGTTTTGACAAAACACTTAAAATAAATTCTTGAGGAAAATATCCTTTCTTCTTCAAAAACATTTTCTTTTTAAAAAATGCCATGAAATTTTAAAAGAAACGGATTTTTTTGAAAATAACGCATTTTGAAATTGTAAAAATACATTCATGTCATATAAAAAACATTCTTCTCGTTCTTTTGCCGGAAAAGTCAAAAAAGCACCTCGTAACGTAAACAAAGAAAGATTCCTTACATACCATGTAGTAAAAGTCAAAAATGGGTAAAAATGACTTTAAACATTCATGAAACCATTTTTATAAAGAAGTAACATGGATGATAAATATAACCCCAGTGAAAACTTACAAATAAATAATCTCAGATAAAAATGAGATTGGAAAAGTTATCCCTTACCTTAGGTCTGATATGCTTCGTACGTATCCGAACATCCTGAATAATGATTTAAATAATTTTATTAACTTATTACAGAATCATATTTATTGTTATGATATCATATATGTTTCACTTATGACTTTATATTACCTGTTCTTTTGTAAATCCCATGTTAAAGCAACGTTTTGGGTAAAATCATCTTATTTATCGGACATGTTTGGACTTTGTTTCTCGTGATGTTATTATTACTTATATCATGATTTACTTACTTCCAGAATTTAAATCATGATTTATATATAATATATATTCATTATATATCTAGTATATACATGTATTTATAATATTTCATAACATTTGGAGGTAAGAAATGAAATGTACCGTTCATGGAGACAGAAAGTCGTACGTACGCATGAACGCTACTGTCATTTCTATTTTTTATTTTAATTGAATTAAAACATAATGATACATAGGTATATTATAATTCCAGTATAATATCATTAACCACATCCTTTATACATCCCACAAATGGTATTAATGAATCACATCACTTTGAGGGGGCGGTAGTCTGCACTTCCTCAAATGAGATTATCGTATTTACCGACTATGGAAACCATAAAGGCTTGATATAATCGGGATGTAAAAAAGAATAAGGAAATCATAAAAATAATATCTATCATATATGAATACAGTGACATAATAATGGCCACCATGAGAGGTGGTAGGAGAAAGTCGAACAATCATCGTTTTGTGAGGCGTTAATTTTCCATCCATAGAAACATAGTGTTCTTCATACATTAGATGGAGGTGTGTGTAAGTGTAGTTATAATAATTCTCATAACAACATCCTAGTATATTTAGGATAATGTTGTTATTACAAAATAAAGGATTACAAAGTGTTTAGGGGTTGGAGATGTAGAATAAAAGAAAACAACTTAAGAGAAAATGTTGCCTTTAATTTGGGTAACTTCCTTTGGTTTGAACAAAAAGAACATCTTGAAGTTCCTTCTGCATAATATAACAATTATAGGGGGAGTAGAGGGATATAGATAGATTAATTGGGAAGAGATTGGATGATACAAATGGCTTTAGAGGTGTGAGCATTTGGAGAGAAATGGTCTCCTTTTATAAGGGGGAGTAGGGGCTCTTTTGAAAAGCGAGAAAAAATTATTTTATTATAAACTTATAATCGGTTTCAAAAGGTCCAAAAATCATTAAATATGATGATAAGATGACTCATGGTCGAAATAAAATCATCCAATCCTAATTGGACATGTTTTGGATAATATTTTATAATTATAATCTTATATATTTAAATTATTTATTAATGTGCTAAATACTATATCCTTATTGTGTCATAAATAATTTAATTCATTTGATGTATAAAAACTATGAAACAAACACCATGATGTATAAAATATTTTTATCTTTCTAATTAATATTTATAGTCAAAAATATGACTTTTATAACACCATATAAAGATTAATTTACTAAAAGATTATTGTTAATGTTAATTTTTTCTTTACATTAAATTTATTAATCCAAATTGTCATTATCACTACCATGTTGCTCAATGGGGTCCCAAAATAGACCCAAGGATTCCCATGGATGGACGCTACTCATCCAATAAGGTTAGGACAAGAGTTAAGGTAATTTTTAAATATTATAATATTCTTTTAACCTTGAACTACCCAATTTACTTTTAACCGTGGTAAATAAAAGTAAAAAGAAACTATTAACCAAAAAATATTTCGATCTAATTGAACTACATTTTAATCCTTGATATTAACAGTTTCTCTAGAATTTTCGAAATTCTACTCACAGAAGTGGTAAAATTATGTTTTATGAACAATTGCAAAAGCTCCTAGGAGGTGGGTAAAAGACGATGAAAAGTTCAATACAATTTTTATAAAATGACTCCTATGAATTTCATTTAACTTATATAAGTATTATGTATCTATTTTGACCTAAAATAAATTTAAATAAAATAAATTATTATTTAAATAAAAAGTTGGTTTTAACCAAAAACTTAGTGTTTTCACTATTCATCAAAAATTGATGTTTTTCAGAAAAATACCAAAAATTCAGCCTAAGCTATAGTAGATATTCCAAATTCAAAAATGATGTATATTTTTACAAATTCAAAACATTTAATTTGAATTAATTAATTTTAAAAGTAATTCCCGTTATCAAAACAAATAGCGTGTTTTTAAGAAACAATAACTATCAAAAGATCGACACTTGTTTATGTCCAAATTCAAAGTGAAATTATATCCAATGAGCAAAATTGGATTAAATTGTAAAAATATATTCTAATTACACATTAATTTTTTTTAAAAAGATAACCCAACCATATAATTTATTGTGATGAAAAAAGTTGTTTTTAATTAAAATATAGCATGTTTTTACTATTCAACAAAATATGAATGTTATCAGAATTATATGAAAAATTTATCCAAATTTAATTTTTATATCCTGATTCCAAGGAAGAATTTTATTTTTTCAAATTTAACTTATAAAAATGTCAAAAACTATATTTAAAGTGGGTGCGCCATCAAAAGGCGGCAAAACTGCATTTTTTTAAAAATACTTATTTTAACCGAAAAATTTATTTTGTTCTCATACCATGTTTTAGAAAATATGTAAGATTAATAATAATTTTAAAAAATTCAAAATTTGGTTAATAATATTCATAACGTCTATTCTATAATAATATTATAACAATATATCGTTGTTTAGTGAAACCCGTTATTGCGTACTACACACGCTATCGAGGAAGGTCGTGATTGCGTGTAATGCAAGCCAAGTTAGGGTGACGTGTAGTGCAAGACTCCTTTATTGTTGTGTATAAAAAAATACAACCATATTTCATTTATATTTTAAAAAAATCTATACTTAATGTTGCATAGAATAATTTCTAAAAACGAACTTGAAATTAGGTGTAACACAAGCCAAGAACATTGTTGCGTAAACTGCAAGCTAATACGGTGTTGCGTATAGCGCAAGATAATCTTGGTGTAGAATACAACAGAAGATATCAATGAAATTAAAAATATTAATTCTAATAAAATCCCGGGTTTTTACAAATAACATCCCCCAACATAAGAAAAATGAGCTTAATGGAAATGACATAAAAGAGAGTACATAAAAAGAAAGAGAGAGGTAGGATCCCTTACCTCAAGTCTGACATGACTTGTTTATTTCTTTATATTCCTAAATAATAAACTTTTGTAAATTTATAATTGCTTAAGGACATCATTTAATGTTTATTATTCAAATAATATCCCTTATTATAATGTTATAATAAATAGTTAATTATGTGAGTTCATATCAGATGTTTTTGTAGATGTTTGGTAAATGAGTCAAAAATAAACTTGTTTGAAAAAAATTGTCCATGTATTTATAAGTACATCATCTCCAGAATAGTATTAAAGATTTAAATATCATATATATCCAGTACATATTCATTTTATAATTTTCCATAACATTTGGAGATTAAAAGAAATTAAATGCAATGTTTATGGAGACAGTAGGCCGTACGTAAGCATTAACACTACATTCATTTCTTTATCATATTAATGGAATTAAAAATAAATGAAATATATATATATTATAATTCCCGTATAATATATATTTTATATATTCAATATAAGTTCATTAATTTCATTCTTTATACATTTCATGTATTGAATGAACGAGTCACATCACTTGAGTGCGCGGTAGTCCACACTTCCTCATATGAAAATATCGCATTTGCACAACATGCAAAACATAAAGGAATGTATTAAATATAAAATAAAAAACCGTATTGAAAACATAAATACCATATATATCATATATAAAATATAGTGACATCGTAATGGCCACCATGAGAGGTAGTAGGAGATAATTGAACAATCATCATTTCGTGAGACCGTCGTTTGTCGTCCACAGAAACACTAAGTTCTTCACCCATTAGATGGAGGTGTTTGTAATTGTAGCTCTAATACATATAATAACAACAGCCTAGTATATTAAATATACCATTGTTGTTACAAATGAAAGGTAAAAAGAGTTTAAGGTGTTGGAGAAGGAAAATATAACAAAAGAACATAAGAGAAGACATTACCATTAAATTGGGTAACTCTTTTATTTGAGACCAAAGCCTTCCTTGGAAAGAATTAATCCCACATTTAGGCTTCTAGAAGTATAAGAGGGATGTGGAGAGACAATATGAGAAGAGTTTGGACAAGCCAAGGGCTTGGGAGGTGTGGGTATGTGGGTAGAGGTGGGGGCCTTTTATAAGAGGGAGGAGGGACACTCTTGGAAGGTCAGGAAATGTTACTTTATTATAAAATGATTTTCGGATTTTAAAGGTCCTAAAATTATATATTTCGAAGATAAGTTGATAAGGGATCGAAATACACCCATCTAATAGGTTTTTGAAAAGTTTAAGTCTTAGATTTTACCTTATCGTTTCATTTAATTTAAAACGTTCATTACTCTGGCAATCACTGCATCATCACGATGTCATAAATAAATTTATTTATTTAATGTTGAAAAATTATAATAAAATTACCATCATGTAGGAAATCTTTTTAGCTTTCTAATTAATATTTATAGTCAAAGAGATAATTTATTTAAATGAAATTAAAATTGTTTTACTTAGGATATAAAAACCTTTGTTATATTTCCTTTCTTTAAAAAAATAAAATGATAAAAAGTCAATTTTTCACTAAAGTGATTCCATGGGGACCCAAAGTCGGAACAAGAAATCCCATGGTCGGTCATGACCCCACAAAAATCATTAGGACACATGTTGGGGTCATTTTATATTTTTATGATATTATTTTATTACCCTTAACTACCCGATTACTAAATAAACACGACAATTAAATATTATTACTGTCGTTAATATTCATAATGTCCCAAAACAAAATAGTCTTAATTAGATAATTTGGACCTTATTATTCAAAACATGGAATCCATTTTATCAAATTACAAACATAGAAATAGCAATAATTAATTTAAAATAATTCCCATCGTCAAAACCAAAGACGGGTTTTTAAGAAGTAAAATCTATCAAAAGATTGATTTTGTTTACATCCAATTTAAAGGTGAAATTACATCCAATTACTATAATTGTATTAAATGATAAAAAAATAATTAAATTACACCTTAAAACAAATTAAAATAAAATCTATCTATATACAAAAATTGGATGAAAAGGCAGTTTTGAATTAAAATGCTGTTTTTTTCACTATTCATTCAAAATGAACATTTGTCAGAAAAAATACCCAAACTTCACCCTAAGATATGTTTGGAATTCCAAATTCAAAAATGATATCAATTTTACCAAATTAAATACATAAAATTAACCATAATTAATTTTATAATCAATTCCTGCTCTCAAAAAAATAGCGTGTTTTTATGAAACAATATCTATTAAAAGACCGCCACTTGTTTATGTCCAATTTCAAAGTGAAATTAATTAAAATGACCAACATTTGATTAAATGGTAAAAATATATTTTAATTAAACTTAAAAAAAAATTAAAATGATAATATAACAATATAAATAGATTATATTAAAAGGAGGTTTTGAATTGAAATACGAAATTTTTCATTAAAAATGATCTTTATACAAAAATAACAAAAATTTATACAAAGTAAATTTTGATTTCTTGATTCTAAAAAATGATTTTATTTTTTCAAATATAACATATAAATGTGACGATAATTATATTTAAAAAGGGTTCCCCATCAAAAGGAGGTTAATCGTCCTTTTAAAGAATATTAGAATATTTATTCTTAAAATTGGATTCATTTTCATTTTAAGCCTCTAACATTTATTGGATAAATGTAAAAATATTTAAAAATGTATATAATCACATTTTTGTTAGTTGTGTTCATTCACGTCATTAAATTGTCTAGGAGTTTACTACCATTTACAATAATATTATTATATTATTAGTGTGCATCAGAAGATTTCAAAGAAACTTGTTGTTGGGTATTAGGTACGCAATCGAACATAGCATCTCCTTTAAAGTAATATTAATATTTTATAAACAAATATTAATAAATACGAAAATTTAATATTATTTATTTACCTGGGATGTTACATCCTTCCCCCTTTTGGGAATTTCATCCATGAAATTTTAAAATTGGGCTTGGAAGCTTTATTGAAATACCGACATCAGAAAAAGAGTCCGCAAAACTATCACTTTAAAAGCATGAAAGAGAAGTACAGAGGTCACCCGAGTTAACCCATACTAGGATTCCATGTAGGAAAACATGGATATGGAAGAAAAAAAGGGCCATGTTTTGATGGAGAGTGATAGAAAACATGTTTAGGAGAAAGTTAACCACCAGAAAATCACTAACTTGTGATGAGTTAAATGGAATTCGATTCCCCAGTTGGAAAAATTAACAGACAACATTTTTGATTTAAGTTACTCTTCATTGAGGAATTTATTTATGAGCTTAACTAAAACATAATGAAACAAACTTACTTGTTGTGTAGACTTTCATCTCATACAATATTTCTTACACAAACTCATATTTTTTATAAAGGACAAGCATTTAGGATGTCTTTTTCATATTAAGAGTGCTATAATCATCTTCTAGGGATTCACCTAATCCACAAAAGAGAACTATACATTTCCCATTTCATTAAAACAAAACCAAAAAAAAATAATATTAGTACAATATCAGATAATCCCCAAAAAGTATAATCCTTTATAAAAACAAAATCTATTCTAAATATCCAAACATTGTCCACCAATACCCAATGTTCATCAAATACCATTCGATAAACAATTGTCCATAAAATTCATCAAGGTAAACCAAAATAAGATTGAAAACCAAATCTCTGAAAAATTTAATCACTTAGTATTCCAAGATAAATCTTAACATTAATCTCCAAATAATATCATTTTCTCTTAAAGTCTTATATTGAAAAGTAATTAACATAAATATATATCCTCTATGATAGGTCAATAATTTCCTAGATTACCCAAAATCAACATATTTTTTATTCATAAAATCATCTCACTAAAAATAATTTTTCATACTAACCAGGTACTCCACGTAGTCCAGTGTTAGCCGACAAATAACAATCGCACATTGGTTGTGGGTTCGATTCCTGTATCTTTGTCCGTCGCGGCGGGTTTTCACACGGTCTGTGTGTTGTCCTTTTTCAAAAATTATATAAATCTTAAAACATTCCCCAAAAAGAGATAAAATCAACAAAAATAAACAGAAAATAATTTAACCTCAATTTTATCTCATGCCTTTCATTTTTTATCATAACATATAGTAACCCATAATTACCTAAAATGTAAGGATTATATAAACCCTAATGGTTACATTTATGATTATTACATGAACTTCCACATCGATTTGGTTTTCTCTTACATGGTGCATTAGGGAACTCACCAAGGTTCAAGTGGTTGATCATGACTCATGATTTTTGGTTTAGAATAACCATGAGATTTATCATTGAATCCCCCATTTCATCCAGTCTCTTAAACAAAGAACCACCACAATTTCCATCAAACCCATTGTCACTTTAGTGCCTCCTAGATCCATCCATTTACTAAAAAAATGTCCGTGTCAGTATATCAGTAAAATCATTATATAATAATGATGAATATAAACAATAATATATACTTATCCAAGTTATCTCAAACTCAAAAAAACACAATTACTCCATCTAATATACTAACCATTGTGGTCATACACAACCTGTCAATTATACTTAAAGAACACTCAAACCACTAAAGTTATCTAAACCAAAGTTTCCTACCAACTATAAGGACCCATCCTTAAAACATTACATAATATTGAATTAAATGAATAATTCACACTGAGGATATTTTCTGGTTTAGAGTTTCAGAGAATTATGACATAACTATTACATCTCAAAGGATTACAATGCAGAAAATACTACTATAACCGAATTTTCACAAAAATAAAAAAAATCCTTAAATAAAACAAGAGTTATTTTCTTGATATAAATCTTCTTTAATACCTCATTTCTCTTACCCTTCCTTATAACCTGTGAAAAACATTTCAAAAACATTGTATGAGCATAAAAAGATCAGTAAGGGTTATACCATAATAAAAGGAAACATTAACCCGCTAATAAATACAAATCAATGAAACCATAACATTCAATCAAAACATACCTTATCATATCATAATATTTATGTATAGCTCATAGAAATCATAATACATAAAGGTAACTTGAGGCATTCATAACATTCTTACGTAGTGAGTAACCCTCATGGTTATGTTTGGAATACCCATCACAGTATATTCCCTAAATATCTGCAGAGAAACCATAGCATTTAACTCCTTCATATTACCCAATGAATTGGATAGATATCACGGGCTCACCCACCCTTAGTTTATCATGGAACCACCCGTCTTCATAAGCAATTCCCAAGAACCACAACATAATCGTATCACATAACACGTTCATAAAGGAAACATATCATTTTTCACATTTAAAACACAAGATATAAAAAACACATTGATATAATCAAAAAAATTTCAAAACCATTTTCAATACCAAAATAAAAAAAAAGTAAAACATGGTATTTATTTTTTATTAAAAAAAGCTTATGTCTTGTAGAGAAAGTCGAAACTCAAATAATGGTTATGGTAGTGGGGAAGTCATTGTCGTCGCATATGTAAGACAAAAACATTCCCTTTTTTCATTTAGTAAAATGCTTCATATAAAAAGAATCCTTTTAAATAAATGTATAAGTCAAAGGGGTTTATACACCGTATAAAAGAAAGTTGTGTATAAAACAAAATATGCTTCAATGAAAAGAGATTGAGACGAAGTCCCTTGCAAAGTCGGTATCCTTAGATTAAGGATAATTCAATTACATAATTATGTGTGACAAATATAAATACACCCCATATAAGAGGATATTAAGTGTAAAACAATCATAGTTCATCCAAACATATTCATAGTACGAAGTAATCATGAAATAGTGGTTTAACCCAAATAATTAAAATTTGGTTAAGAAGTTCCCTTACAGAAATTCGATAGCCTAACAGTGTCACTTTAAAATTAAGAAAATGAGTTGATGAGAGGTAAAAAAGGTATGTCATCACATGGTCATAACATTTACATAAATAATAATATATAAGAATATATCACAACATAAGAATATGTAAATTAAAATACCAAACAAAAATAAGTCTTTTAAAAAGAGGAGGGTGAACGGTTCCCATGCCGATTTGGGTAACTTTCGAAACGTATACCCCATGAATGAAGGATCATACAATTAAGATGTAAATACCCATGAATTAAATTATATTACACAAAAAATAAAATAATGGGTAGTAAAAACACCACACAAAAAGTAAGTAGTGGAAAATGTTGCATGAATCTCACGGGAATAAAAGTGAGAAGAAAAATCCATTACGAAAAGTCGGCAGCCTAACGTTGCCACTAAAAACATAAAAAAACGGATTGAAGAGATAAAATAGGGTATATAATAATATGAAAATAAAATATATAGTATTAGGAATATAAAATTACATCCCCCAACATAAGAAAAAGAAACATAAATAAAATGACATAAAAGAGAGTACTTAAAAAGAAAGAGAGAGGTAGGATCCCTTACCTAAAGTCTGACTTGTCTTGTTTGTTTCTTTATATTCATGAATAATAAACTTTTGTAAATTTATAATTTCTTAAGTAACTCCTTTAAATATTATTATTCAATTCATATCACTTATTATAATGTTATAATAATTAGTTAATTATGTGAGTTCATATCAGAAGTTTTTGTCGATGTTTGGTACATGAGTGAAAAATGAACATGTTTGAAAAGAATTGTCCATGAAGTTATAATTACATCATCTCCATAATAGTATCAATGATTTAAATTTAATATATATTGATTATATATTCAATTTATACTATTCCATAACATTTGGAGATAAAAATAAATGAAATACACCATTCAGGGACACTGTAGGCCGTACGTGCGCATGAATGCTACATTCATTTCTTTGTCAAATTAATGGAATTAAAAATAAATGAGAGATATATATATATATATTATAATTCCAGTATAATATATATGTTATATAGGTCGAATATGTTCATTAATTTCATTATTTATAAATTCCATGTATTGCATGAACGAGTCACATCACTTGAGGGGGCGGTAGTCCGCACTTCCTCATATGAAATTATCGCATTTGCACAACATGCAAATCATATAGGTGTGTTTTAAATATAAAATACATAAGCATACAGAAAACCTAAATACCATATATATAATATATAAAATACAGTGACATCGTAATGGCCACCATGAGAGGTGGTAGGAGATAATTGACCAATCATCGTTCGGTGAGACCGTAGTTCGTCGTCCACAGAAACAGTTTGTTATTCATCCATTAGATGGAGTTGTGTGTTGTTGTAGCTCGAATACATCTCATAAAAACTTACTAGTATATTGAAGATACTGGTTTTGTTACAAATGAATGGAAAATAAGAGTTTAAGGGGTTGGAGAAGCAAAATAAAACAATAGAACATAAGAGAAGACATTACCTTTAAATCTGGTAACTCTTTTTGATTTGAGCCCAAAGGATTCCTTGGAAACAATTCTTACCAAAGTGAGGCTTCTAGGAGTAAGAGAGGGATTTGGAGAGATAATATGAAAATATGTTGGACGATCCAAGGGATTTAGAGGTGTGGGTAAGGGTGTAGATTTGGGGGCCTTTTATAAGAGGGAGGAGGGACACTCTTGGAATGTCATGAAATGATACTTTATTGAAAATTGATTTTAGGATTTTAAAGGTCCCAAAATTATATATTTAGAGGATAAGGTTATAAGGGATCTAAATCCACCAATTAAATAGGTTTTTGAGAAGTGTATGTCTTAGATTTTATCTTATATATTAAATTAATTTCACTCGTTCATTAATGAGGCAATCACTTCATCATCACGATGTCATAAATAAATTTATTTATTTAATGTCTAAAAAATATAAGAAAAATACGATAATGCAGGAAATATTTTTAGCGTTCCAATGAATTTTTATATTCAAATATATAATTTATGTAATCAAAATTAAATTTTTTTTACTTAGGATATACAATCCTTTGTTATATTTCCTTTCTTTAAAAAAATAATATGATAAAAAGTCACTTTCACAATAAAGTAATTCCATGGGGACCCAAAGTTGGAACAAGGCATCCCACGGTCGGAAATGACACCACTAAAAGAATTAGGACACATTTTGTGGTAATTTTATATTTTTCTGATATTATTTTATTACCCTTAACTACCTGATAAATAAATAAACCCGATAATTAAAGATAATTACCGTCATTACTATTCATAATGTCCAAGAAAAGTCTTAATTAAATAATTCAGACCTTATAGTTCCAAATATGGAATCCATTTTTTCAAATTAAAAACACAAAAATTTCATTAATTAATTTAAAATAATTCCCGTTGTCAAAACCAAAGACGGGGTTTTAAGAAGTAAAATCTATCAAAAGTTTGATTTGTTTCTACATCCATTTTAAAAGTGAAATTACATCCAATGACAAAAATTGTATTAAATTATAAAAACATAATTAAATTACACCTTATGACAAATTAAAATGACAATATAACTATATAAATAAATTGGATGGAAAAGATGTTTTGAATTAAAATGCATTATTTTTAACTATTCATTAAAAATGAACATTTGTCAGAAAAATACCAAAAATTCACCCTAATCTATATTTTATATTTCAAATTCAAAAATGATATCAATTTTACCAAGTTAAAAACATAGAAGTTTCATTAATTATTTTTATAATCAATTTCCGCTGTCAAAACAAATAGCGTGTTTTTAAGAAACAATATCTATTAAAAAACTAAGACTTGTTTATGTCCAATTTATAAGTTAAATTAATTAAAATGACCACCATTGGATTAAATTGTAAAAATATATTTTAATTACACTTTAAAACCAATTAAAAACTTATCTAAAAATATAAATAAATTAAATTAAAAGGAGGTTTTGAATTAAAATACCCCATTTTTCACTAAAAATGATCTTTTTCAGAAAATAAAAGACATTTACAAAAAGTAAATTTTGTTGTCTTGATTGTAAATGTGGATTTTATTTTGTCAAATATAACATATAAAAGTGAAAAAATTATATTTAATAAGTGTTCGTCATCAAAAGGTGGTTAATCAGCCTTTTAAAGAATATTAAAATATTTATTCTTAAAATTGGATTCATTTGCATTTTAAGCCTCTAAAATTTATTGGATAAATGTAAAAATATTTTAAAACATATATAATCACTTTTTTGTTAGTTATTATCATTCCCTCCATTACATCGGCTAGGTGTTTACTACCATTTACAATAATATTATTATATTATTAGTGTGCATCGTAAGATTTCAAAGAAACTCATTGTTTAGTATTGGGTACTCAATCAAACATATAATCCCATTTAATGTAATATTAATATTTTATTCCCAAATATTAATAAATATGTAAATTTAATACTATTTATTTACCTGTGATGTTACAACACGCAACACCGAATATGAGCGCAGCACGACGTACCAAACTAGCCGTTCAAAAGAGTTTATGAATAATATTAACTGAATTTTAGATTTTATACAGTCCATATAATTTTTTAATACATATTATGTGTTTCTTAAACATAATATAAAAACAAATTCATTTTTTCAGATAAAATATGTTTTTTTAAAAAAATGCAATTCTAACAACTTTTATTGAAAAACTCTTTTTAAAACCAATATTTTACAAATTTATATATTAAATTTAATGAAATTAAATTCATATTTATAATCAGGACAAAAACATATTTTTGGATAAGTTTTTTGTACTTTTCTGAGAACTTTCATATTTTGATGAATACTGAAAAATACTAAAATTTAATTGTAAACATTTTAATCGAAATATTTTATTGTGTTAAATTATGTATTTTAATGGTTTGGAAGTATAATTAGATGATATTTTAATCATTTAATACAATTTATTTCATTATAGTTTATTTCACTTTAAAATTTCTCAAAAACAGATGTCAATCTTCTAATAGTTTTTTATTTTTTAAAAACCCACTTTTCAGTTTTGAAAACAAGAATTAATTTTAAAATTATTAATGCAACTTATATGTGTTTTATATTTTAAACTGTAATTCATTTTATAATTTGGAATATCAAAATTATCTTAGGGTAAATTTTTGGTATTTTTCTGAAAACATTCAATTTTTGATGAATAGTGAAAATAATGTGTTATAGTTTAAAAATGACTTTTTTAAAAATTTAGTTTATGTCAATATAGATATATAAAAACTATATTAGTTAAATTTAATTCATTGGAGTAATTTTATAAAAAAAATTAGATGTATAAAATTTTATTAAACTTTTTATAGTCGTTTACCCACCACTTAGGAGAATTTAAAAATTTGCATTAAACATAATTTTACCACTTTTGTGAGCTGAATTTCAAAATTTCGAGAGACATGTTTAATATCAGTAAGTAATATTTGTTTCAAATAGATGAAAATAATATTTGCTGAATATTAACAATTGAATTTTTTTTACCAAGGTTAAAAGTAAATACGGTAATTAAGGGTAAAAATGATATTATAATTACCCTTACACAAGTCCTAATTCTATTAGATTAGTGTAATTTGACCAAAAAAACCACAGGAATAAAATATGACCCCCTTTGTTCCACTTGTATTAGATTATGAAATTTATTATTATTTTATTTAATGAATAGTTAAAATAGTTAAATTCATAGTTTAATAACTAAACAATTTTTAATATTGGATAAAACACAATATAAATTCGACTATAAATAATAATTAGAAAGTAAAAAAAGATTTATTACATAATGGTATTTTATTTATAATTTTTATACACTATATAAGTTAATTTATTTTTGATACAATAATTATGCAGTAATTACCTTATTAATGAAATATTAAAATAATTATTATTATAAATATCAAAATAAATTTAATTTGAGACTTTTAGGGAATTCCACTAATTTTATATGTTCATATGACATGTAAGGGTTAATTTCACAGTCTTTTTATTATCCAATGTTGTTTTTACGTGAGAATATATGGGAACCTCTTTATCATCCACATTCGTGTTTCATAAAAATGTTTTCAAAAGAAATATTTTATGGTTCTATGGAATGGAATGTTTATCTAGATCATCATTTTAAATAGTTTAAATATTTATTCATCTAAATAATTCACATTATTTTTCATGATTTCAAAATAGTTTTTACTGATTTATTTATATAGACATGAATGTTTTTAAAATGTTAATTCCTTTCAAAAGTTTCAAAGTGGTATGGGACACTTTAATTCATAAATTCTTTTTAATGTATTCCTTTCTAAATTGTGTGACTTTTAAAGGTTATTATGAAAATGGGATATTTTTCTCAAAGAGTTCTAAAAATCATATTCATCTATGTCAGTATCATTTGATTTATTTTAAACTTGTTTGAATTTATTTATTATGATACAAATATTATATTTTGTATTGAAGGTTTTGTGATATGTTTGACTATGGATGTGTTATTTTTATACCATACATGTTTATAGATAAATTATTGACATTTCGTATTTTAGTTTTAATAAGAATGTTTATGTTATGTTTAAACCATTTAATATGAGGAATTCATTGGACTTATTAGGAGACGGGTGGAGCCTACTATAGCCTCTCGATGCATCAGTAGGTCTCATGAGACAAACTAGTGTCTTGGCACAAGGCCTTTACAAAATCTTATTTGTGGTATTGGTATAAGCCCTTGACTATGTGGTTATGAAGTCTGACATTATGAATTACATCATTATGAAAATGGCTAGTGATATTGCATGTGATTATTCGTCTTGTAGAATATCAATGTGAATAAGTAAATGGAACTATTTAATTTTATCATTTCCATGTTTTGTTTAAGTTAATGTTTAAAAGG
This sequence comes from Viscum album, assembly GCA_963277665.1. NCBI lineage: Eukaryota > Viridiplantae > Streptophyta > Magnoliopsida > Santalales > Viscaceae > Viscum > Viscum album. The sequence continues at coordinate 142,016,844 of OY728138.1, read as the reverse complement.
ATTTTGTTTTAGTCTTATACATTGCCTTAAAGTTTGTACTTCTTTGTGAATGTTTCCATAATATTATTATCTAGAATGAGCATCTGAGCTCACCGCTTTCTATGATTTACTTTTCACAAGATGTGAAGATTTATTTTAGGGTCGACCTATAGGAATAGGCTAAGTATATAAGTGTGTTTAATAGGGGGAATTTTTTTGATGATGTTTTTATTTCATGATATAGTGTAAAACACATGAGTTTATCTAGTACGTCCAAGGATACTGAACTGATTGGTCATTTGGGATTTGATCCCTTGTGATCATTCCAATGTTATGTAATAATGCACCATCTCTGGGTAACTGGGGTCAGGACATTACATTTGGATTCAGAGAGAGTTTAGTACGACCCTTTGCAGTAAGATTTAGAAAAACTATAATTATAGATCATTATCAAAAGATAGACTTTGAGGATTAATATATAAGAACTTCCTATAATTTTGGTATTGTAGATATTTTGTGTGTTTTATAAGAATCACATCCCTGTCTAGATACGAGTAAGTAGAGGTGGATCTGGAATATAGATACCTAGGGGTAAAACCCGAAAACACCACTTTGAGCTAGACTCAAATGGAACCAAGTGAACCGTAATGGGCATTGATTCACTCTTGTTTATGAAAATCCCGGGGGATATTCTTAGGACAATTCACATTTACATTACTAAACTATTTGAAGTATTTTAATATAGGATGTGAATAAATAGCCTTGGTTAACCAAATGAATTTTAGATTAAATATATGGTGTCATTATATTCTCTAAATTATTTTATCATTCCCACAATGCATTCTTATGTTATTCAATGGATGGATTCCAAGGAAGTCATAGTAACATATAACATGATGTATCAGGTAGGCATGGTGGTGGAAATGAGCAACGAAATGGAATTTCGATAGGATTAAATGATATAATTTCATGCCAAATCAGTTTTCAAAAAATAAGATCAATAACATATATATTAACCAACTCCTGAACTCAACAAAGAAAATAAATTTTGTGAATGATAAGAGCTCCAGAAGTGGAGTCCATAGGGAAATGAACGCTTAATTTCCATCATGTAGGAAGTGTGAAAGGAGAAACCTAGGAATGTGTCTCAATAGAACAAATAAATCATTAATATCTGGGAGAGAAGGACAAAAGGTAAGGATTTGAAAAGGAAAAATGAAGAGTACTATGAAAGAAAATAAACATGATCTTAATAATCTTATTATAGTAATTTCCATAAATTTAAGAGACCTTGGAATTACCTTAGTCAGTTTCCTATTCTATAGGGTAACTTCTAAGGCAAAGATGAACCTATTTGGAAATAATTGGATGGAGAAATGCTTAAATGTATGGGATTACATTGGAAGACTCTTCTCTTGTATGATTAATCATGTAGTTTGTTATCTAAAAAATATATTTGTGAAAGAATTATCTTTTATTTTGTGGATATAGTTATTAAGAACCATTTGGGTTTATATGGTCCTTGAATTTGTGGCAATTACATTTTATTAATTTTTTGGATTAAAAAATGTGAGGTACGAGATAACTTTTGTGGTTAAATTATGTTATAGTTATTTTTGAGGAATTTAACTCATTTTGGAAGTATTATAAAATATTGTTTTTGAAAAAGGACAACACGCAGACCATGTGACAACCCATCACGTCGGACAATGCTACAGGAATTGAACACATAACCAGAGTGTGATTGAGATTTATCGACTGCCACTGGACTATGTGAAGTCCATGGTTATTGTGACTAATTTTTTTTAGTTATATGATTTTATTGATCAACAATAAGTTGATTTTAGATCTTATGTCATATCAAATTTATATCCTTAGTATAAGAAAATAATATGGGGATTAAGTGATAAATGTTATTTTGGAAGACATTTTCCACGTTGGGAACACTATATGCCTATTAAAAATAATATAATATAATATTTCATTTGAAGACTAATGGTGGATTATTATCTATGTTTTTATTGGTTATTTATAGAGATTTGTATTATTTATGTAAATGATTAACATATCATATAAAATATTTGATTAGGTAAATTACATTTAAGCATATGGCTTTACGAGTAGTAGAAGTTATTTAGAGATACACTTTAACATGGAATACTGGGTAATCAAATTCTTCTACTTTTTGGGTTTAAATATTAGTTTGGTTTGTGTTGAAGGATTTTAAAGACAATTTTTTATTGAATTATATTTATTAAACTTTGTGTATTGTAGGTTTAATTTTAGAAACTAAGATTAATATATCTTTCTCTAAAGGGTTATCCTTTTGGGGGGATCATCTGACCTTGTACTAACCATTTTGGTTTTGATCAATCTCTAAAGACAAGGTAAATATATAGAGTATATCCTTTGTGGATTATATGATTCTCTAGATGCTGATTCTGGTGCTTTATGGGAGAAGAAGTCATCTTGAATACTCATCATTTGAAAAAAAGATGAGTTAGTGGTAGAAACCTATCATAGGATTAAAATCTACTTAAAAAGTACGTATATCTCTTTATGTTCTTAGTCAAGCTCATAAATAAATTCCTTATCTTTTGGAAATGGAACATAACTCAAAAAATGTTATCCATTTAATTTTTCTATTAGGAAACTAATGACCATTTATATCATCACAAGTTTGTGGTTTTCTTGCTGTTACCTTTTTAATGGTCATGTTTTCTATCACTCTCCACTAAAACATTACACCTAGTTTATCTTCCATATCCATGTTTTCCTACATGGAATCCTGGTATGTGTGATCTCGAGTGAACTTTGTACTTCTCATTATTTCTTTTAAAGAGATAGTTTTATTGACTCTTATTTCTGAAGTGGGGCTTTAATGATGTTCTCAAGCCCAATTTTAAAATTACAAGGACACCATTTCCAAAAGGGGGGAAGAATGTAACACCCTAATATTTCATAGTATGTTTTTTCTTTGAAGAAATTCAATAGCTTACATTACACACAACACCGAGATCAAGCGCACCACGACATAAAAAACTAATCGTTGAAAAGCGGTTATGAATAGTATTAACTGAATTTTTAATTTTAAATACTCCATATAATTTTAGAATACATAATATGTATTTCTTATACATTATATAAGGAAAAAATTCATTTTCTCAGATAAAATATGTATTTTTTAAACAAAATGCAATTTTACCACCATTTAATGGATAAACCTCTTTAAAACTAATACATGATACTTTTATATATTTAATTTAATTAGATTAAATTCTTCTTTAGAATCGGGACATAAAAAACTATTTTGGATAAATGTTTGGTACTTTTCTGATAACATTCATATTTTGATGAATATTAAATATAATAAATTTTAATTGAAAACAAATTTTTTAATAGAAATAATTTATAGTGTTAAATTATGTATTTTAATGGTTTGGAATTATAATTAGATTATATTTTTTCCATTTAGTAAAATTTAGGTCATTATATGTAATTTCACATTTAAGTATGACATAAACAGATGTAAATCTTTTGATAATTTTTATTTTTTTAGAACACGATTTTCCATTTTTAAAACCGGAAATAATTTTAAATTAATTAATGTAACATTTATTCTTTTAATTGGGTAAAATATAATTCATTTTATTAATTTGGAATATCAAAATTATCTTTGGGTAATGTTTTATTATTTTTCTGAAAACATACAATTTTTGATGAATATTGAAAAAACTCTGTGTTATAGTTTAAAATTAAATTTTTATTTAAATAATTATTAATTATATTTAAATTTATTTTATGTCAAAAATAGATAAATAAAACCTATATATGTTCAATGTAATTTATTAGAGTCATTTTATAATAAAATTAAATGTATAAAATTTTATCGAACATTTTACCGTCTTTTACCCACCTCTTAGGAACATTCGAAAATTTGCATAAAATTTTTCTTTACCACTTTTATGAGTTGAATTTCAAAAATCCGAGAGACAAGGTTAATAGTAGTATGTAAAATGTGGTTCAATTAGGATGAAAATATTTTTTGGTAAATAGTAACTTTTGACTTTTATTTACCATGGTTAAAAGTAAATAGGGTAATTAAGGGTAAAAATGATACTATAATTACCCATACACATGTCTCAATTCTATTGGATAAATTTAATTCGACCAAAAACAACCTTTGGAATAAATTATGACCCCATTTGGTTCCCTTGGATTATATTTGGCCATTTATTACTATTTTATTTAAAGAATAGTGAAAAGATTTAAATTCAATGTTTAATAACTAAACCATTTTTAATATAGGTTTACACACAATATAAATTTGACTATAAATATTCATTAGAAATCTAAAAATATTTCTTACATAATGGTAGTTAAATTATCATTTTTAGACATTAAATAATTAAATTTATTTATGACTCAATGATGATGTAGTAATTACTTTATAAGTGAATGATTAAAATAATTGATTTTATAAATATCCAAATAAATCTAATTTGAGACCTTTAATGAATTCACTAATTTTATATATTAATATGACATGTAAGGGTTAATTACACAATCTCTTTATTATTCATGTTTTTTTATGTGAGTATCTTCTAGGACCACCTTATCATCCACATCCGTGCCTCAAAAACAATATTATCCAAAGGAATATTTTACGGTTCTATGGAAGTGACTCTTTAACTAGATCATAATTTTAAATGGTTTAAATATATATTCTTCTAAATCATTCTCATAAACGCACATGTTTTAAAAATAGTTTTTAAGGATTTATTTATATTTACATGAATTTTTTTAAAATATTAATTCTTTTAAAAGGATTCAAAGTGGTATGTGACACTTTGATTCAAAAATATCATTAAATGTCTTTCTTTCAAAATTGTGTGGCTTTTAAATGTTTTTCTAAAAAGGGGATATTTCTATCAAAGAGTTTTACAAATCATTTTCATCTATGTCAACATCCTTTGATAGATTTTAAAACTTGTTTGAAGTTAATTAATTATGATACAAATCATACATATTATATTAATGTTTATTTGATATTTTTGATTTTGAATGTGTTATTTTTATATCATTCATGGTTTATGGCTAAATTATTGGTGTTTCTTATACTGGTTTTAATACAAATGTTTATGTTATGTTTAATACATTTAATATGGGGAATTCATTGGACTTAGTAAGTGACGATTGAAGCCCTCCATAGCTCCTCAATGCATCAGTAGGTTTCATGAGACAAACTAGTGTCTTGGCACAAGGACTTGACAAAATCATATTTGTAGTCTTCCTACAAGGCCTTGACATTGTGGTTTGGAAGTCTGGAATTATACAATCCATCATTATGAATGTGGCTATTGATATTGCATGTGATTATTCTACTTGTGTGATATCCATGTTAATAAGTAAATGGAATTATTTGATTTTCTCTTATCCATATTATGCTGAAGTTCAAGTATAAAAGGCTATTGTTTTAATCATATACCTTGCCTTAAATGTTTATGCTTACTTATGAGTGTTTCTGCTATATTGTTATGGTTACCGAGCATCTGAGCTCACCCCCTTTTATGTTTTATTTTTCACAGGATGTGATGAAGTATTTTATGGCTGACCTGCATGGATAGGATAAGGATATAAGTGTGTTTAAATGGGGGAAAATGTTCTTGATGTTTTTATTTCATGATGTAATGTAAAACCTAAGAGTGTATCTAGTACATCCACGGCTTCTAAATTGATCAGTCTTTCAGGATTTGATCCCTTGTGATCATGCCAATGTTAGGTAATAATACACATACTCTGTGTAATTAGGGTCATGGTGTCCCAAATATTTCATCTATACTTTTTCTGGAATGGAAAAAATATGTGTGATCACACATACCTAGTAAGGGGTAACATACAATTAAAGCTATCATAACATAAATCTGGAACATGAGATATATCATGAATAATTAATCAAAACTACCCAAAAATCAATAGAAATGTATAATAGAATATGTGTTTGAATAACAATGAGTGTAAATAGATCATAAGGATAATAATAACTAGTTCATTTATTATGAAATTAATAATACTAGATAAATAATTTTATACCACAATACAAGTAGTCATGATCAAATATATCATATTCTTACCATCATTCAATTATCATTCCCATGTAAGGCATACACAAAAATTCCCAAACATTGTTGTCTAATGAGACTTATTTAGTTATCAATGGGATATATAATATTATTCTCACCCATAACAAGTTTAAATCTAATGCATTCACCCTAACTGAATATTAATCAATAATTTATTATCAATCTCTTTATTAGTCATCAATATTATAACTGAAATATATTTAATGTTAATAATTATCATTCTAAATAAATGGGATAATATGATCCCAATCATTCTAGATAAATATGGAGGTTTTTTAAATAATAAATTGAAAAATATTCAATAGTCAACCATATTTTAATAATGACATATGAAATGCTAATACTTCTTACCATTTCATTAAAATATAAATCATGAACAATAATCTTCATTATAAAGAATTTGGATAGTTATACAATACATATTCACCTAGATTATATTCATCCAAATTCATAAAATGATATATGGAACTCTAATAATTATCTTCATGCTAATATAATAGATATTACAGTCATAACCTATTTGGAGAAAAAATTTAGATGTGTAAAAAATAAATTTTTCTACCTAAAAAATTATCAATATTGAATTAATTTTACAAAAAAACTTATACTTATTTTGTCAAAAAAAGTGATAACCAGATCATAACCCCTTATAAGGAATAATTTCTATGGATAAAAAATTCATAATAAATATTGAAATTATGTTTTATTCTCTTTGTAAAAGTATGTAAATTTTAAAAATTAATAAATTTAAAGTAGTAGTGAAGGTTATATTCAATGATTTGGGATATTAATTTAATAATTTAATTGAGTTCAATGTTATTCACTTTTATAACACCCTATTAGTGATAGTAAATCCATAAATCATTTTTCATTATGGATATATGAATAACATAAAGAATATAACCCATGAGTGTCTAGTCATGTGTATAACAATAGGCCCACTAATAATTCATTAATATTATGGTTGATTTATTTCATAAACCATCCCATATTAAGGTGGTTAACCTATGTGTATATATTCCATAGCATCCTTCACATTTTGATATCAAGGTTGAAATAACATTAGAAAGAAAAACCAAAATATGATTAATTTAAAAAAATTGATTTTTCGTGAATTATGATGGATTAAGAATGGGAATAATGTGAGGAACTATGAATGTTAATATGTAGAATTATTTATAATTCTAATGAAAAATATGTGTGGAATCATTAAAACATTCTTCTTTAATTTTAAATGAACTGTTTGAAATGATATCCCATTTTTGGGAATAATAACAAATTAAGAAAACATATATAATGATATAGGGTAAGTTGTTTGTCATTAATTAAAGATAAAATGGGATATAATTCCATGAAATTAAAATAAAAAAAATAATATGGAAATTGAATTATTTAAAAAATTCAATTAAATGTGAAAGAGATGGATATAAAACAACTACCCTGCTAAGTAGCATTATAAAGCATGGGATGAATCCAACAGACCATTGTTTCTTCTTCATAATGTTTTAAAGAAGTGGAGAGATATAAAATTTATTATAAATACCTTTGGTCTTTTCTAATAAGAGAAATTTTTGGGGTGTTCTCCTTATAAAAAATTGAGATATCTCATTTAACTATTTTTCACTTATTAAACATTACTAAAAATTAACCACTACAATTATATTGTTTCTATAAATATAAGATGACCATTCATACCAATATCTACATTCTATGTATATATATTTTTATCAATTTAGAATAGTATATTTTCTAAAAACATATAAATTAACTTATATATTAAAACATATGATATAGAGAATACTTATTTTATAGAAAAAGGAATTTTTAAATATTATGTAATTTTTAATCGTATTTCATATTAATTATTAATTAAATGATTTATTATATTTTTTTAATCCAAGTAAAAATAAAATTATAGAAATATTCTAATGTATATTATTCTAAATATTTTACATAAATATTATTTAGTTCTTATAATATTAATTTTATCAAAATAATGATTTTAATTTTCTAGTGGTAACTAATCATTAACAAAATAAATTAAATTTAAATGAAAAAAATGATTCAAATATTAATATAATTTGGCCTTATTAATTAATATTTTTATTATATTCTATTAATTAATATTAATATGTTATTAGAAAATTAATTTTAGAGCATTAATTCATAAAACAATTTTTAGAGAATATTTATCTTTTGGCATTGAAAATATATTTATGATAAAATTATTAATAATTTGGATTTTATAGGCATTAATTGTATTATACACAACTAATACATTTTATCCATCTTCCAAAACAATCATAAATAATAATATTTTTCCAAAATGATGTATAATTAGAAGAAAAGACAACTAATATTTTTTATTGAAATATATTACATATGTTGATCAAATTTTAATCATTGGCTTTATAACATAATAATAATATTGTAAAAATATTTATATTTTTTCAATAAAAAATTTTACATGATTTAAATGCTCTATAAACATGTGATTCTATATTATATTATGATATAATATAAAATGTCACTTTTTTAAAAAATGTACTTTCCACTAATCAAATAAAAATATATTATTTTCAAAAAATGTTAATGGTAATATATTTATAATGAATTCTTAAATGACACTTAGTTTTTAAAAATAAAATTATAACATTTAAATGTAAAACTTATAAATATACTCAAGAATAAATTCAATTTATAGTGCAAACTATGTGATTGCTTTGGATATGCGGATTAACTTTTATTGTAGTGTATTTTTTATTTCATTTTTCCTGCATTAAAAAATTTATACATATGAATTGTGGTATATATAGTATATTTAAAAAATATGGAAATTCCGACATCACAGTTTCATCAATCTCTAATTTTTCATCTTTTAGTTTGTGATTTCCCCAAATTTCCTTCACTAATAATTTTTTTTGACTCGTCAATACATGTTATATATTATCATTAATGTGGATAGGATTTTAAATATAAAAAATTTCAAGAAAAAAATATATAACCACCAATTAAGGAATGTGTTTGGGTTTATAATGGTATTTTACTAGTAATAAAATATTAAAGGAATCATATAATTTTGAATGTCCAGTTATAAAATATAATAAATAATATCAAACAATAGTTATTTATAATTTTTAAATGTTTCAAGGACGATTGTTTTTAATGTACACATTTTTAGAAATATTATATCTCCCTTCCATGGGGATACCTTCATGAATACCATATCCTCTTCCTGAACATCCAACAATTTCCTTTAATTATTATCATAACACATTTTTATAATATAAGATACATAAATATAATAATATATTATATATACATTAATAGTCATATTCATTACTAGATATTATCCGATTAGAATTCATTATATGACACATTCCAAAAAAGGATGGTGTATAAAACCTATTCTATGAAAATTAACTATTTTAATCCATTTGGATTCTTTAATGGATGATACTAATGTATGAAAATCCCACAAAAAGAATATACTAATCCCACATTACTTTTTTCAGTATTACTTGATCGTGATATGCCAGCCAATGTATGGATAATATTTTTAGAATCATCAAAATTTGGATGATTATTGGTTTTTCATAAATTTATATTCTTTATAAATGGACTTTGTAGAATATTCGCAATTTTTGATGAGTACTAATGGCCATGATCAGATAAAATTGGCATAGGATCACCATGAAGACATATGATTCTATTAATAAAGTGTTGGGAATGTCACCCATGTTTTATATAATCACATATACATATGAAATGAAATGAATTATTAAGATGATAAAAATGATCTATATAACATAATTCATCTTGGATTTTTTTGATGTTGGATGAAAAATTCCATTGAATTTTTCCCACATAAATATAAATATGGATAGAAGTTATCTGACTCCATTAGGATGTTGTCTATTTTTCATTACATAATAGAATAAAAAAATTGTACATATATTCTATAATTTCATAGATCATACCATTTCTACAATAATGTTTTATTAATTCCAAATACATTATTTTTCTATAATAGTGTACAATAACATTTTATCATTGTATTTAATAATGCTTATTCATTTCGAATTTGGTATATATTGGACAAAGAACCACATCCAAAACATATAAATCCATCTCTACTAAAAAAGTAAATTAATTTAAAATAATGTACATGGTTATTATTTTTTCCATCTATTTAGGAAATACATATCATAGATAGTATAAATGGTATGTCAATTTCATTGAAAAGTAACATGGGACCCCTGACTGAAAGAACTATATATCTATTTTGAAATAATATATCTATTGATATTATATCAATGTATATGATCCCTGTTTGTGATCATTATGTTCATAACTCTATTTTACCTTATACTCAATACATTATCTAATATTTTTTGAATCATAGGGTATTTTGGTATCAAGAAATCATTGGACACTAGTTTTTTGGCATCATTGTTTCACATAATGCGGTCCTTCTAAGATAAGATATAATTAAAACTCATTTGATATATATATATATCATATCTCACCATAGATATAGAATATTGATATTTTCAATTTTATTATCCATCTTATAGATATATGTCCTAGAGGATAGTACTTTGTATGGATTGTAAATTTCCTCGATACATTGGAATCACAATTTAATTCCATATTTGTACACATCCACACAATTTCATTGATGTATCAATGTATATTTAAAACCCTTATTTATATGTTTATAATGTAAACACCAATTCATTAATTATTGTCCACATAATCTCATCAAAAAAAATACTCACAATCCCCCAAACTTCTATATTTAACCCATGCAGTCTTAATAGTGTCAACAGGTAATCCATATTGGAAAAATCCTAAAAAAACCGCAAATATTATTCTATTAATCCCTTGAATCACCTGATCTTTATTTTGTTCCTCCATGTAGGCCCTTATTTGAATTCTATTATCATCTTAGTTTCAATAAATATTCCATCCATATAAAAAATATTTCCCTGAAAAGTGTAAACATTGAAAAAACATTCCAATTCATATATTTTATGTACAATTATATGTTATGTATGTCTTTGTACGGTTACTTTATGATGAAAATCAATCCATACATATATCTTAGTTTATGTAAATATATTTTAAATTAATACAATTTTTATTCAATAATGATAATCTAATGTACTCTATTCATCATATCCATATTTGAAAATGTTTAATCAGCCCATTAAAAATGAATTATTATAAACTCCTGAATTTTATGCACTAAGTGAAATATTACCTTTTACATATTCCAAGTTTTCACAATTATAAGTGGAAAACCAAAATGATGATTTTCATAAAAAATTATTTGGCTCTTTATTATTTATCGAATTAGTTTTTAATTTGTAGAATATTAAATTTATTCACTATATTAATTGAATTTATCACCCTTTTATTGATGAATAATCTCATTGAATTATCCCCCTTCTACAGGAATAAATTTTGGGTTATGGTAGTGATACACTAGGTTGTATAAATCATTTATCACATTAATCCTTCATATATTTAGTCAAATCCTCCAACTCCTCTAGTAGAATTATGTATGATGTCTAATATATTATTCTTATATCAATAATGAGTTCAATAGAATACTTAAATTCATGATTCAGTGGATGTCTAGGAAATTCATTTGAAAATACTATTATTTTTTCATAAAATGTGGAAACCTTATATATTAAAGAATTAAATTATTTCATGAACTTTTATTCTATTTCTATTTAATAGAAATTTATTTATGTAGATCTTAGTTTAATAGTACTTATCAATATTCCATTTAATACATATATAATTAGAGAATCCATATATATTATAATTGGATTTGAACCTATATCCTCATATGATGTAAATAAAAATGAGTCATAAACCATTTGAATTATCATATTTTTCCCATTCCTGAAATTGTAAATCATTATCTCTGGTCATTTTACATAGTCAATAGCTTATCCAGTCGTGTTCAAAAAAGTATCCTCATAAACAGTAATATCTTCCTCATCCTTCAACCTAAAATTTAAGAATTCAATTTCTATGTAATCACATTTCTCATGAATAAATTATTCATGCTAAAATATCCTCTTAAAATTTATCTATTTATTTTTATCTATCTATGAATCCCCTTTACTATTATAAAGTATCAACCCAAACTAGAATATCAATCCTTTTAAACAATAGGCTTCCCTAATGAATTTTTCTTTTTCATTATCTTCCATATTGAGAATGATATTTTGTAGGGACTTGATCCACTGTTCACTATCCAATGTATTGGTAGTTCCAATGATTATAAATGAAATTTTTTTCACATGAAGTAGACTAATTTCTTTCTCAATGGTGTGGATAAGCATGTCGGTATATGTGGGTGATGTTATTTACATAACATGGGTCATCAATAATAATATATTGATGATTTAATTATCCTTTAATCAATATTCATTGTATTTATCATGGTTAATATCACTAAATATATTATAGGTGTTGATATGGTTCCCATTACTCTCATTAGAATCCATGGTATAACCATATTTAGAAAATGATATGGAATTGAAAATTAAAAATAATATTAACTTTTCTAGAGTGTTTGAGAGAAATAATTAGGGCATTTTATAGTATATGTGTTATCTATCTAGGTTCCTATAAATTATCTCACCATCTTTCATATTATAATTCCTTAGTTACTAACATTAACAACCTATACAACAGATATCCAGTTTCATTAGTTATATTACATTTTTGGTATAGAATTTATTATTTACAAAAGATGAAATAAGAAAATACTATTTGAAGAAATTATACATTAATTCATTACAATTATTAACATAATATACAACATGAACACATTGTGATAATATTATTATCTCTTCTATCCTATTAAAGAATATTATACATAGTTATTCTATTTGTTTCATAAGTAAAGAAAAATAAATAATGACATTATCTAATTCTAATTTTGGGACAACAGAGAAAGAATATATCAAAACAAAAACATAGGACATGTGATATGAAAGAATAAATAATAAAAATTAATCCATAATCAATTAGAACCAATATTATAGTATGTGCACTGATAAAATTTAAAAAAAATAAATCAAATAGATCAAAATAACTGTTTCCTTAGTGACTAAATGAAAAGTTGTAGATATCTAATACTATATAATTAAGAATGAAATGATAATATTATACATCATGATATAATATTTTAGGTAGTATCTTACTCAATGATGATTACAATTAAATACCCAAAAAAATAACAATGGGAACATCATATGCATAGAGAGGATACATAATATTGGAATGCACCCACACTATTTTAGGTCATATTTATTTTTGATACAGAAATTTTTTTTTAAATTTGGTAGTCGAATTGTAGAAAATTAATTTCAATTAGATCTAAATAATAATAAATTAAAATAATTTCACCCATGTTAATAAAAGTTATATCATGACCATAACCCATCCAAATAAATGAGGTGAATGGTAAAACTATTATTAACTTTCCAATATTAATCATTATTAAAATAACAGCTAAGAAATTCCCATCCATTTCCGCATGTCTATAAAAGGTATATCATGGGTATAACCCCTATTAATAATAATGTTTAGTGGATAAAAAATATATATTAATGTATATAATAATGATCAAGGAACACCAACATTTTTTACCATGTTAATAAGTGGTTTATTTTGTCTATAGAAAATACAGAGAAAAATGTTTGATGAAAATTCAATACATGGAAGTATTTCCAATAATAATTCAGATTTTAATAAGTTAAGACATAATAAAAACTCATTTCCCCATTCCAATGAAATGGTTTACATGGCCATAAAAAATTGTAATAAAATAGGTTGATGGTTAGACAATATTTAATCAACATAGAGTATATGGGGTATTGTTATTGTAAAAGGATCTTCCCTTATAAATGAAATAAACATATTTTATTGGAGAATGTTGTATTCAATGTACTGGGTTATTAATAGTATTTAGTAATTGAGTTCAATAATTTTCACAAGTAGGAGACCGTATCAATGGTAAAGAAAATACATTTTTCATGTTTCAAAAATGTTTTGTATATAACACAATCAATAAACCCTTTGAGTATCTACCTAGGTGTGGAGTCATAGACCCACTCATCACGAATTATGTATATTGTTGGGTCATCGGCCCAATTAACGCTTTCACGGGTGAATGTCCCTTGCTACATCTATGACATAGTTTCATCCACTTTATAGTATCGAGAATGGGATGTTATTTCCCATAAAACTATAGATTATTTACAATCATAAAATTAAATATTTTTTATTATTAAGATTTATTACGAAAATACATTATTTTGAGTAAATATCACTAAATATATATCATATAAACAAAGATTCAATTGAATTTCCATCACGATAGCATTCAATAGTTGTATTTAATTGAATATTGAACGGTTGGAATGAAGAACCATTTTTCACCATAATAATGACCTTTTAAAAAAGAAATAATTATGAGGGATAATTAGTATCTCATTATTATCATGGTAAATGGGAGATGATACCATGATATTACAATCATTTAAATATTTTGAAATGTTATTATTAAAATTAAATTTCAATTAAAAATAAATGATAAGTATTATAAATCCTTACATTTCTATAGATCATCGAAATTATTGGAAGGATAGTTTAGAACCATAGATTCTCTTTATAAGAGATTTAAAGAGATGAGGTAAGGTAAAATTATGATCAATTCCATTGGGGAGTAGTGGTGTGATAGAAAGGGTGTGAGTTACCATCTTTTATATGGGAAGAAAAGGGGATTCAACATCAAAAATAAATTTACATATGTGGTATGAATAAAATCACTAGGGTTTTAGTTGTATTGGGTGTTTTATAAGGGAAATGGTAGGTTAGTCCTATTGGTGTGAATTTAATACATAAAAAATATTTCTATAAGGTGATACCAAAACAATAATTTTAAAAAAAAATCAAAATACGTCAAATACACCTTTAACCCTTGTTAATTGGGATTAAAAATTAACCATTATAAATATATTATTAAAAAATATATAGATGGATATTCTTATAAAGTTTAAACATTTTGAATTTGAATTTGGGATCTATTTAACCTATGAAAAATTCTAATTATCTTAAAATTTTCTATTATATTAAAAAGTAATATATAGGGAAAAAATTAAAAAGATCCTATATATATTATGTAATTATTTTATATTCCATATTATTTATCAACACAATAAATGTTTAAATATATTTTTATGAGTTAAAAAAATATTATGGTCATATTCAAATGTATATTAATATTATTAGTGTAGATATAATTATAAAATTCATATAATTTCATTTCTTTAGAAAAACTAATTTTATATTACCACAAAAATAAAATTTTACCACTTTAATTAATGTCCAACAGAAGAAATATATTTGTATAGTTACATAATATTTACTTACTAATTCAAAATATAATAAATATTTTTTCAAATAAAAACAAAATGTATTTGGAAAAATAATTTTTTTCATTTTCGTGGATAAATGAATTTTTTTATAAAATAATTATCTTATGAATCAAAAATAATATTTGTATAAAAGTGTTATAGATTTTTATATTTTGGGAATAAAATAGATTTTTAAAAAATTTATAATTTTTTTAATTCCAATGCCTTCCAAAACAAAATTTACATAAAACATATTTATTAAATATAGAGGACTAAAAAAATATCTCTTTTGAAAATATTACATAATTTTATAAAATGTAAAAAATATGTTTTATAATAATATATTAGCAGTATTAATATGTATTTTTTTACTCGTTAATAACATTCCAGTTTATTTTTAATGTTCTATAAAGATGAGGGAATTTATTATATAATGATAAATTTATAAAATTCACTGGTCTAGTAAAAAACTTCTATAATTACTACAAAACAAATTATTTTAGAAAATACCGAAAAATTCATTCTAAGATAATATATTTATAAACAATTAATAAATTGTGTTTATTTTGTTAAAATAAAATTAAAATATTCAGAAATTATTCATCAAAATATACTCATGGATAATGTATCTATAAAGTGTTCAACATGATACGATTACCAAAAAAAATTAACTACTATAGTATGGTATTTTTTTAAAATATAATGTGATATCTTTGATCGAAACAATTAATTGGAACAATAATTATAATGGAATAACATTATAGAGGACACATTTCTAGATGGTTTAAAATCTAAAGAAAAATTTTAGAGGCATTTATCCATAGCATTATTCTTGTGATATTGATGATCTTCCATCATTCATTCATAAGTTTATCTAATTATTTTTATAATGACCAATTTATTTTTGAGTAATAACATCGTAATATCATATTTTTATTGTTTATATTACTATTATTTTGATTATTTTCCCACCATTCACAAGACACTTTTCCATACATAACTATTCAAAATCACAATTAATATTTTATATGATATTTTCATGTTTTATTTATAAATCCCTTGTGATAAGTAAGAAACCTAATTTAAATACCTTCAGATATCCATAAGGGATTCTTACCAAATTTGTACCACCCTGATTACATTATCCATGATTTCATAGAAAAAACTATTTTTAAGAAACACTATTTCTACCTTCTTATCAGACGATCATATTTCTATTAACTATTATGTCCATGAGAATACCATGAACATCAATATAATGGATTTATAATGAGTATAAATAAATAATTTTACTATCAAGATCACATATACATGTTTATGCATACCAATCAAATTGGGATTATTTTTCATCAAACTATGATACTAAATCAAACTTTTGTTGCCTCAATTCCACAAAATTATTTTTTATCCCATGTTATATAACCATATAAAAATAATTATTTAAAAAATATTCATAAATTATTGTCATTCTATAGAATAAAAATATAATTATTCATTGGTATTCATAATAATTAGAAGCCTATGATTCAACTCACCCTCAAAATGGTATTTCGATGGAGATTCCTTGTGATATATAAATAACCAATAACATTGAATATGTTCTCCATGAATTGAATCCATAACTTTTCTATCTCATGGTTAGAATATAAACTAAATTCTTGAGGGTTTTATGTCATTAAATTATATAATATATTAATGTTCCTATAATGTGATTATGATTTATTTATAATACAGATTCCACAAATATTAATAGAATGTATCAACTAATACCTAAATGAAAAATATTTACAATTATAACATTAGAAATAATAGTTTCATCTTTGGAAATTAATTTTCCTCTAGGTGTCTTTATACTTTAGCTTCACTAATTTACCGATGATAAATAATTATGAAAAGGAAAAAGTTTTGATGATGTGAAATTCTAAGACAGAAAATATCATTCATGAATACCATTTCATAAAATCTATTAAGGCTTCACACAAATATTATCTTAATGTCTAAAATTTACACAGTCTTTATCTAATATAAATAATAATAACTTATTACATATAAAAAAATATTATTTTTTAAAAAATATATTTAATTTCCCATTTTTTTAACTGTAGATTGATTATATTTTCAGTAAAATCAAATTAAAACACTTTTACAAAAAAACATATTCATTATAAATTTTATTTATCCACTTAACTTACCTTTTAGATAATATAATTCATTTCAAATTAATACGTTTTTCATTCCAATAAACATTATCAATTTCTACATGAAATCATTTTATCACTACTAATCTTTAATCCCTATTATAAACAATTTTGAACAATTTAGATGAAAAAAAATCTCATTAAGAAACATATAAAAAGAATGAATGACAATTTTTAGTCCATTTCCCAACCATAATATCCACGAAGACAAATTTTCATTATCATAATAGTCTGTGAGATCAAATAATAATCTATTTAATCATGAAATCAGATTTAATCCATGCATTTTTTAGTAAATCATTAAAGTGAAAAAATAATGGAAAATTCATAATCCTGGGTGTTTCTTATCATACATGGGAACCCATTAAATACATTTATTGAAAAAAACATTTTTAATAAAATAGGTTAATAATTCATTTTAAAAATTTATCATAAACATACCAAATGAGATCAAAATATTTCCATGAAAACACATTATAAAAAATATAAAAAAATTTGAGGTTCCATAGAAAATGAAATTTATATATCCATTATAAGAACACATATCAGAACCATTATAAATTGAATATCCTACTATAATAAATAAAAAATTATTATCTAGAGATCATTATCATTTCCTTATGAATTGAGTGCACTATCATGATCACTTATCACTATAAATAATTTACTAGGACTATAATATACATTAAACACATAAAATCAAGAATCTCTATTCTCAAATTCATTTCAATATACATTCATTCAATAAGTAAATCCTTTTTAAAATATAGATATATCCCTCTCCCTTAAATAACCATTTTCTAAAATAAGATAATAATATTCAATGGATGATTATTTTTTATGAATATAAAATTGAATTTTTTAATGGTGATGTATTAAATAATAATGGTTTTTATGAAAGGAAAATAAATTGATACAGTAAAGGTTAAAAGTTTAATTTTTTTAATTTTAAATAATGTCAAAAATTTTGTATAAAATATGAAAAACTATTCATTTCAGAAATAATATGGGAATATTAATGGATATGTAAAATAACGATTTTAATTCACTTATTTAATTATTTATACATAAATTAAAAAGTATGTAATGTAGAAAAATATTAGAGATACATCATTCTTACATTTTCAAACTAGGTTTAATATTTGATAAACCTTACCTCTAGCTAAAAGTTTTACCTACATTCTTCATCTTCATGAACAATAATAATATTATAATTATATAAATGATAAATAATCATTTTATATGTAATTTGATTTTTATTATTACTTATTATTCTATTGTACCATGTTATACATAATCAATTGATTAACTGATTATACTTCATATATTTTTAACTTGTTTGTTTCAAAATTCAAATTTGACATCCCAAGGCTTAATGTGATCAAATATTGAATGAATATATAATGTAAATAATTTTATAATTTTATAATATAATTTTATAGATTAATTATACTTTTATTATATAATAAATAGGGTGTTTATAAAATGTTTTTATATTAAAATCATGGAGATAGTATTTTTTATGTTCTCATAATTATGATTTCAACTTTTTTTGAACATAGGTGAAGAAGGTATGAATTTCTTTTACATCAAACGATAACAATTAAATACTATATATATCGTTATACTTAATAATATACACCAATTTATGCCATACATGTGAGGTGGAAATGAAAAATTAAATACATTGGTTAATAAAGAGGAAGTACATTTGTTCACAGAAGTGATGTTTGGATTTCTTTATAGGTTGTTATGATATAGTTATAATATTTTTTTAAATTTATATAATAAAATTATATCATATATATATATATATTATTTTATTTAAGTCCATAAATATATAAAAGCTTTATAAAATGTAAATGAATAAGAAATACATATTTTTGTTAGGTGGTATTGTCCATATACGCATGAGTGATGTTAATTTTTCTTCTTGTTGAAATGTAGATGAAAATTGGTTATGATAAAACAAATTTCAATTACAATAAATAATAAATAGTGAATTTATATTTTTTTGAATTTTTTAACAGAGGTTCCAATGAGTTAAAATATAAAATAAGAAGAAGGAACATTGTAAAAATATGAACATATTATTCAGAAAAACACCTATGATTTTTTACTAAACAATTATATGATTGTATTTAGATAAAAAATATACAAATTAGTTGTGTCGATAGAAGTTAGAAATTTATTTGGATAGGTATTTTATTTCTCGATTTTTTATTGATTTTTTTAAAAGAGAAGAGATGTCATGTCCTTCTATAACTGAGATAGAGGATATAATTGGAATATTTCCAAATATAAAAATATATTAACATATTACTCAATACATGTTGCTCAAAAATAATAACATTCAAATAATATATAATAATTGGTCTAAATATGAGTATAAAATAGGATTTAGAATTATATTTTTTGTTTTTATATCCCAAATCATTTTAATTTTAATGCTTTTATCTATTTTAACTCATATATTGGTAACTAGAAATTTTTACCAAAGTTACTATTGATATTTCAAACCTATAAAAGTGGGTACATACTAAAATGTTTAAAGGTTTTTTAAAATTTATTTTCCATATTATCAAATAAAAATTTTATAATTAGAATTAAATAATTTAAAACAATCCAATAATTCCTAATGAATAAATTATTTCCAAAAAAATTGATTTTATATAAACATATGTTTTAATTAAAAAAATGATGAGTATTTATCAAAATAAATTTATTAGATTATTTTTAATTTGAAGGAAGTAATAAGATATTAAAATTAATACATGTAATGAAGACATTTTTCAATACATTAATAGAAAAACAATTGTCATCAAAATGGGAATTTATTACTGTTCATCCAAAAATGTTTTTTATGAAAAATCTCAAAAAACCAACATATAATAACTTTTATATTTGTTTTAAATATAAAATTATTCTTAAAAATTGAAATTACAATATTGGAAATTTAAATGTTTAATGAAACTCTATAATTCATGAAACCCACATTATTAAGAAGAAAATAAATTATTTCCATTTAGACATTTCATTTTATTCTAATAATAAATATAGATATATGTAATATAATTCAATAATATTAATAATGAATAACAATTATCTATATTTAATGATTACTTTCTTTTAACGATTGATATCAAAAAAAAAATTGATAGTGTGGTTTTATACGTTCTCATCTCTTCTCTGATGTATGTCATTTAATATTTTTCTATTTAGATGAATTATCATATAGTGGTAATAGGAGAAATATATAGATGATAATAAAATAAATCTAATATGAAAATATTTCCTTTGGATGTAATTTTAATAATGTTAATAAAATGTATAAAAGAATGAATATTATATTGAGTATCAAAATAAAAAAGAATAATTTTTTTTGAAAGCATTAATTTGAGTGTTTGTAGATCTTGAATAGGGTTATAGATAAGAGGTTATATTCATTTGAAAAAAGGATTCTGAAAATTGTTCATCGTGTTCCCATTTATATAGTTCCTTTTGAGAAGATCCTTTCATATTTGTCCAATTTACATAGTTAATATTCATAGACATCCCTTTATTAGGGCACGAAGGGTTGATGGTAGCTTTATAAAGGCAAAATTCCAAGTGGAAAATCCCCCCCAGCTCATGAAGATCATAATGATTTTTGAAGGAATTAAATCATCACGAACCCCACACCCTATAAATTCCACAAACATGACATTATTAGAATTATCTTTAATTAGACATCATGTTAGAGCACCATACTCCCACATCACAAAGCTCATTGAAGCATCATGAATTTGGGGACCTACTTTCACATTGGGAAATCCTTCATGAATAGTGATGATTCCCAAAGATCCAATCTTTTTGATGCTCCAAATAATCAAAAAACTGTGTTTTCAACACCCATTTGGTCCCCTCAATTCACTATGAATACTCTTGAGATGTTTTAGACCTTTGTGATACCCTGATATTTGTGAATCTTCAGCCACAATGAGACACTTATCTATATGATTCCCCATCCACCACAAGACACAGGGAACTAAAAATCCCCAAATTTCACAAACCACACACCTTCTTTCCTCATTGTTCATACTATGGTGCCTTTACCCCCAACCCTTGCTCGGGGTTGGTGAAGTTAAGATTTATCTATCAACTGTGCTAGTCAATTTTTAATCATCAATCACCCCAATGAAATATAGAGTATACCTCCTCTTTTTTTTGGTCGATGACGATTTTTGTATCATTTTTATATGGACCTAACATACACCGCATGAAAACCATGATTTGAGATACTTACCTACACTTCTTGAAAATTCCTTAAGTAAAAATAATCTTCTTGACCCATATCCCATGTCCCAAGTGAATATTTCCCTCTTAGATTCCACATACACCTTGGTTTAAAAAAACTCCCCAATAATATCTTGAATCCCTATTACCTTACTCCAATGACAGGTTGAACTAGAAAGGGATTCCTTTATATAGGTCACACACTAGCCCTTTCTAGGAATCTTCTACCTAGTAGTCATATCTACATGATGATATACAATATTATACCATATAAAATTAATATTGGATGCATCTAATTAAAATATAGATATTCCTTATATGAAAATCAAAATATTTTTCATGATATAAAAATGAGAAGATAATAAAATAGAAACCATTTTTATCCATATCATGTGTAATCCCAAAACATATCCCTCAAACCATTATAATTTCAGGATTCCCTCATGGTCGAACATATTGATGATATATTGGATAGATTCCTATGATAAGAAATATACACCTTTTACTCCCACATTATGTTAAGTTATAATATTACTCCTTTCAATGTACAAGGAATTACCTCTTGACCAGATATGAGGTCAAAATTATGGGAAGCTCGGTGCATAGGCCATGCACATTATTTCCATCCACTGAAAATAAAACCGTAATCTTACTCCATGCAATAAACATGGGATCCACAAATGAAATGAAAATATGATTAAAGAATTGGATTATTCCTAAAATAATACCCATAATATTTCTCTAATATCAGTCCAATTATGATGATATGCGTCTACATGTAGTACCCACACCATCCCATGATGTTCATCTTTTTACTACCTATGTGTCCTCAGTATATAACATTAAACGACATCAATTAGTCATGTCCTCTGGCTATAAAATACCTCATCAAAAAACATGGGTTTCTATCCTTATAATATAAACTATGTACATAAGAGTCCTCCTTGATGTTCAATGCCAATAATAATAAACTATTCATGTCTGAATTATTAATTCATAAGGATTCACATAATAGGTCATCCTCCATAAATAATATTGATCCACAATCCTATGTATTCTTCAAAGGGTTGTTCTGATATATCAATAAATAATCCAATATAAAAGTTTAACTTTATAGGGATGAACCTCACATATTATATTCCATAAGGAATTATGATCCATAACTCTGAATATGCCACCATGTGGAATTTTGATCCATCAAAAAACATTCCAGGTGTGACATATTTCCTCACAGGGATACACCTCCTAGATCCACCCCTATAGGGTTTTCTAATCTACAAATTCAGATCCTCCTTCATAGGGAATCACAATCCTTCAATAAGAAATCCATGTGTGATAACATACCTCATTGGGATGCACCACCTGAATTGACCACCACCTGATGTTCTCATACACAACTCTTGATCCCCACTATCGGGAATCCTGATGCATTGGTAAAATATCTATGTGTGAAATTATATATCTTATGGAATCATATCCTTGATTCATGTCCACACTTTTTTCGGATCAATTCATACTATTTCAATAAGATTTTAAACTCAAGAACGAACTCTTCCCAACAAAAAAAATAGAATCCATCTCCACAGTGCATAGAACCTGTGACCTAAACCAAAATTCATACGTAATGAATTAAATATGGGATTCCAAATGTAAAAAATCCTTTAAAAGTTTATTCCCAAAGAATCAAATACCTTATGTCCAACATGGTATTCCTTGGGTTTAATTCCTATAATTACCTATATATGATGACTCTAAATTCAAAAGGGGATACAAACCCTGAAATATAATACCTTATGATAGAAACAATATTCTATGGGTTGCATGCCTAAGATGCCTCATGTTACATTACCTCTAAATATATAAAATATATTGGTTCTGGACACACCCAACTTCTAGGAATGTCCAAATATGAATGGAATTACCATATAATCTGATGAAAGGTTTCTTCTATATACATATAGATGAAGCATAATCTACTAGTGTCTAAAAAGAGATATCACCAAGAACTAGTTTTATGATGATGAATAAAATAAATGAGTTAGAACTGAACTAAGAAACATGATTCTAATTAAGAAAATATGAAAGGGTTAACTAATATACATTCATCACATCTTGATCAATGATCCTACATCACCAAAAATGGTGATGGAGGCTATCTACCAATGTAAATAATGAATATGAAGTAAGAGACACATATTGATATGATGATGTGTCCTTCAGTGTGAAATCTCCACAAAATAACAAGCCTATGGGATAGTTTATACATATAGTATTTGCAACATTATTTTCCTTTATGATTGGTTAACTGGTTGAGTAGTCATAATCTATGATTTCAAATAACAATCATAGTAAAAAAACATTAAGATCTATCTATGTGAATATATATTTCACAATCTTATGTTATTAATATATTCCACCCAAATTAAAAAAAAATAATGATTGAAAATCATCAAATATATGTTTGGATCATATAACTCTTGATCATGGGTTGGTTAGTATTTCCTAATATTCATTAATTATCAAGATGCATGGAGTATTTCTTTATCATTTTCATGTAAATGAAAAACAAGAAATTATTTTCGGAATCATGGATTTCACAACAACATGTATACTTTAATGTAGTGATAATACAAGTGAATTTTTTCTTTTGATTATACACTTTAACACTCAAATAAAATTAAATATTATTGATTATTGTCACACAATTATATGTAATATTAGATAGTGTTTTTGATAATTTTTTGGATTTCAATATAAAAAATCAATAGTACCATCTCATTAAAAAATATATATGGATATCCATTATTAATAATGATATATGAAATTTATTAATAAAATATAACTTCAAAGGGTCTATAAATTCCACCATAAAAGATATATAATTAAACATAAAGTGACATATTTCATCGAAAAAGAAATAAAATTAACTATGTTTACAACTTATATTTTATTGATGTTTCCAAAAAAAATATAGATAATAATCACGTTGATCCATTAAATTAATGTATATGTCAATATTATTTAAATGGAACACCTGTAATATATCCTGGTAGTCTGTAAGAATATATTCACTATACCCAAGAAAATATAAATTTTATTTATATTTATGAATAAATTCACTACAAACCCATTGTGTTAGTATTTTTTCATATATTATAATATTTTGTATATATTATCTTTTTATTTTTATCTAATTATATAATAATTGGGAATTTATATTATATAGGTATTCTTCTGTATGAATTTAATAGAATATTGAATTAATCATCAAAGTGGATACTTTTTCATTAAATGTATCTCAATGGTATGGTAGTAACCAATGCACATATATATTTTTCCATCATTTTTAATAATATTTATCAGAAGTTAACCTTATGGAAATAAAAGGATTGTATAAAATAGTTATCAATATTTTCTATCAGTTTCTTCATTAACTCCTATAATTCTATATGGCATGTTATATAAGGGCATGTCGTAATGAGTGTGGTGTTGGGAATGAGATCTATTGGTTACTCAACCACATGATATAGTATATGGAAAGGATAATAATTGAATAATAAATCTTTATAATCCATCTGTATAAGAATTCGTCAAGGATTATGATTTAATTTTCAATCAACATTTGAGATTAATGTAATTCTTCATTTTGTATAAACATAAATCCTATAAAATAATATTTAATGGAGAATTATAGTCTTCAAAAAAATTATATATGAAGATATTATGATTTAAGATATGGAATGATACATCCTTTTCGAATAATTTGATAAGATATCTGTATAATGGGATCTAATCTGAGTATAGTAAAATTCTACAAATTAATGGATTGATTGATTCACATGAAGAATATTTTAAAAATACTAACTAGAAAATAGTTTAACCTTTAGTTTTAAATGATTTAACCACATTCCATATTCTAATATATATCTGCATGAATGTATCTTCGTTGTGATTCAATTGTTTTGGAAGACATGTATGATTTAAAATATTTTCTAGAATCACAATCAAATGAAATATTCTCCTTGTGTTTATTAATAATACATATTATATTTACCAAAAATATTATACTCTACATGAGTGGTGGTTATTTAAAAATCACTCACACAACATTTTTGGTTAATGATGTTGGTTCCCATTAAATACTGTTGGATTGGTGCGGAAAATTTAATATATATCATTTTAATTTAATTTTATTCACTAGTTATAATGCGTTGGAATTGAAAATTAATTCTATTTTTTATCATCTTTATTGAAATCTCTATCTCTCATTACCATTCCTAACAGCAATTTCCCCTATAATCAATTTAAAACGAATATTACTATTTCAAAATGCCAATTCTAATGGGGCATAATTTAAATATATAACATGTGGATAGATTGGTGTTCTTTCTGACACAAATAATTTAACCTCTATATTTAACTCCATTAGTTTTTTATCATCTCAATATCCTAGGTACAAATATAAAAAATCCTATTTTTATTTACATACCACCAAATTACATCTTCATAACTCCAAAATATTTATATAGATAGATATTTTGAGATGTGTAGTTTTAAACCATGAATGAAACTATCTGTTTCTATGTCATTATGGGTAATAATAGTTAAGGAATATATTTCTTTTGCTATAAAATATTTTTCATGGTTTTTTATAGTCTCACCCACATTATTCTTAAGCTCAATAAATTCACTCTCCATCGTTGTTTGAATATATTAAGAGAAATTGTTCATAGTAAATGTATACTTATTATTTTATAACTCTATGTCCTCAAATTCATCCTTTATATTAGTATCCCATCATAATTATATCCACAGTTTGTCTTTTCATTCTTAATTTTTTTAAGGTACCAATTTTTTTGTTAGTGCATTAGTACATATAAAAGTTATAATCTATTCAAGTGAACCATTATTCCATAAAAAGTGAATTTAATGGTCCATAATTTATCACTATTATTCGATATATAATAGTCATGATGAATAGTTTGTCCATATTTCTAGAAGTGGTAAATTCCACATGGTTCTAGTTGTTATTCAAAACATTAGACAATTAATTAAGCACATCAATGAGGATTAAAACTCCACCTCTCATTAAATTATTAATTTGAATCCAAAAATTATTTGATTTTCACCATATGGGTAATTTCATTTATTTCTCCTTATTCCAAATACATTCAATGTTATTAATGGATTGAATAAAATATTCATAACTAAATCATGAACAAATAACTTATTGAGAGCATTAAATAAACTATAATATCTTTACTAATGGGATCTATGATAATTATCTATGATATATTTTTCTATACTAATAAAAATATAATTGAACCCTCTTTTTTAGAGAATATATAATAAACTGCCTAATTTATACATAATTATTATATCAGTTTTATGATCAATAATGAAAATTAATTATAATATATATTTAAAATGTTTTTTTGGATGAATTTGTTTTTTCAATGTAATCAAAAAAAATTATGCATAATGAAATTATTTTAGAATATTCCTCATTTTAGATTTTAATGTATCATTAATATTGGTAATATAAGGATATAAATTAGAAAATGGTGAGCATAATTCCCTATAAAGTGATGAATACTAGGAATATATCATAAGACATGATTTAATATATTATGTGTATGAGAATGATAAAAATCATAACATCATAAGGAAATAAGAATCATTATAATAAATAAAATTCATTCAAAAATTATATGTAATTTTTTTGAATATAGTAATGAAATATCAAAACATTGTAGCCCAATCGCATAGTAGTTGTGAATAAATATTGAATCATATTTATGAAAATTATATATGTACAAATTATTAATTAATAAAATAATATTAATGTTACTATATTGTCAACAAAGCCTAAAAAATTATATGATCAGTGACATTACCTATTAAATTAGATGAATATATAGTTATGGCCTAATCTATCACCTAATTATACATTAATAATCATTCAATCCACAGTGGAATTGAACATTTAACAATCATATTCTTAAAATAAACCAATAAAAATTAATGTGCTTCATAATATCATCATAAAAAATATATGAAGGAATAAAAAAAATATATTTCCCAAAATTATAGGGTAAAATATCTATTTACATATTATATAGTGTAGTTAACATCAGCAATATCACAGTTCAGTAAAATGATATAGAAATCATTACAATAAAAAAGGATGTGTATTTAGATTAAACACATTATTATTTAAAATCAAAGTGGTAACATTAAATTAGAACATGTATATATTATGAAATTAAATGAAATAGTTATATTGAATGAAATTATATGGTGTTTTATAAGAATAATTTCAAAATTACATAAATATATAAAAAAACATAATTTTAGATTCTGGTTTGTGAGTTCCCTACAATTTGATCCTAATTTTTTCATCACATTTTGTGATATTTTTTATTTATTATATTATTATTATAACCTTAATTCATAAGTGTACAATATTTTTTTTATATTTTTTAAATTATAAAAATTAAGACTAATTAATATTCATTTACGTAAATGATGATATAACATGTTTTAAAATTTTATATAAATTACATATCTTTCATTGTGGTGTCATTATTTTGATTTATTATTACATATTAATTTTTATAGTGACTTTTTAATGAATATAAAACATAAAATTAATATTCAGATATAATAAATGATCTACATATAAAAGTTTGGATTCTAGAGATAATTAAATCATATACACTGTCAACATAAGGTGAATTTTTTTTATTATTATGACATGTTTGAGAGACAGTGATATATATTTAAATATATTGTAAATAAGTTTTATATTGATGATTACTACTATTTCTAAGATGTTAATATTTTTGCAAGTTTTTTTTCAATATATTGATATTTTTTTGAGTGGATTAATTGAAATATTGAAAATTATATAGTGAGTTGAATGAAAATGAATGGGTTAAATAATTGGTGTATTATAATATTTATTATGACTAGGATAACATGAATGGTTAATGTTGTGAAACATCAAAAAATAATAATTCTTACTTATAGTCTAGATATAGAGAAATAGGGTTGATAATAATGGTTTATATTTTTTATGAATGTGGTATCCAATGGAAAGGGGGAGGTGTATTTATAACGGGGGAGTGGGGTTTTTAATAAATATTGAATAAAATATTATTTCCAATGTAAATGTTATAATAGGTATATTTCATTTCATATTGAATTATATTAAATTTAATGAAAATTTTATTATGACTATAAAATCCAGTCTCTAATGAATTTATTTTTTTGTAGATAAAAAAGGGAATAAATAATTATTTTTAATAATGATCTATATGTTTTTATAATTTTGAAATTACATTTTCATAGGACATTGGTTTTATTTTATTATTAATCTTATCAGTCATGTTATTTATTAATCCATCCAATAATGAATGGATTGCATCATCATTACATCCTGAATGATATATAAAATCATTTATTGAAAACAATATTTTTACTATTCACATATGATTTTATGTGGTTCCAATATTTATAAAAAAATCTTTCTAAAATACCAATAATTTTTATTTATTTTATGAAAATTATTTAATATCTTCAGATGTATTATTGATTAACATAATACATATAGATTTTTACAAAATACTTTTTATCAAAAAAATGAAAAAATATAGTTATTGAGTATATATTAATTTTTTTGGTATTATATTATTTATATTAACATGTTATAAATACTATTTAAATGTCATAATATTGTTTAATTGGTTTAAATATTATTCTGATAAAAATTACTATTCTAAATGTATATTTACATTTTCTAATAGCCACATTGTTATTATAATAGTGATGTTGGTATAATAGGTCCTGTAAATAGATTATATTTTCTTTTATTCATAATATACATCAATTTATAACAATGTTCTATATTATCCATTTTTGTTAAATAAATTTCATTTCTAATGATTCTTTTAATTTTTAGACTGTTGTTAATTATTTTCATATAACAAAAGAGGAAGACGATCAACATTTTCCAATTCTGGTATTTATTTTTAGAAAACTATCACATGTTATAGTTTTCTTTCTTTATCATAATATTGTATTTATGATAATTTTATTTAATGAAATTAATTATTTTTTAGTATATTTTTCTTGTATTTTATTGTTTAATACATAAAAATATATGAAAAAGATTCTTCATAAAATATAATTTACTATACAGAAAAATATGGATCATTATAAGCGTTGATGATAATTCCAACTCCCAATCTCAAGTGATTTATTTTGGTGAATCTACTAGAATTGTTATGAAAATAAATAACACACTCTTTAAAATGTAAAGATGTTATAGAATCAATAAATGATATATATCCATAATTATTAAATTTCCTAATTTTGAAGAGTGAATATTTGATGATATTTCGTCACAATAATAGTGAAAAATAATATCAAAGTTGTATTTTTTATGGAAAAAAATTAATTCAATGTAAACTACCACCCTAGTCAGTTAATTTCATCCACCTAAATAACCCATTCACTAACATCGACAACAGCGTATATGAATAATAACTCCACATCCATAATAAGTGAGGCGTGCATAGGGGATGGGGAGGTTTAGAATGATGTTTTGAAAAAAGAATTGGATATTTAGTAATATTTTCAAAAAATACCATCGTTGTTGTAGAAACCCATGGATATGTCCTATAATGTTTTCAATAGAGATAATAAATTGATCCATAATCATCAATTGATAACATAGACTGATTTTATGGTTTTTCTACTGCAATACATGTAAAGACCTAGACATTTCATGGAATTTGTTTTTCTTAATTTTTTTTGGAATATTACGAGTCTGTAGCTTTTGAAGGCACTTGATTCAGAGGCCCGGTGTGCCTGGAATCAATTTCCAATGTTTAGCTCATTACGTTCAGTATTCAAACGAGAAGGTTTTTCTATCTTTTGAACCAGTGCTCGGAATTGAAATCTGAGGGCACCGATGAACTCGCAACGCCGGAAATTGCTTAAGAGGACCTTTACCGTAGTTCCATTTTATGTGATTTTAAAATTATTAATTGAGGATTGATTAAAGAAGTAAATAAAATTGTTTGTAGAATTTTATTCTAAATCTATGGAGGTTAATTCCTCGCAAGGGAAGTTGTTGGTGGTGCCCACACCCACCCAAATTCTTATTTGTGGATAGTTGAATGGTGGGGCCCACACGATCCCCAACCTTTCACCTTCCCCTAAACTCCTTAACCCTCTTAAACCCCCATTAAACTCCAATGTTAATGTTTACAACTCTCACAAATTTGTGTAAATCTTCACCTTTCCCTTCCACCATTAATTCTTGCCATCATTCCTTAATTAATGAGATGAGTCACTTCATTTAATTAGTTAAGTGGTTTGATTTTGAATTTTAAAATCATTGTGCTATGAATAAAAATAATATCATGAGATATTATTTTGAGTTGGAGATTTTGGTGTGTGGAGAATCATTGGTGAAGTTATTGAATTGTTGAGATAACTCTTGTGTGAAGAAGAAGAGAACTCCTCTCTCGACGATGAATGGCGCCTCTTCAATGAAGAACACCGGTTCCACGAAAATCGACGGCACACTTCCTTTTCTTCCTCCACATCAAGGGAGAAAAAATACTTACGGGGGACTCGCCAATGACGATGGTTCTTTCCCAATGTTGACGGAGCAATAATGCTTTCCACATCTACGATGAACAAACCAGAATCAACATAGGGGGATTTTTTATATTTAATTTTATGTGTTTTATACCCTGGACCCTATAATATTTCTCTGTTGGGTGTTTATTTGAGCCTCTAACACGTAGGGCACAAGCTAATGAACAATCTCGGACCCTCCGCTGGTTGTACATTTGTGCGCGGAATGACGGGAAACGTGAAATAGGGATGAATCGGTGATTTGTAGCTATCACAGTGGAGAACACGTCCCGGGAGAGCCACAGGCGCAGACGGTGGACGAATCGGACCACTGGAGCGCGTCCGGTGGTCCGCAGAAGATGCTGCTGGGGCGCCTCGCTGGAGTGGAGGCTCCCCAGCGCGCCTCTGGAGGAGATCCATGGTGACGACAGTTGTGGTGATAACACGGAGTAACCCACGTCCACGTGGGATCCGGGACTAACGAGGGGCGGCGCCAGCTGGCGCCACCGGTGTCAATCAGCGGGGAGGTCGCGCCTCCCCCACTCCACGTACGGCGCGGCCGTGGCCGGCCGCGCCAGCCACGGGCCGGGACGAGCCAGCCTGGCCAGGCCATGCTAGCCGAGCCAGGCCGTGCCAGCTGGGCCGGGCCATGCCCTACCGGGCCAGACCCGGACCTGAGTTGGATCGACCCGGTTTGGGCTGACCTAGGGGGTGTTAGGCCGGGTCGGACCGAGCCCAGAACCCCGATATCCAGACCGTTTTTGGTTAAACGGACATATAACGAGTTACCTACATTTGATCGACACATCTTCATTTGCGTAATATTCCTTGGATCGATACTGTCGTTTCGGTATATTGCACTCAAAGTTTCAGCGAAGTTTGGGTACGGCCGGTGGGTTCGAACCTGAAACCAAACGGTACCTCGGAGCAGAAATGCTTATAACCTAAGGAACTGATGTCTGATTAACATTCCTTCGACAATATTGGATTCCTCTTGATGAGACGGTTATTTTGGAATACTCTACATAGGTTTCGGATGTGGTTTGAGCGTGGCCGGGTTGGATTCTACCCGAAATCCAAACGGCCCCCTAGAACGGAAATGATAAAAACTCACAGACCGAGCGTCTGATTGATGTGTCGTCTACTGCATTGAGACCCCTATGATAGGGTGGTACTTTGAGATACTTTTTCATGAAACATCATGAAACATGGAGTGTCGACCAGTAGCTCGTGGAGCGGATCCTCTCGGAGACGAGCATACGGAGTATGGTGACCTAGTAACTGGCTGAGACCTGATGACTGCTTGTCCGATTCATATCGGAGTGACTTGACTAACACAGTGGGGAGCACTACTGTTTTGGGGTCTGAGAACCATGGCGGAGGAGCACTACTGTGTTGGGGTGGCAGACCCACGGTACACAGCAGGAGGAGTACCTCTGTAGGCTAGTAGGGGGAGCGCTACTATGTTGGGGCGGCAGACCCATGGCGGGGAGCACTACTGTGTTGGTGTTGTAGACCTGTAGTACTCGACAGTGTATGAGTAACTTAGTAGTCTAAGTTTAGTGATTAGCACCTCGGATTCGAGACAATACTACTGCGCTCGAGAGAGGAGGAGTTCCCAAGTAGACGTGTTATCGTAATTGTGAATAAAAATCCTCGTTTGAGCTGAGTCAATGAGCTTTTTGTTTTCCTCATGATTGAGATGGGTTACATGATTACGTAGGTATATGTATGGTCATATACCTAAGTAAAGGTTATGTTTCGAGATATTTCTTTTTGGTTTATCCTTGTTAGATTTAGTGAGACCTTGAGGGTCTCGGGGTCCCTACTGAGTATTGTTATAATCACCCCTGCACAGGATATACCCGCACCTCGTTGTGTTGGATGCAGACGACAGATAGTGTTGACAGAGGTCGAGTGTACGAGGACTGGATGGGACCTGGCGGTGGACCTCACAACGAGTCAGTACCCAGAGTTGAACCTCACGACGAGTCGGTAACTAGAGGAGGTTGATGAACGAGAGCACTGAGGAGGCTATCTGTACCTACCCTTCAGGCAGGATCTGTGGTGGACAATCAAGGAGTTTCTCTATCTGTACCTACCCTTTAGGTAGGATCCGTGGTGGACGATCCAACAACTATTTTTTCTATTACATTTTACTTTACAGTTGGGCTAGTATTTCTGGCCCCTTACTTTCAGCACTACTTTTGTTTTCAGTTTTACTTAGTGTTTTTTTTCAACTTTTACTCTGGTTGTGTATGTTTAAATTTCATAAAATCAATGCCTTCTCTTTTTAACGGATTTTACACCATTGGTGCTAGTCTCCAGCCCCTAACCTATGGATGGCGGGCTTGGGATAGTTACGATGTGGGCCTCGGGGGATGGTTCATGAAAAATTGGTATCAAAGGACGTCAGTTATACCGCAGAACATAGGACTCTGATATTTCGTTTCTGTGAAGCAATAGTGTTAGGGGTACTAAGTGTGGTCTTCAGTTCAGGGAGTCCAATGTTGGTGCGAGAGGCTGACTTATCCATACACAAGGACCTTGACTTCTGATTTCTGACTTAGTGCACGAAAACACTGATTGTGTGTGTGTTTACAAAGGTTTAGTTTATATTAGATCAAACTAGGTAAGCTCAACAGGTATAGTCTTTTGATCGTGTCACATCTGTTTCTTTCAGGACGTTTTCACCCAGTAAGTCAGTGTGGGAACCGAGTGGAGAGCGCGATGATATCTCACTGAGCAGCGAGGCCTGAGTACATGGCCCTCATCTAGTTGTGACACCAGCAGAGAGAGTGCGACACATGAGCGCATTGCATGAGTTCCAGTGACAGAGGCCTCTGTCGTTTCTAGGCCAGTCGGATTTTCAGAAAGCTAGGAACTGGCTGGAGTTTGTAACATGAGCTTTCAACATATCTAGGACACCCACTGACTTGATGGTGTACCTAGCTATTAGTATCTTTCAGGGAGCAGTCGAGAGGTGGTGGATCCATGTGCTCTAGTTTTGCGATGAGACGACCATCACCTGGGGAAACATCAAGGCTTTCATCAGGGTGGAGTTTATACCAGCGACTCTACACTCTGAGCATGCTCAAGAGATGATGCCCTTACCACAGGGTTTTATGTCAGTAGGTGACTCATCTGTAGGTAGTAGACGGATAATACAGAGGTCCACGAGGACCAGGCCAATAGGTGGTCAACCGCACGACTCAGGATCAGTAGTGCGGGGCACCCGGGGTGCAGTTAGAACCAGACATACTAGGAATGCATAGTGTTTCTCCTGTGCGGGCTTGGTCACATGGCACGTGACAGTCCAACTCCCAGCACAATTGATATGAAAGAATTGAAAGAGCCACCAAGACAGAAGCAACAGTGGGATCTTGGGAAACAACTGAGAGGTGGAAAAGGCAGTGGGGCTCCGAAAGCAGGTGGATAGGAGCGATAATAGTTCCAGGCATGGAGGCACTTGTTCTTGGTGCTTCTAGTTTCTGTGTGGTTGTTGTTTTGTTTTCTTTGTGTCTTTTTACTTTGAGTTGCAGTAATTAAAGACATTTGTCTTTGTGATGATTACTTTCCTATCTTTTATGTATGGTTGATACTAAGAGGTTCTAGTTAAAACTGTTGAATTGACCCTCACATTCGAGATTCCAACTGGAGGAGACCCAGTAACCACGTATTGATGCCGACAGTGTGACTGAACCCATGGAGGCGAGAGTAATAGTTGGATCTCATTGGTAGTAGTGTCAAGGCCTTATGACGTCATTAAAGACATGAATTGTACCATTCATTTCAGGATTGACTGTATTAGGAAAAGAAAGTGGTTCATCCAGGGGATGAGACCAGATTTCTCTTTTCTGCAAGGGAGAAATGTCATCAGCTCTTGCAGAACATTGATGATGAAGGGTGGATATGAGTTCTTAATTGGCTAGTCTCACCATTTTTCATTGAGAAAACGGTTTACGGTTCACTCCAACTCAATAGTCTCAGGTTTATCTTCTCTCATAAGGACATGAACCTGAGATAGTAGCAATTTCTTGAGTTCCTCTTGGACTATGACTTCGAGATCATCCATACTCTTATGATGGGGAACGTTGTAGCAGATGATCTTAGTAGGAGATTGGGCATTCAGTTGTTGGGAGTGGAGAGATAGCAGCTAGACATGTATCAGATATACTTCATGGATATTGATGGAGTCATCACATGTAGAACAAGAGATGGTTCAGGTTACGACAGAGAAGGTTCAGATTATCCAAGAGCGGATGATGACTACACGGAGTAGACAGAAGTTCTATGCTGATAGGATACGAGACCACTGGAGATCGAGGATGGAGACCTCATATTTATATGGGTCTCACCTCGACGAGGTCTACAGAGATGTGGCCGAGACGACAAGTTATCTCTGAGGTTCATCTAACATTTCCAGGTCCTCAGTAGGGTGGGCGAGGTGTCTTACCGTTGGCCTTTCACCTCAGTTGCATTGGGACCATGATGTCTTCTACGTAGCACAGTTGAGGAGATATGTGCACGACCCTTCACATATCATCAGCCACAGGTAGCTGGACATCGATAATGGGGAAACATTTACGGGGTTCCAGTTGAGGATGAGGATCTACAGGAGCGGGTCCTATGGGGACGATCGATTCCTCTTGTGCGCTTTCGCTGGAAGCACAAGAAACTTCTAGGAGAGCACATGGGAGCGGGAGGCTCATATGTGTGCTCGGTACCTCCTTTAGTTTTCCTAGTTTGTGTTATAGATTTATGGGGATGTAAATACCTGAGGTGGGAGTAATTTAATGACTAGGAAATTTCAGGGAATTTTTTTATTAATTTCATAGGAATTTTACGAGTCTGTAGCTTCTGACAGCACTTGATTCCGAGGCCCGGTGTGCCAGGAATAAATTTCATAAGTTTAGATCGATAACTTTAGTAAACGAACGAGCGGGATTTTCTATCTTTTGAACCAGTGCTTAGAATTGAAATACGAGGGCACCGATGAACTCACAGCACCGGTAATGTCTTAAGGGATCTTTTACGGTAGTTCAGTTTTATGCAAGTTGTAAATTATTAATTGGGGTTTGATTAAAGAAGTAAATAAAATTCTTTGTACATTTTTATTATATATATAAGTATGTTAATTCCACCAATGGGAGGTTTTTGGTGGGGCCCACACCCACGCAACTTCCTATGTGTGGATAATTGAAAGGTGGTTCCCACAGGATCTCCTACCATTCTATTCCCCTAAATTTCTTAACCCTATTTAAACCCCCCCTCCCCATTAAAATCCCATGTTAATGTTGACAACACTCCCAAATTTGTGTAACTCTACACCTTTCTCTTCCACCATTAATTCTTGCCAACATTCCTTAATTAATGAGATGAGTCACTTCATTTAATTATTTAAGTGGCTTGATTTTGAATTTTAAAATCATTGTGGTGTGAATAAAATTAATATCCAGAGATATTTTTTTGAGTTGGAGCTTTTGGTATGTGGAGAAACATTGGTGAAGTTCTTAAGTTGTTGAGAGAACACTTATATGAAGAAGAAGAGAACTCCTCTTTCAGTGAAGAACGACGCCTCTTCAATGAAGAATGACGGTTCCACAAAGAACGAAGACACACATCCTTTTCTTCCTCCGCATCAAGGGAGGAAATATAATAGCGGGGAATCGCCAACGACGACGGTTGTTTCCTGATGTTGATAGAGCGGAAATTATTTTCACATTAAGATGAACAAACCATAATCA
Organism: Viscum album; assembly: GCA_963277665.1. NCBI lineage: Eukaryota > Viridiplantae > Streptophyta > Magnoliopsida > Santalales > Viscaceae > Viscum > Viscum album. Next base: position 141,979,402 of record OY728138.1, on the reverse strand, counting down.
AGGTAGGGTGATTTTTTATATTTACGTTTACGTATTTTATACCCTCTAGCAAGGAATAATTCTTTTTTGGCTGTTTATTCAAGACTCTAACAGGGATGGCACAGGATAACGAACAAGCCTAGACCATCCGCTTGTTGTACGTTTGTGCGTGGAATGATGGGTGACGTGAAATGTGACCTCATAAGTGATTTGAAGCCTTCACAGTGAAGAACATGTCTCGGGAGAGCCGCAGGTGCAGAAGGTGGGAGAATCGGACCAGCGGAGCGCGTCCGGTGGTCTGTGGAAGACTCTGCCGGCACGCCTCGCGGGCGTGGCAGTGACTGCGACCGAAGACGGCGGCTGGTGCTGGGCGGCCACCTGGATGTGGCGGAAGCCCAGCACACTGCCATAAGAGATTCTCTGCGGAGGATCCTGTGGACGTACGAGATCCGAGACTACCGGTGGTCGGTGCTACCTGGCGACATCAGTGTCAATCAGCGTGGAGGTCGTGCCTCCCACGCTCCGCGTAATGCTCGGCCAGGCTGGCCGAGCCGCGACCGTCTGCGGGTCGGGCTAGGCTCCGCAATCTGGGCTGGGCAGCTTCCTTTCGAGCCGGACCCAGACCCGAGTCGGACAGACCTGGTTCGGGCCGACCAAGGGGGTGTTTGGCCGGGTCGTACCGGGCCCAGACCCACTATTTCCCGACAGATTTTGGCTAAACTGCCATATCAGGAGCTATAAACCTCCGATCAATGCATCGTTAGTTGCGTAGGATTCCATTGTTTGAGATGTTCATTTAGGTATATTAAACTCAAGGTTTTGGAAATGTTTGTGTATGTCCGAGTTAGTTCTAACCTGAAACTAATTGGGCCCTCGGAGCAGAATCATTTATAACTTATGGGCCGAATGTATGATTGATGTGTCGTCGACTATATTGGATTCCCCTTGATGAGATGGTTCTTTTGGAATACTTTACATAGGGTTTTTATGTGGTTTGAGCATGTCCAAGTTTGATTGTACCTGAAATCCAACTGGGCCCCTTGAACGGAAATGATAATAACTCACTGACCGAGTGTCTGATTGACGTGTCGTCTATTGCGTTGAAACCCCTATGACGAGGCCTTCCTTTGAGACACTCTTTCTTAGAACATTGTGAAACTTGGAGTATCGACCAGTAGCTCGTCGAGCGGATCCTCCTGGAGACGAGCATACCGAGTACGGTGACCTTGTAGCTGGATGAAACCTGATGACTTCTTGTCCAATTCGTATCGGAGTGACTTGACTAGACCAGTGGGGAGCACTACTATGTTGGGGTGGCAAACCCATGGTGGAGGAGCACTACTATTTTGGGGTGGCAGACCCGCGATACTCAACTGGATGAGTACCTCTGTAGGCTAGTAGGGGGAGCACTACTGTATTGGGGTGGCAGAGCCATGGCGGGGAGCACTAATGTGTTGGGGTGGCAGACCCACGGTACTTGACAGTGGAGGAGTACCTCAGCAGTCTACGGTTAGTGAGTAACACCTCAGAGTCGAGACAATACTACTGTGATCGACAGAGGAGGAGTTCTCCAGCAGCCGTGTTTTCGTCATCATGAATAAAAATCCTGGTTTGAGCTGACTCAATGACCATTGTGTTTTCCTTAGGATTGAGATGGGTTACATGCTAACTTTGGTATATGTATGGTCATATACCTAAGTAAAGGTTATCTGTTGATATATTTCTTTGTGGTTTATCATTGTTGGATTTAGTGAAACCTTGAGGGTCTTGGGGTCCCTACTGAGTATCGTTATACTCACCCCTGCACGGGCTATTCCCACACCTTGTTGTGTTAGATGTAGAAGACGGATATCGCTGATGGAGTCCGAATGTACGAGGACTGGGTAGTACCTAGAGGTGGACCTCACGATGAGTCGGTACCCAAAGGTGGACCAAGTGACGACTCGGTGACAGGAAGAGGTTGATGGGCGAGAGTGCTGAGGAGGCTATCTGTACCTACCTTTCAGGTTGGATCTGTGGTGGATGATCTAAGATATGTGCTATCTATACCTACCCTTCAGGTATGATCCATGGTGGATGATCCCGGAGCTGTTTTTTCTTTTACCATGTACTTTATAATAGGGCTTGTATTTCTAACTCTTTACTTTCAGCACTACTTTTGTTTTCACATTTTCATAGTGTTTTCTTCCACTTGATCTATGGTTGTGTACGTTTACGTTTCATAAAGGCAATGCCTTCCCATATTATCAGGATTTATCCCTTTGGATCTAGTCTCCAGCCCTTGGCCTATAGAAGGCGGGCTTGGGGTAGATATGATGCGGTCCCAGGGGTACGGGTTGTGACAATACATTCCATTTTATTGTCTATATTTATAGATAGAATTTATGGTCAACCCCTACCGTATATCACAATGTTTTATCCTTGAACAAGTAAATATATTCCATGTCCATCATATTATGAATTATACATGAATAAAAAATTTAATGAAAAACATCATTATAGGAATCACATCCCCATAATGTTAAAATATGATACCCAAATATAGTTTTTTATAACTCTGATGTGGTTTTATATAATTGATCCACTTCACGAGTAAAAAAAATGGAATCCCACACATTGTGAATTTTATGTTGTCAAGAGTGTGAGGATAATATAATGGATACACAAACATATTTTTGGAAGAAATCATATGTTGGAACATTGGAAAATTATATGTATCATGAATGAGTAACATTAAAACCCCAGATAAGAGTTTCCCAAAGTCAGTGGTTACATTATTAATTATTTTTTGAAATAAAGATCATAAAAAAATTTATCATGATTTACACTACATTAATGATAGTAGAAAAAACATGATTATGATATTATTATAAAAAACCTATTGTAAAAACTAAAATTCATATGTAAAAATAATGTTTTTTTCATGTATATCCTTGAAATAGTTAATTTTTAACGTATGGGAACTATATTTTGAGACTCTATTATTCCTTTATATTACCTAATAATATTTCTTGGTATATTTTCAGTGACTATAGTGCTGAGATGTCACATGAATCTGAGGCCCGGTGAGACCATAACTAATTTTATAAAAAATTATTAAATATATTTTATATTATTCACATTATGTATTCCTGAAATAGACTATTATAAACAAAATAGGGTATTTATTTGTAAATATGAGACTACAATTGAATTAGGTGTATGGGTTTTACCCTAGGCATGAACGAAAGTTGTTCGGTGTTAGAAATTCGGATGAGGTAGCCGTTGGCTTGTGCATTGGATAAATTTGTTAATGATATAAATTTTTGTAATAATCCTAAAAAAATACTAAAAAATATGGTCTATTTTTTGAAATCAGATACCACTACTGAGCCTATAGTGTGGGATTTTTCCTAGGTTTGATATAACCAGGTTTGATAACAGGTGTTTGGATTTTTCACCATTGTGTGAGAAATAATTATTCAAAAAAAAAATTTATTTAATTGTTTAATTTACAACCCAAATGATTTTTAATCCTAAAATAATAATCGATGATGGATCACCATTTCTAAATGAAAAATCATAGTATTTTTAGAGAATATTTCATCCATTTTTTATTAGAAGATTGAGAACAGACGAAAATCAAAGAACATATTTATGTGAATTGATAGGAAGAGGATGTTGTTGATAACCTCTATTAATAGAATATTATTTTTCACCAAATATTGATCCATATTTTAGGTAATACTCATTAATCATGGCTTTAGTCCCTTTTTGTTAAATAATTAAATCATTGATTATTGTATACTTCTAATTCTTTGAGGGTATAGTTTTCCTATGATCCCTATAGAGGAAATAAATATATTAATTTATTTTTATTCATATTTATTTAATGTTCTCACTGTGAATATTATTAATTTAATATTTTTTAAGAAAATGTTTTGTAATTAAGCTAATAACATTTATTATTGTACAACTCCACCATTATTCTTAATGTTCGTTGTTGTTGGCCCAGTGGGTCATAGTTTTACACTATCAAGGTGGGTTAGAACGTGATAAAACCCCCACAATCATGATATATGTTGGAATAAAATGTGTGCTGGTGATTTGAGAATGGATTTGATCTGTACTATATGTGTTGGTTCGAGATCGAGTATGTGATTCAGGTGCGACCAAAATAGTTTTTAACGGGAGGTGGTTGGGGTCAGTTCGGGGATCCACATTTTATCATTTCACAAGTGGTGATGATGAGTTATATGTTAAGATAGGTTCTTTATGTAGGTCATGTTAGGAGCATCTTGGAAGATGTTTCTTGATGTGAACATTATAGTGGGTGGACATATTCTTCAATGAGGTGGTAAGATGGGATGAATTCGGTTCACATTAATTTTCCTCTCAATAATAACAATAATGATGAATTTTAGTATTATTTTTTAGGGATTATAAAATTAGAAATATTGTAAATTAAATGTGGAATGTGGATGGGTTTTTCTCACTCTACTATTTGGAATAGAGGAGGTTTGTTTTCTTATATTATATTTTTTATATAAAAGAATAATTATAATAACAAATTAAATAATAAAAATTATTTAATAAAAAAGTTTATTCCACCACACATGAAGAAGATTAACCATTGTGAACCACCATTAATTGAATAATTTATCCTTAAAAATATTATTAAAAATTATAAAAATTATTATTGTTATTAATTTTTAGTTGTTAAACCTAAATCCTCCCATCTTTACCTCATTCAGCATCATAATGGGGAGAGGTCTATAGAAGTGTGACATTAATGATGAGGCAGAAAATTCAAGTATATTGTTTGATATTTAATATGGGATCATGGAAAAGATCCATGAATCACACAATATTAATAAGATTAATTATAATTACATTATTATTATTTTTACAGAATCAATTTTGACGTATCATTTTGATTCGATGTCAAAATGAAAATATGGTTTTGGCATTGTGACCCTAGAAATGAGGAGAAAATTTAGAGACTAATGTTATGTATTTAATTTGGACTCATTGGTGGATAACACATACAATATTTTGGTGTCATGCGGTGATATAATGTTTTTTCAAGGGTTTTCATTTTTTCCATGGGAATAACTTAAATAAAGTACATTGATATGAGGATCAAAATGGTGTGATCCATTTAGAAATTCATGGCCATTTTAGATATCATAATAGTGGTTTAACATTTTCACACATCAACCCGTTTATGGGGCTTTTGAATTCATCAATAATTTGACTAATACACATCATTTAGTACCCATACAATCCATGTAGTAATACATGGATAGAAATCAATGTGCTTGAAAGGATACAACCATGTACCGAAGTTTGACAAAATGGAATGTTGGTCCCATACCCTTTGTGTACTCCCTTTTATAGAAATCATAAATCATTCATATTACATTTTTTAGACTTATATTTTTTCCCATGAGTATCCTATAATGAGTTCTTTTTCCATGTATATTTCAATGGTGGATGTTATTGTGTCGTTTGATATAACATGTGAGTTGTTTCGAGTGCATCACCTCTTTAGGTTGAATTCAAGAACCATGGTTGTCATGCAGGGTCACAAGTGACATTTGAGCATCACCCTCATCCAAGGATAAGGTATTGGTTCTCTACCTACATATATAGTGGAACCCCATGATGAATCACGTAGAATGGGTCCTCTACACATCAAGTGAAACCTCCCAAATAGATATAGTATGGGTGATCGTGAAACAATAGAGGACCCCCTGCATATTCTTTGTACATGATCACCATCATCCAAGTAAAACCCCCTCTCAAATAGCGAATGGGTCCTAATTCCATTTGAGTAGATCCCCCCTGACACATCATGTTATGTGTCCTCCATTAACACAGTGGAACTATTATTTGATATGGAATGGGTACTCATGAAATCGTAGTGGATCCCCCATGATGTATTAGTGAAGAGGTCCTCTATCTAATAGGTGTAACCTCCTATCTGATATAGACCATGTCTTCCTGATAGCATGTGTAACCCAGCTAATTCACTGTGGAGCGATTCCTATATTAATACTTATTTATTATTACCACCATATACCATAAGAAAAGAAACTATTAGTTTGATATTATACTCCATTTTCGGTGAAATAGAATCATGAGGTACAAACCCTCCTCCTAGTTACTTCAATATTGACCCGTAATATGAGAGGCATTATTTATGGACTTCTTGGAACATATGATGACCCTCTTCCTTGTCTATTTTATGAGATGGAGATTCTCATTATGTCTAATTGGTTTTATTTTTTTTGTCACACACACACACACATATATATATTTATGAGTTCTAATATCTAATTAGTATCATTCAATGGGTGGATGATATATGAAATATAGTCCACAAAACCTTTATGTTTATCTCTTTGTGGTTATGCGAGGTTACTCCCTGGTTGTGGGTATATCTATATACTATTTATGTTATGTTCTAACTCAATATTGTCTCTTATTTCCTACCAACAAATCATTTAGGACACACTGCAGGGTTTGTATATGTTCCCCACTACATGGGATTTTCATGCATGGGTCATGTCTTATGTAGATGAAATACAAATCAATAGATATTATATAGGAGCTCAGGGAAACATGGTTCATTTGAAAATTTAAGGATGTTTTAGCATGGATATTTATAATTGGGATCTCCCAGTAGTTTTAATTTTATAGTTACGTCAACATGGGATATCATTATTGTTGGGATTTTATATTTTCATCTATACTTATATATTTATATTGTTGCACTCTTTTATTAATTATAGGTTATTAAATGAATTATGAATACTATAGATGTTATCATCTTTTATTAGGTTTACTTGGAACATTCATAGTGAGTTGGTTGGGTGTGTTCATATAAAAGACGTAGGAAAAAACCTCCCATATTAGGTATGACTTTCAATTATTGTTGTCAATCCTAGGACTATGGATGTAGTATTTGGGAAGTAGTTGCTCGAGCCTCATAGGGAAGGTTCATGGCATATATATATATGAGGTGGTTTAAAATGTAGGAATGTGTTTTGAATGGTACCCCTAGAACGATTTGGTTGGTATATCTGTGACAATTTTCAAATTGTCTCGAGTGTCGATTTCAGATAGGGAACCCATTATTGGTGCGGAAACTAACCTATCAATATAGTTTGGCACTAATAACCTACTATACAACTCGCCATACCAGGAAATTGGTTGCAAGGAACAATGATCGATGCATAATATGGGATTGAGTCTATTGTTTTAATTATTGAATCAGATATCCATATATATATATATTTATATTATCATTTGATTGTGGTATGTATTTATCAAATTTAATACACCTACATGAAGAAATCCATATATGATACCATATAAGGATCATGATGGTGATAAGATGAGTGATGAGGCCTCTGTTCATGTGTCAACATGTGAGGCACTTCCACTAAGTGGGTAAGTAGAAGTACTGTGACCCCCAAATACTAATCTAAATATAATACCAAGATAACATGATGATGGTGTGTGTAGTCTTGGAGAACTCTATTATTTTTAGTTCTATAGTATGCTATGTTTCCTTGATGATCCATATCCCTATGTTGTAGAGGATGAGATGGAGTTGGTGATTTAATTATTTAGGCTTGTGTTGATCCCAACTGATCAAATGATTTCACATGAAACTAGTGATATTAATATAGAATCAATGGGATCTTATAGTATTAGAAGATGATAAATCTGTGATGAGTTCACATTATAGGTTCTGGGGAAGGTATTTACTAGGATTTTTATAGCTGGAGTACCTTCAAAAATGATTTATGTTAGGTTCTGTCTTGTGGTTTGGATAACCATCACATGTAAGACCCCTTATGATAGTGTTTATAGTAGTGAATCATATCTAGGATGATGCAGGGAATCAGTAGAGAAGTTTGTTTATAATTTTCAATGTGGATTTAGATATGCAATGAAGATTGAAACATCCCTCACTAGACCCATTCTATGTGAAGTGATCTAAAACCGTGTGGCTAGGTCAGTGTCATCCCTTAGAGGATAGCATCAAATTGTTGTGGAATTAACATATATTTCTGAGTAAGGGGGTAACCTAATGAGTGGTCATTACAAAAAATTCTAACAGTTAGTTTTTTCATCTTCAGTTGTTAAGCGAGGGGAAAGAGTAGATGACAACATTGTAGTTAGACTTGGTAAATGGTGCTATCCACTTGCTAAAACTAAAGAGCTATATGTATGAATCATTATACGATATAGAACTGAGAATTTTGGGATTTTAGAGTAGAGTATCCATTTTAATGGTGATGATTGAATTGGGAACTTTCATAGAAATAATCATTGTGGAAAATGATTTTCTTATGTGTGTGTTTGTTGGTAGTGCATGGGACCATCATGAGAGATCTTGGGAGTGGGAGATGCTTGAGATCTAAATAGACAGACATTTTTCTATATTTTTTTCTTTCGAGGATGAAATTATTTGAATGAATAATTAATTTAGATACTCTGTTTCTTCCATTAAAATAACTAACAATATATCAAGGAATATTATAGGAGCTATGCACTAAGAAAACACATGATTCCATGTCCCAATGAGTCCGAAAATTATTTCCATAAAATATTAAATATATATAACAGTACATGTGCAACGTTTTAGTAAAAAGTTTTAATAAATCCAAAAAATATTCCCAAATTAAAAATCTGAGCCCACTATGGAATTTGGAGTGTAGGGTACACCGTAGGAATAACCTAAAATTTGTTGATATAAGATAATTGGTAGAGGAAAACATTGTCTAGTGGATTACATATACTAGTTAATTTTATTAATTTATTTAATAACCCAAACATAGATAAATCATAAATGTGTAATCATATAAGAAATAAGATACCAATATAGAGTCTGGAATTTCGATTTTATCCAAGGGGTGAAAGGACCATGGTTGGAGTCTCGTGTCTGTCTTGGGCACCATCATAGGTGAAATAATATAATAAATAAATTATTACTATTAATTTTATTATCTCATTTAATGTAAAAAATCATTTTATCTCTTACAATAAAAATCTATTCCAAATATAAAGGGCTAGACACATCACTATAGGATCATTGAGTTGAGATTGCATCCACCCATTATTGGATAATTGAGACCGAATGACTACTAGTGATCACATCAAGGTGAATCGACTGGCGGAAGATGTAGTGGATTACCATTATCACTAGTAGAAGTGTTCTTCACCATATAGTGATCCATAATTGAGGTAGTGCCTGTCAATTATAGTTTTCAACCATTTCTATTAAATAGTATATATCTGTATTATTATCTTTTTTTGATTATATGATTTTATGTTCTTTTCATGACACCCATAATGAAATTAACCAAACATAATTTTTATATTATTATTTGTATCAGGTTCTAAAAATGGTTACTGATGATCTATGTTCATTGGAGTAAATCATTTGGTCATTGATATTTTCAATTTTGTTCTTCATCCACTCAACCAACATTCATTGCATTCTTCTCCATTGTCTTATATGGTAATAATTTCACATTGTAATGGTTGGATCAAATGTTATCAAACACCCAAAATCATCTTAGTTGTGAGAATAATGAGTTGTATGTTCAATTGTGAATAGATTAGAAAAGTACAATCGGTGCAAGTTTGCGATTAAGGATATGTTTGATGAGAATATAGAATGATAGTTATTGGGAATTAGATTACATGAGATTGGGGATCCCCATTTTCTTAGTTGACACACAATGATGATGAGCAGTTCTATATTAATGGTTCAATATGGGGGTCATGGGGAAAATCTCAGAAATGAGTTTTCCTGACGTTGGTATGATGGTTTTCAATCATGGATCTTGGATTGAGGTGTTTAGATGAGATCAACATGATCTGAGTTATTATTAGTATTAATAAAATAATAATAGTGATTATTATTAATATTATGTATATTAATAAATGTGAAATTAACATAATTGAATGAGGATGGTGGAGGTGTGCCACTCACAATGATTTTTGGTATGGAGGAATCATTTTTTATGATATTATAGTTGTTATATATTGTTTATTTATAGTAAAAATTTAATTTTAAACACAAATATTATTATAAATTACACTTCTTAAATAATCTGATTTCCATGATACATTTTATTACTTGCTACACCATGTTATTTTTCTCTACAAGAATCATCACCTTAGCTTATGTTACACGCAACACTGATTTTCAATAAAACATTATTATATATTAAAAATATATTAAGAAAATTTAACCATTATGTTAGAATGGAGGGTTTAAAAAGCAGGAATTGAATTTTGCAAATATGGATTACACGTTAAAATATATAATTTATTCTTTGGTGACCAATTAATTATAAACTAATATTATAACCCTTTTGAATATCAAATGAAATATTTTTTTCCTTACAAAGTAGTTAAATTTTTTAAATTTGATTTGGTAAAAATAAATTAAAAATAAATAATGTTTTATTATATATATAATAATTTCAATCTAAAATTTAAAATTCATCCTATTTGTTTTATTGTCTTACTTATTTGAGTTTATTTATTAAAAACTATATTTTTTCTAAAAGAAATTTCATCATTATTTTCTAGAGAAGTTAATATAAAACTAGATTACAAAACATTTATCTATTATATTTGATTATATATACTTATTATTTTAACTATGGATAAGAAATTTTACTTTGGATTACTTTTTATTATTTTTCTATGAAGTTTCATGTTTTGGTTAATATTGAAAATCATAAGAATTTTAATTGAAAACAACTTTTTAGTCTAAATAATTTCTACTAGTAAATAATATTTATTATTTTTTATATGTATAATAAGATATATTTTATGTTATGAAATACAATTTTGGTCATTGTATTATTTTTCACCTTGAAATTTAAAATAGAACAATTCAATGTTTTGAACGATTTCACTTTAATTTTTTTAATTTGTCCCCTCAAGGAAACTAATTTTAAATAAATTATATGAATTTATGTATAATGAATTATGAAAAATGGATCCCAAATTTTTAATCAAATATTTTAAATTTTCTAAATAGGTTCTTTTTATGGAAAATATGAATACCAAATTTTGTAAAATTTATTACCATATTCAATAGTATATATGTTGATTAAGTGTAAAAATAATATTATATATTATAAAATTACCCTTTAATTTTCCCAAATGGTACTGGATGAATTTAGTTTTACCTTATATTTATATGGTTCTAAATAAAATAATTTTATGTATGTCTGGTTATGAAAATGACTTGTATATTAACAAATTCAAAGAGACAACCAAAATGTCACACAATTACTTTTAACAAGTATAATATTTTTGATAGGTTTTTAAATAAGAGAAGTTCAAGAGAGTATATATTATTATGAAACCTAAATTATTTATATAAAAATTTAAAATTTATTTTAAAAATTTAGTGAATATAAAAATGTTATAAATAATTACACAGTGATGATGAAAAAATTAATCAATTAATGAAAAAATCAATTAATTGATATTAAAAATTTATAAATAAATATATTTTTAATTACTTATGGTTCAATAAGAATTTGATAGGTGAATATGACATATCAAGGGTTTATAAAAATATTTATTTCTATGTTATCATATTGTATTGATTTTTATAAAGTCAACATAATTAATATTGTCAAGATTGACATAAGATATTTTATGAAAATTATATTTCATTAAACTTTTTAAAAATAAAATAATAAATAACGAATATGGTTATAAATTATGGTTTAAAATATCCTAAATTTACCATTAATATTTCAATTTATATCTTATAAATAAGAATCATTGTCTATTAATATTAAAAAACATGTTATTATTGATGAAATTAAATTAGGTTAGTAAAGGGTTAATCAAAATGAGATGGATTAAATTTACAAAAAACATGTAAAATGGTATTTTATGATAGGATTATAATCCAATAAAAATTAACATTGTATACCTATCATTTTTGAATTATTTTTATTAATATTTTATTCATTTTAATTTAATCTTATTTCATATTCTCAATGTAACCCTAACCTACATTATAAAAGGACACCACCTACTTTATATCATTTTTCCACATTGTGTGTTATAGATTTTAAAACAATGAATAATTATCTAATTCAATTCCTTATCCACATTTTTAGGTTTATTTGTCACCAAATCCAAAATCTAGTGTCTTTTAGAGTAGATTTAAAGGAGATGTCTGGATGAAGAGGTAATTTCATTTACCAATTACACTCATGTTCTAATCTTATATAAGTAATAAATATATATGATATATATCATAAAATAATGACTTAATCATGATCAATTTTATGAAATTTTTTTAAAATAATGATCACCCCATTAAACATCCCATTTCTCATCAAACATTAAGTGAATGTATTGCTCATTTGTACATATGGTTTACCATCTCCACATAAAGATACAATTCATTTTTCTTCCCCATAATTTATGAGTGGTAGTTTTGATGATTTTAATGATTTTATATTAAATTTATTGAATAATTATAATTAATTAATAATAATATAATATCTACCTTTTTACCACCTAATATTTTAGGAAATGATAATGTTTCTTATTTGTACATATGTATTACCATCGCCATAATGTGCTGTGATTTGTTTTTCATATATAGTTAACTTGGGTGGAAATAAGTATTAAAATAATTAAAATATATGATATATAAAAAATAATAATAATTTTTTAATTTATGGTAACATGATCAATTTATGTGTATCTATAATTCCAAACTGAAACAAGGTTGGAAAATGAAGCAGATCCCACCTAGAACTGTAATATGAAATATTAATAAATGAGTGATAAGATGTTGTAAACAAAGTAATCAAGTTAATATTGATATATAGTTATGTAATACATATATAATAAATTAATAGATATTATATATTATGTTTGACCTTGAATAAATAATGATGAGACTTAAATTAAGGGATTATTTTTTCTCTTTTCTTTATATGGAACACACTAATTATATACTGCTTATTTCTTTTGGGGGTGTATGTACTACCCATTAAATTTTTTATGATTTATTATTATTATTATTATTATTGTTGTTATTGTAGTATAATATCAAAATAATTATTGTTCTTTCATGGGAATACCCATCGACTAATTATAAATTTGTAAGTATTTACTTCCCAAATCTCATAAATAATATTTATTATTTCATTTTAAATATCCAATTGGAAATATTTAACTTCAAAATCAAGGTTTTCTAAAAAAAGGAAAAAAATTCTCTATTACCATAATAATATTTTTTATTATTTTTTCCTTAATTTAAATTTAAAAAAAAAGATTGAAAATATTTTTTCTCCTCTTATAAATGAGGCTCATTATGATTTATCCAACAAAAATATAGAATCAATGTAATTTATCTTATAATAAATGAGTTTATTCTTACACCATCATGATGATTTTATTATTCTAATCTTACATTGCTATATTATATAGTAATTTTCATTTAAAAATAAACCCTTTATAATTTCACAACAATTAAAAATGATTTTATAAGGTAATGGATTTTCCTCAATATTTTTTTTAAGTGGTTAATCAAATATTATTTTTTCATCTATGCTAAACTACATTGATTTTTCTAATGATTTAATATGGATATAACCCAAGGAAACCATTATTATAGTTTCTTTGAATGGATTATGTTAATGATAGATTAATATTTATTTATTCTAATTATTTTCAATGAATAATGTTATTATAATGGTTTTATAAAACATATTTTTTATATGTCTTTGGATGTGATGAATTATTTACAGTCTTATGGAACATTTATGTATAGATTTAATTATGTGAGTGGTGTACCTATATCTCAATCCAATGAATTGTGTACTGAATTATATCTAATTTTATAGATAGTTGATACAGGATGATGTTCTTGATCTATGATGTGAACCATATCAATGTGCTTGATCTTTTAGGGGAACCAAGTCAATGTGCTTGATCAGTGTTTTGGAACAAGTTATAAATCATGAACTAAGATTATGGTAGTTAAACATGACATTAAAAATTTAATTCATGTACTTATGATTAGACCACACATATTTATGATATGATTTTATGTTTTAGTACTGAGTTATGATTAATATTCATTCTTATGATTCATGTATTTTGAAATGTTATTTTTAATTCCATGAATCGTGTTTTTTATCCCGGACATCCTGGGTATAAAAATTTTATGTTATTATTATGATCACATACCCATATTTTTTCGTATTCTTTCATAACATAATATTTTGAAATCTTCAATTTTTTCTCTCACTCAGCATCGAATCCCACCATTTTCTTATGATCAATTTCCAAAGGTTATAAAGAGTGGTTTTAAATAGGGGTATTAATGAGGAAGAACAATTTGGGAAATATTTAAGATATTTCACAAAAAGAGATATTTTTTCTGTGTTTATAAAGAAACTAAAATGTTATGGTACAAAATATTTTTTTTAATTATTTGAATATTAATAAAAAAATATGTAACATTCTTGTATAAAATGCCCAGTTTTTATGGATTGTATTATTAAAATTTTTATCCAACTATTGGAAAACAAGGCAAAGAAAAAATCAGTGATATCTCCAGAGATATTTCTATGTGTATGTATAGGTTTGTATCTATGTATAAGTCCATATATAAGTCACAATCCTTGAAATTTGGCAACAGTCATTAATACCCTAGGATTAAATTTAAGATGTTGTATATTGATGAAATTTCACATTTATAAAGTGGTTTTCAAAATAAAATTATTTTTTCAGAGACTAATTTGGTTTTTTTCAATGGATTAGACATGATGGAACCATGCTAATGAGGAATGCGAGGGAAAATGCAATGATCGTGATAATATTTACTACAAAACCTTGTTTTTTATGACCACATAGCCAAATCAATCCATGAATTAAGATAGAATACCATGTTACCAAATTGGGAAAAATATTTCATGAATCCATCTTAAGGAAATGTCCGCCTTATTTTAGTGGAACAACCGATCTACTAGTTGTTATGAAATGGGTTTTTACCAATGAAAAAATAATTTTCATTATTCATTGTTCAAAACATGGAAATGTTATTTTGGGTACATTTCTCTTGAATAGTGATATAAATCACTGGTATAATATTATCATGAATATATAGAAAAAATCTAAAATTGACTCTATAGATTTGAAAGAGTTCAGTAAAGTATTTTTCATTATCTACCTTCCTCTTATTATTCATACAAATATAGAGAGACTAGTTTTTAAAATCTATATATTGGTTATAACTTGAAAATAAGTATTTAATTCAAAGTGAAAATGTTTTATTTGTGGGAAATAATGTCAAAAAACATTTAATTAGCAATTTAATTAAAATAAAAAAAATTATTCAAAGAGTGGACCCACATAATTTTTGGTATTAGTTTTAATAATATTGAGAATTACACTAACATGTTCAATAATTTAAATAGTAATGAGAATGTTTAGAAAAAACTAATGAGGAAAAAGGAAAAAAAGGGAATTCTTATGTTGAAATAATGGATGATGTGAACCATGAAAATTATGGAATACTTATTATTCACTCATTTAATGGGAATATTTTTTTTGAATGAATAAGCCCTAGGAAAATATTATTTTTCATCATTACTAAAGCATAATGTGATTATATAGATGGATATTTTAAAAATGTAATCAATTATTCTATATATACAATGATTAACACAAGATTCCCATGAAATATTTTTTTCATAAGACAATATATGATATAAGGAAATATGAAAAATGTGTGTATTCAATATGGCCTTTTGATAATTACAATTATTATAATATTTCAATATAAAAAATGATAATTGTTTCAATATTATTGGTGTGTTAAAATTAAGATCTTTATCAAGTTGTTTGGGGGATTTTTGATAAGATTATTTAGTAATTTTTTTTACCTTATATTAAATATTTTGGAATTTAATATTTTGCGATGTTCATATGGGTAACTATTTATAATAATATTTATTAATAACATTGGATTATTTATTATTTATTTTTATTTATTTTTTCATATTCATAAGATGTTCTCACCATTATGTATCTCATTATCCACAAGTTATTTAGTCATTACAACTAAAACAACTTTTTTTCATGAACAATGTGATGAAGTGGAAATTTAATAAGGCACTACAAGGTTTGAGGTTTTCCTCATAACATGTAAGTATTTAATGCTAATAAAATTCATAATCATTTGGAAAATAGGAATTGAAATATAATTTTTTCCTACTATCATAATTTTTTTATATAAATGAAAATTTTCAAGCCTCTTTGGGTTATTATTCTACTTTCATTAACTTTATATTGAACATAGTCTTTATTACTATCTATTACATTTTGATAGTTAGTTTTATCATATTTATCCATGTTTTTACATTCCAAATATAATCTCTTATGTTTAAGGATATTAATGAGTAAAATTGGATAACCAATATGTTCCCAAGAATTCATTTAAGAGTAGTTTTTGTATTCATTTTAATGATGTCGGATTAAATAAAAGTAGGATTCAATTATAATAACTTTTTTGGCCCTCAAAAATATTATGTATGATATTCATATTAAGGGGTGTAGAATGTAACAACCCAAGATTTTTATGAATTATTTTCTTATGTAATATTATTCCTTTGATACATTTCATTTCACACTACCCTATGTTATGATTGAGCAATGTTAAACACATGCTTAGCTTTCTTTACACACAATGATGTGTTTCTATGAAAAAACAATTCATATTGTAATTATTAAAAAAATAAAATTATAACCTAGATATTTTAATGGTTGGATGAAAGATGATTCACTATATTATAAAATAAATCTAATCATGTATATAGAATTATCTTTTTGGTGACCAACTAATTATAAATAAAAACTAAAATCTTTTTTAATATAAAATAGTACATTTTTTCTTAAAAAATTATTAATTTCGAACAAGTAAATTTTGATCTAATAAATAATGAAATTAATATTTTATGATTATATATAAATATAATATTAACTCCATTTTATAACATTTAACTTATGTATTTTCTTGATGTAATAAATCTATTTTTTTGCATAAAATTTGTATTTTTTATAAATAGAATTTTTCACCTTTCATTGGTGAAATTATTTTAAAAGTAAAATATTAAAAATTTATAAATTATATTTTTATTTAAAAACATAATATTTTAAATAAGTATATGATACTTTACTTTGGTTTAATATTTTGATTTTTTTTGAAAAGTTTCATTCATTGATAAATAGTTACTAATACTAAATTATAATTGAAAACCACTTTTTCATCTAAAAAATTCTTATTAATAAATTATATTTATTATTAGTTTAAATGTTTAATTAAATAAATTTTATATAAATTAATTCAATTCCGGTCATTGGAATCTTTTTCACTTTGACATTCAATATATAAACATTGTAGTCTTTTGAATGTTTTTAACTTAAAAACATTTTTTCTCGTTCCATTAGAGAGTTTAATTTTAAATTGAAATTATATAAATATATGTTTTGAATTATTAATAATGGATTAAATATTTTGAATAAGGAGGTAAAAATATAGTAAATAGTTCCATTTTATTTCTAGATAACATGAGTATTATAATTATTCATTTTTGTTACCATGGTTATGTGTAAATCAGGTAATTAATGATAATAATAAATATCATATGTGTTATAAAATTATCCTATAACTTTTCCAAATGAATTTTTAAGGAATAAATTATAACCTTAACACATTTGGATAGAATTTTAATATTTTAATTGACAATCATCCATGAAAATGACTTGGATTTTATTAAAATCAATGAGAGTGACTAAATCCCAGACTTTTACTTTTAATAAGTATAATATTTTTAATATGTGTATAAATAGAATATATTCTCGAATATATATATATTATAGTTAAATAAAAATGTTTTATATACATTATGGATGTGTATTTGTGAATTTAATGATTCAATAATTATCATAAATAATGACACAATGATGATGGAGTAACTATTCAATTAATGAAAAACTCAATTAAGTGATATTAAAAATAATAAAATTGATATTATTTTAAATAATTAAGATGATAAATTTTTTTATAGGTTCATATGTCATATTCGTGTTGTATATAATTAATTTTTTTACGTTTTATATTTTTACATATTTTCAGAAATTCAATGTAATGAATACTTTTAGTATTCACTATAGTGATATTTTTTTAAAAAATTGTTTAATTAAATTTGTTAAAAATAATTATAATCCAAAAGAAGGAAAAAGGGGTAAATTATAGTCTAAAATATTATAAATTTACAATTTATGTTTAAATTGGGATATTATAGGTAACAAAATACCGCTTTCAATATTGAAAATGTTGGTACCGAAGTAATAAATTAAAATTGGTTAAAAATGAGTTTTAAAAAAAGATATGGATTATAATTACACAAAAAATTCTATATAATATATTGGTATATGGTAATTCCTTCCTATAATAAATTATATTATAATAAAATTCTTGTTTGTGGTATTTTTATTTTGATTTTATTTCTTCTTATTTAATCTTATGATAAATTCGAAAAGTCACTCTTACCTACATAAAAAATGGATTCCTCCCCCTATCTAATTTTATCAAATTGATACTTATATCAAGAAAAACAATATGAGTTTATCGTATCCACTTACCTATCCATATATAAGATATTATTGTCTTATAAAAGGACCTACTCTAGATTCCTTTATATGATATCTAAAGGATCTCTCATAGAAGAATAGGTAATCGCTCTAACTGATCACTCTCTTTTTACACTCATTTATATAAAATTTATATATAGGATATATATAATAAAATAATAACTATATATTCATTAATATTATTTAATTTTATTATTATTAGGATAAAACAATTAGACAACCGCTTTCCTTCGAACAGAAAGTGAATGTATCCCTCACTTGTAAATATGACTTACCTTATCTATATAGCGATATAATTAATTTTTCAAAACAATGTTTTATGAGTGGTAATTATTATAATTTTAATGTTTATATTTTATTTTTATGGATTTTTTTATGGATAATATCATATCTATTATTTTCCCACCTGATCTTTTGTGAAATGATATCATTACTCGTGCGTAAATATAACATACCATTTCCACAACATTATGTGATTAATTTTTAATATTTTTTCATATGGGTGTTAAAAAGGATGGAATTAATTAATATAAATGACATATATAAAATAATAATTCTTTATTAAATTATGGGAAAAGATCAAAGTATAATTATGTGGACTACCGAACAGAAACATGCATGGAAGGCAATTAATTTATCACCAAGAGTGATTGTAATTTTTAATTAATAGATGATATGATGTTATAAAAAACGGTAATATTGATATTTTTTAATTAACTAAAGGTATATTAAATCCATATTTATTATAGAATAGCATTTAATGTGAAGAATGAAATAAGAGACTTGAGGTGGTGTATTTTGGTCTCACTATTAATTATGTGGGACACATTCCCTATACACTACATGTTTCATTTGTGTGGTGTATATACATCCCATGAACATATTTATTTGTATTATTCAAAATAATTTTTTTTTCATATTCATCCAATTTTATTTCTTTCCTGGGGAATATGATTCTTCTTATTATAAGGTTGTATGGGATTATTTAAAAATCACACCAATATTTAGGATTGTTTCATTTTCATTACCTATTTGGGAATACTTATATTTCATGTTCATTTTTTCTAAAAATGGTTTCCAAAAGGTTTTTAAAATTTTCCATTTAATATATATAGTTGTTTTGTTTTATGAAAACTATATAAAAAATATATTTTTTAATAAAAAAGGATCTTTATGACCTCTTGACAAAAAATATGGTAAAATGTTTTTAACATATAATTTTTGAGTGTTTTTTAATTATGGTCATTATAACATAATGTTGTATAGACTCCATTACATTTATAAAAGTTTATTTTTAATGAGAGATATATCATTTATAATTGTTGGGCTCTAAAAAATGATTTCCTGAAGTAATGGATATTTTCTTCAGGAATTATTTCATGTGATCTTTATAAAATTATTTTTCATCAAATATGACTTCTATTTGTATTAATTATGCATTAGATGGGAAATTAACCAAGGTTAAAATTAATATTGTTTATCAGAATTGTTTATGTTTATGTTGATGTGAAAATTTTGGTCCTTATTTCTCTTACGTGAGTTATTGTAACACCCCACCCCTACCTCATTGGATTGAGGAGGCGGGGAGGGTTACATGGCCTTAAGTGATTTTCCCAAGGCACCAATGGCGGGAAATAAATTCTAAGGGATTCGATGAACAGTGGGGAATGATTTTCCCTTAAGAATATAACCCAACTCAATCAACTAACAACTAAATATGCATGCACTTCCAAACCCAACCATGTGATACTAACAATTCCATCACAAACCCCAATACCATTCAACTAGACATGTCCATAAAATATCAGATTACAAAGAGGAAACTAAATAACAAAACAACATGATACATGACACCACCACATCTTCAAAGAAAGTTCCAAGCTCTAATATCCAACAAAACATCCCAATACACCACTAAAGGAGGGTTATTCTATACCTTTTCCCACGTCATGGTACACGACATCTGAAAAGACACCAAAATTCCAAAGTAAGGGTTGAGTACAACTACTCAATAGTATTTCCCCAACAGACTTCCCAACACACTCCACTAGGATAAAACAGTTAGCACATTTATATAAAATATTTTATATAAGAAAATAAATTCTACCAATTGTTTATAAGACAAAAATTCCATAAGTCAAACATGCAACACAAGGAATCCAAATCAACCATGCCACACAAGGAAGCCAATTCAACCATGACACAAAGCTGATTACCATTTTCATATTTCCGTCACAATCACTAACTACAAACATCTCCAACAAAGCTCACAACAAACTATGGTGACACTTCCCATCCAACCCATTCATTTCCAACCCACTAATGTATTACTTCCCTCCAAATTTCTATTGATGGTGGACCTTCTATCCACTATCCATCCCCTTTCTATAGTGGTACATCCCTCCCACTTCTACAAAACATTCAAACAAGCCATAACCAAGTATATAACCTACCAAGTTCACCAAAATATGCAATGAACCATATCAATTACATGTCGATCCACTTCAATAAAACAAACATTTATTGAAAACACCCTTTCAGCCTTTTTACATGCCAATTCCCATTTTAATAATAAAAACAACTTTATCAAAAACTATTTCACTATACATATTCAATAATTCAACAAAGCAACCTATTTTAAAATCGCAATTCTAAAATCGTAATAATAGCATTTTACCCAAAACCCCTTCTCATCCCAAAAATTGCCAAAACACCACTGAAGGGATTTCCAATCAATTTTGCACAACCAAAACCATAGTTAATATTAAGAAAATTTAATTTTAACCACTTTTCATGTAATAGCTATGTGGAGTCAAGAGATATGGCACCTACCTATTAGGGTTTGTCAAAATCATCCCTTCGCCCAAACACACTCCAAATTGGGTGAACACCTCCTCGAAACCACCTCAAAAACCCTTCCCTAACATCAACAAACTCAACCTTTAACACACAATTGAAACACAACCCTATATCTACATGAAACCCTTGTAGATCAAGGAAACTATGAAAGGGAGAGGGATAACCATAACAAAAACCTCAAAGAAACAAAATAGGGACTTACCCGAGGAGAACCGCCTTCGATCCACCAGAAAACCCCTTTTGATTTGCCTCCAAAAGGAGCTAAGGAGCTCCCCCAACCGAATAAATGGAACTCCCATATGAGCCATGAGAGGGAGGAAAATGAGGGAAATGGGAAATCTCATGTGGCCCAATACATAAAAACTGAAACATTACGTGGCCACCTGGTTACACTGCAAGGTTTGGAAAACTGTGATCCAACCCCATAGTTTCCATTGTCTCACCCAGGGACTTCACATGGAATGACTGCATGGTCTAACAAACCGTGTGCCACCCATGTGGATCCCACTGTGAAGGGTTCACAATTTCCTGGGATGGCTGCACGGTTTGTTCAGATCATGCTCCAACCATGCCCCCTACACAACTTCCACACCTTTAAATGTTTTTCCTAGAATTCTCCAAACTTCAACCAACCACTTCAAAATGAAAAAATTAACCGATACTAGGGTCACATACCTCAAACTGGGGGTACTACATTCTCCACACCATTAGACTTTTTCTCTTAATAATGTATTGAACCCACCCCAGGTCGAAAGAGCTCAGGCCATTTCTCGACCATCTTTTTCTCCCACTCCCAAGTCTCCTCTTAGATCTATAAAAGATGCATCAAAACACAAATTAGACTGATGCTTTTACCCCAAAAGACATTCTCTTTCCTATCCATCACCTGCACCGGCATGTGCACCAACGAAGCATCCACCTCTAGATTAATATGATCCCATTGAATAACAAGGCCCGGATCTAGCAGATACTTTTTCAACTATGACACATGAAACACATTTTGCACCGCAGTCAACCTAGGTGTGAAATCAAAATAATAAAACACCTCACCAACCCGCTCAATAATCTCAAAAGGACTGATATACCTCGGAGAAAAGATTCTATGCTTCCCAAACCAACGATGTCCCAACCTAGGAGAGATCCTCATGAAAACATGAGCACTCACCTTGAACGACAATGGTCGTCACCAATGATCCACATATGATTTATGAAGACTTTGAGCCGTCTCCATTCTCTTTCTGATTATCTTGATATTCCTTATAGTGTCATGGACAAGGCTTGGTCCAACAATCAAGGACTCACCCATTTCCATTTAGCATGGTGGAGAACGCCATGGCCAACCACACAACGCTTCAAACAGATCCATATGTATGGATGTGTGATAGCTGTTGTTGAATGATAACTCAACCAACAACAAGTTCTCATCCCACGAGCCCCTAAAATCCGTGATACAAGCCCGCAACATATCCTCCAATATTTGTATCATACTCTTGGATTGACCATCTATCAGAGGGTGATATGCCGTAATCATGGTCAACTTAGTTCAAAGGGTTTGCTCTAAGGATTTCTAGAAATGAGACGTAAACCAAAGATCTATATCAGATACGATAAAAAATGTACCAAATGCATCTTTAACTCCTCTTGGATATAGATTTTAGACAGATCCTCCACCGTATTAGGTTCACAAAATGAAATGAAACGGGCTAACATCGTTAGCTGATCCACTATCACTGAAATGGAATCTTGCTTTATAACCATTCTTGGGAGACCTGTGATAGAATCCATCGCTATTTTTTCCCACATCCAAACATTGATTCGTAATGATTGCATCATTCCCACTGGCCTCTGATACTCTTCCTTGAACTGCTAGAAAGTCTTGCATCTCGAAACAAACACAACCACTCTTCTTTTTATACCATCCCACCAGAAATTTTATTTTAACACTTTATACATTTTCGGAATTCTAGGATGAATCTCCCAACATTAATGATAATATTCCCTAAGAAGATCTTTCAAATAAGCTGCTAGTAAAACCATCTGATTCTGAAAAAACAAAATTGAATCTCCATTCAGTTTCCGACCCTCAACGGTCTCCCCACCATTGAGTTTTCACCTCATGGTCACACACTCAGAATCAGATATATGTGCCTCTTTATCCAAGATAACCAAGCATGGAATCAACAAAACTAGAAAGAAGACTGCTCTATCGCCTGGTCCTCACATTCCAACCGCATTTCAGCTATAACCGACATCAACTTCCACTAGTCCAATTCCTGTTTCACCACCTGAGTATATGCGTATCTAATTAATGCATCTTCCACCGAATTTATATTACATGGTGTGTACATCAATTCAAAATCAATCATCCGGAGATATTACATCCATCCCTTTTACCACATGTTCAAATACGTTTTTTAGAAAATGTGCTTCAAGCTCTTGTTATCTGTATGTAATGTGAATTTCTCAACGATGAGATAATGATGCCACACTTTCAATGCATCGACCATTACGGAAAATTCCAAATCATGTGTTGATTAGTTGTTCCCATGCACCCTAAACTTCCATGAGCCATACACAACAACATGATTCCCTTGCATGAGAATGCACCACGACCCTGATCCCGATGCATCACAATACACCACGTACCCTTTTCCTAGTTCGGGGAAAAATAAGATTGGTGAAAATGTAAGTTGACCCTTTATATCTTCAAAACACCGCTGAAACTGTTCATTCAACTAGAATAGAACATTATTTCATAAAAAAGCTGTCATCGGTGAAGCTAAACATGAAAAATCACGAATAAAACACCGATAATACATAGCTAGACCAAGGAAACTCCATACCTCAAACACATTCTTTGGAGGTTTCCGGGAGATAACAACCTCTCCCATTTCCCAATACACTAAAACAACCCTTTTAGAAATCACATGGCCATGAAAATGGGTTTCATGTATCCAAAAGTCACACATTGACAATTTGGCATACAATCGATGATCCCTCAAGATCCCTAGCACTGTCGCCAAGTGCTGCTCATGCTCTGCCCATGTCTTTGAATACACCATATTATCATGTACTAACACCACCTCAAATGAGTCCAGATAACTCTGAAATATCCAATTCATCAATTCCTTGAACACTACTAGCGCATTCGTTAGACCAAAGGTCATAACCACATATTCATAATTTCCATATCTACTTATGAATGTTGTTTTAGTAATATCGTCATTCCTCACCAGCAATTGAGGATATCCCAACCTCAGGTCGATCTTGGAGAACCATTGGGCTCCCCTCAACTGGTCGAACAAATAATCAATTCATTGAAGTGGATATCTGTTATTTATCGTAACATGGTTAATTATATGATAATCAATATAGAGTCTCAAATTTATATCCGCCTTTTACACAACCAACACTGATGCTGCCCATTATGATGTGATAGTCCAGATAAACCCTTTGTTTTCAAACTCTTCAAACTAGACTTTCAATTCCCTCGATTAAGTAGGTTCCATTCAGTATGACGGATGTGAGATTATACTAGTCCCTTAAAAAAGATCAATTGTAAACTTGAATTATCTTATGTGAGGTAAACCAATGAATTCTTCAGAAAAAAAACATTCATGAACTGATCCACTACTGCCAAAAGAACACTTTTCTAAACACCCACTATCGATTCCAACTATAACACTGCCAACTGATACGATAAAGTGCCCGATGTTGGGGCCAACAAACCCATTTCACCATTCCATTCATGTCCCTCTCATCTAAAGAGATGTATAACGCCATCCTGTATCGTAAAAGACACGACTCATGCATTATAGTCAATGTGGTCCTTAAGAACCAACATCCAATCCATTCACAGGATTACATCATACCCATCCATTCTAAGCATTGAGAAATTCCAATTAGCTCAAACCCTCTAAAAATGATACAACATGCTCTACAAAAGAAGGCTCGACACTCTCTATGACCCATAGGAGTTTGAAGTTTCAAAACCAAAGGCATCATTTCTACCTTTAAACCCTACAACTCAACCACACATGCAAAAATAAAAGTGTGTGAAGTACCCATATCAAATACCACATGCATAAAGGTAGAATTTAAAAGAATATTACCTCACACCGTGGATGGTCCCGACTGATCATCCACCACAACCTTCTCGACTCCGAAAAAACCAGTGGTTTCTACACTCTAATCTTTATTTCCATGCAGAGGAGTTTTGGTGTTCTGAGAATCACCATGATTGACTTGGATCTATTGACAAATCGTATTCTATTGTCCATGTCCTATCGAAGCATACGATGTCTGTGATCCCTAAGGAGTGTCACACGCACCCAAACTCGGAGCATTCCTTCAATAGCGCTAAATATGACTCATCTACATACAATTGTGACATGGTCGATGTTGTTCTGTATAGTCCAGCTTGATGTTTTACATAGAGACACACTGAAAACATCCGAGTTTTCTCTTGGGCTTAGAATGAAGATTTACCGATCCTACTGTCGGATTTTGTGCCATACACTCGCCATAGGAATAAGTTTCCCTCCTCCACTTGAACTCAGCATTAGAGTTCCCACTATTACATATTGGTACCACCATAATTACTCTACCCAGAGCTCACAATAGATCCCACTCAGCCACTGATGCTCGATTCACCATCTCTGTGTAATCACAGATACACAACAATACTATTTTTGAAAGGATCTCTTGCCTTAACCCCGATTTGAATATACTTTCCTTCAATGATGTAATACCTTCCACCTCTGGTGAAAAGAAAATAAATCTCATAAACATAGTGGTATACTCCATCATAGACATATTCTCTTTCTTTAGACTGAATAAATCAGTTGTGCACTAAAATCTGAATGTATGTGGGTAGAATTGTTTATAAAACAATTCCTCAAATCTATCCCACATCATAGCCTAGCCCTTTCCTGCTTGTCATATTATTTACCACCACTAAAGAGAAAGATCATATATCTTATACATTACTAGATTTACTTTCAACTCTACGGGATTCCCCATGAATTCAAAAATGTTGTTCTTTCTGGACAGCCACGCCTCTACCCTTTCCAGATCTGAATCACCCCTAAAGACAGGTGGGTCCTTCTTTTGAAATTCAGCAGAATAATCAACATGCCTTTTCTCTTTCGCTCTATTCACAGTTCCCACAGCTTGGAAATCTTGGACTATGCTCTGGACTAATTACTAGTTCACCTATGGCTCAGGTTTAACCACATTCTCATCAGGCACTTCTGGTTGGCCTCTATGACGCCTCCCTGATGCCATTACATTAATCAGAAAACAAAAAACCATGAGTCTCACTTCTGTAGGCATCAAGAAGTCCCATTTTAAATCTCATTACACAACACTACCACAACAAGGATTTCCACCATTCCACATTCTTCATTTTCACCATTTTTGAAAACCAAAACATTTTCAAAATACAAAATTTAATTACATTACAATTTTACACATCTGAAAAACCATTTCCCAATTCCTCCCATAAATTATAATGCTAAATGAAATATGAATCCTAGAGGGAATTCCTTTCTACTATATATTCTATTCACATATCATTGGCTACACCCAGAACAATGAGATTTCCAATGCCTATAAGTGTCCCCAAAACACTTTTGTACCCCACATCCAGGTAACACTATGTTAAGAATAAATGGGTTAACTACTTCCTTTTATGTTATACATTCCGTGTTCTGACATTACTACGCCTTGATACCATCTCCACTCAAGGAAAATACCACAACGAATATCTACTCCAAATATGAGAATAAATTACAAAGTAACAAACAAGATGTATCAACTTGTAACAAACTGCCCCTACCTCATTTGATTGAGGAGGTGATGAGGGTTACATGGCCTTAAGTGAGGTTACCAAGGCACCAAAGGTGGGAAACAAATGTCAAGGGATTCAAGGAACAATGGGGAATGATTATCCATTAAGAATAAAATCCAACTCAACAAACCAACAACTAAATATTCATGCACTTCCAAACCCAACCATGTGATAATAAAAATTCCATCACAAACCCCAAAACCATTTAACTAGACATGTCCACTAAACATCATAATACAAAGCGGAAACTAAACAACAAAACACTATGTGCCATGACACCACCACAACATCACACCAAGATCTATGCTCCTAGCTCCACCAAAACATCACAATGCACCACTAAAGTAGGGTGATAACTTACCTTTTTCCACGTCATAGTGCACGACATCTGAAAACACACCAAAGTTCCAAAGTAGGGGGTGAGTACAACTGCTCAGTATGATTTACCCAACTGAATTCTCTACACATCCAACTAGGATAAAAACATTAGCACATTTATATAAAACATTTTATATAACAAAAACCAATCTACCAATTCTTTATAAGCCAAGAATGCCACACAAGGAATCCAAATCAACCATCCCATGCAAGGAATCCAATTCAACCATGCCACAAGCCGATTATCATTTTCATCTTTCACTAATAGGCCCCAACTAAATACATCACCAACAATTCACACAACAAACAATGGTGGCACTTCATGTCTAGACCGTTAATTACCAATCCACTCAAATGGTACTTCCCACCCACTTTCTGTGGATAGTGGCCCTTTTGTCCACTATCCATCCCCTTTTTATAGTGGTACATACTTACAACATCCACAAAACATTCAAACAAGCCATTACCATTAATATAACCCACCATGGTCACCAAAATATGCAATTAACCATTTCAATTAAATGCTCAACCGCTTCAATAAATAAAACATTTATTGAAAACCCCTTCCACTCTTCTTATACACCAATTCCAATTTCAATAAAATAAACCCTTTATTAAAAAACTATTTCAAAAGCCATAGTAATTAATTCAATAAGGAAACCTATATTAAAATATTTATTTTAAAATCACAACAGGTGAATTTAAACCAAAAACCACTTTCTTCCCAAAAATCCCCAAAACACCACAAAAGGGATTTCCAAACTATTTTTCACATAAAATCCCACATTTAAATTCAAGCAACACAAATTAATTGTAACCAAGCCTCATGTTCTAGAAAAACTGAGTCAATAGAGAAGCCACCTACATCCTAGGGTTTGGCGAAATCGGCCCTTCGCCTAAATGCACTCCAAACTGGGGGAACACCTCCTCGAAACCACCTCAAAAACCCTTCTCTAACATCAAAAAGCTAAAAAATTAACACAAAAATGAAACACAACCCTTGATCTATATGAAACCCTTGTAGTTGTATGAAACTAAGAGCGAGGGAGGGATAACCCTAACCATGACCTCAAAGAACCAAAAAATGGACTTACTCAATGAGAACCACCTTTGATCCACCATGAAACCCCTTATATTTGCCTCCAAAACGAGATAAGGAGCACCCCCATCCTCTAAAAACTGTAACTCTTGCATGATCAATGAGTGGGAGGAAGAATGTGGGAAAAATGGGAAATATTGAGTGGTCAGGACTTAAAAACCGAACTTTATGTGGCCAAACAGTTACCCTGCACGGTTTGGAAAACTATGCGCCAACCGTGCGGTTGCCATTGTCTAACCTGGGGACTTTGCATGGCTTTCCCGCATGGTCCGACAAACATTGTGCCACCCATACAGAGCCCACT
Source organism: Viscum album (assembly GCA_963277665.1). Classification (NCBI taxonomy): domain Eukaryota; kingdom Viridiplantae; phylum Streptophyta; class Magnoliopsida; order Santalales; family Viscaceae; genus Viscum; species Viscum album. The sequence continues at coordinate 141,950,215 of OY728138.1, read as the reverse complement.
GTCAAGGGTGCATGATTTCTTAGGATGTACACATGGTTTGTTCAGACCATGCACCGACCGTGCGCCCCTGTACAACCTCCTCATCATTAAATGTATTTCCCAGAATTGTCCAAACTACAACCAACCAATTCAAAAATCACAAATAAACTGAAACATGGGTCACATACCTCAAACTAGGGGTACTCTATTTATGTTATGATTATTTGATTATGAAACTCATTTCATTAATTGGGTCATGATGTGATGAATGATCATTAATCCTAGAAAACACATATGTATAGTTTTCATTAAGATGTGTTTGGGGCATACATCTATACTCAATGAATTGGGTAATGAATTAAATATAAAGTGATACATAACAGATGAAAGTCAATGTGATTGATCTGTGATAGGAAACAAGTCATTTTTCATGATCCATGTCGGTATACAAGATGACGTGCTTGATCTAATATGTGAAGCTCGTGATAAGGCATAATATATTAGTCTTAGTAGGTATATTTGAAATATGAAATAGTTCTCTAAAAATATAATAACTCCACACATATTAAGGATTATATCATCGGTTACATTATTGACTTATGATAATGATTTATTTTTAGGGTTAATATATTTTGAAATGTTAATATTTTTAGACATGAATTGTGTTTATGATCTATTATAGTTTGGGTATGAACTATTCATGTTAATATCAAGATCACGTACCCATATTTATTGTGTTATAATTTTACATTTCAATAAATTGATATTATCTATTTTAACCCTTACTAAGCATCTAAGATCACCATTTCTAGGTGTTTCCTCTCCACAGGTTATGAAGAATTTTTTTAAATAGGGCCAATAATGGGGAAGATAATTGTGTGAAAAAATGAATACCTTTCACCTAATTAAAATTTTATGGTCCATGTTATCAATGGTACTAAGATATTATATTCCTTGGGAATGAGTTTGTTTAATGTAATGAATATTCATTTTACAATATGTAATACCCATGTTTCAAGATCCATTATTATAATATTAAACAAAAAAGATTATTTAATTAAAAAATATTGTCACACCACCCATGAAGGATCTTCCCAATGATACACCAGCATTCATGAAAAAGGGTTTCATAAAAAAACTAATACTAAATATACTAAAAATGTTATTATTATTATTTTTGGTTTCTAAACCATAATCTGGAAATAAATCCTTCATACGACACTAGTATGATGATCCATCTAAATTATAATGACCCTGATGATGGGGAGGTAAATTATAATCCAATATTAGATATTTAATTCAAGATCAATAGATTTATTCATAATGTTCACAACAACAAAAACAACAAAATCATCAAAAATAACAACACCAATATTATTATTGTTATTATTATTATTATCATCCTAGGATCTATATCCAATGTATCATTTTTATATAGTGTCAAAATGATAAAACATTACTAGTATTGTGGATGAAATATTGACTTGTACATTTCAATACCAATATTAGGTATTTAATTTGGGCACATGGATCAGGAGCATGAAACACTATTTCAGCATGATGTAGTGAAATATGCTTTTCCACTGGGGTCCAATTTGGCATGTGAATCATATATCACTAATTTTTTTCCTTAAGGATATCAATATGTAAATCCATTTGGCCTTTCATGTACAACACTGTGGTGATAATGATGTTTTGATATTTTTTCCTGATTGACAGATCATGAGGATCGTGTATTTGGCGTACTTTGGTCCATAAAAATTTATGTAGCACCCCTACATTTTGTATTGTACTATATTACAATGAAAAAATGTTCATGAGAGGAAATTACTAGAATGAAGTGTAGGGACACATGCGTGTGGGTCCCTTACATGAATTTGCCTATATTTGTTTAAATCTTTTACATCTCATTTGTGTTTCATTTTGACTCATATTTCGGATAACATGTACCCATTCTAAGTGTTTTTCTTCTTAGAATACTATGGTTGACATTGTAAAATCTTTTGAGTTATGATGTGAGATGTTTTGAGTGTGGTGATTCTATAGGTATCACATGATGATGATAGTGATCATGCATGATCACTGGAGACATAATAGTGGCACCATCATACTCGTATTGGGAAAGGGTCCTCAACATATATTTAAAGTTAAAAACACTAAAAAATCGAGGAACATTTCCTCAATTTATCGAGTGGAACACACCTATCAGAGTGGGATTTGGTCCTCATGACATTATTGTGGATCCCCCCACACCACAATTCTTCAGGGAATTTTTCCACTATGTACCATGTAGAACCTCATTTTAGATAGTGTGCAGGTCCCGTGAAATTAGTGCTTAACCCCATGATTTATCATGGAGTGGGTCACCTATAAACTATGCGGAACCCCCTATCAGATAAGATGTAAGTCCCAATGACCAGAGAGTAGAACCCCCATGGGGAATTTGGGTGTAGTTCTTATATCTATCATGTGTATCCCATATCAGATAAGAAATAGTTCATTGTTAAATCAGACTGGAACCCCCATGATGCACATGGCCATGTGTCCACTATCTACTGATTAGAACACCTATTGGATTGGGCAGAATTCCTCATGAAACCAAAATGGATCCCCACTAACACGATAGGGTTCAGTACCTCTATATATAATATTTGAGTGGAAATCCCTAAAAACAAGGGATGATGACTTATACATGGATATTTTTTACTGCTAGATTATATGGTACTGTGGATAGATGATTAACCACCACCTAGTTACATTTTCGAAGACATAGAAAATGTTTTGCATAGTTTCTAGACTTACTATAACTATTGATGAATATTTTGTTTGATTGGGCTGTATGATAGAGATCCCCTTTCTCTCCCATTGGGTTCATTTGGTTTGTGAATATATATATTAATTCATCCATGTTTTTTGATATTTTTACTCTCTTTTTGTGGATAGCTAAGAAAAAATGGGCAATCTACCTACACCCCATGTTATGTTCCTTATGGTTTGGATGAGGTCACACACTTTATTTGGGTTGATAAGTTTCTTATTTACTATATATTTTACATATTTTGTGTATCCTATTAAATTTACACACATATTTCGAGGGTTCATACTAGATATTTATATACTCAACCCTCCATGGGATTTTCCAGTAATTTTTTATCATGTAAATATGAAGAACATGTGATTTGTGATTAGGAAGGATCATTGGGATATCTACTACATTTGACAGAATGTGGAAGTTGGAGCTTTAATATTCAGAGATTGAATATATCAATATTTTTACTTTCCCATTTCTTCAAGATGGGATATCTCTCTAGTTTTCATGTAGTATTCTCTCTTTACTTTTATATTTATAACTTCATACACATGTATTCTATATAGGTTATTCTATCCCAAGAATTTATTATTGATACTATAATATTTTTTTCTTATTTATCTACACATGCACATCAAGACGGTGATGTGTGTGCATACATGTAAATAGAAAAACAAATACCATATTAGTTATTACATTCAGTACATAATTATAGCCACTATCCTTTGGAGGTGGGGTTGGGGGTTTTTTGGATCTATCCATGATTGGCATAGTTATGAAATTATGAGGATAAGAAACATATATATATATCAAAATTCAGATTCATTGTTAGGGGAAGTGTACAATAGATGAAACCATAGAATACTCAATGAAGTAAAAAAATGGAAACAATATATAATATTCAGAAATTCTAAATGACTAATATCATTATTGATTAATACACACATCATAAAAATTGAAAAATTTATAATCAATTCGAAAACAAACGGTCTTAAATTGATAATATAATAATTTCAGACTTCATATACCTTCAATAAATGAATTATTTGAACACATCATTAATAAATATGTATACGATTTCTAAAAGACCTAAGATATATTGTCTAATTTGGACCACTAATGGATTAAGGGGATAAATAATTCTAGCCACGTGCATCAATGAAAAGGTATAAGTAATTAATCATATTAGTTGATGAAATAGAAATTAAAATTTATAATAAAAATTACCTTTTAACTAATAAATGCTCATTATGGAGAACTACCCTCTAGAATAGGAATATATTCTGCATTTATTAAATTAAAATCATTGTAACATGTTATTCGAAGAAACATAGTTGATAGTATCATCAGAGAAAATCAACAATGAAAAATTTAACAAATAAAAAAGATATTATAATAAATGAAATAAAATTATACTAAAATTTTATAGGTTAGTTGAATAAAAAACAACCAAAATTTTCTATTATTAAAAAAAAATTAAGTAATTATTTGTAAGAAATTTTTATTTTAAATACCATGGTAATATAGAACCGAATCTCAATAATTATTCATGTTCATGATCACAAAAATTGTCTCTCATATGTTTAAAATTTAAATTTTTTTACCTTTATAATAAAATCTAGAATTATATCACTTAAAATTGAAATAAATATTCCTTTTAAATATTATTTATATAATTTCAATTTTAATTAAAATAGATATTTAATAATAATTTGTTTTATAAAAAAATAAATAAATTAAGATACTTTAAAGAATGTTTGTGTTGATGACAAATATTTCATAACCAAAATAAAAATTATGGTATATTCCTCCCAAGGTTATTTATTCAGTTTATTTTCATACTAAAGGGTTTATGATGTTTAAATAAATAAATATATATATATTTATCCACTAAAATATTATATGAGTATAAAATAGGTGAATTATTATATAGAAATAAAATATCATTAGTAACAGTTGAGATTCAATAATTGAAAGTGTACATTTTATATTAATTAAACTATATCGAAATAAATTTTAATATTTAACTTAACAATAATTTTAATTCTATAGAATGAATAATGTTTTTCAATATATCACGTCGAGGAGAACCGATAATGTTTTTTTTAATTGTAAATAATATTTATGGAGTAATTTATAATTTAGTATTTATTTAATTGTTATTTTATTGAAGTTAATCTTCGATAGTATGTTTAATTAACCTTGGATTTATTATCAATTTTATATAATTAAAGTAATGATTATTTTGGAAAAAGAAGGTATATTCATTAATTTTTTTTTCTATCTCTATAATGACTTTAAATTTTAATTTATTAAATTAATGTGTAATAATGATTGATTAAAATGATATATTTTTAATAAATATTAAAATATAGTATTTTTTGTTCTTATAATTAAAATGACTATTGATAATATTAATTTAGTTCCGTATTATTCTTAAAAATGTTTTTTTATGAAAAAATAATTTTTTCATCATGATTTATGGGATTTTTTCAATTTGTTTTCACCTAGTAATTTAGATTTTAAAAAAATAAAATATTTTCAATCATAATATCCATATTTTTTAATAGAATTTCTATCATTTTTTTAAATTTTTAATTATAAAAAAATTGTAGAAATTGATTTCCATGATTAAGTGTAAAATTCATTGAAAGCGATTATATATTACAATGAGGATTCATAGTGACACAAAAAATAGATAGTCCTTATTATTTTTATATTATTCTAATCATAAACATATCACCATTGCATATGTTTAATTTTTGGCCAATTATTTGGATTATGAATTAGTATATTTTAATATTTGGAAACATTTCAGTTTTGTAATAATTATCACATATAAAATGGGACATCCACCCTTCCATTATTTATTACTCTTGAGCAATTTATAATAACCAAGCCATGAATAAATCCTACACCAACATCATTATCCATGTTACAGAGTTTTTGGTCATCCCAATAGTCTAACTCCATATTATAAAAGAGTAGATAATGTTAAGCCTTTTCAAATTAGAGGTAATAATCTTAACTAAACCAGTTCATTTTCTTCTTAATCAACAACATTAATTTTTTATATATATTCACATCTATTAAAAATAGTACCTAATATATAATGTGACATTATTATTTATATTTCATAATATTTATCTATATCATTCTATATCAAATAGGAAACATAGCCATCACTCATTTATATAGTGGAAAACTAGCTCACAGATATATATAATATGTTTTTCATCACCACCTCACATATATTGTAATATTGATATAAAAAATGAATAATTAATTTTTTTAAATTATTATGATTATTTAAATAATAAATGTCAAATATATACTTACAATTTTAATCATTACAAATGATAACTTCCCTTATGAAATAGTATTCACTATCACATCATGAATATGATGTGATCCAATTTTAACATATCCATGGATGATTCTAAATTTTCTATATTTAATATTCCTAATTTCTATATGGTTATTAACAATAATGAGATGATTAATGTAAAAAAATTTCATTAGCACCGTAAATTCACCCAAGAAATATCCTTTCAAGAAAATAAAAATGTAAACCATAAATGGTTTTAATAAACTAATATTTATAATCAATTGGGGATAATTTATTATTTTTATATTATATATGATATTATAAATGTTTAAATGTTTTATTATTAAATGAATAAAAAATTTAAAAAAATTTAATTTTTTTAATTGAAGTTCACCAAAGCTGAAGCATGACATAAAAGATATTGTCTCAATTTAAACTCCATAGAGAAACATTTTGTATTATGTAATAAATTAATTTGTTTTTATATACTATACCCATTTTAGGTATTTAGAAAAAAATCTATTTATTCATGTTAATATTTTATTCAGTTCATTTTTATTCTTTTAGTGGGGAACAATAATATTTTTAACAAACTAGTATGAATTAAATTTACAATCTCATATGTTTGGGATTTAATACATTTCTATTATATGAATCATATAATACATCCTTCTTAAAATATATTTATTTTATAATAATTTATAGATTATCGGGGTTTTAATGTTTTTTGTTCAAAATTTTCAAAATTTGGCCAGGAAAAATGTAATTAAAGTTTTATATTAAAACCAAACTTATTTCTCTTTTTGATAACATATATTTCTCTTCTTTTTCATTTTTTTGTAAAAATAATCTTACAAAATTCATTTCTTAATAAATGGATTTTTTAAGAAAATCAATCATTTATTATATTTTAAATGAATCATTGTAATATATTTTGGGACTTTTCATTTTTTAAATTATTTATAACAAGTGAAAAAGAATCTTTATTTTCAACATATATGGTTTTAATTTATTTTACCACCACCATAAAATTTTTTTAAAATTTATACACTTATATATATTTTTAATGGTTATAAATATAAGATTATTTAATGAAAAAATAGATAAAATTTTATTCTTCTATTTTATTATATTCTCTATATAAAATAATATTAATATAAAAACATTATTTTTGATGAGTTAGTGGTCATATTTTGTCCCCGTATATTTGTTTTCTCAATTAAATTATCATAAAACAATCACTTCAATTTGATTACCATTATTTATACAATAAATTTCTCTACCATGTCTATATTATTTGTATCATATATAGGATTATTTCCTAAAGAAAATTCTATTTCTATATATGTAGTTTTATAGTGAAATTAATTTGATTGACTGGGGAAATATCAATATTTTGTAATATATAATCAATATAGTTATTTGTTGATAAATAATATTGTTTATGTTTTTTCTTTTTATTAAATATATAATTAATTCATCAAAAATTAATTTATATGTGGAGACTAGTTATTGATATTACCTTGAATCATTGATAGTACACATGAGACAAAACTATTTGATCGCCTAGTTAAATATGTTTTTGGTGTATAACTAATTATATTTTAAGATAACATGGAACAAGTCCTCTATTATGACTTCAAAAAATACATTATTCATTCATTAATAATTCATCCATTATTGTCCATGACATTATAATACTATTATTATCCATGAATTCATTTCATGGTCAATATATTAATTGAAGAAAATGTGTTCTCAATTTTTTACATTTTTATATTAATTATGTATTGTTTTCCCTTCTTATATTACACAATATGAATCCTTTATAGAAAATTTTAGATCATCATTATTTATTTTTCCATTCACTATGATGTGAATATTTATTGATTTATTATGTTTCTAGGATACAAAAAATTTATTTCATCTGCTTTTTATATTTTATCTCCAATGTGTATAATGAATGATTTATTTATTTGGTTCAATAATGGTACAAAACAATACCTTCATTGCTAATATAATCCCTTTATTGTAATTGTATTTTAATAATCTAGAAACCAGCTTTGGATTGTTGGATATGGGTTGTTTTAGTTACTATAATATAAGAATGTTTAAAAATCATAGGTAATAGATTTATAAAAAAATAAATTAGAGAACCTAAAAAAATGGATGACTCTAAAGATAATTCTATCTATATGATACAATCCTAATTACTTGGTAAAGTAGATATTTTTTGGTCCTCCTTATAAACAAATCATTGACATAATACTAGAATGTGTATACTCTATTAGACCTATGAACTAAGGGGTAACAACTAAGAAAGGGGTGATTTAAAATTAAATTGATTACCACTAGTTTGTTATTAGTAGGGAAAATAATTCTTGTATATATATACACTATAGAGGGATATTACTATGTTAATTCTGGTTCTAATTAATAATCATTATGAATGGTTCTAATTTTTATGATTTGAGTCTATCCCTAATGGAAACTCATTTCTTATTATAATAATAACTATGAATAAATTTTAAATTTACGACAATCATTAATCCAATTATATATAATTATTTAAAAAATAATAATTTTATTTGATAAAACATTATATTTATTTTTTATAAAATTTAAGCTCTAATATTAAAGGACATCATCACTTAATAGATTTATAGAGATTTCTTAATTGATAAATCTAATATCGCTGGTGTTGGAGCTTATAAGATCATTATCGTATTATGGAATTATACCAATGTTCTGCTAAAAAATATTTTAAATATTTAGAAACAAGATGTTCCATGTAATTTTAAACAAATATAGATCATTTGATTTTATATATGTCAGCATATATTAAAGTAAATAGTAATATAGTGGTAGAAAATCATGGATTTCATCCCTTCAAAATTTATTTCTATCCTTAAGATGTAAGGAAGAAAAAAATTCATGCAAGAAGATAAAAGCCATATTAATGAATTCTGATTATTTTTTATGAGTCCAAGGAACAATGATGATATATAACATATGCAATGATGATATTTTAATGTTAAATGTTTTATTAAATATTTATCTCATGAGAAAATAACTTATATTAATATAATGTTCCTTATTTTAATGAAAAATGAATAAGAATGCATTGATGGGAATGTACTTACTTTATAAAACTATCTATATATTCATCAAATTATAAAATTATTATGGAATAAAAAATTTCCAGGTCACTAAATGGACTATGTGATGTCTTCGAAGGGAAAAATTTCTGAAATATTTTTCCTCATACAGTGAAATAAAATGATATACCCTTAATATGGATTAATAATTTCTAAGATCATATATCAATAAAAGAAAACATGAGAAGAATAGTTCATGTAAGATCAATGAAAATGTGAATGAGTCAATGAAAAATAAGTAAATCAATTAATATCCATGATGAGATTAACGTTGAAAGGAACATTGTAGAATATAATTAAAGGTAATGGGAGATTGTTACATGATTGTTGACAAGGTTAATTTGGTAAGTAATATTTGGGGTATAAGAAAACATCTATTATCAAATGTTTTATCTATAAAAAATGTGGAATAATTCAATCCAATGTTCCTTTTTAATGGAAACATGCAAAGAAGATTCCAAGGGATGAAGGACTTGTTTATGTTATCAAAATAGCTGAGGTTGGTGTTCCACAAGATATATTGTATGTTTTGTTAACTATAGTGATAAATTTATCAAATGTGTTATTTCACTCTAGATACTAACATTATTTTATGTCTTCTATATTTTCATGTATATTATATAGTATCTTTAAAACCATAATAATTGATCTTCCATACAAGTATCTAAGTGAAAATCATTCTTCCACAAGATTGTGTTAGTAACATCCCATTAATAAAAATCAACATACCATATATAAATAAATTATTTTTATAGATATGGTTTACATTCATATAATTTTTTCATGGTATTGGAATATAAAATTTAACGAAAAAATTCATTCCAATATAATTAAACTATGATACATAATGAAGATGTAGAATTATTTATTTTTACAGGGGATAACTATTATCTATGTCATCTCAAGATCCATTCCATTAAGCCCTACTAAATGACATTTTTAAGGAATGATAATATATTCAAGCTAGTAATGTTAATGATAATCCCCAAATTCAAGATATAACTATTGTACATTAGTATATTTATGTATTTAATAAGAAATTATATAGAAATACATTATAGTGTGATGTTGTTTATTCCATTGATTTAATATGGCATATAAGATATATATCAATTCCTCTATAGAATATGACTATGGAATTAGATAATTTGAAGAAATATTGACTACATATTTGTGATAAAAGATATTATATAGCATTATATATCATTATTCTGAGACCATTAAATATTGGTTTAAAAAAATTATGTATACATAAGGCTATCAATTGATTAAAACAATTAAAATTCCATTTCATTAATTTTAATGTATCATAAACCATGTATTCATGACTTATTATAGCTAATTAAAAGAAAAAATAGTTTATATTGACTGAGTCCAATTTTGGGAATAATAAATTATTATTAAATAAGAATGACAGTCCGATGAAAATTTTGTGATTAATGTAATGCCATTTTGATTTACAAATTAATACTCGAATTTTTTATATCTGATAAATAATGTTTTCACAGAATATATCGATAATATTTTTTTATTTAGGAATGATATTTTTTGATATAAACAACAAAATGACTATTAGAATTAAATGTCAATTATTATTGTGAATCATAGAAAAAATATTTATTAAGGAATTTTACAAAGCTTGAATTATGAAATATGATGTTGTATATTTTAGGAAATATATTCCCCCTGGATGGAAATATGGTTGAATCTATAAAGATAAATTCGATAAAATAATGACCTTCATAGATGAACCTAATAGTGGTACATACTATACTGGAATTGGAAGGTTATAATTAGTGATTTTTTTTCAAAAAATACAAATTTTTTGAACTCTCTTACAATAGATATATATAGTGGGGTTATGATGGAATAGATAATAGAATGCGATTAGTATTTTTAGACACAATATATGAGTATAGTGATTGCTAAAATGATCAATATAACAACAATAAATGGTGTGTTTTGATAATATTTTGATTCATCAATGAATGGAAATGGTTGTGTCTATTGGATTAATGATAATGTTATTTCATATGAATCAAGGAAGATAATGAATAGTTAAAATAACTACCAAACCCATGATAATATATTGGTATATATGATCATTGAATTGAATATATGGATACATTATCTATATGGTGAATGATGTGTGATATAGATAGATCATAATATTTTGAAAAAAAACATTTCATAAAAAGACCTCAAAATGATGAAAACATGATGGCTCAATCTTCTCAAGGACTATATTATCTCTTTATTCTATCATATAGATAAGGAAAATTTTGAAGTAGATTATATGATTAATAAGGGAAATTGAGTCTAATGAAATTTGGAATTACATGTATGAAATCCCTCATTTTTATTGCGTAAAAATTTCATTAAATGCAAGAAAATAGAAGATAATTTAAGTTTAGTTTCATTAAAATTAGGAACATAATTAAAAGAGAAATAATAAATTATTCAAGTCTATTTAAATTTAATCTTCATTTCTCACCAAAGATTACTTATAATTCTTCTCAAATTATAGGGGCATACATCAAAGAAAATTGGTTAGCATGAAGCCCATAAGAGAATAAGAAAGCGAGACATTTATAATGTGATCATGATGAATATCAAGAAGAACATGAGGGATTGAAATATGAAATTAAGAAGATAAAATTAAGAATATTACATGAAAATGAACATAAATCATAGCCTGGAAATATGGATACAATGGTTTAATGAAACATTCATAAATATGTCTCAAATTTTTATCACCATGGTATAATAAATGAAAATTACCAAGGTTACACACTGATGTATCATATAATTATTCATTTCAAGAGAATAATTATTTATCCATTTAAATGAAGAGATATTAGTGCACACTCTTCATATGTATTAAATATTATGATCTATAGATATCATTATAAATAATTTTCTAAAAACTTGTGGAAATTAAATAACGAGATTCACATTAAAATTATGTCTTACCAATGTTCTTAAGGACATGATCATTACATCATTCATAACCTACAATAAGAAAATGCTTGTTTCATATGTTTAATTATTTTATCATAAAATAATCTCTAAATCAATCTGAATACCCGATGAAAATTAATAGATATAAGTATTCAAAAAAAATTAATGATAATTTGTTAATTAATATAGTGAAATTGTAGTTGTAAATTCGATAACATGATAGGTATACAACATGGTTTAAAAAAAGGGTAAAATATCAAAAATGTTGTCCAATTTATAAAAACAATTTCTATTAATGGTAGGATCAAATAGCTAATAAAATATATGAACATAAAATTTATAATACATATTTAAAAAATAGCTTATTGAGTTGAAGAGAAAAGAATGAGAATTCCATTAGCTTGAATTTTTTTTTCCAAAATCATGAGGATTAGAGCCCTGAGGGATTTAAGAAACCATAGGGTGTTTCATGGTAGAAAAAATGACTAAATTATTATTAAGGATGTAATTTAAGTGAATGGTAATGTTGAAATGGGTGGATATTTATAGGAACATTGTTGGATGTTTTTAATAATTTCAAAATATATGTAATGGGAATTTTTCCTATGGAAAGTGAAATATAATTTGATTGACCATGGTTTTTTTCATGGATTCAAAAAATTGAGATAAAATTTATAGTATTATAATCTAATATTACCTAACACCGTTATTTATTACCTCTTTTTCATAGAATGAATTTTTTTATAAAATGTGATGTTTTTACAACAACATATTCCATTTTAAACATTAGGAAGTCTTGTATATGTTAGGAAAGTGATGAAAAACATTAATATAATTAATAATAAAAAATAAAATATATATTTGATAAATAATTTTGGTTATTTAAATTATACATCATTATGAATGGAATATAATTCATAAAACATTTTAAAAACCCAAAACGGTGTGCTGACTTATAACGACAAAATAATGATTTTTTAAATATCATCAATTAACCATAATATAATTTTGAGATGATGATTTGAAATATAATACTTATATTTTATTATATTTCCATTAAATATGATAATTATAAATTTTAAAACCAATATACACTTTTATTGAAAATAAATGTTATAATAAAAAATAGATTTTTGACAAATTTATAAATTTATGAGAATGTTATTGGATTATTTTATCATGTATATTTTATGAATAGTGTCTTAAAAATAAATTTAATTAAAAAAATATTTATTGGAATACCCTAGTTAATTATAAAATTATATGTATTTCAAAATAATTATATTATGTTTTAATTTTGTCTAAAAATAAGTAGATCATATTTTTTCAATTAAATTTATATTTTATTAAGAGAATAAAATTATTAAAATGGAATTGATGGGAATAAATTATGTTATAAATTGTAATTAAATTATAAGTTACTATGTCCTTGACATGTATCCCTTTATTACACCCACATAAGCCATAGGGGTGATATGTACGATGGTGGAAGTTACACATGGTGGCCCATATTATGTAGTATGAGTGTCTTTACTAACATGAAATTATCCCTCAGGTTATTTCATTAAGAATTCAATTTATAAATAATGGAATAGTATTGATCATGTATGAACCCTAGAGATTTTACTTCTATCCATAGTTATGAGAAATGGATTTTGAATAGCACGACCATGTAGGTTTGGTCCTTCATTTCTTCTTTCAGCATAAATTTTTATTTTTTATTACTAATTATATACACTATTTATAAAGATAAAAATATTACCAATGGGTATTGATAGAGATGGTCTTCTTGTACAAAATTTATATTTACTAACCATTATATTGGACCAATTATCATATTTGACCAATTTTCATATAACAGTCGAATCACAATGGTTACATTTTTCCCAAAAATTTCAACATCATCCTATCATTCAATATTCATTAAAATTTCTCCCAATGTTATGTTTACATTTTCTAAGTTGTTTAGTTCTTAACTAATTATTGTTTTCAATTCTATATTTTTGGTCATGGGGGTGGTGAACCTAATAGATTATATTGATCCATATTTTCCACCTTTTGCTTCTCAATTATCTATTTTTGTCCAATTGTAATGTTAGAAATTAAAATTGCTTATTTATAACTAATGTATTAAACATTAATAATTAGATAATGTTATTTTGGATACTCTATATTTTTTACACGTATAATATCATATAATATTACACATATTATTTCAACAATATAATATCTTTTAAAAATATGGGGTTGTTACGTTATTCCCACTTTATAAAACTCATTAAAAAAATTTCAACTCATTTTATTGGTTGATAATAGGTTAGGGTACATTTATTTCATTTATTCCTATTGTTCCCAAGTGACCTCTTCATTCTTATGGTTAATCTACAACACTTTGGTATTGTGGGTAGTCTTGTTGAGTGTAACTTTGTCTCTTCGGTCTATGATATCTACCAGATGCTTCCCAAAAGATATTTCATGTACCATTTGTACCACATCCAAGATCAAAACAGTTGAGGGATCTAATTTATACCTCATAAAGTGGGATACATGTAATACATCATGGCATTGAGCTTGGCATGGTGTAAGTTCTAGATTATAGGTCACACATCTTATGCAATCATGTATCCCAAAAGGGACAATACACATACTATTAAGCTTCCCTTTGTTCCTAAATCACGTGAATCGAATCTATGGTGATATTCAAATGAAATAATTATCTCCCAAAATAAACTCCAAGTCCCTTAGAAGATTTCCATTATATCAAATTTTCTGAATCGAAGAATTATTGTTTGTAGTTTTTGATGGAATGATGATTTTATGTCATCTCTTGAACCTGATCGAGCCCAACTAGATTTATCTGAAAAATATCATCCCAAAAAGTATTACTTCTGCATCATCTCCTATATATATATTTTTATGCTTCCAACTGAATATTCATGTGAAATCTATATTTATATGATAACTCAAAAAATGTGATGTTTAGATTTCATCGACCATTAAATTCAATTTATAATTTTATAAGTAGGTTCTCATGTTTCAAAATAGTAATTTTAAATTTTCTCTTAGATTTGGTTGATTGCTCATATAGAAGATAAATTTTTTATTCAATGAATTGGTATACTTCTCAAATTCTAGATAATAATAGCTCAGTTTTCACTTAACATTGTATGTATACTCAAAATACTAGATATTTCATTCACAATAATCCTACAATATCTTATTAAACCAAGGAAACACAAAATATTAGTTACTATTATATGAAGTGGCCACTCTATGCCCTTTTTATTACAAGGTTCAACTGAGATTATTCATTAGTTGTGTTGTTCCCTAATAGAACAACATATTATAAGTAGATTTAAAATATTTTAAATCTTAGATATAGATTCACCTCCAAATATTTATTAATATGATCATTATTTAATCCTTATGCACCCTTTTACCTTTCTATAAAATCAAAATATCATCAATAAAAAATTCAATGACTCTATAATGGTATTTTTAAAATAAAATATTCAAAAAAAATATAAAAATTGTACGAGAAATTGTTAGGTGGAACAAAATGACAACGAACTCATAATTCCCATATATTTTGTATATAGAGGTGTTTGTAATATCTTCTTTTATAAACCTCAGTTGATAATAACTATATCATATTCCAGTCATAAACTATAATTGTTCCACAGAAATCAGGTAAAACAATCCATCAATTGTTGGGAGAGTTTTCTTGTGGTTCAATATGATCCCATTAAGTTATATATAATCAATGCATAACTATATTGTTACAAATTTCTTCACTATAATGTGAACATATATTCCTCAAGGATTCAGACTTGGTTAGTGTCACACATGGGTTTTCAATTCCTTGCTTTTCACAAAGTTCACTTTTGGTTCTTAGCTATCGCATGGTGTCCTGGAGCTCCAGCTTTGAATTTTTTGTGTCTCATGTGATCGTGATCTATGAACATATTATTGGGGGTCATGGATTTTAATTGGAAGCCACTTATGTTAATGGAATTTTGTGAGGTTTTTGTGTTTTGGAGTTGGATTATTGGCACTCCTAGTGACACCACTTGGGGAGAACGTTTTTTAGGTGGCTTGTAACCATCAGTTCGATGAGTTTTTGAGTGAAACAATTGATTTATTTTTGGGAATTTCTCTCCTCTATCTATGGCCCAAATTTTCCCCATATATTATTACATATACCCCATTGTAATTGGTGGAAAATAACCCCTTTTGGGTTGCTAGGATAGGCAACATGGTTTGTCTGCACAATTTACTAAATCGTGCAGTCAAACCTTACAAGGGATTCTAGGTTTTAAAAAAAAGTAATTTCCATCTTTGACCTTCTGTAATAAACCCAAATCTTCCCCATTTTATACATTTTGTGACTATCCTCCATGTAAATCCTCCAAGGTCACTCTCCCTCCCTTTTACATCAACATAGAAGGAAGATTTCGTGGGGGAAACATCAAAATCAAGAAAATAAGAATTCTTATCATTGATTTCATCACTTTCATTAGGGTTTCATTCACCCTTTCATGAAGTTATAATGTGTCCAATAGATAGGGTTCGTACCTAGAGTTTACCCAGTGTCCATTTTGGTGATATCTTGTTGTTTTGGGTTGGTTTTGAACCCCTCGTAGTGTAGTGGGGCTGTGGTAGATGTTTCACATCTTGTTTTGACTGGTTCGACACAAAAGGTATGTGATTCAATGTGTACACATACCTTGATGAGTTATAATTCATGATTTATTTATTTTTAATGTTCCAAATATGTTGTCCATTGTGTGGAGATTGTGTTTAAGTATTTGGTTAAGCACTTAATTTTATAGTTTCATTTTAGCTTGTAATTAATAGATTTTCATGTGTGACTATTTGGGTAATATTTGCGTATATTTTATAACAATTAAAATTTATTTATTAGTGTTGAAATTGGATGATAATTGTTTTTTATTATAATTTGTTATCATTTTGGCCTCAAAGGGGAGTTTTTTAATGGGTTTTATGTGTAAAACCATGTTATACTTCTGAAAAGTGTTTTAGGAAAATGTGTGCTTTTTCATGTGTATCATTTGTAGTATTATTTTAGTTTGTTTTATAAAAAATGGTGGTGTTTTAATAAATTTTACTAGTGATGAATAAACTATTTTTGATTGGTATTGGTATGATTTTGTCCTTGAATGAGGGTTTTGAAATGAGTTTTGTTTGAAAAACATGGTTATACTTCTTGGATTTGTTTTATGAAAATTTAAAATCATGTAGTTACTTAAAAAAGATGGTAAATTGTGTAAAAATAATATTTTGGTGATTATACTAAATTGACATGGTTTTTTGAAAGGTAAAGTGGTGTTTTAAGATGTGAATCAATTTTAGGGTGTTTTATAAATGACTAAAATGTTTTATTAAATTGTGATGTGGGTGAGAAACACGTTTATGCACTGTTTTGTGCATGTTTTATGATAAAATTATTTTGAAGGTAAAAAGTGTATTATATAGAATTTTTGGGTTGGTTGTTATGTGATATGTATCATCTTGGAAATGTTTCATAAAAACTTTTAATGGATTTTTTGTTGCCCTAATGATATGTAAAAGTGTTATGGGCTATTTTTTGTGTGAGTGTGATTTCAAAATCAATTGGAAGAAAAGGGGTATTATGTGAATTGTATCATATATATGTGGGATGTTTGTTTAATGTGTGATTTGGAAGTGGTTTTTTCATGTGAAATTTTTTTTTCATGCCATGTTGATCATGTTTTAGCACAAGATGGAAACCCGGGTATCTAGGTTGGTAGACGTGTACTAGTATGCTAGTAATCTTCTGGGGATATGCCTATGTTTTGGGTAGAATGTTTTACGCATACAACACTAAAAAGTCAATGAATATTATTATGTGGGACCACAATGTTATGGGTATGTTCCCTACTAGGGGCTCATACAGGATAATGTATATTTGTGATGGTTACATTCACCGAAATATGACGTACCGATGACCCACTATAAGCTAGTTCCTAGATGGTTATTTCCCATTGGTTATGCTCATTGGATGATTTATGTTTACCATTGTCATATGTTATGTTGAAATATATAATTTATTAGCTTTGGTATTTTATTTTGATTTTTTGATTCTTTGAAATAGCCCAAATAAAAATTGTTTTTATTTAAAGTGGAATCATTTAGATATTGTAACAGGCATTTCTTATTTACTAATACTTGAATGATTTTATTTTTTCAATGTTTATCGTATGGAATCTCTTAGTGGTGGTATCATACTGTTCTTTTTATCATACCCTCCTTACATTTTTGGGAGTAAGTAGACTTGGTTATATTTTTCGCAGGTTTGGGTACAACATTTGTGTGATTGGTTTGGATTTTTAACAACGCATCTTGATGTGGTGTTGTGAATATGGCTTGAGGGCAGTGCCTATTTCTATGTGGAGGTTCATGTTATATCATGTTTTTGGGTTTTTACCCTTTTAATGGTCTTTGAACATTTTTTAAATTTATGTAATTCAGTTCTGAATTTTTGTAAAATATAGTTTTGTTTGAACAAATCCAGAATTTTTTTTCAGTTGTTTGTCATTACATGTTTATAAATTTGGGTGAATAATTCCCAGTTTTCTGTTTATGATACACAGGAACTTGTAATAGCCTATTGATATTGGGAACACCCTTTAGTCCTTTTCATAGAAAGGGTATGGTTCCAGTTTTGAGGGTGACCAGATTTGGTTCATGGAAAAATAGAATCAAAGGAGGTCCAGGTTAACTCTTTGGGTCATGTTATTTGGGGAACAGTCGGGATAGTCTAAATCAAGGATTTTTAAGATATGACATTCTGATTATGGGTAGTGTCCGTAGCCAGAAAACCTCATGATGGGATTCGAGTCGCCAGGGAAAGTTACGAATTATCTACGTCCATTGATTTCCTTGGTTTGATAATGATTAGGGGAAATTAAAGAGAGAGTTGGGTTAATGGTTGCTATGAGCTCTTCGGGCCTAGAAAACCATGTACTGTCAGTGATATTTTCCTAGACAACTCTCTATGTTGGTGAAGTTATTAGTTTATTGCCACCAACCATATGTCCAAGTAACCCACCGAAACTAGTTTTCCCTCACACTTTCTTGTGCCCCATTGTTTTGAAATCTTGGATGTTCGGTTTTAAGGAAAAATAATACATGGATTTAAGAAATGTTAATTTTTTGTGAAATGATCTTCTAATAAAGTGTGAAGGGATTGATTTGTGAAAAGGTGGAACTGAAATTTCAGAATTTTTTTAAAGAGAAAATGGTGTATTTATACCTCTTTTGAATGAAAGAACTGTGTGAAAGATTTTTTTGTAAACGTGTTTCCAATAAGGTTTCTAAACTATTGAAAGGTGTTTTAATGGGATGAGATGTTTTGATTTTGTGGGTATCTGTTTTGATAAAATAGAAGTATTAGTTGACTATTTTGGTTTTGAGAAGTGATTTTTTTTGTTTTGACCATTTTTATTTATATGACCAACCACATGCATGGGCTTATATGGGATGATGGATGGTTAATGGAACTGCTAGATGAGTTTCGGGATGGATGTGAGGAGGGTGGTTGATATGCCACAGAAGACATTCATGTGTGAGCCCCATGGGGTACGATGGGTGGATATGCTAGCCGCCAAACCATTTTTTCAAAGAGATGAATTTAAAAGAAAACATGATGTCTTCATGATTTGTTTTCGATGGTGTGTATTATGTGTTTTTTTGGAAATTTTGTTGTTGTGGTATGTTTTGTCCTCAAGAACCACTCCTGTATAAATGTTGTTTTGGGATTGTGTTTGGTTAGTAATCTAGGATGGAGGGTTGTTTAGTGGTCTACATATGAGAAATGTTTGTGAAGACATTATAGTAGTTCCCCTGATCTTTTCGGTTCTAGTTTTTGGCACTTTTTGACCGATGGACAAACTTAGTTGGGTACTTGGGTTCTCACATTGGATAAGGTATTCAATCCTTAAAGGTTAGTGCCAAACTAAAGTGCGACAAATATTGTTTTGTTGTTGGAATATCCACTAGAAGATAAATATAAGGAATATATTTCTTGATATTTTTTGATTGAGTCTACACCCTTTACTTTCATGGTTTTGTGGATCCTCTTGTATTGAGAGAGTGCTCATGGAATGTTGAAATAGAACATAGATTCTTAAGATACCTGATTCATTTAGGGTGGAAGTGGTATGGGGTTGTAAGAATGGATTAGTATTTGGATGGTGAATAAGAGGGCCTCTAGGTCCTTCATAGTATCTCCAAAGCTGGAGTTCATGTTAAACAACTAGTATAGAAAATCTGGCCATGAGTAGATATTATGGACACTTTCGGCATTCGTGTCCTGTTTGGGACATGTCATAAGATCCATTTCGTTGTATTTTTCCTATCAGTCACAATAGGAATGTTTGGTGGTTCCTTATTATGTCATGATCATGTTAGACTATAAAGTTGAAGGTTGTTCAATTCTCTGAGAGTTTCTATTATGTTGGGATTATGTCTCCATTGAGGAAAATGTAAAAATCCACTGTTTTAGAGGAAGGTGTTTATATGTGTCCTTAAATTCTCTTTTTTCTCTCCAGAAGAAAAAAGGTGTGATGTGTGTGTATCCTCTAAGCCCTTGTTTCAGTGAAATTTTGGGTTAGGGTAAAGAGATTTTTGGAGTGTATATTATCTTGGTAAACCCATCTGGGTTTGTAGTTTAGTTGTTCATAGCTTCAGAAGGAAAAGTTTCATCTAGGGTTTTTCAAAGACTAACTATGAGGTTTAATATGCATCAATCATTTGATCCCCAGCCATAAGTCCCGGAAAGAGTCCAGCTTATAGTCTGGGGAAATCTCAGGGCCATTTAAACCCTTGTACAAGTTGTTATCCTTAGTATGAATGATAGTATGAGTTTAAACCTCTGGTTTCATTATCTTGCTTATATTATTCTTGTTCGGTGGAAAGTGGTTGAGGGCCTCATCCCCATGTTATCACCCAATGAAATTATTTTCCACTTTGGAATCCAAAGTGTTTTTCGGGAAATGATTGAAATTTGTCTAGAAAGTTTGAGCGCATGGTTAGTAGTAACCATTTCCTAGAAAACCATATAGATAGAAGGATCCCTATTGTTTAGGTACCATTCCCCAAACCATGTGAACTAACCGTGTGGCCATCCCCACTATTTAAATTCAGGTTCTTCTTATATTGGACCATGCTATTCAGTTAAGATGGTTAGTTCTTATGGTGGAGAGACCCAATATGAATCTCATGTATGTTCCATCAGAAATTTTAAATGGAAGTCTACCCCTTGTATTTGGGAGTCCATTCAGGCCTCCCCCTATTAGTGTCCTCATTCCATCTTGGGAAATTTTAAGTTGACTATTATGCTGGGTAGACAATTTGTGTCTCCCCAAACATGTAACTCGGATTGGTCCCTAGTCTTGGATTGGAGGTAGGTAGTCTTTTTTGGAGCTATCTTACTACCTGCATTTTTCTAGGGTAAACATTGTGACTGGAGAATGGCCAATGGTTTTGTTAATGCAAGGTAAGTGTTTCCATGTTTTTTGTTGTTGTTCATTTTGGAAAATTTCTGGAATCTTGTTTGGATTGTGTTTGAGTAGTTTTGTTTTTGTATAAAATCTGAATGTTCTTGGTCATTTCTGGAAAGTGATCTTTGTTTTTTTGAGAGTATTCCTTCATTAATTGATCACTCGAGTTGTTTTGGACTTTGAAGGAAAAACATGTAATGGGAGTCCAACATGGTTTCTCTGTATGGTTTTCATTTTTGATTTTGGACTTTTTATGGCTTTCCTAGGGTGGAAATATTTATGGTTGGGAGAATTTTCACACTTGTGTTTTTAATTCCATGAATTGTTTGAAGATCTCTTTTTGTTCTTAGCTTTCCCTTAGTTTATCGGTGCTCTGGGTTTGAATTGTTGGTGTCTTCTATGTTCTTGATTTATGCCATTAATCCTGGGGGTCATGGATGATAATTGGAAACCTCTTCTGTCAAAGGGATGGTTTGAGGTTATGGTGTTTTGGAGTTAGATTAGTGTAACTCCTAGTGACACGACTTGCAGGGTAAGATGTTTAATTGGATTGTACCCATGAGTTGGATTAGATTTGGTGTTAAATAATGTTTTATTTTTGTAAATTTTAACCAATATCATTACCCTATCATTCCAACTTAGATTCCCCCTTTGACCCCCATGGAATTTGGGGAAAACAACACTTTTGGGAGGCCAGGACATGCCACATGGTTTGACTGCATGATTTACTAAACTGTGAATCCAAATCATACTAGGGTGTCCAAGTCATTAAAAATTTTGAATTTCGAACATTTCCCTTCGAGATTAAATCCAAATCATCCCCATTCTTCCTCATTTCATTCCCAATCTCCAGGGACAACTTCCATGGTCGCTCACCCTCTCTTGGACCTCAATGATGAAGTGATATTTGATGGGGGAAACATAAAAATCAAACATGTAAGTCTTCCTCTAATTATTTTATTTCCTTTTCATAGAGTTTCATTCACCCTTAAATGATGTTCTAATGTGTCTAGTATATAGGGTTCGTACCTAGGGTTTAACATGTGGTATTTTGGTGAAATATTGTGGTTTAGGGTTGGTTTTTAACCCTTATGGTGTTATTTATATTTCACACCATGTTTTAAGGGTTTCAACATAGAAGATAGGGGATTACATGTACAGACATTACTTAATGAGTTTCCATAATTGATTTGCATATTTATCATGTTCCTAACATGTTTTTTTGTGATGAGAAATTTTTTTTATGGATTTGGTTAAGAGTTTAATTTTATTGTTTAATTTTAGCTTGAAATTTGGGGCTTCTCATGTAGGACTCTTGAGGTAATATTTGGATGTATATTATAACATACGAAAGTTATTTTTTAGTGTTTAAAGGGGCTGAAAATTCTGGTTTGTTAATTCTTTAGAGACATGTGGGACTGAAAAGGGGTGTTTTTGAATGGGTTTTATATTTAAAACCTTATTATACGTCTTGAATGTTTTTTTGGGAAATGTGAAATTTTCATGTGTATATTTTGTTGTGTTATTTGATATAATTTTATAACACTCATGAGTGGTTTAATAAATGATACTAGGTATTACAATTCTATTTCAGATTTCCATATGTATGATTTTGTCCATGAATAAGGGTTCTGAAAAAATTTTTGTGTGAAAATAATAGTTATACCTCTTGGGATTGTTTTATGAAAACTGTAAATGATTTAGTAAGTTAAAGAAATTCATAAATGGTGTACATGTAATTTTTTGGTGATTGTACTCACTTAAGATGGGTTTTAAAGTTAAATATGTATATACTATTTAAAACATTTTTATAATATTTAATAAATTACTATAATATTTTATTAAATTGTTATGTGGTAGAGGAAAATGTTTGTGTGTTATTTCATGTGAGTTTAATGATAAATTGATTTTTATGGTAAAAGGGTATTTTGTGTCATGTGTGTGTGTAGGATTTTTTTTGATGCGTATCATCTTGGAAATGTTCTATAAAAAATTTTAATGGATTTTATGAAGTGTTGAAGATATGTGAAATGTGTTGTGGGCTATTTTGGTGTGGGTTTGATTTCAAAATAAATTTGATGGAAAAGTAGGATTATGTGACATGAGGGAGATATGTGTGGGATTTTTGTTGAATTTTTGATGTGGAAGTGGTACTCACATGTGAAAATTATTTTTCAGGGCATGTTTTACTTTTTTTAGCACAAGAGGGAAACATAGGTATCTAGGTGGTTGGACGTGTACTTGCAAGCTAGTGATCCCATGGGGTTTGGCCTCAGTTTCATGTAGAATGTTTGACACATACAATAGTAACAAAACTATGAATATGATGATGGGGGACCACTAGGTTATGGAAATGTTCCATACTAGTAGATTGTGGACCAAAAGATATATTTGTTATCATTACTTTCACCGTGATATGAGGTATCTGGGACCCACAACGAGCTAGTGCCTATGGGTTATTTCTTATTACTTGTGATCATTGGATGATTTATGTTTTCCATCAGCATATGGGATGTTTGGAAGGAAAATTCAGTAGACTTGGTATTTTATTTAAAAGTGTTGATTCTTTTAAATAGACAACTTGAAAACTATTTTTATTTAATGTTTCATCCTTTATGAATTGTAACTAGAATTTATCGTTTACCAAAATATCCAAGATTTTCATATTTGAATGATATCACATGGAATATTCTATTGATGGTATCATACTAGGATTTTTCTCTCACCCTACATACACATTTGGGTGTAAGTAGGATGGGTTAATTTTGTCAAAGATTTGGGAACATATTTTTTCCAATGGTTTCGGTTTTTAGCAGTCTATCGTGATGCGGTGTTGTAGTTATGCCTGGAAGAGCGGTGGATATATCCATGTAGAGGTTCATGGGAAATATTATTTTGATTTTTACCTTTCTAATAGTCTTTGAAATTTTTTTAAATTATGTAATTCAGTTATCAAATTTTGTAAAAGATATTTTTTTGATAATATATAGATTTTTTTATTGGATTGGTTTGTCAATTTATGTTTATAAACAAAGGTGAAAATTTTCAAATTTTCAGTTTATGATTCTCGGTCACTTGTGCCATACCATGGGAATCGAGATCTCTCTTTGGGACTTATCAAGGTCCATGTATGTTGCGGGTTTTGATGGAGGCCTAATTCGGTTTTTGGTAGTTAGATAATTCCATTCTAAAAAAGATCTTCATGTTGTTTTTATAATTACCATAATTCAACATCTTCCATTTTTAATAGGGCCTTAGATATCCTCATGGATCCAAGTAAGAGTTTAATAGAAACACTCCCACCCCTTTTAAGGATGTTATAGGTAACCCTTTAGAAAACATGTCAATGTGTTGTTAAATATTATGGAAATTTATTATTAATAAAACCTAAATTCCTTCTTTCTATTCATGGTTAATATCTAGAAATAATGCTATGGTAAATGAATCTGGAAGCATATCAGGATGAGATATATCTATATATCAAAATAAGTATAGTTTTCCCATTCAATATTGTTAAAATTTCATTACTTCTACAATTTATTATTGAATTATACTTATAGATACATTCCATTCACTGTATATTGTTAATTTTCCCTAGGGGAATTACATTTAGATTTCTGATGTGATATTACATTCTAAATATAATATTATAGTTTTTATACACTATTGAAATTTTGATATTCCATCATGGTGTCTTCACTGAAATCTATGGTTCTAGTCTCCTAGTGATTGCTTCTAAAATATTTGAAAACATAGAAGATTTAATGGAATGCATAGAAACACAATCAATCAATGTATATTATATTGTTGAGAGGACAACATATGTACCTTTCACCACATCATTTTGAGCCTCTACATCATACA
Source organism: Viscum album (assembly GCA_963277665.1). Lineage (NCBI taxonomy): Eukaryota > Viridiplantae > Streptophyta > Magnoliopsida > Santalales > Viscaceae > Viscum > Viscum album. Next base: position 141,924,571 of record OY728138.1, on the reverse strand, counting down.
TTATGACATAAAATTCTTTACCATACTCCCTTAGCCTATGATGAGGTTGAGGGTGGTTTCCCTCCATTATCTATAGATTTGATGATTGATTGGAAATGTTTTAATATTGTCCACACACGAAGCATAGTACATCAAGATAGTACTAAACAATTTTTACTTTTTATTTAATGTTAATAATTTAATGATTCAGATCATCATGATAGTTTTATGTTACATGACCATCTATTCCAAAAAAAATTCACATTCTACTAAAAGAATGAAATTCCTTGAATACATTCTCCCATAATTTTTTATTCAAAAATATATCCTATATGATTCCAAAGTATATATAATCAAGATTCCACTATATATGGGGTGTCAATACATTGAATAATCTATCAATCATTAACTTCAGATCAATCAAAAATATAACGATGTATTAAGATTGTATTGTAATGTTAATATCATAGATTCAAACTGATTCACTTTCCATAGGATTCAGCTATAATAATTATTTTTCCATTTTTTTTACATCGAGTATGGATAATTTTTTTCGAATAAGATTCCCCTAATCTCTTTCAACTCTATAACATAAATATCCTTAATTATATTTGAATCGTTAATTAGCTTCCACCAGTAATAAGATTCTCATTATTTTGGTATTTTTTGGGTTAACATTATCTAGCTATGACAAATATATAAGAAAAAAAGGTATTTATTAATAGTGGTAATCCAATATTCAATGATCAATGGGTCAGTAGATTAAAAAAAATTAAGTAGGTTGTTGATTCTTGAAGGACTCAATCATGAGTTGTTCCCTTTGAGGTGAACCTTGAATTTTAACATTATTCATAGTATTATTCCACACACGAGTTAGGTTATACAACATTATCATAATGATTCTCGTTCATTCTTCCAAAGAGTGGTAATAAATGTATCATCTGTTCTACTCATAATTTACATAGTTTTTCATATTTCCAGCCATTTTTCAGAAATTGGGAATTCATGTTGATAAACATGATAATTTTAGGAATCATATAATGTTAATGTGATTTTATTTCCAATAAATAATTCATAAAATTTCGTTTAATATTTTCAAATGTAAAATATATATATATATATATTTATAACAATAGAGGTTCCTAAAAAGCATGTGATTACACAAAAATATATGTTCAAGAGTTTCAAAACAAGTGAACAACAATACACATTGTCTGGCACTAGTTCCAGATCCAATATAGCTAAATGGAGTTTATTCAGGTGTCACGCTTAGGTATGTATATGCCAGATCCACATCCACTTATATTATCTAGATAGGGATGGACTTACATTGAAATCAGTAACATAATACACACCAAAATACAATTATGATTCACTATATTTCCAATTTTCCTTAGTTTTCTTAATAAAATTTTCATTTCCTCATTTCAAAAATTAAATCAACCATAACATGATACCATATATTAATTCCTTATTTTTTTTATGTGAACATTTCATTACCTAGAAAAAAATAAAATCTTTTAAAAAATTAGTTTGTTGGATATTATGATAAAAATACATAGATAGTGAATAAGTGATATATTCAAATGATACATTCATATTAATATCAATATATTTTATCACCAATGTTTCATAAATCTAAATTAATAAGGTAATTTTTCAAGGTAACATAAATAATTTCATCTATAGACACTATTTCGTAACACAATGCATTAGAGTGATACCAGTGTGCACCATTTATATATATAAAATAATTTTACTAAAATATTTCATAACAAATAATTTAATTAATAACACAAAGATAATTAATAATTGGTTTTTTATCAATTTTAGGGCATATAATTTTTCATAAAGATATGATCATTACATCATTCCTAACAAAATAATATGGAATATATGGTTTATATATGTAAATATACAAATAAAAATATTATTTTATATTTAGGTAAATACCCATTAAAAATTGACTTTTATGATTTAAAAAATAAAATGAATGTGAATTTATTATGATAATGAGAGTGCTGGGTAGTAAATTCAGTATCATGGTAGGGATAAAACATGGTCTTAGAAAAGGGTAAAATGATAAAGATAAAAGATATCTGGTTGAGTAAAAAGAAAATAGTATTAGGTTATGATAATTTAGTTTTTAAAAGAGAGTAAAATAACATTTAGAATACATATACAAAAAATAGTCTCTTAAATAGAGGGGAAGGGAATGATAATTCACTTAACATGAAGATTGGTTCTAATATCATAGGGATTAGAACTTTGGGTGTTTGAAAACACATTTGGGAAGACTCCATTAGGGGAAATGAGAAATAAACAAATTTAGACTAGATTGGGTGTGATGGAGAATATTAAAATGGTTAGGTGTTTAAAAAAATAGTAGAATTTTTTAATAACTTCCAATTTTTTGGATTGGAAATTTAGGTTGAGGAAACTAAAAAAATAGTATCTCTCCAATGGGTATTTCACATGGTTTTTGACATTTGATTCAAATTTTATAATATATTTAAACTCTATAATTTTACACCGTTTTTAATACTTTTTTCATGAAAAGTAAAATTTCAACAATGTATTGTTATTGATGTCATATTTTCCATTTTAGACATTAGGCAGTTACTTTTGGATTTGAAAATTGAATAAAATAATTTAAAATACTTATAATTCTTAAAAAAAATTGAGGTCTTGGAATGTGGTTAATTAATTATTACATTATTATTAAATAAATATGATGTAATAAAACCTACTGAAAACCATAAAAGTGTATTCTTACTATTCATGAAAAAATAATGTATTATTAAAAAATATCATAAATTCAAACTATCGTAGTTTTGAAGTTATTGTTTTAAATAATATTTTTATTTTATTTGTAAAATAATCTAAATATAATAATAATAACTTTTAATTATAAAAATCATTATTTATTAAAAAAAATTGATGTCTTTAAAGAAGAGACAAATTTCTAATACTAAAAAACATTTCCTTCTTTATAATAGTGTTATTTTATCATATATATATTTTAATAAGAGTGTTTAATATAATATACCATTAAAAAATATTATTCATAATACCGAAATTTATTATTAAATTGTTTATCTTTTATAAAAAAATAAAATTAAGTTTTACTTATGTCCTGTTGTAAATTTATCAAATTAATCTCAATTAAAAATACATTTAATTAAGAAGAAATGTACTTAAATTTGAATTATTTGAAGAAATATTATATTAATATTATGTAATTACACTTTAAGTATCTAGATCATAGACATGTCACCCCTTATTGAACCCACTTGCACCCTATGGTTAAGCTATGTGATGGTGGAAGCTTAATGGGTTGACTCATTTAACATTAAATGAGCGGAAATATATACTTTATTGAATATATCACATATGTGATTACATTCAATCTTAATATGTTTGAGATTATAATTCTATTGTTTAGGGAGGAACATCATTGATTATACCAACCTACCATGTTTTCATAAAATGTGTTTCACAAAAGTGACTCTACTAGTTGTGGCCATCATTTCTCATTTCTATCATAATTTTAATTTATCATTACTAATTATAAACAACTATTATAATGATAAAATTATTTACAATGGTTATAGTTTCAAAATATAAAATTGAAAAATATTTATATATACCATTGGTCTTATTTGACCAATGGTCATATAATGGTGGAATACCAATAGTCAACTTTTCCCCTATAAATACGTCAACATTATTTCCTTGAAATTTTAAAAAAATTACACCCAATTTTATATTTCATTTTAAATTATTTTTATTAGTTTAGTAATATTTTCATTCATTTAATGTCTATTCAATGGTTGATGATACTAACATGTTCTGTTTATCCATATTTTTCCATTTTTCATTTATATTATATAATATGTTTTCTTAATTAAAATGTTTTGTGCATTAATTAGATTTATAGATGACTAATAAAATTATCACTTATTGATTATATAATTTTTCTTGGTTTATATAATTTTTTCCATGTATATTATTAGATAATATAAAACACAAATCGTGAGAAAACAGAAATCATTTAGAAAAAACCCTTGTTCATCATAGCATATATCATTTTTAGGGATTTTGTAATGATAGATATTTAAAATATTAACGAAGTGGAATCATCACTGCTATGTAAATTTATTGAAAATAATATTTATTGGAAATCATAAAAATATATTTATCTATTTGATGATTATTTTATAAATAAAATAAAAACTATTAATATTTGAAATTTGAATGAATTATATATAAATATTGTGTTCAGAAATTTTGAAAGATGATATTTGTTCTATCTATACCTGTGCTAAAACAATTAAAGGATATGTTCATTATATTAGTATCTCTATACTCCCTGATATAACCAGGATGTATAGTGATCATAAGGAACATTTTTGTTATCATAACATGTAGAAATAAATTTTTGTTTGTATATCAAAATGTTTTGTTTTATAATTATAATGGATTATAAATAAAAACCCAATGATTCATACAATATATACCTATTAATATTAGAAAATTGTATTATATATATATATATATATAAATTCTCACTATATTTCTAGATAATACATGAATGGATGAATTTATATGGGTTATTTGGATCGACTTACCAAAAGTTCAAATTTACTCACAATAAGAAAATATTTTCCACAAGTATGTATCTCAGAACACTATACTACTGAAATATTAATATATCATAATGAAACTCATTCAATTGTATTTGATTTTGTTCAATTATATATATATTAATTTAGAAACTTTTTTCCTGAAGGATCATGAAATCATGTTTCATTTGAGCACTATCTATTCTGAAAAATGATGCTCATTCCAAAAGGACAATTACAACATGTGATATATATTTTTTGTTCATTATCACATGAATTTAATTGTGTGTGGGATTAATATTTATTATTGGTTTAATTTTGAAATAACATATCATTCAACTATAGTATTAAAATTTCACGACATGAAGAATTATATAGAATTCATTTCATACGCCATCTTCATTATGTTATGTTAGTGAATAATAGATTTTAACACCACAAAAAAATTATGGGACACATATGAAGGAATATATTACATCGACAGATATAAAAAAAATTCAAATGAGGAAAATGTGTTATGTGGATAATCCATTGAATGATTGTGAATTTCATGGGTGTGATTGATTTTTCATCAATGTGTCTTTATGAAAGGGTGATATAAGGGTTAGTAAAAAATGGAAACTAATACTAATGTACAACAACTCTTTTGGAATTCTTGATTGAATAATAGATGTGGATTATAATTTTTCAATTCCACCAAGCCAATCTATTATACTAAATGTTTCATATATCTCATTAATAATGATATATATATATATAGGCCTAATTCATCTTCCCTCATATGATGAATATGAATTAAAACATAATATCTCATTATCTGAAGAGAATATGCATATTCTTAACACAATAAAACAAGTGTTTTGGAATCAGTATATAAGACTAATTGTGTTGATTTTTATATATCATTAAATAAATGAAGAATCATGGGATCCTGAGGATGTTATGAATAAAATCCACAATAATATTTTATTAATGTAGTTTCCCTTAATATTTTGAGGAAGATATTTTTATTAGATGGAACAATTTATTCAAAGAGAAAATAATTTTTCACTTAAAATATAATTTTTTAGGAAATATTGGAATGGATATATATATATATATATATGAATATTTTATTCCAAAAAATTAATTTTTTTATGAATATCAATTTTGAAATTAATTTTTAAAAATAAATCTACAATGAATTTGTGAGAATTTTCATTTGAAGTAAGCATTAATAAACAATTGACAATGTAGAATAAAACTAGTCAGCATGTAAATTATAATAATTTTTTGTAATATGTAAAAATAACAAAATATTTGTAACTAAATAAATAAATATATATATATATATATATTCAATAAAATTTTGAAGTAACAATATATATTTAAGAAAAAAATTTCAGTGTATAATGAATTTCCATTTTACATAATTAAAATAATTTGTAATAATGAATGATTTAAATAAATATTATTATCATTAATCTAATAATATGAATTTTTTCTCATATAATAATAATTAATAAACATATTAATAATATATGATAACCATTATGCTTCAAAATATATTTTAATTAAATAACGTTTTATCCTCACATTTTTTGGTTTAATTTTAAATTAATTTAATTAAATTATATAAATGTAAATTGATCAAATTTTTTTTATATTTTTTATCATAATTCTATGTTTTAGTATTGAAATTATACTCTTATTTCATCATTATAAATAATAAATATATTAAAAAGTGGTTACAATAGTTAATGTTATGAGGAACTAAATTAGATTATAAAAGTGATTTTGTGAAAATATTAATATAAAACACTTCAATAAAATTGATTTCTTTATTATAATTAAACCAAACCATTTTAAATAAAAATTACTCCATTGGTAGATTTTTTTTTAAAAAACATTAATAATTTTACTCTTGAAATATTTGATGTATATCGTCTCCCATAATTATAAAAGGGGGGCTTTTTCATTCATGTATTCACAATTCATGATCCATTTTTCTTGAAAAAGCCTATAAAATTTCTCCCAACATCTAATTTTATGTTCTTCTGGTTATTTTCTTCCAAAAACGATAACCCCTTGGTCTTTGGGATGACATAGAGAGTATTTTTTCATAGAAGCGGTAATCCTCATAACAAAACGGTTTTTTTGTTCATTGTTTATGATGATAAACAATTTCGTAAAAATATAATAAAATAAAACCAAGATATACTTCATTTTCTAATATGTGATTATCTTATGCAATAAAATCATTCCATATCATTCTCCATCCAATATGATATAATACCATCACTTGTGTGTATGAAGAACTACCACCTCATTATATTATGTAATTTTATCCATCCCTACCTGAAATTTATTTTATTAATGACATAATTTATGATAGTATATGATAGTTGTGAAATAATGAATTTTATTTCAATATAATATATCATCTACTTTCTTACCCAACCTCTCATTAAAAATGGAGACTTTACTCAGGTACAGATGTGTAGTACTAACTATACGATGTGATGTAGTTCATTCATCATATCATATTTTTCATGAATGGTCGTGAATTTTGATATATTGAAAATTTATTATCCTCATATCATTATTAATATTTATTTGATTATTTCAATATAACATGTGAAGAATAATAAGAACATCTATGATGAAACATTCATCAGAATACAAACTAGTTGACACACGAATTGATGATAATAATGAAATGTTTTAAATAAATATGTGATAAGATGTTATTGTTGCATCATATATGATATTATACATTTGAATATGGATCTGTAATGTGTTAATAGTAATTTTAAAACCAATATATCGGAAGTTATAATATTTTTCCAGTATTTTTATGTGTGAGGTGAGGGATTTTATCTTAATTTCCAATATATTGAAACAAATTTTGTAATATGCATCAATATAGTTTTTTGGACTATATATACATCCCCACTGCTCTATTTAATAAGAATATATAATTATTCATGGTAGTTAATTATTAAAATAATCATTACTCCTTCATGGGTTTCAAAGTCGAACGTTACTAATGATGTCATGATTTATTTTTCAATATCAATTTTTGGGATTGTTATTATTTTCACTGAAATATTTATACATGTTATCAATCCAAAAATTATATGAAATTTTTATAATCTATATATTTATAATTTTTATGCATTTTATTTAAAATAATTCACTCAATGAAACTTCGATCAAGGAATGAAAATATTAAATTAAAATATAATCTTATTTCACTTTTTGGTCTTGTATATTTTTATTAAATTTTTATATTTCTCAATTGTGTTTTCAAAAATATATATTTATTTATTTAAATGACTTATTAATTTTATATGATGATATAGCTGAAATTTAACATGTATATGATTGAATATTTATAGTTTTCTTAGATATTTTTTGTTTTGACATTCATTAACCCCCCCCCCCAATGGCCTAACGACCTTTTTTTTAATTTTCTTTGGAAAATATCCCTTTTAAGGGTTGAAGGGGCACCCTTACATGACCCGTAGGCCCAATGCACAAGGCCGAAACATAACCCAATACATGAACATAATGTCTAAAGACCTGGAACACTTTAAAAAATCCCTCTCCAGTATATGCATCATGTAGGTGACAAGCTCCTCACCTCACATGGCTAATTGGCAAGAATATCCTTGTACTGACATGTATGGTTTATGGTCTCGATAGTAGATTACATAAAATATCATTATTCCAATCAATTTAGCAATAATCTATTGGTTTTAATTTTGTTATGAATCCTATTATGGTCCTGCACATGAGTTGTCTACCTAAACGTCTTGGCCTTTGTTCATTTCCTAGAATCCATATAGACATAAGTGCATTGGTGGCTTGCAGAACCTATAACAAAAAGGCCTTGTGGCCTGAATGCCTTTGGTGACATAAAGGTCCTGAAAATCATTGGCCCAATCTTATGGACCGAAGGCCCAAATTTGGGGAATAGTGTTGGTCGTTAAAGTACCTGATGCAGAATAAAAAAAACTTTTGTAAAAAACCCTGAGATATTTGGAAATATTTTTCATCGAATTATGTAGAATTTTTTTATTATGTATCTCAAAGAACATAGAAATTTGGGTTTTATAACACCACATTTTTCTTATGTTATATGATTCATCATGATAATCATACACTATAATAAAAAATATTAACCTTCACTACATGGAACAACACAGTTATCTTACATTTAAAAAAATACTCACTTAGCTTGATGGATTCACTAACATGCAACGCTATGTTTTAATGAATAACAATATATTCATTAATATATTATTGTATAATATAACAATGTATAAACAATTCATTAAGATAGAGTTTGTGAGTAATATTAAACATCCTATGAAAATACTTGTTTTTATTCATTGGTTATAAATTTATATGAAATAAATATTAGAACCAATTGAATATAAAGAAATTTTTTTTATAAAAACTAATTTCATTGTCAATGATAAATTTTATCCTAGTAAATTAAATTAATTACTATTAATTAAAAATATTAAAATTATATATGTTATATAATCAACAAATTTTTTTGTACAATCACTGAATATATATTTTTAGGCATAATATAATAAAAACACTAATATTACAAATAAAGAAATAATTTTTTATAAGAGTAGTTTTACAGCATTTTAAATGAGAACCAATTTTAAATATAAAATTTTCTACATTTAAAATTTTTTAATGTCATAATAATTTGATTTTTTAAAATTTGAACATAAATAATAGGTTATAGTTAATTTTCTATTTTTTGATGTTTCATTTTTTCATGTATAGAGAAAAATACTGAATTTTAATTTAACAATAATAAGGTCTAATTTATTTATAAGATTAAATTATATTTAATTTTTTTGATCTATAATTTAATAATTTAATCATAAAATATTCTAATTTGGTTCATTAGTGATAATTTCAGTTTTAAATGTTGATATAAAAATTAAGTAATCTATTGAAATTGTTTACATTAAAACGCCTAATTGGCATCTCTTATTTGTCGTTAATTTGACATTAATTTATTCCATTATTTATTGTAATATATAAAAATGGATTAAAAAATTTAGAAATTATAATAATTTGAAATTTATAATAATATAAAATATTTTATTAAATAAATCACAATGAATGTAATTAAAATGAATTATGATGATTTGGATGAAAACAAGCTCAACGAAGGACTAAACCATACACTTAAGAGACAAAATGAGATTTAAACATATAAAAATAAATTTTATAGAAATATTTATTCCATATCTTCTATTTAATATATTTTCATCTATTATTGGATACAATAATCATATAAAAATAATGGGGAGAAGTGACTTTTCAAAAACAAATTTAGAATGGAACTCCTCCTCCACTTTGAAAAGAAACACAAACATCCAAACTATTCACACCAATGAAGCCATTTTTTCAGAAAAAATAATCTAAATAAGATCCTAAAAACCCTATATTATTCCTTTAATCCTCACATTGGGTGGAAATCCAACTAAAGATTTCCTTTGGTTCCAAAAAAATAAGTTACCAAAATGAAGTGGTAACAACTTTCCTCAAAATCTGTTCTTTTATTTTCTTTCTCATCCACCTCAATTTTTCATATTCAACGATGATATAATAACATAATTATTATAAATATCATTATATTTTTTATTATAAGTGTTCAACCTGAAAATACACACTCTTCTATCTAATGGGAAAGAAGTTCACATTTAATGGGTATGGTGAACTACAGCCTCAGGAAAGGGCATTGTTCGCTTTTCCTTCAACACCAATTTTGGTTTATAATTATGATGAAAACTATGATTATATATGTTATAGTTTATATTTATAATTTACTCAATATTATTTAATTATTATAAAAAATAAACCTCCAAGATTTTAATTTTGTGTGAGTAATATAATTTATTTCAGGAAACTGTGGACTATCAACTCCTCAACGAGGTGTTATTCGTTCACCCCATACATTGAATTTATTATGGATCCATATAGTGAAAATATACAATAAAAATTAAAAAATAATTGTACTATAATTATAATTTTTATATATTTTTAGACATTTGTTTAATTTAATTTTTTTTCTTCAATAAAAAAAACAAAATGGAAATATCGTTCATGCATACACACGACTTATTACCTTCATGAATGATATTGTTAATTTCACAATTAAATTTTATATAAATTATTATAAAGACATATATAATTAATATATAAAATATTTATTCCATTTTTTAAATTACTTTAAAAACTATATCATTATCAATGTTAGAGGATCCTGAAAAAAAAGTCAAAACATATATGAAAAATAATGTGGATAATATCATAAATGTAACATAAACATTGGGTTGTAAATAAAAGGGTAATATAAAGTTATAAAAATTAATTTAATTTATTATATTGAATTATATTCTCCCTTCATATATTTATAATAAAAGTATATTTTTTATAAATGATTTTTGATCAAGTACAATGAATTTCAAGACTTATGGTTACTGAATTTCATCTTACTTCTTATTTTCATGAGATTGAATCCTTATTCCCCACTAATTTCTTTTTTTATGATTTCATTAATTCACATGTATGTATTTTATTATTATTATACCTAAATTTTTGTGTTTATATATTTCCATTTTATTATATAAATTTCATGGGGTTTGTGGGTAGACTGTAAACAAATTGGTAATTTAATTGTTTGATATTTTTCATTCTCTGAGAAACATGACATGGTTTTCATCTGTATTTTTCTTTGAGGTGTATATAGTACCATTTTCTAGGATATATCATAAATATAATTATTTTCATGGTATATTGAGTTTAATATAATTTTATTATTCATATTGTGATATGATTTAGTGTTACCACAATGGTGAAGGTTAATTTCTATAATCTCATCATTTACAGAGATCGTTTATGATTATGTATCCATTAATAAATTATTATATTACATCATGGAATAAAAATAATTAATATTCTTATAATATGTTTATTTATGACATAATCATGTATTAGTAACATTTTCTCACAATTTTTAATTAATATAGTTAATAACATGTTTTTAAAAAAATTTGACATTATTTCTTTATTAAGTTGGAATATGTGTTCTTAAAAAATGAAGTTTTATAAAAATATTTTAAAAAATTATTTAATATTATAAAATTATTTTTAAAGTATATTTTAACACATATTTTACCATTTTATAATATGTGTTTAAAAGGAATCCTATTGTAGTCTTCTGATCCTATAACTTTTTGTAAATTTTTAAGTTGAAAGGGGAATGTTCGGAATGTATGGAAATTTCTACCGCCATGACATTTATTTCACTATAGATTCAATTTTACAATTAAAAAATTATTTTAATGAAATTTTTTTCATAAACATAAATATACAGTTGATTTAAATTTATATTTCAAATAATGTGTGTTTTAAAAAAAAATTACTTGTTAAAAATATTTTCAAAATATTTTCAAAGATCCCTTTATAATCTTTCCCAATAGTTATTTTCACAGGAAATGACTTCAATATTATCAATTTTTAACTATTTTAAAAAAAACATTCTAGAAAATGATTTCTGAAAATATTTCATGGATTAGTCATTATTTTTTTACTGTGCTTTCATAGAAAATGTTTTTTAAAAAGGTTTATGTTTAAAAAAATTATTTTTTGAAGCTGTAAAAATATTTTCCTCAATATATGTTTTTAATGGAATTATAAAGCCATATTTATATGTGATGAATTATTTAAATGGTTTATGAAAATAATTTTAAACAAAAGGAAATTTACATTAAGTAAAATTTCAGGTTCCCATTCAATACCCTCCTCTATCTAAGATGGTGTACATTATCATTGTTTATAAATACAATACATTTTATTTCTTGAATGGTATATGTTTTTATGGAATTATGTTTATGATACAAATTTATATTCAATGGTTTATATGATTTTTAAACCAAGTTATTTTAATTATTTATTCATTGATAGTAGAATAATAAAACACATACCTTTTACATAGGATATAATTTGTTGAAATGTTAATAATAACAATTTCAATACATGGATTATGATATGATTGATGTTTTATAATCTTATTAAAAAAGAATTTATAATTTCATAAGTCTATTAGTGGGACATATTCTCCCCTCCAATACATTAGGTAACAATAAATTTTTTATGATCATAATAGTGTATATAGGAGGGAATCCCAAGATAAAAACAAGAGGGAGTATTAAGCCCAAATAATTGGGTATACCAGAGGGCTTCTATAGCCTCAAACAAGAGGGCACATAGGATGGAATTCCAATCCCTAAAGAAGAGGGTACACAAAAGGTCATCCCAGGCATGAAATATAAGGGTATATAAGAGGGCTTCCAAATCCTTATAAAAGTAGGGTACATGGGATGGAATCGAAAGATCTAAGTAAGTGTATTCATTATCATCACTATATAAACATGTTATTAAGTTCTCTATATGTATAATTGTTGTTGGATTTTCTATTCTTTGGTGTATGACACAAATTAGAAGTCTTAGAAAAAATTATAGTTTTTCATTGATTATTCTCTTATTTTTATTATGATTCATCTATTATAAAAATCAAATATTTATGCCTAGAATCATGTATATAGACTTTTATATGTAGGTTATGATAATCACAAGTAATTCTCATGTTCTCATACCCTAATGCTCAAGATATGATTATATATCACTTCTATTTTTCCTTAAAAAGAATATAAGGTCACCACTTTCTTATGTTTCATTTCTCTAGGTTATTAATACTGGTTTTAGATATAAGTTCTAAAGGGATATATCATTGTGGGAAATAGTGATTATCATTTACTGAGATAGAATTTTTTTGGTTCATGTTTCAAAGAAACAAAACTATTATGTTCCTTATTCATATATTTCTATATAGTGCTGAATAATCCAATGAAATGATCTAATAACCACATATATTAAGCATGGGTTATTGTATTGGATATCAAAGAAAAGGTTTATTCTTCAATTTAATCTTGGATGAGAAAACACTGGTTATACACATATGTATATTTATAAGGATGTTTATAGGGATGTTAATAATGATATGTCTAAGAATATGAAAAAGTATAGAAAAATGTCTCATAATTTTGGTAATGGATAGAGTGAGTGGATTCCTATAAAGTCATCTATATCTAGATAGAAGAAGTATATGTGTCTCTACCAATGATGTACCTAGAGGTAATAACTCTGAAATGGAGTGCTGATCTAGAATTGATCATAACATAGTATATGATAACGAGCCTTTATTTAGACATAGGCTAAGACTCTGGGATGATATGAATAAAGAATTCAAAAACCCATTAAAAACCATCATAAATGAAATAAGTAGATAATAATTAAGAATAAAAAATGATAAACCTAATTTTTTAAAAATTCATTTAGTAGAATCCCTAAATTATATATCATATAAATATTTTTTCAATTTTCAATGGCTCCCCCCTATGATGATTTTTTTATCTCTATTATATTTTCTTTTAGTAAAAGGATGGATCCCGAATGTATCATGTTAATGAGGAATGCAATGAAAAATGAAATTATTTTACTCCCAAGATATATAATGTCATGTGAGATGGAATGAAAATTCTATTTGTTATGCTCAAAAAAATTTATCAATCTATGAATCATATTGAGCATCTAAAAAAGATAAGGGGGGACATTGTTTTGTAATGACATTCATGAGGAATCATATACCTTGTTTCATTGGGTATTCATATCCAAAAGTGGACGAACAATGGATTGGAATCAAAAATAAATGATATTTCCCATCCTCAAGTGTTTCAAAAGTGGGAATGTCATTCTATCTATTTATCATTTAGAATGACAAAAAAGATAGTGGTGGATTATACTCAAGAATAAAAGGTAGAAAGATGAAATTTAATCATTGAAAAATGAAGATATCAATAACATATTAATCAATAAGTTATTTAATTGTGTTCTTTTTACAATGATGGAAAAGGATTTCTATAAGAATAATTAAATGGAGAATGAAATAGTTGGTTCAAATGTAGAAAATTTTACAAGTCTTGTGTGACACTCATTATGTATTATCATCCTACCTAAAAGATAAATTGATCTATTATTTGGTGGAATGAAACCCAATCCTTAGAAGTCCTTGTCTATAAGAGAATTTCATATCATTGATTTTATTTTTGATGTTATAACAATGTGGAAATATAAGTTGGAATTGTGTATCAGTATCATGGTTCTGACATGGAAAATGAAGGTAGAGTTTGTCCAAAATTTTGATAACCATGTTGAGAAAACAATAAGCCTTCCATAATTCAAAATGTGTGGGTGGAAACATTAAAGTAATTGTCTTAAGGGGAATAATAAATATATTATGTATGGAAGGGATGATAATCAATTGGATGAATATCCAACTAATGGGATGAAGCTAGATAATTATGTGAATAATGAGAAAGCACATAAAAATTCACCTCCCACACATCAATTTTTCAATTGGATGGTGATTCACAATCATGCTAACAAGTTCACCTAATAATTATATAATGTTAATCATATTCCATCAAAATATATAAGAAAAAATTACAAAGGGAAATCTTTTTCATTCACAATGGATGATGTTCAACATAATAATTATGATATACTTATCTACACCACCATTTATGGGAATTTCATTTTTTATTTTTTATGGTTATTCCCTATTAAAATACTATTATTTATCATGTAGTGATTTTTAATATGATTATCTACTATAACATTGATTTTGGTTTAATAAAATAGCATTTTATATTATATCAATACAGTTATGGACCCGAGTTCCAAATAAAAATGTTTTTGTATAAGTTATGATCTCATTTTATGTACAATGAGTGAATTATATATTATAATTGTTATAATTATATCCATTTATATAATTTTTTTTTATAAAATTAACTAGATATTTTAGCTATTATTTTATTAACACAGAATGTGATGATTTATTCATATTGGATAACATGCACTAACCATTTGTAGTGAAAAAACAGACACAATTAGATGTAATTATATTCATGGACCTCATGATCTGTTAATTCTTCAAGAATGAAAAACTCAACATAATTTCATTGAATGATATATGAGGTGGAAGTTGATCAAGGAAAAACAAAGGGTAAATTTTTTCTAAAATTATATTTGTATATATTTCTATAAAAATTCATCAACGTTATGAAAAAAGTTTTTTGAATAAAAAATTATCCAAGTAAATTTCCTTCCAATTAATTGAATGGAATGATAGATGGCCACTTATTTTTTTATTTGTGATAGTTTTCCTTCACCTAACCATGATCCCAATCAACCTCCATCAAAACATTATAGCTGGATTTCCCTTCCATGTATATGTTCTCACTTCCCACCTATATTCTACTATATAATAACCCTGATATATGTTACATTTGGTAATTATTATGTTTTATACATTCCATTTTTGATGAATGTTTGTGAAATATTTTTTTCAAATAAATTTATCCTTTTTGATATGTTTTATTTCAGACAACACGAAAAAAATCACTAATTTTGCATTGCATTATTTACAAAACCTAGTTAATTTCGTTAACATGAAAGGTAATGATTATCATTCTCTACATGGAACACCATGGTTAGATTACATTACACACAATACAATATTTCCTTGATGGTTTGAGATATAGGCATGACCATGTTTTACCAAAGTGTAATATAATATTAAATATTTTTTTATTTATTATAAGAACATATAACATAAACATTCAGTTGGTGGTTCAGAATATGATTTAAGAAATATTTAAAAAAATGGTTGATTTTATTAGTAATAAATTCATTAAAAATGAATATAACAAACAATTGAATATTAAGGGAATGTTTATATAAAAACTAATTTTATGTTCCTGAAGGAATATTTTCCAAATAAAATATATTAATCATTATTGGTGTATAATATTGAGGATATATTTATATTTTATATTCAATCAATTATTTTTAATCTCATATAATATTTTTGATTGTAATAAGATAATAATAAAACCAAAATTAGACATATAGACCTATATTTTTATAAAATTAGTTTCAATTCCATTTAATGGGGAACTAATAATAATTAAAAGATTTAGAACATTTATAATTCATATATCTAAAAAATGAACATATATTCTGAAAGAGAAAAAAAATTATTTTAGAAATTTTTTATGGTGATTTATTTCTTGATGAATAGAAAACAATTCTAAATTTTAGTTCAAAAAACATTTTTCAAATATTTTATTTATAATAATAAATTATATTTATAGATTTTTTTAATATATAATTATATAATGTATAAATCAATTAATCCAATTTATTTAATTATGTTCATTTGAAATTTTAAATTATAGATAAAAATCATAGTAATCTTTTTTATATTTTTACTTTTAAAACATGTATCATCACCATGCCTATGCAATTAATTTGAATTTTTTTTAATAATTATATAAGAATTTAGAAAAATTTAATCTATATTTGTTATAATAATAATTTAAAATTTAATATAAGGTCATTTTTTAACCAGAAACAATTTAGTTATGGTGACTAAAATTATTTAGAATGAATTATAGGAAAATTATCTAATCAAGGGACTAAACCTTACCCATAAAAGAAAAAATGACCTATAAAAATTTCTAAAGTACATTTTTTATTCATATTATCACCTTATAATCAAATTTATGATATTCGGTCCATTATAGAAGGCACTTTTAATTGGAATAAATGAGGTTGTAATTTCAATTTCAGAAATATATAAGAATATGACTCCTCCTACATTATAAAAAGAAAGTAACACCTCGTACTTACTCACAACTCACAATGCCTTTATATCAACCATAATCATCTCAAATAAGCTCCAAAAAGTCTTCCATTCCTCTATTTATACTATCATTTGGATGAAATCCAACCCAGGAAGCCATTTTTTGGAATTAAAAAGGAGTTACCTAAATGAATATTTATCATCTCTCTAGAGATTCCTTGTTTTATATTTTTTCATTGAAACCACAATTAATAACATTAAATTAGTGTATAATAACAATAGTATAATCAATATACTAATACATTTTTACTCAAAGGGTTTAACCCAAACTTACACACACTTCCATCTAATGGATAATGAACATATAGTCCTTATGTATGACGATCTACCGCTTCATGAAAGATGTTGTTTGTTTTTTTACCACCTCTAATTTTTGAAAATTGTGATTGAAATTTATTTTAATATTTTATATATGATATTTTTTATGTTTCCTGGATTTTTGAAATTTTATATCATTAATCCCTCAATATTTCCATTTTGTGTATGTTCAATAATTTCATTTGGGAAAGTGTTGACTAACATCATCTCAATGCAATGATTTTCATTAACACCATGCATGTAATGTATTAAGGATATGGTTATTGAAATTAAATGATATATATTAAATCATAAATATATATTAATTATAATATATATATTTTCATTTACATTATATCATTCAATGTGATAATAAAATAGAAACAATGTTCTTGTGTACGTACGACCTATCATCTCCTTTAAAAGTGTACTCCATTTCAAACATATGACATATGTAGATATTAATAAGAATATATATTAAAAATATATATATTATTAGTACAATGTTTCACATTTTTTTAAATATATAAATCATTATTTAATAAAATTTATTATAAATAACAAGTAAAAACATATATGTAAACTAAAGAAGATATTTCTCGAAATGTAACATTTACATGACATAGTTAATAAAAGATAATAATTCCTAATAATATATATATGGTAGTAGATATAATAATATGGTTCTATCATATATTTATAATAAGCTATTATATATTATACAAAAGGTTTTAATGGGTCAGAAAAATTTAATGGCTTAATGTAAGGGGATTTAATGTAATTTTTAATTTATAGGATATAAATGTATACTTCACCAGTAATTTCATTTCTCTAATGTGTATAATTCCCAAGGATGTATTATATTAATATTATATTTAATTTTATGATTATTTACAAATCAATTTGATGATATTAATTTCATGAATTTTATTTTCCTAATTTTACAAAATCGGTAATGTAATTTTATCTGAATTTTCCTTCATTAAGATATATGCCTTGTTATAAACCTATTATTCTCTATGATTTGTATATAGTACCATTTTATTTTTATATTATGAATATATATCTTTTAAATATATTTTTTACGTTCATGTAATTTGATTCTTTGCATTGTTTTATGATTCAATGTTACATCAATTATAATGGGGTTTTTTCTAAAATCTCATTGTTTATCATTATTGGATATGATTGTGATTCCAAGGATGAAATATTATGATCTATATCTCAAAAACACTAATTATTTTTATTCCGTGTTATTTATTCATGATATAATTATATAGTAGTACAATGTTTAACTCTCTTGTAGTTAACATAATTAATATTTTTTTGAAAATCTTGCATTATTTCTTATTTTAGTTAGGAATATGTTTTCATAAAAAAAATTCTTTAGAGTAATGCTGATAAAATGTTTTAAAATTATCCTATTATATTCAAATAAAATTATTATACAGATTTTACCCTTTAAATAATGTATTTAAAAGGATTCCACTTGTCATTTTCCAATCAAATATATTTTCCAAAACCTTTTATAAATAAAAATTATTTTTCATCATGTATAGACATTCCCGCCTTCATGACCATAATTTCCAAGAAAAATACTTTATAAGATAAAAATATCATTTTTAATGAAATGTTGTCCAACTATTGTGATTTTTTATTTTACAGTGGTTTTCCAAGAAAAATGTTTACAAATTTGTTTGATGATTAAAATGTTGTTTAGTTGACATTAAAATATCTCATTATAATATTTCAATTAGGTTTTATTAAATGAAAATTATTTTAATGTTTTAAAATTTTCATTATATTGTTTCAAAAACATTTTATAGAAATGGATTTCATAAATTACCTAATCACAAATTTTTTATTTTTCTCAATTTTTTCAATGAAAATGGATTTCAAAATGATATATATTTTAAAAATAATTTTAATGTAGAAATGATATTTTCCAAAAAAAAATGTTTTTATTGAAATTATAATTCATTATGTATAAGAATTGAATTATTAATTTTTTCTGAAAATGCTATTTTTAAGAGAGTCTATTTTAATTAAAAAATTGATGTATGGTATCTTTCTAAATCCATCTATATTTAAGATGAAATAATTTTTATAGTTTATCAATACCATTAATATTATTTATTGAATGTTTTATGTTTTGGTAGATTGATTTTTATAATAATTGTTTATCTTCTATGGGTTATATTATTTTTCAACCTATTTTTATCATGTGTAATCGTTTGATAAAATTATTATGAAACCTATCCCTTATCTATATTATATTATTTGTTGAATCATTAATGATACACATTTTATTTAATGGTTCATAATATGATGAATTTTTTTATTATGTAACATTAATGTATGATTTCATAATGTGATGGGTCATAGTTATGTCTCTAGAAAATTTATTGGATAATGATAAATATTTTCTAAGATCAAGATGGTACATATGAGAGTATCCTAAGAAAGAAACAAGAGGGTTCCTTAAGCCCAAAACCAGTTGGTACATGGGAGGGAATCCAAATCATGAAAAAAGATGTTACACTAGATAGAAGCCCAAGTCAAAAATAAGAGGTAAAGTTTAGGGAATCTTTGAAAAAAAAGTGGGTACATGGGATGGAATCTCAAGCCTGAACAAGTACTCCGGTTTTAGGCCAAACATAACATATCTTGTAGTCCTTTTTAGGTAACCATGACATATGATATTCTGTAATTATGCCTATCTTATAAATTCCACTTATTATTCCTATGTCATGTTTTCATGGATTATGATCATGTTTTTCTTATGATTCACGTCTTATGAACAACCAATATTTAATCCATCACTAATGTATATGTTTATTGATATGCATTGCACGATAGTTAAATTTCATTCTAATTTTCTTGTACCCATATGATATTTTAATGCATTTGAATCTACTAAGTTTACCCTTACTATAAATCTAAGATGAACAATTTCATATGTTTCTTTTCCCTAGGATATGGTCAAATAATTAACTATAAGAACAAAACGGAAATATCATTGCGGTAAATATTGAATATATTTTGTGGAGTTCGATTATTTTTTTCCAAATTTCAAAAATTTGTAGTTATTATGGTCCTTAAAAATATATTTTTGAATTTTGATGAATGTTCATATAAAATGATGTAATATAATTTTATGTTAATCTGGGGTTGCTATTTTTTTAATGGTTCTAAAGATAAAATTCTTTAATGAAATTTAATTATAATTTTTGTCATAAAATCTTTACTCTCTATATAACTTAATTATATTATAACTCCAATATTTATGATGAATTTATTATCATATTTTATCTTTTAATAGTTTTTTATCATTAATATTATATTGTAGCTTTCACCTTAAAGTGATAATATTCCATTGGATTTTTCATTTCATTTCCATATATATATTATTAGTATAGTAGATATTTTTAATTCCTAAACTATTTACAATTACATTATAAGATGTGTTAGAATAAATAACATTGTGTTTAATAGGGAAATATTGATATTCATTAAAATTTAATCAACGTAGTTTATTATTTATATGGAATATTGTTTAAAATATAAAATTATCCTTAAATATACGAGGAATTTATTATTCATTTAGTAATGTATGTGTCCTATTTATAGATATCCCCTAAATGCATTGATAGATATAAAGAAAAAACCTATTGGTTAACCCTATTAAATGGGTTTGGCATATATCAACAAAAATTAAACAATTTATTAACACAAGGCCTTAATCATGATATATGACATTATTATTTTCCTTCATATGTAATTAAGATACTATTTTCCACTAGAATAATATGTCTTTATTCTCCATTTATGAAATCCACCATCATGATTTTGATTAAATGGAATGTGTTTTGATTTATTTTCTTTATTATATAAACTTGTCTTTATTTATTCATTATATCATCTATTGGATGAAAAACATATAAGGAATTTTAGATCACTATTATTTTATTTTCCTTTAACTAGGACATTAGGGAGTCTTTTACTAATATTAAACAAAACAAAAAAATTACATTCTTGATGTTTTATATTTTCAATCCTATCTAAAATATGAATCATGTATGAAATTTATTTATAATAGAGTACTAAAATGTAATATCCTTGGTGATTTTACTTCATGTATATTATTCAAAAATTATAATTTATCCCCTAGAAAAAGTTTTCTATCATTTTATTTATATGTGATTTTTCCGATTAATAATTTATTGGTAATATATGTTTAATTCAATATGATATTAAAAAATAACCACTATCATGATTTTTTCGCACAGATAGATGTGCTCTAACATTTTTGTATACAAAAAATTTAGATTGTTATTAATTTTTTCAAAAATATAAGCCTTATTTATTTTAATTATATAAATAATTAAGAATTTATAATTACATATAAATTAAATGATTATCATTAAAAATTAGTTTTTAAGTATAATTAGTCTGGCATCCACTGTATGTAGCAGTTTGGTTTCACTTATCCACTATGTATTCATGATAAATTAATTAATTGAAAACGAGCATATACCGAAGTGGTAGAGGCTCCAACTTGGCATCCAAAAGACCCAGGATCAAATCCAGGCAGGGAAGAATTTTTAGGTACTATAGCAGTACAATGGCAGGGCACTATAGTAGTATTGTAGCAGCGACGAAATTATTGCAGTGATGACACTATAGCAGTGGAGGCACTGTAGTAGGTACTGTAGTGGCGTGATACAATAGTAGGTACTGTATCAGCAAGGTTACTATTGCAGTATTGTTCACCATGGTGTCCTTTTGGCCAAAAAATGGGCTTTCAAGCCATATATTCATGCCACTTGGCCTTGGGCCATCATGATATTTAATGGGTCTCCCTCTACCCCGTCCTAAAGTGGAATTTACTTTAAATAATAAATTTAGCCGTTCATCCCAACCATTAAAAAAATGATAAATTAATTAATTTGGATCATATACATCTACTATCAATCATTAAATTTTGTGATCTTATTATGTTTGTTTTAATGAAATAATTAGTACCACCTTTTTAGTGGTTATTAAATTAATGAAGAAATTTAATTTATTATTATGTTTAGAGTTGACACTTACTACACCAGAATTATTAAAAATTATCTAATTCATATTATTTCTATAAATATTTTTTTCATAGTCATTCATGAGATATATATTATGTCCATGTCTATATATGTGGACAAACTGAAAAAATCCAAGACACATTATAACGATGTAATGGACAAAATCATTATATTGGATATATTATATAAAAATTTATAGATTAACAATTTTTCATATGAACTATTTTTAATGTGATAAATCATATTTTATTATAGTTATGAAAAAATAGTGGTCATGGAATGATGTAATTACGTACAATTTGCATTTTAAAGCTTGTTTTATGATATTAAAATTTAGAATGTCCATTTGTTCATATTGTTATTAAAATAATAAAATACTTACATATATAGAAAAATAATAAAGTTATAAATATATTATTTATTCATAGAATTAATTTATATAATGTACTATGTATGTAGGTGATGAAAAATTAAACATGTCATTGATGAAGTAAATAGACCACATGAAACACAGATGACTTTTTAATTTTCAAATACATAGAAGATAGGTTGTTTATATTTGTTCCATTAACATAATAACAGATCATTACAATAACAATACTTATTTAGTTGTATTTGTATGGTCATAATATATTTTTAGTATTCTGAAGAACATATAATCTTAAATGAATATGTTTAATATTGTTACCTCTTCCTTTGATATCATCCCTTAAACGCAACGCTAATTATTCATAGGTTGGTATTTAATTTGGGGAAAATAAATTATATATAACATGGAAAAATGGTTGGATAAATGTTCTGGAATTCTTATATTAAAATAGGAAATTTTATTTGTGGGGATAATTAAGATTTTGAAGTGGTGTTTTTACTAATTAGTGGAGTTTTACTTTTTGATATACTCATTTATTAAAATAAAATAATGGTAACACTCATGTCATACTAAAAAATTTGGAAAAAATTGATGATAATATATTAAAGGTCAATAATACACTCATTAAATCAATTTTATATATTTTTCCATGACATTTTTTAAATTATCATTTAATTTAACACATTTATAACCACTTACACGTTATGTGACTGAATAAATTTTACAATGGTATTTTATTTTTTGTTACTAAAAATAAAATTGAGCATACATTGAAATATTTTAATGCTAAATAAAAATATGAAAATAATTTCTCATTATTTATGTTATTGATATGAAAATATAGTTTTCAATATAATTACTATTTACACAAAATTCCTTGTTTTTATTAAAAAATGATAAAAGAACTAAACAAATTAGGATTTTTTATTGACTGCCTTTACATTAAATAGTTTGTTATTAAAAACTACAGTAATGTTAAATTAATATAAAACAATAACTGAGTGGTACCTTATAGATATATTATTAATAGAAAAAAATAAATAAATAAATTATGTTTCAAAATTTCAAAAAATAATTTTTAATTCAATATAATATTATGTAATACATACTTTCACATTCACAAATACAATTATAGTTGTTAAAATGGATTCATAAATTTTTTAATTTTTAGTATATAATGATGATGTCATAATATTAACGGTATTTTTTATAACTGTATTTTTCACATTTCATCCAAACAAGATCTTTTTTAGATAGTTTATAAACATAGACACAACGATAATTTTGAAATGTCTTATCTAAAAATTATATTCATCTAATAAAAATAAAACTGTTATATTTATAAATATTCAATTTAAAAAAATATTATATTCATCTACTATTATTTTACAATAATGAAACTATTAAAAACATTCATTGGGATATAGATTAGGGATGTATTGAATACCTGTTATTATAGAATCTTCATTCATTCATTATCCTCCAATATAAAATACATATTTGAAATTTTCGGTACATTTGAATTCAATAATTATTTTTATAGTTTTTCATCATTGATCCATTCGGATAAAAAATTACTATATGTATATTGTGATTCCTCTAATGAAATACCCCCATCAGAAATATTATATTTTGAATCATTGGCTCTCTAGTGTATATAATATGGATAACATTTTCATTCTCTATTGTTTTTATCTTGTAATTCCTAATTAATCATAAATGAAATGAATTTTATCATTAGAGAAGACTAGTGGGATATATATATGTTTATACACCAGTAAACTTATCATCTAAATTTCATGACGCTTATTGTACATAGAAATTATAATATACTACTTGACAACCATTATTTTTTACTTCCATGGTGCTAATTATATAAATACCCAATCCCAAACATTATATTATATATTATTGTTCTGATCATCAATATATATTTTCAAAATAAATATACTAGTCTTAATATGATTATTAATAACTCACACGTTAATATTAGTTTGAACGACATGTTCTGTTTATACTCTATTCTATTATCCATCCTCGTTATAATATGATGGTTTTCAAAATATATTTTATATACTATTTATAATATGTTTCAATATTAGTTATCATCTCCAATATTTTATTATATAATAATTCGTTGAAATGTAAATAATGGTCGTATCTTATTTAAAAAAAATACATCATGTTCTCAGAATTTCATATAGTTTTTAAAAAAATATTTTAAACATCCCCCTAGTTTGAGGATGGAATAGGAGGATCATATGATTCTATATGTTGATCTTCATTTGAATAATCCTCAATCATTTCAATGTGAATAGATATTTATGATTTTTTATAATTAAAATTGAAATATCAAATGTCTCATAAAATCATTAATCTAGATCTACGCTTGATGTATAAGGGTTGAATCCTACAATATTTCTAATAAATGGTTTTTTCATAGTAATGATTTCCATAATGAACCCTAGAGATTCATTAGTGATAGGGTAATGATAAATATATTGAAAAAATCTACAATCATATTTTAAATCATAAAAAATTATAAGGAGAGTTTACTTGAATCCATTATCGTGTTTTCTCTCAAATAATACCTACTGGAATGCTATTCCAAAACACACGAATTCTAAAATTTCTCACATTATACCTTCATACAAGAAATATATACTTATATCCTTAAACATTGTTATTCTATTGGAGGTGTAATTATTTTAATGTTATGTGATACCAAAATCCGATTTTTTGGATCTCATATACCAGGAAGTCGTAATCTATTTGCAATACCTGACACACCATCTTAGTAAATGATGTATCATAACCTCTAATCATTCATGGCTTAATTCATCTTCTATACACCCTTAAAACACTTTTGGAGCATTTTAATTATCACTAGTATATATAGTTTGGTATTTTCATGTAAATGAAATGATGTTTCATCTTATATACCAATTCCTAAAACCATATTTTTTAAAACGAGTAATAATAAATCCATGTTTGAATTATTCATGGTTATACCTCCATATTCCATTAAACTCAATGTGTCATCCATATTATTTTCATATACATATTTCTAGTTCATCTAGAAAAAAAATCATTGATTATTTTATTGCTATATTCATTGTCATATATTTGATCAAGAAAATAAGCTAGTGGGCGGCGAGATATTCTCCCTCCTCCGAGCGATGAACCATACCTGATGCCCGATAAAGGCATTCCCCACTTTCTGGTGGAGGGGGGGGGATGATGATTTGGATCGACTACCTCCGGCGCCGCATGTGTCTTTTGTACCATTTTCAAACCTCAATTACCTTCCGGATTTCCCATCGATTTCCCTAAGCCAGAAAGTCCCGGATCTTCATCATGGAGTCCCTCAGTTCTCAATTTCTTCTTCCTAATTCTCTGCGGCATCAAGTTACTGAGATTTTACCCTGGTTTCTCATTTTTCTCATCAAAGACCTTCCGTTACCGAGTTCGATTGATTCATGTTCAGTGACTAGGATTTGAAGGAATGAGAAGTTGTAGGGTTTCTTTATAATCATCATCTAATGATTCGATTTGGATCGGAGGAATATTCAACCAGCACCTGGTCCAGAGCTCCCCGTCGTTGCAACGGATGCAAATATTTTCTTCTCCGATGGTCGTTTGATCTTTGTATGAATTTTGATCCAACATCGGTTGCAACCTGGGTATGTCTTCCTCAGCTTCCAATGCTTTTCAAAATCCTTCTATAATTTGTATTCTAGGTAATTTGGTTAGTCGGTTCCTATTTTCGGATGCTCGTACTTATTCATTGAGTCATCCAGTAAACCCCCGCTTTTGTTTTCAGGTGGATGCATCGAAGCCGCCTGTTGAATGGATTTGGATCGCTGTTGGCGAGGAGTTCCAATGGAGGCAAGCTGTCGTGTAAGAAAATAGGGTTGATTACTGTTCATCATGTTGTAGTTTGGGTCATTCATATGGCCATTATCATCATGGAACCAGAAGCAGCAGGCATGTTGTTTCAGCGAAGAGGCATGGTGGGATACATGATCATGGACAACCGCGTCTTGATGTAGCAAAGTCTGGTATGGCTGTTCGACTGGGTGAGTCATCTTTGGGAAGGCAGGCACAGACTCCTCCCAATCCATCTTTTTCTATGGTATTTGACAGAGTGAAGCATGATTTGTCACTGCATAATGGTATGGGTCAAAGTGGCATGGATGAGGTTGGTCGTTGCTCTGGACCTGGAGACAAGGTGGGTGTGCCAGTCCCCTCATGGGATATGTTGCAGCATGGTAACAATCCTGATGGGTAATCTACTGAGGGACAGGTAGACAGTGAAGTGGTCAATTCTGGTGATGTTGCACAGAAGGAGGGGGATCTAGCTTTGAGCTTATTTCCAGCTGTTAAGGACTCTCAGGTGCAGTTGAACTCTCACTTTGAGTTTCAGATTCAAGTTAACAGTGAGATTCTCAGAGCTGGTGATGCCAAATAGGAGGGGGGTGAGCTGGCCATAAGTGCAGTTGATGGGCATGCACACTATGAACCCCATGATTGTCTATCTACTATTGAATCTCAGGTGCAGCTGAATTCTGATTGTGGTTCTCAATTTACAGTTGATACATGCAACCATTTTCAAGAACTGGGTGATGAGGAGTGGAATGCGTGCCCTCAATTTATGTAAGGTCACAATATGACATTGGTCAAAGAGGATGTCTTAAGGAAGGAGCTGGATGTTGGTAATGAGTTTGTGGAGTCTCCGCGGTGTTTGGCTATGATTGACATCAATGGGTAATATGAGCAGAACCAGATCCTGAATGATGCTTTTCAAGAGATGGTTATTACTGGAAAATGGGGGGATGTATCTGATGGCAAAAAAGAAAATATTTGTGATTTGTCCAGGCCTTCCTTTAGTGATGTTGTCAAGGATGGGAAGAAAAATAATGGATTTTTGGAGCCTCTCCTAGTTTAAAGAAGAATGAAGAATGTTTATGACTTTCCAAAGCCGGTGTCGACAAGGTCCTATGTCAGGCAATCCTCTAAGGAGTTGTTATCCTTAGAGAAACTGAATCTCAGATGGAAATATGTGATGGTCCTGAAGCACTACGATAGCTCTGAATGGGAATCAGCTACTACAGAGGAAGTGTTATATCATGGGTGTGGCGAGGGGTATGACTTTTATGACATGTAACTAGTTTCGTTTTCTAGTTGTGCTTGTTTTGTGTATGTTTTTCTTTTTCTTAATAAATAGTTAGAGGATTTAACTCTGGCTGAGCTT
Source organism: Viscum album (assembly GCA_963277665.1). Taxonomy (NCBI): domain Eukaryota; kingdom Viridiplantae; phylum Streptophyta; class Magnoliopsida; order Santalales; family Viscaceae; genus Viscum; species Viscum album. Next base: position 141,896,115 of record OY728138.1, on the reverse strand, counting down.
TCTAGTATCATTGTCATATATTTATCTATTGTTGATAGATTTTATATTTTAATCATTTATGACCCATTTATATGTCAAAAAATTCCTATAGTGATGCAATATTAATATATATAATTACATTTCGAGGAAATGAAATAAAAATCAATTGTTGGATACCTCTATTAATATATCAATAATTTCATCAATTTCTAATAATCCTTGATATAATTTTTTTATTTCGATAACAATTTAAAATTGTTTTATGTAACTTATTTCTATATAATAGGTTATGAATAATAGTATAAATTTATAATTATAGTCTAGTTCATTGATTATTATGAGAATTATATTTTTTAAAAATATATTACATAATTAACTATCAAATGTTTTTTATAATTTATGGTAATATTGGTGGGTGAATTAGATCATGGAAGAAGGTTGGAGGCTGGAACGTGCCAACCTTGAAGAAGATGAATCAATAACGTGCATTTTTCTAGAAAACATTCATCATGTTATGCTAGAAGTAGTATAGGTTTTTAGCTAGGATAACTAGATATATTTTTATCCTAGGGTATCTATACAGTGGGACATTTAATAGATAGTTTTCTATTGTTGTCTAGATAGTGGGACATTGCTGGTATAATTTTAATTTTGTGGTTTTTGGGTTTTCCCCCAAACCAAATATATATTAATATCCATTTCATGAAATTTGTTGAGCAATGTAGTTAGTCTCCTCTCTTGTTCTCCAACAATTGGTTTCTATTCATAAAGGGTATATATTGATGTATTCCATTAAGTAATATGAGTATGCTCTATAATTCATATACTATAATGAATCTATCTTCTACATGTGTTTGATGATTTTTTTTTGTGGTTCATTGTGGAAAATTACTCTTTCTAGGTAATAGTCCTTTAGAAAACATGATGTCTAATTCCTCCTATATCATGATCATATTGATTACCTATTGCTCATTAGTATGATCTTAATTATGTAATGGATGATAATTCTACTAGATGTTGGTAGACTTGTTTGATAGAGATAGTATATTCAATTGGAAATGATAGATGATGTCATGTGAGGATGAATTCATTTCATTAATTGGGTTTATTGTTGGTACAACTAGTAGTGTTACCTTCTATAGTTTTTCGATAATTTTTTTGAACCAACCATCATTTCATGAATATGTATTGGGATATTTATGTTTATTGGGATTATAAGTGTGTAGAGATTCTCCTAAATTCCATTCGATTTGAATTTACTAAAATATGTTTCTCAGATGAATTCTTGTATAGATTCCGGTTTTATCAATTTAAATTGGATTTTTAATTATTATCACGAACTATTTATTTACCCTTAGATGATACCAAATGAGTATTATGAGAGTTCCATTGGTGTTTGTTCACTATTCCGACTAAGAAATAAAAGTCTATAAGTCATTTAACAAGTATACCTATATCTTGAATGGGTGTTTTCCTGTAATTATTTAATTAGTTATAATTTAGTTGTGATTAATAAAATTTGAATGATAGATTGTATTTTTATCCTCATGGTATTTGATAGATTCTGAATAGTATTTTATGGATCATATAAAGATATTTGGATTTTCTTGGATAGTTGATGACTCTATATTGATATGGGTGGACCTTTAAACTTTAACCCATTGTAATATGAATATTATACTAGGATGTGAGATGGGGGTTTCTAATTCTGGATAGGAGAGTTTATTTTATAATCATGTTATTAAAAACATGTATTTAATATTTAATTAATATAAATAAAATTAATTTTTAATTAGATAATGATTCCTAAAATGTCAACAATGTGTTGATGTCCCCAATAGAACCCTATGAAATGGCTTGATACCACCCACTATGGTCTATGGAATAAATACTTTTTTTATTTTGTTATATCTTCCCCTTTTGGGAATGCTTTTGTGTTATCTAGGACCAATATTTAGGTATGATATTAGGTTAGTGTTTTTATAACCTATGAGTCCCATGATTGAGTTTGATTAAAGCTATGTGTGTGCTTATTTTTTAGATCTATTCATGAGTTTCATTACTTATGAGTGTGTATCCCATGTAATCCATGTTTGGTTTTGATCACATTTTTGGTTCTAGGGAAACAAGTACCCATGAATAAAGTGTATTGTTGTACATATATTGGTTATATTGTATTGTGAGTGAGTGTATGGCCATTGGATTTTATTCTTCTGGTAACAAATGATAGGTGTAATTCCATATATAGTTAGCCATTAAATGAGAGGAATTTTTGATACATGAAATTTAAAATGACGGACTAAGACATTGTGTAGGGGAATGATATCCTTGTGGCCTAACATGGTATATTTGAGGGATTTTTTGTTGATGTCTTCTGAACTAACAGAGTGGAATGATTGTGATTTAATTCTAGACTAATAAATGATAAATATGTTTTTTTATGGAATTTTGGATTTGAATGAATCTATTAGTCTATACAATTACTCAAAAATAAATGTTATGTCATAGAGGATGAGACATTATTCCATGTTTAAAACTAACAAAATTATGATCTATATATCTTGGAATCAAAGAATTTATAGTGTGGTTCATGGATTCAAAGTGGGGACAAAAAATCAACATATGGTTCACTGTTAAAATAGTTTTCATTTCTGATTATTTATTTCTCTTCTTCAATATTTATATTTCAATTAAAATATTTTTTCCGATATTCTCATACACATGTTTACAAAATTTAAATTTTAATGAACTAAATCATGTTTTTGGTTTAATAATGGGCTATACTCACACCATTCTTTGGTGAACATAGAGATTAGGTAACTAAGAATCACATACATGTTGTGGGGATCAGTTTTGATGAATTTTATGTTATAACATTGGTTGGGAATGATCATTATGATTTTGGAAACAGAGAAGAGGAAAGAGATAGAAATTATTATATAACATTATAGTAATTTTTTACTTTTAATATCCTAAAAATGTAATAGAATTGATTAGAAACTAGTTTATATATATTGGGGCATGTCTGTTTGATTTTATTCATTCATCAATCATCCAATACAGATTGTATATTTATTATCATTTTTGTATATCATTATCTTATTATTAAATTCTTGGTAATTAAATTTTTTTTTCTGTGAACTCATATTAAAGGTATAATCTTTGAATGATTTCATACTAGACCTATAGGAAGATAGAATCCACCATAATATATGGATTCACATGTGAAGTCACATCACACTCTTTCTCAAAACTAGTGATTTGGGTTTGGGAGAATTAAAATCATGTTAGAGAAGTATTGTTTTCCTATTTTGTACAGTTCATTGATTCGGGACATTGTAATTTGTTGGAGTTTTTATGAATCAACATTTAACACATCACGAAACCCATTCTTATGTGATGAATTTATTATCCTAGCATGAGATTATTGTTTTTGTTTTTTTTGTATTATTGTAATATTATTTCACCTCATGTGGAATACATGTATTTTTATTTTTTAAAATAATTAAAGTGCTAGTTCGATTTTCTATAAATAGGGGGAGTCTCATTAAATATATTTGACACATAAAAATCACTAACATGTTGAAATAAAATTAAATATTGGATTCATTCCTATGGTTGTACTAATGGTGGAGGACATAGATATTTGTGTTCCAAAACCAAGTAATCTATTTTAATATATGTTCTATTTGTGAAATATTACTCGAATAAATCCCTATGATTGTCTATATCATATGTAAGATTATGTGTTACTACAAAATTGTTAACCTTGATAGTGATGAATAAAATGATGAATTCCATCTATTTATAAAGGTTTGATGAATAGTGGAATGTAATTTTAAGACATTATATTCCCTTTTAATGAATTTTATGTGAGTGTATTATGGATGGGTATGACTAATTAATGTTCCAGCTATAGTTAGTATGGTTTTGTCCATGTAGTTCGATTAGGTTTTCTATTGAACCTGACAAAAACAATGTTTCCTTGACATTGATGTTCTACATAAAACCACAATGTTATATCAATAGAGATATACTCATGGGATAACAAAAGATATGTACCTTGATGACTCATTTGACTTATGACCCATAGTTATACCATCATTTGACCTTTTTATATTAGTGTTTCCAGCCTATATATGGGTCACTAGTTTCTAGTGAGTCAGTTATTTGTGTTCTGTTTCGAGAAACTAAAAGGGGATGTCCCATGTAAAGGGTCAATTCTTGTTTGTAGTCCCTTAGGGGATGTCATAATTGATAATACTTCTATGTTCATATTTGTAACAATTGGAAGTCTTAGATGTAACACCGCAGGTAAATAAAGAACATGACATTTTTATATTTATCCATATTTGTGAATAAAATATTAATATTACTTTAAAGGTAACTCTATGTTATATGGCTTACCCAATACGCAACAACGAGTTCCTTTGAAATCTTAGGTTTCAGTCTAATAATAAAATAATTTTATTTTAAATGGTAGTTAACACCTAGCAGTTGTAATGACGGGATTGAACAGAACTAACTACAATATGATTATAAATGTTTGTCAAATATTTTTACTTTTTAAAATAATTGTTAGAGGATTAAAAATGAAAATGAATCCAATTTTAAGCATAAATCTTCTAAAAGTCATTAAAAGGTCGATTAACCGCCTTTTGATGGAGAAAACTTTTTAAACATACTTTTGACAGTTGTATATGTTTTATTTGAGAAAATAAAATCCTTCTTTATAATATGGGAATCAAAATTTACTTTGTGTAATTTTTTTTATTTTTCGGATAAAGATCATTTTTATTGAAAATGTTGCATTTTAATTCAAAACCTCTTTTTAATATGATTTATTTATATGGATAGATTATATTTTTAATTGATAATAATGTGTATTTAGAATATATTTTGACCATTTAATCCAATGGTGGTCATTGAATTAATTTCACTTTGAAATTGGTCTTAAACTAGTGTAAATCTTTTAATAGATATTGTTTCCTAAAAACACGCTATTTGTCTTGACAGAGGGAATTAATTATAAAATTAATTAATGCAACTTATATGTTTTGAATTTTTTAAGATAGGCATCATTTTTGAATTCGGAATATCAAATATCTCTTGGGGTGAATTTTTGGTATTTTTCTGAAAAACATCAATTTTTGATGAATAGTGGATCCACTAAGTGGTAGTTAAAGAAACTGATTTTTCGTTTAAATGAAACATTACCACTTCTGTGATTATATTTTCAAAAATCTGACATACATGGTTTTCATTTGGATGTAAAATGTGGATCAATGAGATTAAAATAATTTTTGGTGAATAGTAACTTTTAAGTTTAATTAATCGCGATTAAAAGTAATTTGTGTAATTTAAGGTAAAAATAATGTTTTAATAATATGAAATGACCTTGACACATGTCCTACCCTTATTGGATGAGTCATGTACGACCAAGAAAATCCATGGGTCAACTCGGGGACCCCATGAAGCCACTTTGGTAGGAAAATGACATTAAAAACTTCTTATTTAAAGTTAAAATAAAAATGTCACAAACATGAGTTGTTTTACTAAAACAACTTTTAAATGGGGTTATAGAAGTCATATTCTTTAATATAAATTTTCATTAGAAATCTAAAAATATTTCCTACATCATGATATTTTTTTTTTAATTTTTAGACATTAAATAAATTAAATTATTTATGACATCATGATGATGCAATGATTACATCATTATTTAACGATTTAAATAAAATGAAAAAATAATATAAAATCTAAGACATACACTTGTCAAAAACCTATTGTATTGGTGGATTTAGATCTATTATCACCATATCCTTGAAATATATAATTTTGGGACCTTTAAAAACGGATACTCATTTTATAATAAAGTAACCTTTTATAACATTCCAAGAGTGCCCCTCCTCTTCTCTTATAAAAGGCCCCCACCTCTACCACATTACCCACATCTCTCAAGCCATTGGCTCGGCCAACCCCTGCCCATTTCATCTCTCCAAATCCATCTCTTCATCATTCAAGCCTCTCCTTTGGGCATAATCCTTTCCAAGGAAGCCTCTGAGCTCAAATCAAAAAGAGTTACCCGATTTAAAGGTAATGTCTTCCCTTGTGTTCTTTTGTTTTATTTTGATTCTCCAACCCTCTAAACTCTTTTTATTACTTTATTTTGTAACAACACCAGTATCTTAAATATAATATGATGTTGTTATGTTATGGATTCAAGCTACACATACACATACATTCGTCTAATGGTTAAAGAACATACTGTTTCTGTGGATGGCGAATTTCTGCCTCACGAAACGATGATTGTTCAATCTTTTCTTAACACCTTTCATGGTGTCCATTATTATGTCACTAAATTTTATATATGATATATATGGTATTTATGTTTTCTATATTCTTCTGAATCTAATATTTAAAACATTCCTTTATGCTCTTCATGTTGTGAAAATGCGATAATTTCATACGAGGAAGTGTGGACTACTGCCCCCTCAAGTTATGTGACTCATTCATGAAGTACATGGAATGTATAAAGAGTGAAGTTAATAAACATATGTGACCTATATAACATATATATTATACTTTAATTATAATATATATATATCTCAATTATTATTAATTCCATTAATATGACAAAGAAATGGAAGTAGAGTTCATGCGTAAGTACGGCCTACCGTCTCCATGAATGGTGCATTTCATTTATTTTTATCTCCAAATGTTTTGGAGTAGTATAAAATGAATATGTACTGGATATATATGATATTTAAATCATTAATACTATTCTGTATAAGATTTACTTATAACTACATGGACAATCATTTTCAAACAAGTTCATTTTTGACTAATGTACCAAACATCGGCAGAAATGTCTGATATGAACTAACATTATTAAAAAATTATTATAACATTATAATATATGATATGAACTGAATAATAATCTTCAAATGTGGTCCTTAAGAAATTATAAATTTACCAAAGTTTATTATTAATTAATATAAAGAACCGAACAAGACCAGTTGGACTTGAGGTAAGGGATCTTACCCCTTTCTTTTTTTTAAGTACACTCTTTTATGTCATTCCTTTTAAGCTCATATTTCTTATGATTGAGATTTTTTTTTATATTACTATTACAGTAATTTTTATGTTCATATGATTAGAGACCATATTTTCTCTCATCAGTCCATTTTGGATGTTTTGATTGGCGCCGTTAGGCTGCCGAATTTTCGTAAGAGATCCAACCTCTCTCTTTCTTTTTAAGTACTCTCCATTATGTCACTTATTTTATGCTCCTATTTGTTATGTTGGGGGATGTTCTTTTATTTTACTCTTACAGTACATTTTATATTCATATTATGAGATACCCTATTTGATCTCATCAATCCATTTTTTGAAGTTTAAGTGGCGTCGTTAGGCTGCCGAGTTTTCCTAAGGGATTTTTCATCTCACTTTTATTCCCGTGAGATTTATTCTACATTTGCCACCATTTCCTTTGATTGGTATATGTACTGACCATTATTCTACTCTTTGTCTAATATAATTTCATTTATGATTATTTACATCAATGTTGTATTATCCTTCTTTCATGGGGTGTATGTTTCGAATGATACTCAAGTAGGTAGGGGAACATTTCACCGTCATCTTTTTAAAAGACTTATTTCGTTGGGTCTTTTTAATTTACATATTGTAATGTTGGGATATGTCCTTCTAAATACTTATTGATGTAAATTTTATGTCCATGTGATGAGATACCCTTTTTATCTCTCATCGACTCATTTTCCGAATTTTGAAGTGATGCCATTAGACTGTCGAATTTTTGCAAGGGAACATCTTAACCCAATTTTGATTCTTTGGGATAAAATTGTACACCTTGAATATGTCGTTCTATGAATATGTGTGAATGAAATCTGATTGTTTTACACATAATATCCACTTATATTTTGCGTATTCATTTTTCACACATAATTATGTAATTGATTTGTCCTTAATCCAAGGATATCTTCTTTGTAAGGGACTTCGTCTCAATCTCCTTTCATTGAGGAATATTTTGTTCTAATACAAGGATTTATTTTATACGGTGTTAAATCCCTTTGAATTTTAATTTTATACAAAAGGAATATTTTTCTACAAATTGTTTTACAAAACAAAAAAAAGTAATGTTTCTTTTAACGTACGCAGTGACAATGACCTTTTCCGCCGCCGCGAGTATTATTTGGTATTTGGCTTCCTCGGCAAACCGTAATGTTTTTAAAATGAAATAAATACCATATAATCTTTTATTATTTTGGTATTGAAAATGGTTTTTATAATGGATTTGTTATGTCAATATATTTAGGTGATATATTGTGATTAAAGTGTGGAAATGTTTTCTTTCCATTGTATTTGTTTTATGTCTTATGATTTTATAATGGTACATGGACATTTGATGGGTGGTTACGTGATAAACCATATGATGGGTGGTGCTGTGAATACCAGGACGGGTGGTTACGTAATAACCTCCAATGCATTGGGTATGGAAGTTGGCCGTATGGCTATTCCATTATGTGATATGTGTGGAAGTCGACCGTATGGTTATTCCATTTAAGTATGATTATGTACCAAGTGACCTTTAAATGTTATGTATATGGGTTTTATAGTAATCGTTTTGTTACAAAACGGTAAGTAATGATCTTATTTTCATTGAAGAGTTTATACTACTTCATAAAGGTGAAAAGTATTACTTTGATAAAGTACTCATGGTTTACTTATTTTTTTGAAAAACTAACAGTTTTCCTTTTTTGTGTATCCCTTGCTGAGCTTTTTAAACTTACCCCAAATTTTTTAGAAATGTTTTTCACATGACTTAATGTGGAATAGGGTAAAGGATGAGAACAAGGAAACATAATGCTATCTAAAACATGGAAGTAGACATGTTTGTTTTTAAGAGTTTTTATTTAATGGAAATTTAGTAGAAGTGTCTACATTGTAATGTTTTGAGATGTAATAGTTATGTCCTAAATCTCTAAAACTCTAAACCTGAAAAGATCCTCTACATGAATTATTAATTTAATTCAATAATAAGTAATTTTTAAGTATGGGGCCATTATAGTTGGTGTCAGAGGTCGGTTTATACAACTTTAGGGATTAGGAGTTTTTGTTAGACACGTGGTTAGTCCCTATATCTATTATTTCAGTTAAATCATTATTTTATAACATTTTTCAAGTCAATTAATGTCAGTTACGAATGGAAAGAGGAGGATCTCAAACTACATTCCTATCTCTTCCTGATGACATGCTTGCAATAATTATTGCAAAGTCATGTTCAGATGATTTTGAAACATTTTCTAGCATACAACTCACTTGCAAGCAGTTGTTTGAGATATCAAACACCTATAATATACCTCATTATCATCGTCGATCATGGGTTGTATTTAGAAAAATACTATTTTCACAATATTCTCATATTTTCATGAAAGGTAAATATTATCAAATTATATTCAAATATTTTACCTTATCACAATAATTTGAAGTATATTATGATTTTAGAAATGGTGCGGAGGAAAGAGACCCTTGGGAAACCTATTTATATTTTCTTTTAAAATATATTCTCTCAGCATATACTTATGGTATTTTAAAAGGACCAATAATAGAAAGTTTTAACTCAAATTATGTCCGACTATTTTATAGAAATCATTTTTTATCAGATGTTTTGGAATTATATGTCATACATGATTATTTCCCAAAACTGTTTTTCTGTGAACACCCATATGACCCATGTTGTACAAGGTGTATTTGGATGGAGGAAGAAAATGATTTTAAAGGATCTCTAAATCATTTTTTGTAATGCATGGGACTTCTACCTACGTGAACAAGATGATGATGACACCAAGTGGACTCCATGATCAAGGTATGTTGTTATTCATTTTGGGAATCGTTTTATTTTATCTTATGGTGGTGAAATAAGACTTCAAGAATTAAGATGTTGAGATCATAATGAATTTGGATGAAAATGAGATTTATAAGGAAACTAATAAGGTTAAAACATGTTAGGGTTATTTTTGGTGTTTTATAAAAAGGACAACACGCAGACCGTGTGACAACCTGTCGCGTCGAATAAAGCTGCGGGAATCGAACCCACAACCAAAGTGCGACTAGTATTTATCGCCTACCACTGGACTACATAAAGTCTCTAGTTAGTATGACTTATTCTTTTTATTTAGATGATTTTATGAATTAAGAGTAAATTTATTTTGGGTTATCTATGGAAATTATTAACCTATCATGGTGGACATGTGATTAGGTTAATTACTTTTCAATATGAAACTTTTAGAGAAACTGATGTTATTTGGAGATAAGTGTTAATTTGTACCTTGGAAGACTATGTGACTAAATCCTTCAAATATCTAGGTTTAACTATTATTTTGGTTTACGTTGAAGAATTTTATGGACAAATTTTTTATCGAATGGTCCTCGTTGAACTGTGGGTTTTGTTGGAGAAATTTTGGAGATTTAGAATATATTTTCTTTTTATAAATGGTTATCCTTTTCTAGATTATCCGATCTTGTTCTAACAATTTTGGTTTTGGTAAGGATCTAAAGACATGGGAAATATATAGTTCTCTTTTTTGGATTAGGTTATTCTCAAAAAGGTGATTATATTACTCTTAATGCGAACAAGTCTTCCTAAATACTCATCTTTTGGAGAAAGTATGAGTTTGTGTAAGAAATCTAGTAAAAGTGGAAAGTCAACATGACAAGTAAGTATGTTTTCTTAAGATCAAAATTAAATTACTCAATTAAAAGTAACTTAAAAAAAATGTTGTCTATTAACTTTTCGTACTGCGGAATCGAATACCGTTTTAGCCATCACAAGTTTGTGATTTTCTAGTGTTTAACGTTCTCCTAAACATGTTTTCTATCACACTCCCTCAGAACATGACCCTTTGTCTTTTTCTTCCATATCCATGTTTTCATACATGGTATCATAGTATGGGTTAACTCGGGTGACCTTTATACTTCCCTTTCTTTCTTTTAAAGTGATAGTTAAATTTACTCCTTCTCCAATGTGGGGGTTTCAATGAAGTTTCCGAGCCCAATTTTAAAATTGCGAAGATGAAATTCCCAAAAGGGGGGAAGGATGTAACACCACAGTTAAATAAAGAATATGATATTTTAATATTTATCCACATTTTTGAATAAAATGTTAATATTACTTTAAAGGGAATGCTATGCTTGATGGTTTACCCACTACGCAACAACGAGTTCCTTTGAAATCTTACGTTTCACTCTAATAATAAAATAATTTTATTTTAAATGGTAGTTAACACCTAGCCGTTGTAATGATGGGAATGAACAGAACTAACTAAAAAATGATTATAAATGTATTTCAAATATTTTTACTTTTACAATAAATGTTAGAGGATTAAAAATGCAAATGAATCCAATTTTAAACATAAATCTTCTAATATTCTTTAAAAGGTCGATTAGCCGCCTTTTAATGGAGAACCCTTTATAAATATACTTTTGACAAGTTTATATGTTTTATTTGAAAAAATAAAATCCTTCTCTAGAATCTGGACATCAAAATTTACTTTCTGTAAATTTTTGTTATTTTTCCGATCAAGATCATTTTTAGTTAAAATGTTTCATTTTAATTCAAAACCACCTTTTAATCTGATTTATTTATATGGATAGATTATATTATTAATTGAGATTAAATTGTATTTAGAATATATTTTTACCATTTAATCCAATGGTGGTCATTGGAATTAACTTCACTTTGAAATTGGACTTGAACTAGTGTTAATCTTTTAATAAATATTGTTTCTTAAAAACACGCTATTTGTTTTGACAGCAGGAATTAATTATTAATTTAATTAAAGCAACATATACGTTTTGAATTTTGTAAAATAGACATCATTTTTTGAATTCGGAATATCAAATATATCTTAGGGTGAATTTTTGATATTTTTCTGAAAATCATCAATTTTTGATGAATAGTGAAACCACTAAGTGGTAGTTAAAGAAACTGATTTTTCTTTTAAATGAAACTTTACCACTTCTATGATTTGATTTTCAATAATCCGACATGCATGGTTGTCATTAGAAAGTAAAATTTGGTTCAATGAGATTAAAATAATTTTTGGTGAATAGTAACTTTTAAGATTTATTAATCGCGATTAAAGGTAATTAGTGTAATTTAAGGTAAAAATAATGTTTTAATAATATGAAATGACCTTTACAGATGTCCTACCCTTATTGGATGAGTCATGGACGACCAAGAAAACCCATGGGTCAACTTGGGGACTCCATGGAGCCACTATGGTAGGAAAATGACATTAATAACTTTTTATTTAAAGTTAAAATAAAAATGTCACAAACCTGAGTTGTTTTACTAAAACAATTCTTAAATGGGGTTATACAAGTCATATTTTTGACTATAAACATTCATTAGAAATCTAAAAATATTTCCCACATCATGATATTTTTTTATAATTTTTAGACATTATATAAATTAAATTATTTATGACATCATGATGATGAAGCGATTACCTCATTATTTAACAATTTAAATAAAATAAAAAGATAATGTAAAATATAAGACCTAAACTAGTCAAAAACCTATTGGATAGGTGGATTTATAACTCTTATCACCTTATCCTCTAAATATATAATTGTGGGTCCTTTAAAAACCGAAACTCATTGTATAATAAAGTAACATTTTTTAACATTCCAAGAGTGACCCTCCTCTCCTCTTATAAAAGGCCCCCACCTCTACCACCGTACCCATACATCTCAAGACTTTGGCTCAGACAACCCCTGCCCATTTCATCTCTCCAAATCCCTCTCTTCATCACTGAAGCCTCGCCTTTGGGAATATTCCTTTCCATGGAATCCTTTCAGCTCAAATAAAAAAGAGTTACCCGTTTTAAAGGTAACGTCTTCCCTTGTGTTCTTTTGCTTTATTTTGCTTCTCCAGCCCTTTAAACACTTTTTATTCCATTATTTTGTAACAACACCAGTATAGTAAATATACTATTATGTTTTTATGTGAAGGATTCGAGCTACACTTATAGACTCTTTCGTCTAATGGTTAAAGAACATACTGTTTCTGTGGATGGCGAATTTCTGCCTCACGAAACGATGATTGTTAAATCTTCTCTTAACACCTTTCATGGTGGCCATTATTATGTCACTATATTTTATATATGATATATATGGTATTAATGTTTTTTATATGCTTCTGAATTTTATATTTAAAACATTCCTTTATGCTTTTCATATTGTGAAAATGCGATAATTTCATACGAGGAGGTGTGGACTACCACCCCCTCAAGTTATGTGACTCGTTCATGCAATAAATGGAATGTATAAGGAATTAAATTAATGAACATATGTGACCTATCTAACATATATATTATAATGGAATTATAATATATATATATCTCAATTATTTTTAATTCCATTAATATGACAAAGAAATGAAAGTAGCGTTCATGCATATGTACGACCTACCGTCTCCATGAACGGTGCATTTCATTTCTTTTTATCTCTGAATTTTATGGAGTAGTATAAAATGAATATGCACTGGATATATATGATTTTTATATCAATAACACTATTCTTGAGATGATTTAAATATAACTACATGGAAAATCATTTTCAAACAAGTTCATTTTTGACTAACGTACCAAACATCGGCACAAACATCTAATATGAACTAACATTATTAGAAAATTATTATAACATTATAATATGTGATATTAACTGAATAATAATCTATAAATGAGGTCCTTAAGTAATTATAAATTTACCAAAGTTTATTATTCAGGAATATAAAGAAACGAACAAGACAAGTCGGACTTGAGGTAAGGGATCCTACCCCACTCTTTCTTTTTAACTACAATCTTTTATGTCATTCCTTTTAAGCTCATTTTTCTTATGATTGGGATGTTATTTTATATTAATCATAATTTACTTTTTATGTTCATATGATGAGAGACCTTATTTTCTCTCATCAATCCATTTTGTAAGTTTTGATTCGCGTCGTTAGGCTGCCGAATTTTCCTAAGAGATCCAACCTCTCTCTTTCTTTTTAAGTACTCTCCTTTATGCCACTTCTTTTATGATCCTCTTTGTTATGTTGGGGGATGTTATTTTATTTTCCTCTTTCTTTACATTTTATATTAATATGATGAGATAACCTATTTGATCTCATCAATCCATTTTTGGAAGTTTATGTGGCGTCGTTAGGCTGCCGAGTTTTCATAAGGGATTTTTCATCTCACTTTTATTCCCTTGAGATTTATGCTACATTTGCCACCATTTACTTTGAGTGGTATATTTACTTCCCATTATTCTACTCTTTGTGTAATATAATTTCATTTATGAGTATTTAAATCAATGTTTTATTGTCCTTCTTTCATTGGGTGTATGTTTCGAAAGATACCCAAGTCGGTAAGGGAACCTTTCAGCATCCTCTTTTTAAAAGGCTTATTTTGTTGGGACTTTTTAATTTACATATTTTAATGTTGGGATATGTCCTTCTATATCCTTATTGATGTAAATTTCATGTCCATGTGATGAGATACCCTTTTATCTCTCATCAACTCATTTTCTGAATTTTGAAGTGACGCCGTTAGACTATCGAATTTTTGCAAGGGAACTTCTTAACCCAATTTTGATTCTTTGGGATAAACTTTTACTCCTTGAATATGTGGTTCTATGAATATGTTTGAATGACCTCTGATTGTTTTACACATAATATCCACTTATATTTGGTGTATTCATTTGTCAAACATAATTAGGTAATTTATTTATCCTTAATATAAGGATGTCGTATTTGTAAGGGACTTCGTCTCAATATCCTTTCATTGAGGCTTATTTTGTTATAATACAAGGCATTATTTTATACGGTGTTTAAACCCCTTTGAATTTTAATTTTATACAAAAGGAATCTTTTTCTACGAATCATTTTTCAAAACGAAAAAAATGAATGTTTCTTTTAACACACGCGGTGACAACGACCTTTTCCGCCGCCGCGAGTATTATTTGGTCTTTGGCTTCCTAAACAAGTCATAATGTATTTAAAATGAAATAAATACCATATAATATTTTGATGTATTTTATTATTGAACATGGTTTTTATAATTGATTTGTTATGTCAATATATTTAAGTGAAATATTGTGATCAAAGTGTGGAAATGTTTTCTTTCCATTATATTTGTTTTATGCCTTATGATTTTATAATGGTACTTGGACATTTGACAGGTGGTTACATGATAAACCATATGATGGGTGGTGATGTGAATACCAGGATGGGTTGTTACGTTATAAATTCCAATGCATTGGGTATGGATGTTGGCCGTATGGCTATTCCATTATGTGATATGTGTGGAAGTCGACCGTATGGTTATTCCATTTAAGTATGTTTATGTACGAAGTGACCATTATATGTTATGTATATGGGTTTTATGGTAATCGCTTTGTTAACAAGGGTAAGTAATGATATTTTATTCATTGAAGAGTTTATACTACTTCATAAAGGTGAAAAGTTTTACTTTGATAAAGTACTCATGGTTTACTTATTTTTTTGAAAAACTAACAGTTTTCCTTTTTTGTGTATCCCTTACTAGGATTTTTATGCTCACCCCGATTTTTTTTTTTTGAAATGTTTTTTACAAGACTTAATGTGGAATAGGGTCGAGGATGGGAACATGGAAACGTCATGCTATCTAAAACATGGAACTTGACAAGTTTCTTTTTAAGAGTTATTATTTTATGGAAACTTAGTAGAAGTGTCTACATTGTAATGCTTTGAGATGTAATAGTTATGTCCTAATTCTATTAAACTCTAATCCTAAAAAGATCCTCTATGTGAATTATTCATTTAATTAAATAATAAGTACTGTTTAAGGCTGGGGATGTTATATTAGATATTGGTAATGTGAGTTTCCTTAAAACCATATCGTATAGAGATACATGATTGGTATTAAAAATTGTATAATGTTTTTATGGAATGATAATATATTTTGGTTATATGTAATTTTTATTTATATATATTCTTTTTCCTACAAATTTGTAGAATAATATTATTCATAGTTCATGGAGTGAATATTGAGTGTTTTATAACTCATAATAGATCCTACGATGGTTGATTTTCACAATTTAGGAAGGATCATATATTGTGATCATTTTTAGTGGTGTTGGGGATTTGTAGATGGTAATCAACTGAAGAGGAATGGGAATATGAGATGGGTGATATATGACTCATGGGAAATGAAATTATTTTGACTAATTATTTGTGTCATAATATCAATATTCGGAATACCTTATTGGTGATTCTTCACTCTACCATTTACACATGTTGTTGGTTCAATTAGTGAGAGATTGTTTTCAGATAAATATTGGGAGATTTAGGTTATATAAATGAACATTATATAAGTAGTGGTTATAGTTCAATTGTGATATCAATTCAGGTTCACTGTTGGGGTTTATAAATATATTTTTAATTAAGAATTTATTATTCCTATATTCTGATAGGTTGATATTTTTTTAGATTTACTTGTGTTGAGATATTCCATCTATAGTGATTTAGGGTAAAATTATGTATTTAGTCAAAATTATTCATTGATGTATTTTCTTTGGATCATATTTGTCGATTAAAAAAAGAAATTTAAGTGGAACACAAAATTAATTAATCACTAATATGGTGCATATAATCTTGTTCATTGTATGGTTTATATATTAGAGACTACTTAGGAATACATTATCACACATAGTCACTAATTTACTGATGAAATGGTTGTCAACATAGTAGCTATATGTATACATTAGAAGGTTATGATAAAGATAATCTATTGTTGGGGGGGATCAATTTTGTCATGAGGGAATGAACCTATCACGGGGTGGGACTTGGAATTGTTAATTATTGTACATTGGAATGTCATTTTGACTATATAAGTCTGATGTATATTAGACCCATCAGTATCTAGCTCCATTAAAATTTCCTGGTGAAGAATTTATATATGAATGAAGGTGATGACTATATGATGACATGATATTCATGTACATGTTATTATTACCATATAGTGAGTTTTATTGTTGGTTCATTCATACTTGATTTGCAAACATGTGTTTGTTATAAGTGTTTGGTAATCCATATGGGGATGTTCTTTCAATGTCAGATCAAATTTCAGAAAGTTTGTTTCATTGATTTATCAATTTTTTTGAGTCTTATGGAATCCTAATTAGCAACATCATTGATCGTTGATTGATTATAGTGTGTGTCTTTTTAGGAAATTATCCAGAATGATACGAGTAGTGTTTTATATGAACCATTATATAGTGGGTTGGAACAACACCAAGTTCACAATATTATGTATGAAATTAGTGTTTAAGGATTGCTTAGGACCTTTTAGAATGATTATCTTTGTTATGTTACTTTTTTCTATATAGATGCATTAGTTATATATATAATTAAGAATGAGGTTTTGGTATTTCATTTCAACATATATTTTATATATGGTTGGTAATGAATGAATAAAACAACATTATATGTTTCATAGGATAGTTATAATCTTGTTAAATATAATGATTCTTCTGTAGAGATAATTTTGATCAAATTTTGTTGCTTTACGCGTGATTTTTTACTTTGAATATCATGATTGGAATATAGGAATTTACATGCCCTTTAGAAAGTGAATTTACGTTTGAGGATAGAATGTGAAAAAATATATGTGGGAAATGATCAAGATTTATTATGTTTCTCTTTTTTGTAAAAATTTAAACTGATTATATAGTGGATTGACTAAAAAAAAATCAATTGTCGAACCATTATTCTTTATGTTGGAAATTTTTATGTAGATTTTTAGGCTTCATTGAAATCTTATAGGGAGACTAATAGCATGGAATAAATCTATATACATTGATAGGGACAATTGATCTGTATTAATAATAATTTATATATTTTGGTTTAAGAAGTAGCCCAAGTTCCCTCATGGACTGACAGATCAAATGGTGATACTAGGGTATCTAGTTTAATGGACACTAGCTACCTCGTGGACTCTATGAAACTATATGGTGGGTATCCTTATATAGTGTTTAATTAGAGGGGCTTGTGTCTTTTTTCCTTTGATCCCATTAGGAGTACAAATCATTACTAAAATATTAAAATCTATTTTTCTAGTCTCTCCAAATATAAAATAATTTTAGTCTCACTTTTTCTGAGATAGTTATTGATTTAATCTATTGGTGAATATAAGAATGATCCACTATTGTTCATACATTTTTACACCATTCCATATTTGTGTGTATATAAGCGTTTCCTTCATCATGGAAAATTCCACTTGGTTATTTTATCCCTTCATAACCATTTATTCTCAATTACTCTTACACATTGACCGCATGTATGTTTTATTAATATTTGGATATATCATGATTAGAAAATGGAAGAAATTTTCATATAATTTTGTTGGAATTATAAAAAAATATGAGATTTTCAATTAACCAGTAAAGGGGATGTCCTATGATGGTGAAGGAAGGTTTTTTATTTGAGTTTCTATAATGGTATTTTCATTGATGCTTCTATATATATTTGTTTTGGTATAACTGACATGATCCATCCATCAAATCATGTAATAGAATTAGTGGGTTTGTGGTGCTTTTGTTCATGAGTGTGAAAAGAGTGGTCCAAATTTCCCTAGATGAGGGTATGACTGTGGTATAAAATGTAGTTGAATTATACTATATATTAAAATATATTTTAGAATAATTATTTTATTTGTTTATTATTTAGTGACATGTATTATTCCCATTAGGATTTTGAGGAGATCCTTTCATCTTCTAAGGGTGGTTAATCCTGATCTAATTATTTTTGGGATACTAGGTACGTAATTATTCAGGTATTCAATTCATATTTGTGGTGAATTTTAATCAAATAAATCAAATAATTATAATTTAGCTTTAATTATTTATATTGTAATGATTTAAATAAGGTAGGACCATGTGCTGAATGATTGAGACTGGATTCTTTTAAATGTCTTGGAAAAAACTACTAGAATATTCTTGTATGTCGGTTGAATTCAATAGGAGGTAGTAGGTCTTGTATAATTTCCATATGGTTATGTAAATATTTATTGTAATGTCATAAAATATTTTACACTTTGGGTTAACAACAGATAATTTATAATAATAATATGAATGTCATGTATGTTTTAATTAGTTTAATGAAATACATGTCCTAACTGTGTTAATAAAAAAATTCCTATGTAATAAAAAAAGGGTCATGGTCTATGTCCAATCCTTATAGACCAGATTTATTCTGACCCATAATGGTTGGGGATTAAATATATAATGTTTTCATTTGGTTATGTGGATGAATTTTTAGAATTTTATCATGTCATATCAAACTCATGCATCATTTTTATTAAATTTTAGTCTTTGTTAATGTGTGTGTGTGAACCATGAGACACATACATCAAGTTGGTAGTGTGTACGTGTTTTTATCTAGTGTGACCCATGATTGAGTTTTCTAGAATGTGTGTGTTTGTGTAGCTAGTAAGGCCTTTTTTATAACGATCACATCATTGTGATCATTGAAACTTATAATCATGCATTCCACACAATGTTTCTCTTACATGTGTTATTCCCTATTTTGTGGGACTGTATAGACATTGGAGGTTTTTTATATGGTAATAATGGGTAGTTCGACTATTAGGTTTGGTTAGAAAATAGATGGGAGGAATTGTGACCTGTTTTGATGATGATGGTATAAGACATAGGGAAGGGTAATTCTAAACATATTCCCTTACATGAAATAGTGTATGGATATGAAAACCCTTTTTCTTGACACCGGGAAGTGGAAGAGGGACTATGATATTATGGAAATACTTTTTATAAGTAAAATTTGTTAATGTTTTTTGGACTAACATATGTCCCATTGGCCATTTTTCTTTTCAGAAATATCTTACTTTGTTTTTTGTTTGTCCCGTGATTCTCTAATCGAGACACCCATTATCACTATCACCACATCACATCACAAAAACCCATATAATTTTGTTTCAGGAGACCAAGGGTTTCACATAAACTCTCAACATTTTCCTGATTTGTTAATACATCTTTGGTAGTGAATGTTTACTCGGATGACCCAATATATGTATATCCAATCTAATTTTACTAATAATCTTTTCACATTCATTTACAATGCATTTTTCCAGTTAGTTACTATACATTATTTTTCATTCCTTACATATTTTTACTTGCTCCGTGCCCAGGAAACCATGGAATTGGGATATCTATTCATCTTTCACTTATTACTATATATTTTTCCTAATTCGATGTTTTTATCTATGAGTGTGACTTCTTTCTCTATGTATTTAGAATAGTATTATAGGTTAGGAGGTGGTTTTAGTGTCTAATTTTACTTTTTCCCTTCTACTATCTTGTGTATATGAGAAACATAATGGGTTATCAGTTTCCTTGTTTTCCAACCTACTTATTTTACTTAGCTAATTTAATAATCTATCATTAATTAATATTATATTTCATATATTCTTAGTTAGATATTAATTTTGAAATTATATATATATATATATTAATATAAATACATATTTTCTCTATAATCTCCACATCAAATTTCATTTAAACACTAATATGAGCCTATATCCTCTAGTATAATGGGGGTTGTATCTAAAGTAATGTGTAACTCTATCTTGATACTAATGGATCATGAAGTGATTTTACTCTTTAAAATAACATATATATGTATATAAAATTTATTGACTATAAATTCAATGTCAATGCATTGGCCAATATCTTCATTATCTCTTAAAATCATTCTATAATTCCTTTTATATTGTTTGAGTTGAGCAAAAATTTCCATATAAAAACATTACAACATTTATGATGAAAATTATAAAAACAAAAAAATAATTCATGCCCTCAAAACAGTAGTGGTTTAGTTTTTATAGAGTCTAAAAACAAAATAATCACAATTCATCAGTATTATTTAACCACTCTCAGAAATTTCGTCACACACAGTACACTTCATAAAATACAAAATATTTTACAATTTTTTTCGGGGAATGTCTATTGGTAAAGGGGAATTTTATATTGGTAAATTATATTATATGTTTATAAGTCAATATCAATCAATTTGTGGTAAAATATATATCACAAAATTTTATTATTATTAATAAAATGAGTCTATTAAAGCTATAATAGTAATGACAAATAATAAAAATATTGGTAAAAATGATTCATAATAGTTTAATATTACTAATATTTCTGCAGATTTTATTATTAAAATTTATATGCAATACCAATACATAATATATTTCTATACATTAAATTATATATTTTATGTTATGGGTGGTATTATATTTCTTCATAAAGAATTTATAATATATATATATATATCATATTATTATATATATCATATATTTATTTTTAAATTATATTATATTAAACCCTAAAAAACAAATTCAAATATAATTTACATATATTAACACTTCATGAAAATATATGAATATTTGTGAAAAATTTTAAAAACTAGATTTCATATGTTAAAACACTAAAATAATTTACATGGAACCCAATAAAAACATCATGTTAAATCTATTTCTAAATAACATTGATTTACATTGTAATAGAATCCTTATCAGTTCGCATTAGCTATTATATATTGTAATGGATATGAATATGAAAAATTCAACATCCTCATTTTTATTCAATTGTACCACCCAACTATGTTTTAAGTTTAACCTAACCTAGAGATTCCCACTGTAGACATGAACTACTATGAGAAAAAATATAATCAATCCATCACAAAAATTATCAAACATTTTTCATTGAAATGAATTATATTAAAATAATATCAAATTATGTTAATAAATAACCCCATGACCAAATAATGAGTATTATATAAACAATATAAACAATGACCATAAGTTAGTTTTAATATATACCACAAAAACCAAATTATTAGTTATCTAATGACAACAATAATAATATATAAACAATGGACACAATGAAAACTATAATGCATGATAAAAAGAATACTAGGAATAATAATAGAAAATTACTATCACTAGTGAACTCAAAAATGATCACAATTGAAAAAATTAACATAATGATAACTAGAGACCACAAAATTGAAAATAACAACCCATTAAATAAAAAAATTAATTTTTTATATGGACATTGACCATTGTGAATTAGAATGACAATTATTTCAATTTAGAGTTATACATAACTCAAAAATCAAAAATATTTTTAAATAAAAATATATACCATAATTTAATAATGAATTATTTAATTTATACATAAAATTATTTCAGATGACAATGATTCGAAATTAAATAGCTTGAAAGCTATTTTGTTACATGAAAACAAATATGTGTTAAGTCAAGATATAAATATATAAAATTGAATAACATTTTGAATTTTTTTAATATTAATATGAAACTATTGTCTTGTTAATATATTTTTGGGTTAAAATTAATGAAAGATGATTATGATAATGTGTTTCTAGTTGATATTACTTTTTATGAGGTAGTGGAGGTTTTTTCCATGTGCAAGAAAAAATTTGTTTCCCCAAGAAAATTATCCCTGAGTGTAGAGACTTGTTGAGAATGAATTATGATGAAAAACAGTTGATGATGTAAAGAAATAATGAATGTATCCTTCCACTAATTTATTTATTTTGTTCATGGATGGAACACCTCATCTAATAGGTTTTAATTCCACCAAATCAATGTCTGAAAGTAGTTATTAGAAAAAAATATGAGAATTAAAATCAAAAGAAGTGGAATGTGAATAAAAAGAAGTTTGATTTAAATTTATATTCCTGAATGGGGTTTCCAAGATGATTCTATCCTATCGATTCATACGATGATTATACATCACCACATTATTTATAACTATGAAATAATATATGTTTTTAATAATCATTATTATTTTCATGAAGATATTTAAGAGGAATTTGTGATGCATTGTCGAATTGACACAATCAATTTTTTTTTGAAATCATCCTTTGAGTATTTTCATGGGGAAGATCACTAATATTAATGACGCATAAATGTGTAGAGATAATGCACATGGGGAGGTTTGGCGTGAGGATGTATTATGTGAGCTTGGATGATGGTAGTGTCAACCACAATGGATGCTTACAATAACCGACTATAAAATATTGGCGTTCATCTAGAAGAAGTTGTATAAATTAAAAACCATAAAAAAAAGTTCATAAAAAAATAATTGATGTAGTTTTTACTGTCAAATTTCAAATATATAAACACATATATTACATTAATGACCCCAAAAATTGTGATATTATTAATGATATTTTAATATTTTCTTATCATTCCTTATTAATCTTAATATGGGGAGTTTACCTATACATATTGAAAACCTCCCTGATAAAGGTACAATTGGCTCCCAATATATTTATTTTTAAAAAAATTCTTACTGATAAAGGAAAACATGGTCATATTACGTAAAATGTGAATAAAAATAATAATTATTGAAATAACAACACGTCTTAGGGATCAATTATATATTTTGATATCATTTATATTTTTACAAAATTAATATTCTAATTATATTTTTTAATTTTTTTTAAATTATTCTAAAAGGTGACGATGTCTATATAAGTTTATATAGTTTATTCTGGATTAAAGGGATACTAGTTCATTAATTAGTATTCACATGGCATCTGATATTTGAAAAACCGACATTGTATTTTTTCAGCATGGCTGATATTTAATATTTTGACAAAAATATCATATTTTGGGTACATAATATCATCTATGATACTACTGAATGACCACTCTATCATATTTACAGATGACTAATGGTTCATTATTAATTCGGGATAAAAATTTATAATTCAACCATCCATCATAACATTTTCCAACAATAATATATATATATATATATATATTCTAGGTATAAACTATTACACCATTTCTCCTTGGATATGAGCTATCACTAAATTTATTTAACTTCTATTTTTATGAAGCTAGTCCTTAGAGATATTAAATCAAATATAGGACCCATTGAATATACATGAAAATTAAGTAGTTTTTCTAAATAATATTTAGTATATTTCATAATCCATCAAGAATACCACTCTTTTGTTTGATACGATTATTGATATGGGGGGTATAGTTTATTATCCTAATATTACTCCTCGACACATGGTTTCCCTTGGATGTTCTATTATTGGTGATATGTAGATTATGTATCTTGAATAAAATAAAAATATGCATGCCATTTAAAAAAATTGAAAATGTATTTATGTATTGATGTGTGAATGGATTTCAATGACTCATAATTGTTTTCATTATATTATTATGAGGGGGTATTTTTGAACTACCTTGAATAAATGTTGATGGAAAATAGAATAATCCTTCAATTTTATAAACAAGGGAAGTGAACCCCTAAATTCATTTGAGTTTCATATGCTAGTGGGAGATGATATGAGATAGGTAATAGGTGGAAGATATCTATTGCTTTAGGATAATTTCAAAACACTTCTAAACTGCCAAAATTTCATAATAAAAATATAATATTCATATTCGTTATATACATTAATTACAATGGTCATTAATATGATATGCACTAGTTTTATAAGAAACTACCTCTTTAGGTAACCAAATAAGGTCTCACAGTTATTAATGCATACAAAACACATCTTTCCTGTTCATCATCATCATCATTAGTTATATATTTGTTGGGAAAAAATAATAATAGGGCAAATAAAGGGAAGGGATAACAAGTAAAGCTAGGGGAACAAATAGTAAAAACTGAGGGAATCCCCTATAATGATGTTAACTCCCACATGATTCAAAAAATTAAGATCATAGAAGCAGGAAATGCCAGTGTTATAAGCCACTAGAGAAGCTTGGTGATATGTTAATTAATTCTACTCTCGTTGTGTGTGCACCATTCGCATGTTAGTGGAAAGAATGCCACTATATTTTATAATGATGTAGGAAATCGACCATGGAGTCGACTCGATTCCTTGAAGGGAACTGAGGAGTATAAGGGAGACAGTTTTATCATTAGAAATTGAGATGCTCCCCTATCAGCAGAGGGAGAGATTAGTGAGGAGGGTGTGAGCTTCTACCTGTAGAGATGATCCGCAGCCAAAATGATCAGTGAATGCCAAGATAACTGATGCTCTAGAGTCATGGACATCCCCTCCTCCTTTCATGACCACTGAGATATAGTACCCACCAATATTAAGTCTTAAACCCATGGTAGGAGGAAGATATTAGAACCATTGGCCTCGCACGACAAAGTCATCTAGAAGAGAGGCTTGGATGATGGGGGAAAGCAGAAGAAGAGATGGGTAATTTTTCCATTTTTGAGAGAGTCTGGAAAGGTTGATGCGGAGGTTTATGACTCTTGTGGTGGTTCCTCTTACTGTGGAGTGGATCCCATCATATGTTGATTTGTTTCTGGCTTACCATAAGCACTAACATCCAGCGAGTGGGATAATTGAATGCACCATTTTATACGGGCCCTTATAACCTGATCAATGGAACCAGTGGACGTGGAACAGCTCTTCACACCGGTTGCTGGATGAGAAGCTAGTGAACTCCCCAAAAAAGGACCAGACATCACATGCCCATTAACCCTTGAAGAATAGGTGGGCCACACTTTCTTCATTGTTATTGGCGTAGAAGGAGCATCAGAAAGCCATGCTGATTATGCTTCTTCGAGTGTTCTCATTTGTGGGAACCACATTCATCCTAATTGTACACATAAGTAAGTTAATTTTTTTGGAATTTCCATCAACCAGATGTCGCTCCAACCATCGGTTTCCCCCTGGAGAAGAATTGAGTTATGGTAACTCTTTGTAGAGAAGACCCCCAAAGTAGATAAGGTAACCACACACATATCTGTATCAGCGTTGGGCTCTATTAGGTTAAAGGTGTCTTGTTGGTCTAAGTTCATCAAGGCCATCATGAAATATGGGTAGTTTCTTTCCTCCCTGAATGAAATGTTGGTAGTCGGGCATCCCAGAAATCCAAGAACCATGCCAGCCCAATTGTTATGTCAGAAGGCTATATCCCCTACTTCAATAATCCAGCAAGTGTGGGAAATCAACCATGTAAAATGAGGGATAATAGTATACTAGAATGGAGATGTGTAGCTGCTGAACATCTCTAGGTTATCTGCAAAACTATTGTACATGAATCTACCCCAGAGAGAGTGGTGCTCAAGGATTTCTCAAGCCAATTCGGCATGACTACAGAGGAGAGTAACCACGAGGCTTCAAACATTGATTTTGACCTCCTTAAATGGCCTCTACATCATCACCCAATACACCAAATTGTGATTTTCTTCAGAGAGAGAATCTGGATGAAGCAGGCCAAGATGTTGTCAATGATGCTGATGACTTTATTCCAAACATTGATAGAAGATAGGGCATGGAAGGGATATCCCAGAAGAGTGCTGTTATGCAGTGCAATCCGACCCCCAATAGAAAGAAATTTGTTCTTCCAATTTATTATACGATCAGTTATCTTGTTGGTAATGGGATTGAAGTCACGAAACCGAAGAGTATTTGAATATATGGGAGCCACACGATATTACATGGGAAAATCCTTCTCTACATATTTAGAAGGCCTCTCAAGGAGGACACCCGAATGGAAGTGCATATGCTAGAAATGGTGATGTTTCTCTTGGACCTGTTAATATCCTGACCACTCCAATCGAAGTAATCCTCAATCGCTCTAAGAAGTATACGGACCAACATCTTATTATAATTCATGAAGATTTATGTGTCATCTAAAAACATGAGGTGGGAGATAACCAGAAGATTCATCCTTATTCGGAATCGAAGTATCTCATCATTGTGAATGCCTCTATGGATGAGGCAGCTAAGGATGACTTCTGTGAATATGAAAAGTATCAGTGATAAGGGATCACCCTATCTTAGGTCATGGGTCACCTTGAAGAAACCATGAGACTTCCCCAAAAAAGTAATATTCATCCACGAGGAGTAGAAGCATCAAAAAATTTGATCTGTAGCCTAAGGGGAGAAACCCATACCTGAAATCACCATGTTGATGAAGCTCCATTCGAGTCTCTCAAATTCCTAGATCATATCAGGTTTTATGGCCATGTTTGAAACATGGTAATTTGTATTGAGATCTCTCATCATCTCTTGGGCCAATTCAATATCCCCTTGAATAGAGAGGCCCTTCACAAAGCCATGTTGTTCATTAGAGACCCACCAGGGAAGGTTAATGGAGATCCTTGAGTAGATGATGCTCACAACAACTTTGTAATGGAAGTTGCACTTGCTTACCTGTCTATAATGTGAAATTGAAGATGGGTTCTTCTTTTTTGGGAATGACCACCAGTGTAGTGGAACATGCCACTCTAGGTAAGCTACCTCCCCAAAAGAAGTCCCGAATATCTTCTGATAAGTCATTTTTTATCACATCCCAAGAGGCTCTGTAGAACATGCTGGGAAAACTATCTGGACCTAGCACGCTATCCGATTTAAGGTTCAGAACTACTTCAATGATTTCTCTCTCCTCAGGGATTCCCCCAATCCTCTCATTATCCTGGATAGAAACATGGCTGGAAATGCGATCAAGGATCCCCTCATCAGCTACTGGTAAGCCATTAGGAATTCGAAGATTTTTTCCCAACAATAAGATCTTTCAAGAAGGAATGAGCAAGGGGCCCAACAACATATCTGTCATCTGAATAGGTACCATCATTTATCAGAATATTGGGCTGGACAAAATGCTTCCTCTCTTTGATACAAGCATGGAAATAGGTAGTGTTCATATCACCCTCACCAAGCCATCTGATCCTCGATTTCTCCCTCACCAGACGTTCCTGTTTAAGGATCATGACTACGAGAGTTTTCATCTTAGTGGAAAGGACTTCAATGATCTGGTCATTCCAGGCCCCCTCCAAACTAGACTCAAGATGGTCAAACTCCTACATGATTGAATCAATTTCCCTATCATTGTGGGTAATGTCCTCTATCAATGTTTTTATCATGGTTTTGAGCCTCCTCAGTTTATTATGAATTGCAAAACAATAATTCCCCTGAGTGGTTTCATTCCATGATTCTCTGTCCAGCTGATGATAACTTGGGAGGCTAGTCTAATTATGGAAGAATCTAAAGTGATCATGGATCACCTTACATGAAGAGAGAGAGACCAGAATGGAATAGTGATAAGATATCCCACACACCAAGTGACTGACCTTAGTGTGGCGTACAGAGTAATGGCTTGCATATTGCTAGGGCACCGGTCCAAGCAGCTCCATGAGCATCGATCCCCGCTTTGGTTGTTGCACCATGTGAAATCATCACCTGTGTATCTGAGATCCATGAGGCCTTTACCAGCCATGAAGTGAGCGATGTCCAAACTAGCTTTCCTGAGGAAAGGCCCCATACCTTTTTCTCATCTGGGATAGAGATGACATTAAAATCTCCCCCAACAATCCAAGGGAGGTTACTAGGGTCAAATGCATTGAGATCATCCCATAGAAGTTTCCCATGTTGGGAATCTGAACTATTATAAATTAAGGACTCAAGGAAGGATCCATTGTCGTGGGTAACATTGGTGGTGATATGATGGTCTCCTGATTGAACCAGGCCCAATGAGATGTTCCTGTGCCAGAAGATCCATATATGACAATTGGATGGGTCAGCATGCATTGATCCATGCAACATAATTCTGTTGAAAAACTCATTGATTTTGGAGATATTCTTCATATTTTTTAGGATAGAAACAATAGAAACCTTGAGTTTGCGGATAATAGATGAATGGAAATATGTTTTGACCCAAGAACAAAGACCACAGGCGTTCCAAATGTGAATGGGAATCATTGATAAAATATCACCCTAGCATTGGCCCCTGAGTTTTTAGCCTTTATATGAGGAGAGGAGATCTCTTCCATTGACTTCTAGATTTTGTCTCTTGTACATATACCTGTATTTTTGGAGGGGGGAGAAACTGTGGGGGTGGAAAAAACCAGTGGTACCAATGATTCCACTAATAAAACCAAGTTGGGTGACAAAAGCTTGGAAGCAGTAGCGCGGTATGGGGATCCATCCATAGAAAGGGGCCAAGGAGGGGAGGAAAACTCATGCACTGTTGGAGGATCAGGATGGGGGAAGGGCCAACGTCATGAGCTTGATTTAGGATGGATATGAGGCCTGGAAGAGGGCATGGGACCCATAAGAGTAGGGAATGGGGTGGTTTAGGGTATGTAAAACAAGAAGGGAAGAGGAAGGACTTCACAAATGAAGCAGAAGCCCGAGGTCAAGCACCATCAGAAGCTTGCGAACTGATGAAACTGAAGTGGTATGTTGGGAAGGAAAAAACCACCTGAAGGAGGAGGGAAGTGAAACAGACCCAGGAATAATGTCAGTCACATTCAAGGGGGTTGGAGGAGGAGCTGAAGCAGGAGCAGGAGGGTCATCAGGGACCCCCTTTGAGCCAGCATGGGGAGGCACCACCAAGGGGTCATCCAAAGAGCTGCTGATAGAGGATTCCTGCGGAGGGCAACGATGAACACATTTATTTTGTTTCATATAGTCCCAAAGACAGTTCCCCTAGAGGAGACAAGGGGAGATGAACTATGTAAATATGGGATATACGATGTCTTCAAGCCAACAGAAAGAATCTGTAACCCGAAGCAAGATCCTATCTGGAAGGGCCTTGGAGATATCCATTTCCACACAGATACGCACCGATGAGGCATCATCTCAGGACTGGGTGTGATCATCAAAGAAAAGAAATCCACACAAGTAATCACCAATCACCTTGATAAATACATCATTGTAAAAAGGTAATGGAAGTCTAGGGAGACTGATTCCGATAGTCGCAACATAATTCTCTTTTCCCTTATGAATCTCCAGTGACCAGAAAGTCCGGTTGAAGCACCATCTTCCCCAGGATCGGGGATCCTTGCACCAAGCATTAATGAAATCTAATGCTAAGACAAGAACCAAACAGAAGGCATTCTTGTGGGTGACAGAATCCTCAGCCGGGGAGAGGTTCCCCTAGGATATCGAGAACCTCTGAAAAACTGCGATCGGAGGTTTTACCACACCAAATATTTAAATCAAGGTCCATTTGCGGTAGGCTTCTACTTATGGAAATACAATAGTAGGGACTTCCACTTAAAATCCAGATCCACCACATGAAACCAGTGGCAGAGGCAAGGAGACATTAGGGAAGCATGTTTGAAAGGGGGGAGGGATGGCCCGAACACCACGTATTTGAAATTGAGACCTGGATGAGAAGATCCAAGGACATGGCCATGAGAAGATGAGGGAACTGATGTTGGAGTAGCATCACTAGAGGAACCCGGATTGATGGCCACCGAGAGCAGAGACACCGAATCAGGAGTATTGGTCGATAGAGCAACGGAAGGAAAGATTTAAAAATTGGGCAGTGCGTATGGTGCGTTCTCATGAGCAGAGCAAGATATCTTGTGTACACCACATCGTTTCTATTAAATATCATATTATATTCCTAATCTAATGGTTGAATAATATATAAATATAGATAAAACATGATCTAAGTGAATTTAATTATCCATGTTATCTCACATTATGAATTTGAATAATGAAAAATACCTCTTTAAACCAAGAAATTGATGATTTGATAATGAAAATTGTGTGTGGAACCAGACGGGATAAGACATTAGTAGTGACCTCCTAAACATGACACGTCATCCAAACATGATTAAATATTAAATCAACTAAATAACTCTATTAGAGACCCACCTATTTGAAATATTGATTCATTATATGTAGTCAAACATGATTTCCCTATGAAAAAACAATTAAAAACAAAATCAATCAAATCTTTTAATAATAAATAATTAAAAAACTATGAAAAACACTTTGAAGAATAAATTTGTAATATAAGAACCCATATCTTCATTTACAACCACATTCCATGATTTAACTAGATTTACCTTTTTCGGTTGGTTATTTTATAAATCTAAGACCATTGTACCAATAGATTCAGTGTTTTTCATTCCTAAAATGAAGTATTTGTTTATGGAATCACATAAAATCGTATTTATTTACTAAAAAACAAATGAATAGCTTGGGAGAAAATTTATAAAAAATAATAAACATCAAAATTGAAAGCCTATATGTGTTGAACTATAATGAATATTCAAATGAGGAGATAATATAGAATCAACAAATCTGAACATTATATGTAATAAATTATAGAAAATATCAATGTAAAATAATAATAAATTTTCATTATAATAACCACATAGGTCTTTAAAAACTAAACATATATGTTAGCCTTAAAATCATTAAACATCTATTCATAATTTACTATAATCATACTCTAAAGAAAAAATGTCCTTCTACTATGATGTAGTTGTATACATGACATATTTCTAAATACAAAAAATGAAACATCTTGGATAACAACCCAACATTTTTACTATTGAACTAATGAAATACCCAAAAAATCTTGTAAAATAAGCCAAAAAATATAAAATTTTAATTAATTAATGATTGTTTCATATAAAAATTAAAATAAAAAACATTTCTTTATAAATAATAAAAACCTAAAACATCTCTAAATAACTCAAATTCGTATATTAAATAAAATTACAAAGGATCCTCATTATAATTTTCATTATAATAAGCATTAATTTCATAAGATTAATAATAATTTACCTCACCCCACATCTATTTTGATCAGTTTTCAGCGATGTTAAAATGAGAATATGAAAAATCATCATCTCTCTATATGGATGTGATAACAACTAGCGTGGTCATGTTCAGATCATAACCCCAAATCCATAATGAAACTGCAATTTTTTAAAAAAAGAAATTAAAAAGTCATATGAATTCATACCATTTCAATTATATTATTATCTAAAAAAATTTATAAATTTGAAATACATACAAAGAAGAAAATTATATTTCAAATAGGATCTCAAAAATTAATATATATATATATATATATATAATCTCTCATTTATAAAACTACTAATTTTACACATTGTCAAAAACGATATTGTGATTTTTGTGCTTTTGATTCCTTTCATTATACCACTTATTGATGTATTTTTTCCATTTTTTATCTCTTAGATATAAATCTTATTTATTAGTAGTATTTTACAGTAATAGAGTATGATGATTTTGAGATGTTAGAAAAATATATTTAGGATGTGGGAGTTGGGGATTTGGAAGGCCCCATATCGGTTAGTAAACTCAAGATTCAATGGCTTGAAAATTGTAGAAATCATGTTTTTTTAATATTAAACTATCCCAAACATATAATAAACCATATATTAGTGTACATTAGTTGTATCAATGGGTTTTCTGTATCGTGATGTTTTAATGAATTTTTTGATTTTTCTATGAAAATATTTACTACATGGAAATGATTTGCTCCAACCATGCACATTATACTAGCGTAACTCATTATTCCAATACTTCTTATGGAATATGATATTGAACATTGCACAATGGGAGAAATAGATAACATAAAAATAACTAAAAATCATTATAACACACTCATATTCTTGAGTGGGGGAAATCACATTGGGGCCATATTTAGTGTTTTCATGCTATAGAGGTTGTGAACAATTGTTTAAAAGAAGTTTTTTATAGTTACAATAATCATTGAATCAAAAATTCATGTTATAGTATGACCGGAGTTACCCTCTAATGATCCCATAACAATATACATACTTTAAAGTGGTGAATATTTAGAAGTTGAACCTATAACATTATTTGTTTCTCTAATGAATCATTTTCTTTAGAGATAAAATACATTATCCCATTATTTTTTTGTAATGTGTGTAACCTATCTAAAAATTATCATTTTATTTTGTATCAACCATCCTCAATATGAAATGATCATTTCTATTGAATGATTTCCAAATTAAATATCCAATATAGAAACGTGTTTCTTAACCATCCTATGAAAAAGGTTACAAAATCAATGATTATATTATAAAACTTTCTATTGGAACTAGTAGTGAATGAAACATGTACATTGGTTATTTGTGATACACATTATCCTAGTAACATGTGAGGTATGTCGAAACATAACCAGCAACAATGATTTTCATGCGGACCCCAAAATTATTATTTTTTGTTTCTCTA
The DNA here is from genome assembly GCA_963277665.1 of Viscum album. Classification (NCBI taxonomy): domain Eukaryota; kingdom Viridiplantae; phylum Streptophyta; class Magnoliopsida; order Santalales; family Viscaceae; genus Viscum; species Viscum album. The sequence goes on along the minus strand of OY728138.1, from coordinate 141,863,024 downwards.
TTCATATTATTAATGAATGGATGAACATAAAAATTTTAATGGTCATTATAATTATGAATCAATTATTTAAATGACAAAATTACCATGATCCTTTCTCTAAAACAAAAATTTTTCTCCTCTATATATTCTATACCTCAATGGTCTCACCATCATTGTGTTTTTACCATAATCAAACTCATACTCGATCAGATATCTAATAATCTATCCCTTAATAAACCAAATCAAGAATAAATGAAATTGGGATGAGATTTATAACATCAACTTATTCAGTATATTCAAGGTTTATATCTACTATGGCTGATATCAGCTAACCCTGGTTATAATATTCAATATTGAAATGATATTATGGATTTTTTTAATACATCCACCACAAACTTCCCCTTACCCAGTGTATACATCGTGTCAATGTGAAACATTTGTAGGTAATCCATCCATCATCACGACCTTAGGATGAAATATCAACATTTGAAACTGTGTTTCAAACTCATCCAATATGTAATCATCATAAATTTATCACAAATATGATAATGAATCCATGTATTCAAATCATGAAATATTTCATGTAATTATAAGTTATGTGTGGTGTTGTGTTTCTCATGAAGCTCTAACCATCATGATCCATTAAAAATAATATGGTCTCTTTACATGAGAACACATCCCATCCATGATTCTGATATATCAAAACAACCCACATAACCCTATACAGACCCAGGAAACAAGAAATTGGTTGCTAATGAATGTATACCCTCAAATATTTAAAATGATATCTAACCTTCCTCATTCAATTACATAGGGTCTCATTTTCACACCAAATCCTTCTTTGACGATTCCAAAAATGTAAATCCATGTAAAAAATGACTCTAGCATCATGATATAAAAATAAACTAACAATATGGTATACATTTATTGTATGTTTCAAAGAGATAAAATCATATATTATTTTCAGATCTACAAAAAATCCTTTTTAAAAAATACATGGAAATGAAACCTTTCCTACTGCATCTAGAAATCACATATTGATAACATTGAATAGATAAGATTCTCTCACAAGGTACGGAATCCAATACCATTGTGTTTCTCATTACACACCCTATTATTGAATAAACTAGTATATCATAAAAAACACCCCTATAAGGTAATATTAATACCTATGACTAATCCTAATTCATCAATACAAGAAATAATTTCGGTGGATTCATATGACAAAAACTCTTAATAATGAACTCATAATGGAAATATCTACTTCTAAATGAAATTTTAGAGAAATATTCTTTACTAACACAAAATTTTTATACCCATATTGATTTTCTCTATTAGATGGAAAATTTACATATTAGCACTTCTAACATATCCTTTAATTTTATAAATTGTGATGGTTCCATAAGATAAGATAGAATGTAAATATGGCTAAACCCATGTGGGATATTAATAGTAAACTCCATATCTCTTTTTCAGGGAATCCATAATGAATGTTTTGGAATAACATTAAAAAAAATTCACTATGTCTGAAAAACATGTTATCCTATAATGATCTATCTCTTAAAAGTAATTTTATATCAATGGGTAAGATATGTTTTCTATTAACCATACTATTGATCATTCTATTCATACATCCTCTTATCAATATCTTTTAAATATATATCTAACCTCATTAGATGATTTGAGCCTCAACATCCATGCCTAAAAAATGAAATGGGACCCATACTTCTTCTTCTACTCTATTCCCATAATCATTAGATTGATATACATAAATATCACAAAGAATGTAAAAAAACAATTATGAAACGTAGATTATTATTTAACACACAACACTTTTCATTTCCAAAAGTGTGTTTGGAGTTTCAAAACATAATGAATGATCTAAAAATGTAAAAACAAAATATCAGCATCAATAAAAGTAATAAATGAATTGTACACACTTGTACCAAAAAATTATTGCATAAGGGTAGAATGAAAAATAATCATACCTCTCTCTAGTGAAGGTGTTGATTGATTGACTATAACCAATTTCTCATCTCCATATAATTTCATACTCACTTTACATTTTACATTGTTACACTTTTTTAACTTAATTTTTTGAGCAGTCATGGTTTCCCTAGAATCACCATGTATTGGACAGATTTTCATATAATATATATTCTACAGTACTCATCTCATTGAAGCATACAATTCCTTAGAATCATGATATGTGCCTCTAGAACATAACCTTGGAGAACTATGAAAATAGATATGATGATGTCCCATTTTGTTTCAGTTTTGTCATTGTCTGGGTTTTTTCAAACAATCATCCTTCATATGGTCAGTTGATCCAAATTAAAAACATTTAGGTTAAATATACCATTGAATAGGTAAATTGATTAATCCCACATTCTCATTCTAAGAGATTCCAGCCCTTCAAAATAGGTGTACCTCCTCCTCTTGTTCCCATAACTTGTAAAGACCCGTAAATTTCAAAGAAATTTTTTTCTTAATTTTCTTTGGTATTTTACAAGAACGCAGTCTCTGACGGCACCTGATTCCGAGGCCCGGTGTGCCCAGAATCATTTTCCGAAGTTTGGCTCAGGTACGTTCAGTGAACGGACGAGCGGGTTTTTCTAACTTTTGAACCGGTGCCCGGAATCGAATTCTGACGGCACCGATGGAATTGCAGTGCCGGTATTTTCTTAGAAATTCCTCTTCCGAAGTTGTGTTTGCTCGGTTGTGGTTTTTAATATTCGGGCTTAAAGTTAAGAAATAAAATAATTGTATGACAAACTTTATTTTATTTCACTTAAGCCACTTGGAAGCCACTGAAAAGCGGCTTAAGCTGAGTTGATCTGGGTATGATGCTATCCAAAAATATCCTACCCTCTTGGTATGATATTTGTGAGGAGGGACCCGCACGAGCCCCACCGTTTCTTTTCCGCTAAGTAACGCACCCGTGAAAACCCGTCATTATGAAGTCAACTGACGCGTTTTCTTAATTTCTTAACGCACTATTTAATTGGGCGGTTTTATTCGTGAATTAAATGGGCAGTTTCTTTCGTTGTATTAATTCTACGAATTAATGGGTCATTACTTACCTCTTTTTCGTTTGTTGGAGTAATAATAAAATAAGACCAACACGACATTTGGTGGATTACACGTTGAGAGGCTTTGACAGAATTATCGTGCCTTCATCCTCCTTCGTGAAGAATGCGAAGAACGTGAAGAACGCTGTCACCCTCGGAGTATGAAGATGCTTCATCCGAGACGTTCTTCACCGCCCCGATCTCCGATCACCAACTGCATGAGGTAAGAGATCTCGGGTTTCTTTTTAAACTTCTTTGTGGTTTATAACAACACACGGATTTAATTATTTATAATTAAATCTGTTGTTTCTTGGTCCTCGGAGTTCGTCGACGCAGCGCCGAATACCACGACGATCCCCTCATTCCGCGGCGAACCCCTCCTTCCGCGACGATCAAATCCGCGAAGAACCCGGGGGCGACGACTTGACGAGGTATGGATTTTATTTGGAAACACCCTTTTATATTCCCATGATCGTTTCTTTTAAAAGTGAAGAACCCAGAAAATTAGAACAATTTTAATTCATTAAAATTGTTTTGGTTATCTTTTCATGTGTTGAATAATTCTTTCGTTGTTATTAACTAACGCGGAGGGTGCGGGCCAAACGAACACGGCCCGACAACCCTCCGACGTTCTTCGTGGTTGTGCGGATTTGGCGGGCGACGTAAAAACGTGACGCAAGGGCGTTTTGATGATCCCGCAGTGAAGAACGGAACCCAGGAGGAACAACAGCGTAGACGGGAAGGAAAACGGACCACCGGAGCAACTCCGGTGGCCCGCGGCCACGCGGGTCCGGCCCTCACGCACGGGACGCGGCTATGCTGCGTCCGTTGACTCCAGTGCGGCCCTTCGAGGGCCGCGGCATCTTCCAACCCATGGGGGCGGCGCCCCGCGGCACCCGAGCCCTCGTCCGCTCGGCCGAGCCGAGCCAGGCCGGTCCGACCGGCCGGGTTGGACTGGGACGGGTCGACCCGGTTCGGCCGACCCATGGGGGGGGGGGGGGGGGGGGTCGGCCCGGGCCCAGACCCCCCGTCTTCGGAATGTTCTCGATCTTTCACTCATAACTTGAGCTACGGCCCTCCGAAGGACACGCCGTCAGTGGCAACGCGACCCTGGGATAGAGACGGACGTTTCGGTATATCGCACTCAAAGTTTCAGATTACTTTGGGTTCGGCCGAGTTGGTTCGTACACGAAACCAACCGGGCCCTCGGAGCGGAAACGCTCATATCTGGAGCTCCGGATGTCCGATTGACGTGTCGTCGACTTGGTTGAATTCCTCTAAGTGAGACGGATCTTTTGGCTCACTCCGCCCGAGGTTTGGACGCAGGTGGTGTACGGTCGGGTAGGTTTTGCCTTAAAAACCAACCGGGGCCCTAGGACGAAAAAGCCAATAACTCTCAGACCGGGCGTCCGATTGACGCACCGTCTTCGATGTTGAGTTCCTGTTGACAATACGGAACTTTTGGATACATCAACTACGGACTTTGTGTCAGTTTATGTATCAGCCTCTCGGCTCATGGATCAGACCCTCCCGAACGAGCTTGCTGTGTGCGGGAACCCTAGAGCTGGCTGCGACTGCTACTTGGACTGCGACGACGACTGTGTAGAGATCCTCAATGGACTGCGATGACTACTGCACTCAGCGATCCTACGTGGATCAGTGCTACAGATCCTGTGTGGATCCGATCCTGTGTGGGTCAGCGCTCAGCGGTTCTGTGTGAGCCAGCGCCTACAGGTCCTGTGTGGGCCCGATCCTGTGTGGGTCTTTGCGGGGGTTAGTTACCTATCGATCATGTGTGGGTCATTGTGGGGGTTAGTACCTTTCGATCCTTTTTGGGTCCGACGACTTAGATGGATCAGTGATCATCTTTATCGTCATACAAGAAGTATACCTGTGTGAGCTAAATCTTGTGTTACTTTCCTTTGTGGATTGTGTTGAACTATCCTGTGTGGATTTACTGATTACTCTCCTTTGTGGATTGTGTTGTGCTATCCTGTGTGGGTATACGTTTTGCTTTCCTGTGTGGACTGGGTTGTGCTTGGGCTCGGATGTTGGAGCCGAACGGGAATTGATGACTTAGGTATATGTATGGGCATATACCTAAGCAGGGTCGGTTGTTACTTCGTGATTGCACCTTTCCTTTCTGGTTTATCCTTTGTGGATTTCGAGAGACCTTCGGGGGTCTCGGGGTCCCTACTGAGTAGCTTATACTCACCCCTGTACGGGCTTTTCCCGCACATCATTGTGTTGGTTGCAGACGACGGACATCGCTGATCGTGAAGGAGGCGTGCGGAGCAGGACAGTACCTGGAGGTGGACCACTGGGCGGGACGTACTAGGAGCAGTCAGGTGGACCCGAGGAGAAGTGGAGGCTATCTGTACCCACCCTTCAGGTGGGACTTCCAGAGGACGGCTCAACGCTGCGGCTTTTCTTTTCAGTTGCTGTTTTTCCCTTTCAGTTGTACTTTACAGTTGGGCTTGTATTTCTGGCCCCTTTTACTTTCAGCACAGCTTGTTACAGTTTTTACATAGTGTTTACTTTTCTGCATTCTTACTCTGTGGTGCTTGTTTACTTTTCAAAGGCAATGTCTTCCCTTTTTTTGGGATTTACGCCTTGGTACTAGTCGCCAGCCCCTGGCCTATGGAAGGCGGGCGTGGGGTAGTCACAGCACGGGCCCCGAGGGCGGGTCGTGAAAAATTGGTATCAGAGGTGGTCAGTTCTACCGCAGACTCTGATCTTTATTCTATGTGGAGAAATATTATTTAGCATAGTGAGTGTGGTTATCAGTCCAGGGATTCCAGTGTTGGTGCGGCGGCCGACGTATCCGTACACCAGGACCGTGACTTCTGATTTCCGACTTAATGCACGAAATCATTGATTGCATGTGTGTTTTCAAGTTTTATTCGTGATTACTTGTGTCAGCTCACTAGGTATACTGTTCTGACCGTGGCACACTTTTTTCCTTTTCAGGATGGCCCCACGATAGCAGCCAACTAGGGTTCGAGAGTAGAGCGCGACGACAGTCCGCTGAGCGACGAGGCCTCGGTACAGGGCCCTTTGACGGCGGAGGCACCGGCGGTACCTCTACCCGACGAGCCCCAGATGCTACAAGCACCGACCACTGACGATGCACATCGTCTCGGAGCTCTGCACGAGTTACAGCACCAGCAACCACCCAGGATTCGTGGGGAGATGGACCCCAAGGCAGCCGAGGACTGGCTGAAGGTGGTCATTCGAGTTTTCAGGCTAGTGAGGACACCAGCAGACCTCATGGTGATCCTCGCGGCGAGCCTACTGCATGCAGCAGCGGGACGATGGTGGAGCTTGATGCTCGAGGTGCACGATGAGGCCTCTCTCATCTGGATGGACTTCGAGAGCCTTTTCTGCTCAGAGTTCGTCCCGGAAACCCTCTGTGCGGTGCGCATCCAGGAGCTTCTTCAGCTGCGGAAGGGCAGCTTGACGGTCGCCCAGTACGCGGCGAGGTTCACCGATCTTTCTCGCTACTCGATCTACATGGTACGAGACCCCTTCTTTCGGGACCGGAACTTTGAGCAGGGATTGAGACACGAGATCAGGGAATCGCTGATCTCCCTCAGCATCCTGACCCAGTCAGGAGTACTGGAGCGAGCCCTTCTGATCGAGAGCTTTCTGGCTGAGTCCACAGCGAGACCTACCGCAGGGCGGCAAGTAGCGAAGTCTTCGGCAGCAGGTAGCCAATGGATGACTCAGGGTTCCAGAGAGACCAGAACCTCTAATAGACGACCTCAGGACACTGGCTCAGTAGTGCGGGGCACACAGCGCGGAGTCAGTCTTCCGAGAGGCAAGCAGTGCTACGCGTGCGGCGGGTAGGGCCACATGGCTCGTGACTGCCCGACCCGCCGTACCGAGGAGTAGCAGACGGTGGAGAGGCCACCTAGGCAGAGGCAGAGGGTCGACCATGGAGGTCCGCAGGGAGGAGGCGGACGAGGCAGAGGAGCTGGTCCAGCAGCAGGTGGTGGAGGACGCTTTGAGGCTCTGCCACCACCACCACCAGGAGGTCCGCCCCGACCACAGGGAGCTGGCGGGCAGAGACAGGCACAGCTCCAGGCAGCTGAGGCCTACGACCATGGCGCGCCAGAGATGATTCGAGGTACGATCTGTGTCTATTCCACCCTTTCTGGAGTTCTTATAGAGACAGGAGCGAGTCACTCTTTCATAGCCGCTGCCCTTGTTCAGAGCTCGGAGATTCCGACAGAGCTGTTGGCTCGATCCTTACGGCTAGAGACTCCTACTGGAGCAGACTCGAAGATTACACACTGGTGCCGGTAGTGTGAGCTTACTCTAGGAGGCGAGAGCTTCGGCTGGGATCTTCTTGTAGCGGCGTCGAGGCCTTACGAGGTCATATTGGGCATGGATTGGTTATCTACAGTCCATGCTCAGATTGACAGTTTTAGGCGCAAGGTGCGATGTGTGCGCACTGACGGGAGCAGGTTCACCTTCACCGGCGAGAAGGGAGCCTTTGCAGCACAGGAGGGACTCTCGCAGAGGAGAGGACAACCCATCACTCATAAGTTGGCTAGCCTCATCCTAGGAGCGGTGGACGTGCGGAGTCCTAGTTTTCATGCAGTGGTGGATCAGTACGCAGACGTCTTTCCCGATGACGTTCCAGGGCTACCTCCTCGCAGAGAGGTAGACTTTTATATTGACCTGTACCCTAGGACAGCCCCGATATCCACTCCAGTGTATCAGATGACCCCCGCTGAGCTTCAAGAGCTACGGGTATAGTTGGAGGTCTTTCAGGGAAAGGGGTTCATCCGACCCAGTGTTTCACCCTGGGCTTCCCCGATTTTGTTCTCCAAGAAGGCAGACGGGAGCTTGCGACTATGTGTCGACTATCGTCGCCTAAACTAGGTGACAGTGTGGAACAAGTATCCGCTACCGAGGATTTATGACCTCTTCGATCAGCTCAAGGGAGCACGGTGGTTCTCGAAGATAGACCTCGGGTCAGGATATCATCATCTCAGAGTTCGAGACGAGGACGTGCAGAAGACAGCCTTCAGGTGTCGGTATGGACACTATGAGTTCTTGGATATTCCATTCGGCGTAACCAATGCTCTAGAAGTGTTCATAAACCTCATGACCAGGATCTTCCAGCCATACCTCGATCGATTTGTCATGGTATTCATCGACGACATTTTGGTGTACTCGACCACGGAGGAGGAGCACGCCTATCACTTGCTGGTTGTACTAGACACACTCCGAGAGCACCAGCTTTATGGAAAGCTCTCGAAGTGCCAGTTCTGGTTACGTGAGGTCCACTTCTTGGGGAACGTCATTTCTGAGGTGGGAGTTGCGGTGGATCCCGCGAAGATCGAAGCAGTGCTAGCTTGGGAGCCACCCAGGAGCGTGACGGAGGTGCAGAGTTTCTTGGGACTAGCTGGATACTATCAGAGATTTGTGCCGGACATCTCCAGAGTTGCGGTGCCACTCTCAGCTTTGACGAAGAAGGGGAAACCATTTTTGTGGTCAGACAGATGTCAGCAGAGCTTTCAGGAGCTGAGGCAGAGATTGACAAGCGCACCTATCTTGAGGTTGCCTGAGGAGGGAGTTGGATACGTAGTCTACTGCGATGCATCAGGGACCGGACTCGGATGTGTCCTGATGCAGGAGCAGGCCATGATTGCCTATGGATCATGTTAGTTGAGGCCGCATGTGCAGAACTATGCTACCCATGACCTGGAGTTAGCAGCATTGGTCTTCGCTCTGAAGACATGGCGGCACTATCTGATGGGCGAGCGCTTTATAGTATTTTATGACCACCAGAGTCTTAGGTACATCTTCTCTCAGAACGACCTGAACCTGAGACAGTGGCGATGGCTTGAGTTCCTACAGGACTATGACTTTGAGATAGTCTATACTTCTGGGAAGGGGAACGTAGTAGCCGATGCCCTCAACAGGAGGACGTGCATTCAGCTACTTGAGGAGGCGACAGAGCAGCTAGCCGCCTTGCAGATATCCTTCGTGGATAGAGATGGAGCAGCCTTCCTTCAGTCTCTCACAGTCACTCCTCCACTAGTGCAGCGGGTCAGAGGGGCACAACGTGGGGACACTGACTGTGAGACGCGGCGTGCACATATATCCTCGGGACAAGCACCTGATGGTTTCTCCCTTGGAGCAGAGCACGAAGTCCTTTTCAGAGGACGTACCTTGGTACCATTCGCTTTACGAGAGGAGGTGCTGAGAGAGTTTCACACTTCTCCTTTGGCGGTACATCATGGAGTGGAGAAGATGTACCAGGATCTCAGATGACAGCACTGGTGGCCAGACATGAAGAAGGCTGTGGCAGGGTTCGTTTCTCGATGCCTCACCTTCCAGTAGGTGAGGCAGAGCACCAGGTACCAGTAGGCTTGGTACAGCCCTTGGAGGTCCTAGAGTGGAAGTGGTACGGGATATCTATGGACTTCGTGACTAGACTTCCACACACTTCCAGAGGTCACGACTCCATTTGGGTGATTTTCGATCGACTCACCGAGTCGGCACACTTCTTTCCCATCATAGAGAAGGGCTTAGTGGAGAGCTTGGGTAATCTCTATGTTTGAAAGATTGTACGGCTTCACGGTGTGCCATCGTCTATCGTCTCCGATCGGGACACTCGTTTTATTTCCTGGCATTGGAAGGGGTTGCAGGAGGCGTTCGGGACGCGGCTACGTCTGAGCACCACCTTTCACCCTCAGACGGATGGTCAGATAGAGAGGACCCTTCAGAATCTCGAGGACATGCTCCGTGCATGTGTCCTCGACTTTGGTCGCAGCTGGGAGGATCACCTACCCTTGGTGGAGTTCGTGTACAACAATAGATACCACTCCACCATCGGGATGGCACCATACGAGGCGTTGTACGATAGACCTTGCAGATCTCCTTTGTGCTGGACAGACCCTGGGGAGTTAGAACTTGTGGGACCAGAGATGGTCCGGGCCACGATAGAGAAGGTCCAGGTCATCCAGGAGTGGATGAGGATAGCTCAGAGCCGGTAGAAGTATTATGCTGACAGGAGGCAGAGGCCACTAGAGTTCGAGGATGGAGACCAAGTCTTCTTGTGTGTCTCACCTCGATGTGGTTTACAGAGATTTGGCTGAGGCGGCAGGTTGTCTCCACGCTTCATCGGACCCTTCCAGGTCCTCAGCAGGATTGGCGAGGTGGATTATCGACTGGCTCTACCACCTCAGTTGCACTAGGTGCATGACGTCTTCCACATATCTCAGGTGAGGAGATACGTGCATGACTCGATGCACATCATTGACTATGGGGAGCTAGACGTTGATGATGGGGCGACTTTTGCGGAGGTCCCAGTGGAGATAGAGGATCGACAGGAGCGGGTCCTACGTGGACGATTGATTCCTCTAGTGTGCATTAGATGGCAGCACGGGAACCTCCAGGAGAGCACTTGGGAGCGGGAGGCTTAGATGCGTGCTCAGTACCCCCATTTGTTTCCCTAGTGTATGATGTATTTTTACGGGGATGTAAAGCCCTGAGGTGGGAGTAATGTAAAGACTCGTCAATTTCAAGGAAATTTTTTTCTTAATTTTCTTTGGAATTTTTTACAAGAACACAGTCTCTAACGGCACCTGATTTCGAGGCCCGGTGTGCCCGGAATCATTTTCCGAAGTTTTTCTCGGGTACGTTCAGTGAACGGACGAGCGGGTTTTTCTAACATTTGAACCGGTGCTCGGAATCGAATTCTGAGGGCACCGATGGAATCGCAGCGCCAGTATTTGCTTAGAAACACCTCTTCCGGAGTTACGTTTTCTCGGTTGTGGTTTTTAATTTTCGGGCTTAAAGTTAAGAAATAAAATAATTGTAAGACAAACATTATTTTATTTCACTTAAGCCACTTAGAATCCACATAAATCCACTTCAAAGAGGCTTAATCTGAGTTGATCCGGGTATGATGCTATCCAAAAATATCCTACCCTCTTTGCAGGATATTTGTGAGGTGGGACCCGCACGAGCCCCACCGTTTCTTTTCCGCTAAGTAACGCACCCATGAAACCCCTTTATTATGAAGTCAACTGACGCATTTTCATAATTTCTTAACGCACCATTTAATTGGGTGGTTTTATTCGTGAATTAAATGGGTAGTTTCTTTCATTGAATTAATTCTACGAATTAATGGGTCGTTACTTACCTCTTTTTCGTTTGTTGGTGTAATAATAAAATAAGACCAACACGACATTTGGAGGATTACACGTTGAGAGGCTTTGACATAATTCTTGTGCCTTCATCCTCCTTCGCGAAGAACGTGAAGAACGCGAAGAACGCCGTCACCCTCGAAGTTTGACGACGATTCATCTAAGACGTTCTTCCCCACCCCGATCTCCGATCACCAACTGCTTGAGGTAAGAGATCTCGGGTTTCATTTTAAACTTCTTTTTGGTTTATAACAACACACAGATTTAATTATTTATAATTAAATCTGTTGTTTGTTGGTCCTCGGAGTTCGTCGACGTAGTGCCGAATACCGCGACGATCCCCTCTTTCCGCGATGAACCCCTCCTTCCGCGACGATCAAATCCGCGCAGATCCCGCGGGTGACAACTTGACGAGGTAGGGATTTTATTTGGAAATACCCTTTTATATTCCCGTGATCGTTTCTATTAAAAGTGAAGAACCCGGACAATTAGAACAATTTTAATTTATTAAAATTGTTTTGGTTATGTTTTCATGTGTTGAATAATTCTCCCGTTGTTATTAACTAACGCGGAGGGTGCGGGCCAAACGAACACAGCCCGACAAACCTCCGCCGTTCTTCGTGGTTGTGCGGATTTGGCGGGCAATGGCAAAACGTGACGCAAGGGAATTTTTATGATCCCGCAGTGAAGAACGGAACCCGGGAGGAACAACGGCGCAGACGAGAAGGAAAACGGACCACCGGAGCAACTCCGGTGGCCCGCGGAAGCTGCCGGCGGGGCGGGTCGCCGGCGGCGGCGGCGGGGGCCAGCGGACCCGCGGCCGCGCGGGTCCGGCCCTCACGCACGGGACGCGGCTATGCCATGTCTGTTGACTGCAGCGCGACCCTTCGAGGGCCGCAGCTTCTTCCAACCCGTGGGGGCGGCGCCTCGCGGCACCCGAGCACTCGGTCACTCGGTCGAGCCGAGCCAGGCCGGTCCGACCGGCTGGACCGTGCCTTGGTCGGGCCGGACCGGGTTGGACTGGGTCAGGCGACCCGGTTCGGCTGACCCAGGGGGGGTCGGGCCGGGTCGGCCCGGGCCCAGACCCCCCGTCTTCGGACTGTTCTCGGTCTTTCGCTCATAACTTGAGCTACAGGCCTCCGAACAACGCGCTGTCAGTGGCAACACGATCCTTTGATAGAGACGATCGTTTTGGTATATTGAACTCAAGGTTTCAGATTACTTTTGGTTCGGCGGAGTTGGTTCGTACACGAATCAAACCGGGCCCTCGGAGCGGAAACACTCATATCGTGAGCTCCGGACGTCTGATTGACGTGTCGTCGACTTTGTTGAATTCCTCAATGTGAGATAGATCTTTTGGCTCACTCCGATCGAGGTTTGGATGCAGGTGGAGTACGGCCGGGTTGGTTTTGACTTAAAAACCAACTGGGCCCCTAGGACGAAAATGCCAATAACTCTCAGAACAGGCGTCCGATTGACACACCGTCTGCGACGTTGTGTTCCTGTTGACAATACAGATATTTTGGATACATCAACTACGGACATTGTGTCAGTTGATGTATCAGCCTTTCGGCTCGTGGAGCGGACCCTCCTGAACGAGCTTGCTATGTGCGGGAACCCTAGAGCTGGCTGCGACTACTACTTGAACTACGACGACGACTGTGCAGATATCCTCAGTGGACTGCGACGACTACTTCACTCAGCGATCCTACATGGATCAGTGCTACAGATCCTGTGTGGATCCAATCCTGTGTGGGTCAGCGCTCAGCGGTTCTGTGTGAGCCAGCGCCTACAGGTCATGTGTGGGCCCGATCCTGTGTGGGTCTTTACGGGGGTTAGTTACCTATCGATCCTGTGTGGGTCATTGCAGGGGTTAGTACCTTTCAATCCTTTGTGGGTCCGATGACTTAGATGGATGAGTGACCATCTTTATCGTCGTACAAGAAGTAAACCTGTGTGAGCTGAATCTTGTGTTACTCTCTTTTGTGGATTATGTTGAACTATCCTGTGTGGATTTACTGATTACTCTCCTTTGTGGATTGTGTTGTGCTATCCTATGTGGGTATACGTTTTTCTTTCCTGTGTGGAATGGGTTGTGCATGGGCTCAGATGTTGGAGTCGAACGGGAATTGATGACTTAGGTATATGTATGGGCATATACCTAAGCAGGGTTGGTTGTTACTTTGTGATTGCACCTTTCCTTTGTGGTTTATCCTTTGTGGATTTAGGGAGACCTTTGGGGGTCTCAGGGTCCCTACTGAATAGCTTATACTCACCCCTGTATGGGCTTTGCCCGCACTTCGTTGTGTTGGTTGCAGACGACGGACAACGCTGATCGTGGAGGAGGTGTGCGGAGCAGGACGGTACCTGGAGGATGACCACTGGGCGGGACGTACTCGGAGTGGTCAGGTGGACCCGAGTAGCAGTGGAGGCTATCTGTACCCACCCTTCAGGTGGGACTTCCAGAGGATGGCTCGACGCTGCGGATTTTCTTTTCAGTTGTTGTTTTTCCCTTTCAGTTGTACTTTATAGTTGGGCTTGTATTTCTGGCCCCTTTTACTTTCAGAACAGCTTGTTACAGTTTTTACTTAGTGTTTACTTTTCCGCTTGCTTACTCTATGGTGCATGATTACTTTTCAAAGGCAATGCCTTCCCTTTTGTTGGGATTTAATCCTTGGTGCTAGTCGCCAGCCCCTGTCCCATGGAAGGCGGGCTTGGGGTAGTCACGGCACGGGCCCCGAGGACAGGTCGTGACATAACTAGAGTTCCCTCCTTTTCCCATAGGAATGAACGTAATTTCTCCAACAGTATTTCCTATGGTGTCTATTTCATACACCGTCTATATATTAACCATATCTATGTGACCTATAATACAATGAACAAAAATCTATGGATGATTTTTTGGTTTCCACATTATCTAAGAAATGCATTCCTTCTAGGACATACATGCAACAAATTCAGGTGTAATTCAGAATAAATTCATAAATATTGCTTCACACTCAACTAAAGATATATTCAACTACTTCAAAAATATGACATAATTTGTTCTAGAAATGTATAATGTGTGAGGATAGATTTAGTTTTGAAAAATTATTCAAAATCATCCCCTTCCATTCATTAATCTGATTTATCTTAAACTAAAAAATCACACCACAGTTTTTTATGATCCTCAAACATATAAATTTCCAACATCCCATTAAATGAATCTCATATACAAAAGAAATTGAAAAAATGATTCATTAAATTGGATAGACTTTTTAATTTTTTGGGGATAAAAATACCCCTGAAAGGTGGGATAGAGCAACTTCCACAACTAAACTAAATGATCCACATTTCCTTCTTCATCATTTTTATTCACCCTATCCATGTACTGAAAAGAATATAAAGTTCTCTAGACTAACTCTAGGTTCACATATGGCCCTAGAAAAAACACATTCCTAGACGTATATTCTAATTGGTATCTATAGTGCCTATATACATTGATCTGTAACTACCATGAAAATCTCAATTTGGCCTCACACTCACGAAACTAGAGGCTAAACTATTTAAAAATACCATATTTACACATATTATTAATATTATTTAAAGAACTATATTTATTCAAAATAATCCATTTTGATAATTTTAATGTTACATTATCAATCCATTTTCAAAATCTCATCATTTTAAATAATTTACAACACTTTCAAAAAAATTACATTTTCACTTTAAATAAAATCCTTAAATCATTAATGAATAATATATTCCATGTTGGATGTCAATTTTAAAATGAATTTCATGAAAATAATGTTTATTAAAACCTTAATGATGAAGTGCCAACTCACCTAGAACTGTATAAAACACTAATACACATAAAATATATTGTAAAATGAATTTCATAATAAATAGGTTAGATATACCTATATATTCTCTATATTTCCTATTTATATAATCTAATCTACTGGCTATTATCTCAACAGATAGAATAATACCATTTACAAGTCAAGGACTATCCAAAATGATACAATCTGTAACATGATGCACATCATCATTGGCTTTTTAAGAGATGATTGGGACATTAAAATGATGGAACCAGGCACATAGTGGAAGCACCAAATAGGTGGGATTTTAAAAACATTCACTAACGTTCGACATGAACTTGTCAAAATTAGTGAATAGTTCCCCAGTTTTAGCTGAGGATCACGCGTGAAGTGTTTCAGGCATAAAATAAAATTCTAAAAAACAATCTTGAATTTGAATCTGTGCCCAAAATCAGCGCGTCATTGGTGATCGCTGCTTGAAAAATCCAAAGCAGAATTCCTCTAGATCATCCAAAAATGCCTCAAGAAATTTTAAGGAGCACCAATTGTCAAATTATATGTGATAATATAGAGATATGATGAATCTTATGATGCTCTGATGATCACCACATCACATCACTTGAGAGTCATGTGAAAGAGTTTGATCCAAGTTCCATACACCCAGAGCATCTATCTATAGAATGTGGGAGACATAATTGGAGAGGGAGTCCTTGAATAGTACCTAACAATCACTCTTCTCCTCTATTAATAGTGTTTAATGAAATTACCTAGAAACGCCAGCCCATCCCGTGAATAATTAAAACACCATGTAAATAATATTGGGACTACTAAACTTAGTCATAAATATTATTCATTATTATTATTATCACTTTTCAATAATATATTAAATATAGTACGTAATAATAATTAATCCTCTAACTCGTCTCTTAATCTCACAAATATTAATGAACCTTTCATATATTAATAATCATTAAAATAATATTACTTATGTATTTACTAAAAACATGAAAATACAATTATTAAATAAAATCAATATCCATTATTCATAACTAAAAAAATATGAATTTTTTTATTTAATTGGTGATCGTTTATCCTCAAAAAAATCTTGGACCCCAATGGTAGGGCCCACCTTGTCTAAAACTCAAATTCCACTTAATATGGTGATTTATAGAATACACTATTATGTGTGTCCCTCTTAGACACTGTCTTGATAGTTTTCATTAGTATTCATAGACAAAGAGTGGGATCTAACAACCCATCATGGCCCCCGAATAGATATGAATTTTCACAATAGTGACCAAAAACCAATGAATATTCACTGTGTAATATAATCTCTTGGTTAATAATATATAATAAAGAAATATGCACTCACATTCCATTGCCCAATTATTTATTTATAGTTTGCTGATCCAGCAGGACATATTTACCCTAGCACCTAATAGAAAGCGCCTATCGTGTCCGATCAGTAAGACATATCTGGATGATAGAACATATATTTAAGACTAATTTCATAGTATACAAATGTTATCATTATAGAATGGGATCTGTTAAAATATTTTGATATGATCAATTGTATTTGGACATTACCAATTCAGTAGTGGACGCATAATATAATGCACTATAATGGAATGATGACATCATGTATTGCTAACTGTATACATGATATGGTAATCAAAAAGCCCTGAATAGTTTGGTCTAGGGCATGAAGAATTTCAAAAATTCTAATTTTACTAGAGCCAACATACTAACTAAATATGTTTTCTACACACATTTTTTACATCATGTTTCTGTTAAGTAACATATTTAGCTACTGGGTCTGCCATGGTTCCACCGAGAGGCTATTCTAAAATTGTGACATCATCTCATTGAGTAAAACTTTTCTAGATATGGTATCTTGATAATATCCAACTTTTACACTATCTCAACTTGACATCTTGGATAGTAACAATATAAAAATTTATATTAGGATGATAATTTTTACCGAGATAAATTATATGAACTGGAAGAAATAATTCCATTTAATAGCTACTTCTTTTCTGCCTCATAAGCTTCAACGTACTCGGTCTTCATTGGTATGGCTACCCCCGGTATTTATGACCTTCTCTTGCTCATCACCTTAGCCTAAATACACTGCTAGATCACATTGATACATGGAAGACTCGTTTATATCCCCGAAAACAATTATCCTTCTTCTCTATTTACTAGGTACTTATCATTTTAACATTCTTAAGTACAATAAAAGAGTTCTAGTTGTTTACTTGCAGTGCTCTGGGATATAAGTAATATCCAACAGCTATAAATTATATCATGGGAATATCAGTTCCTATACATTTCATGTTATATTTGATTGATTCATCACTTAGACATAGGAACTTACCTCATCATATTTATCCCCTCCTATGTCTCGGACATGCCATCCTGGGGAAATTATGACTTACAACATAAGAAACAATTCATCTCTTGAATTTTTAAAACTTGAATTTTTCAATACTATGTAACCATATGAATGATTGACTTTATCCAAGCAACCTATAGACCCACCTTAGTAGATCTTGTTCCCTATAATATAGGTTGCTACTTTAATTCAATCGTTGTAGAAAATGTTTCATCCTGGTCTTAGCTAACTTAAAGACTAATTTGTTTTCTATATGTTTTCAAACATAATATTCATTTAAAACTGTTCTTCTCAAACTATCCTTTTATAGACCCATGGAATACTTTTTTTGAAATTTAAATTCTATGACCCTATTGTGTACTTTGTCTTAAACAATATTTAGGTAACATGAAACCTTTTTTATAATTCCATGACATGACTATCTCTTTTTGGTTGCATCTTATAGAAACAATCCATGATTTGTGTTCATGACATCAAATGCTCAATAATATGATCATAAAAATAAGAAATGGATTGTAAAACTCTAAGAGAATTATAAAAAATGATTTTTTCAATCCAATCGTGCCTTATTGGTAGCATTCTTGTACTATACATCTATCAGCTCACATGAATACCCACCTTCGTTTTAAATTATTTGACCCCTTTGCTTTGTGATACATGAAATCTTGTATTGAAATGTAGTTGGTCTTTTCAATCATAGCTAATTGCCATACCCTTATTTTAGGAAATATTATTCATAATGATTCATAGATCTCTATCCATGGTGAATATTATACCATCAACATTTTTTTATACATCATACGTAGTATGTGTCTCTAGAATATACTCTCTTCCACATATGATTGTGGAACTACTTCTTATGACAACTATTTGGGCATCTAATGCATTGACTAAATCCAAGTAAATTTATCTCCAACTGAATCAATAGAGATGTTCTCCCATAGTGAAATTTAGTAGACCACATGAATAATACTTTTTTATCATAGGGATTTATGTAATATATTAAGCGACCATTAGGATTGTTACATAGATATAGCTTGTGCATAACTTGATGCACGTTTGTTTATGTACAAACATAATCTTCACATCCAAACACAAGTCCATATGAAATAATCGGTTTATCTTCATACATAGAATCGTATGATATCCATTTTTCATTATAGTTTGCATATGGTTGTGGTATGTCACCATTATATGCAAATAAAGTCACGAAATATAATGGATGATTCTGTAAGTTGCAACAATGATAATCTATACATCATGACTCTGATGTATAACATGTGCGTTTAGGAATTACAACATCCTAAATTTTGTTGGTCAATGTTAACATGTATGACTTCATCACTGATACTCCTCCTTAAAATCAATTTCATAAGGTAATGTGAATTTAAGTATTACTCTATGCTATATTATCATGGTTTTTGATTGCATAGTTATGATATACATCATTATGTCATCTATCACCAACTCATATCTTTTAAATATTCACATAATTCACCATTCCTGGATTAGATAATGGAATATTATGAAGATAATATATACCTCTAGATTTTCCTTGAAATAGTTTATACTCACTTGAAAATCTAGTTTCGAAATCTTTGGAAGATAATAATATTTCTAAATATTTTTTGTCCAAACTAAAGATGCTGATAATACCAATGGTTTTTAGCTATGTCATGCTTACATAAAAGAATATGTATTTTTTTAACGTCCACATTTAGTTTTAATTGAAAATTATTTATCATTCCACATGGGTATAAGTCTTAAATTTATATTCATCACTCTTTTCCTGTGATTCATGTATTATTAATCTATTTATTGAGTATTAAATACCAAAAACAACATTAATTTCATAACCTGAATGAATTCCTTCTTAGCTCTATAGACATAAGATATTAATGTTTGTGGTTATACTCAATAATAGTTCTACATTAATATTTCACTTGGAAAATAATAAGTCTTGTACTTCTCATCATTGGCATAGGTATCACCCTTTCTCATCCACGTACAGATTACACCTAACTTCCGGTAAGGATTCACTACTTACTTGGTTACTGAATTAAAATACACGTATGTAATTTACATATTGTATTTAATACCCAAGTAGTAAAAATAAAACATTACAATTGATGAATATTTTTGAAGAAGAAGAGGGTAACTTAATTTTTTAATTCAATTTATTTCTTTTCAACAATCATTGATATATTTTATAATATAAATTGAAAATAACCTCTTATTAATACCATTTTCATTGATTAATTTTTGTGAATAATGCCGTGGAATAAAATTCCTTTGGCCTTTTCTCCGTGTATTTTAATTTATTCATCATAAGAAATAAAGAAAAAACAATCTTTAATATTATTATTCACATGGAAATAATTACCTAAATTGGTAATGAAGCATTTACTCAATAATTTTTTGTATTATATATTAAAACAAAACTTCAATAAATGGGTGAAAATGAAATGAGAATGGGGTCTATTTTAAGATCATGATATATCATTCAATTTCCACATTCCACTGTAACCATCGGCTTGTTCATATCATTTCATCGCTTTCTCTTTGTATACATCTCAGAGATGATACTTCTTATTTTATTAACCATGTAATTATATGGAGACTAAAAATAAAATTTGACAATGATGAATGTGCATGATGAAATAACCATCATATGCATTGAACATAAGTCTCATGTAAGCAATTTTACCCACATTTCATGTGGTAGTATACTAGGTTTTGGGGATATTGGAATCGTGAATTTCTTATATCACAGTAATACTCCCACACGCCTATACTATTTAGGTATACTAGGGTTAGTGGGGACATTTTCATTGTCCAATCAGTAATATAGTAGTTTTTTAATCATGTGGTATCACATGCCATTTTTCTAAAAAAAATAAATTCTTTAAGATTAGTACTTTTTTTGGATTATCTAGTTAGGAATTTGTTATCAAATAATGTAATAATTAAATGTATCCCACAATTTTTATTGAATTCCAGGAATCCTCTAGGCTAGAATCAGAATACTCTAATGATAGAGTGTTGTAGTGGAAAGGATCCTGGAACCACACCTCATAGTCTACATGATATGGCTACGCCACTACATAGAGGGATCAAGGTCGGATTTTTCCTACCAATCGCTTGAACCCGTGGTTCCATGATCTACAGAGTAAAGTCCTATTTTATAAAATATGAACTTTATTTGTTCAACAATTTTCTCTAAAATGATAGAATGTTAAGCATGGATAATCCTTAAATGAACATTAGTAATGTTGACACATCACTCACATTAAGTCTCTTGGGTAGTAAGAGGCCCCCTCACCTATGGCATGACTAGAACCCCAAACACTTGATTTTTTCCAAATTCGAGTAACAGAATGAGGTTATGATTTAATATATATTTGATGGTTTTATTATTATTATCTTGATAAAATAAATTATTTTATATTATTAATAAGAATTTAAAATGTGATCGCACTCACAACTGACCACGATTGAAATAGAATAATATATTGTGTCACATGATCATTTTATCTTACATGATTGTTTATTATTATACTATGTGATCACACATTAACTACACATTCACAAGAATAATAAACCATGAAAACTTTATAATGATCTAGTACTAATGTTTGATATGTTGAGCGAATAATGGACCAACCTAGACCCTATGGACAATACCTTGAATCGCATCTCTTGCAACTCCAATTACATCATATGCTCCTCCAATGCATCACATCTAATTTATGGTGTGTCACCAAGACTCATCATGATGTGTGTCACTCGTATCATAATTATACAACATTACGTTCATGTAAGTGAGTGGGTCTCGTGGTATACAAATACAACTCCGAGAATGGGCATGCAGGTCCTTATACATATAACCCCTATGTGACGACACACAAATAGACATTAAATAAATTATTTTAATTATTACAAAACCATTGAAATAATTAAATAAAAATCCCCAAAAATAAATTGGATGGTATTAGGCTCATGATAAGTCATATACCCATTAAACTCATGTATTTTAAATAAATTTTGAAAAAAATATAAATTTCCTTAAAAAAATTGTGGTATATTAATTGAATATTGAATTTCACAGAAATTTTTTATTCAATATATATACGTTATTTAGTCCTGATTATTTAATTTAATTTTAAAACTAAAAAAATTAAATAAATAATTTAATTAACAAAAAATAAATTAATTTACGCTGCATTAGTTTATAAAAAAAATTAATATTTAATTAAAATAATTATAAACAGAAATAAAATTATTAAGTTTGATTAATTTATGATTTAATTGAAATTTTACACGAGCCCTGAACTCTCGGAAATGGCATGTGTGGGTCCGAAAAAACCTAAAAAGGCCTATTTTGGGTTGTATAAAACCCATGTAAGGGTGTTATGTGTTGGTCATGTCTTCATTAGCCCATTCTATGCTAGGCATACCCACCCGAACTAGTTTTTGGGAAAAACTGACCATGAGAAGGGTTAAATATCCTACTGTAAAGCTAGTTCACTACTTCTCACTAGGTGAATAGCATATCAACTCGACATGGTGGTTTAGCAAGGAAAGTATCAGAGTCTTTGGTTTGACATCACGTAGGGGCAGCCAAGGGTGGAACTACTACCCATAGGTAGTGGTGGAAGGCTAGTTCCCCATATATAGCACCCGAAGATATTGATGTAGTTCAGGTGGCCCTACACAGGTTGCTATGGTGTGTCGTGAGAAGGCTGGAAGAGTTGGAAGGGCTAGTCTGGTGTGGGATGATGGGGCAAGCAGGATGAGATCCGAGAAGGGGTGGTCTGAGGTGTTCCTGACGGCACGGTAGGGGGTTCATCTGGTGCTGCATGTTATAGTGAAGATGTTGTACAAGGGAGGGTTGTCTGGAGTTAGAGAAGCTGGTGGTCGGAAGTGAGTCTAGTGTGGGCTTTCCAGATAGGGTTGTTGTAAGGGGGTGCTGAGCTAGAGGAGGCCAGTTCACATAGATGGTTGTTGATGGCACGCTACAAGTGGATTGGCTTTAGATTGGCCATTTGATGTCCAATTTTGATAGCGTATGCAGTGTTGGAACCATAACGACTGCCGCTACATTTTTTAAAATAAAGTAATACTTTGATTGGATTAAAATTTCATGTGATCTCTATAATACCACTTGATGGAACCAGGCATGTAGCAGAATCCCCAAACTGGTGGGATTATAAAATTTTTCAACGACATTCAACATGAACTTGTTGATATTAGCGAATAGATGTCCATTTTTTGCTAAGAATCACACGTGAAGAGTTTTAATCACAAAATAAAACTGTAAAATACTTGGCATGATCTGAAGATATGCATAATGCCTTTTTTTCAATGGAGTTCGATGATCAAAGAATATGAAACATAATTCTTATAGATCATCCACACGCACTTCAAGAAATATTCAGGAGCACCGATCATCAAATTCGGGGTACTAGCATGGAGATCCAATGACACTTTCGATGCTCTGTTGATTACCACATCGGTTTACTTGCGATTCATGAGAAAGAGATCTATCTGAGTTCCTTAAATCTAGGGCCTCTATCTCTAGAATATGGAGAGATAAGTAGAAAGAGAGGCCATGAATTGTATCTATCAAATATGTAATGGCCCGATACTCTCTATACAATTCCTCTCTGTAAATATAGTGTTTGATTTTTTCAGGTTGTCAAGGTGACATATCACCCTCACTTTTCCAAATTTCAAATTCGGTGAACAGTTCCACCACTAGACCAGTGTGAATAGTTCCACTGATGAGACCGGTATGAACAGTTTCACTAGTAGAACAGTGTGAATAGTTCCATTGGTGAGGCCACTATGAACAGTTCCACTGGTGAGGCTGCTATAAACTGTTCCACCGGTGATCTCGGTGTGAACAGTTCCACCGGTAGACCGGTGTGAACAGTTCCACTACCTGAATGGTGTGAATATTTCCACCACTGAGTCTTGTGTGAACAGTTCTCCCAGTAAACAGTGTGAACAGTTCCACCGATGAGACCGATGTGAATAGTTCCATCGGAGAGACCAGTGTGAAGAGTTCCACCGATGAGACTGGTGTGAAGAGTTCCACTGGTGAGACTGATGTGAATAGTTCCATAGGTAGATCAGTGTGAACTGTTCCACCGATAGACTGGTGTTAACAGTTCCACCCGTGTGGCCATTGTGGGCAGTTCCACCATTGAGGTCGCTGTGAACAGTTCCACCAGTGGGGCTGCTGTGAACAGTTCCACCAGTGTGGCGGATGTGAATATATCCCCCAGTGAGGCCATTGTGAACAGTTCTACCAGTGAGACCGGTGTGAACAGTCCACCGGTGAGACCAGTGTGAATAGTTCCACTAGTGATACTTATGTGAACAATGTTTCCAGAACAATAGCCTTCCAACAATAGTATTTTCGTTTTCCATTTTTATATTTCATGAACAGTGTTCCACCTTCCTATAGTTTCTCCCCTTTGGTGTTTCCTAAATAGTAAAATTTATTCAAGGATTTTTAAGGAATTTAAGGGTGAATCCAATTCCATAACTCTTATATTAATTTTTTCTAGGGCTCAAGATATCTTTATTGGTCAAACCATGTGGTTTAATGCAATCCCCTTTTAATGGAAAATCCAACGTATCCTAAATCGCTGCTCTATTAAGTCTTTATAAGAGAAGAGATATCTTCCTCCCATGTTCTACCTTTTTTAACTTGTTTGAGCCGCTTGATCTTTTCCATCCTTCTCGTAAGAGCTGTGTGATCGAACCTTAATCCTTAGATCATTTCCCCTGGACGTTTCTTTCTGCTGCACGTGCACCCCCTGGTTTAGTGTAAGCAGCAAGTGTTGTTCCTTCATCAATATAAGGTATGATCTACCTCTGTTCATGTGTTTTCATCAATCATTATCCTCATGTTTCTCTTTTCCATAGTATGAAATTTTATCTCTATGATTCTAATGATGTTTCCTTGGCTGTCGTATGGTGTGGTCATGTCGTGGCGTCATCGGGTTGGTGCAGTTTACATGGGTGGAGGAGATCATGATCTATTATGTGGATTATTCTTATATAAATAACATCACGATCCTTTTGATGTAAGGTATTGGTTTCTTCTTAATTATTTTATGTTCAATTGTAGAGTTATCATGTTTTATCCCACCAGATCACAATGGAATTGACATATTAAATATTATAATCGAATAAATAAATTAGAATTGATTTTATATTATAGCCTCTTATTTTTATATATAGTGGGATATCTATTCATTCATAATTTATCCTTTAGTTCTTGAGATAAATTGGTAATGAATGTAAATATGGAATTAATTGATAACTATTTGGCTAATGATAAAGAGTCTAGTAAATGAATTTGGGTCTTGTTGTTGTAATTTGATGTTAATCAAAATGATGCAATAAGCATGTTTAATCAATTTTTGATAGCTTAATGTTTAGGTTTCCCATTTTTGGAGCATTAAAATAATATATCTCATAATTCCACATGGATTAAATGACTGGTTATTTGATAGTAGAGAATGTCTTATTAGATTCTCAGTTACCCTCTTGCTTTCATAAGGGCTAAGAGCCTAGTTGATATGATATTTTTTTCCTAATTCTTGTGTTGTGATGTGAACCTATAAGGATATTGTGATATGTGTGGGAAGGGAGGCTTATTGGTTATGGTGGTAGTTGAAACCTAGAGTGGCGAGATGCATGGGTTTATGCATGTGGGTTTTGGGGAGGAAATTAGGGATGATGAACTTTTTTGGGGTATACCATCTCGTGCATCATATATGAACATTTTATAGATCACATGTCATGAATTCTTGCCATGCCATTTAGGATACATTACTAATCTCATGTTTTTGTGATAGATGTTGTGCTATATATGCTTGTTGTTGTGATATATTCTTATTTGTTAGGGTATTGGATTGTGTAAATATTTGTATTAATGAACACCAAACTTTGGTTTTTAATGTGTTATGGGATCTCATGGATCAAAACTTGCTGGACCATTTCACTATTATGCCTGTTTATCACATGTATAAGAAGCCAAACATTGATTCATTGGGATTATGGGCCCCCATAAATCAAAATTTTCACCTAAATGTTGTTTCAATTTTTTTCTAGGTTTCCAGAGTAGTTTTTTAGGCTTACTATCCTGAAAACCCTTGAATACACAATGTGTAATAAAGAATACATGCCATGTGTATTTATTTTTTATAAAGAACTATTTTTTCTTAAGTACACGCCGTGTTGTCTCTAACCCAATCACTGGATATGTGGCTAGAGACATAAGGTTGAGAAATCATTGATGGGAATATCTCGTATAGAGGTTGTACACACCGTTTTGTAGAGGCTATGTATCCAGACGTGTGAATAATGATACAGGTGGATTAAAAATCATGAAGTACACGTCGTGTCCATCTTGAACACACTGTGTATAGTTTACCGGGTCTCCGACCATGTGCCTAACGACATAGGAAGTTTAATGAAAAGTGGTACACTCCATGTTCAAGAAGAACATACAGTGTAGTCTTGTTTAAGGATAACTACATGGGTTAGTCATATATATGAACTTGGGGAGGGGAAGAGGATTCATGTATAAGCCGTGTGTTTGGAAAACACGTCGTGTGTATGAAGTGCTATATGACCAGTTTTGGAAGAAGTACACGAACATGTGAAGGCTTAAGGGAGAACCTCATTTAGGGGAAATACATGCCATGTATAAATGTTTAGAATCACATGAATGATTTCCTTCTCTTATTCCCTTCTTACCCTTGTAGTTTTCAGTCTTTGATAATCTTCATCCAAGGTGTGCAAATGACCATGAAGAGTCATGACACTGAGAAGTCCTCCGATTGTACGGTAGTTACAAGGTAATGATAAGACACCAGACCTGCTTGATCAGGGATTACCAACAAATAATCCTATAGTTCCAGTCTTGGCACTAGCCATCATTCTAGATATGAGTGCTGAAGAATAGTTTTGAGAGGCCTTTATGAGCTGATGCGGGTTTTACAGCAGTAGCATCCTCCCATATTCACAAGAAAAGAAGGACCTCGGGCTGCAGAGTCATGGTTAGAAGCCATGATATCTATCTTTGATCATCAACAGATGCCTCCAAAGAGGTGGGTGAAGGTTTTAACGTACATGCTACGGGACTCCGCAATGAGATGGTGGGAAGTTATCTCACAGGCAGGAGGCCATCATGTTATGTCTTAGTATGAGTTCTAACGTGCCTTCTATGAATACATCTATCCAGAGACTTCAAGGGACGATCGAGCCTGAGATTTCAGGAGTCTAGAGAAGATTACTCTCTCTGTTATGGAGTATTATTCTCAATTCCCAGAGCTTCAATGCTTCACACCCATCCAAGAGGTGATGAGTTATTCCTGGCAACGATGTTTGAGGATGGTCTCAGGCATGACATAACATCTCATGTGAACATATTCAATTTTACATCCATCAATTCTATAGTCAACCAGGCGCTGACCACAGAACCAAACCTTAGGGATCATGGAGCTGTGGGCTAGAGTGGTTCTACATCCAGAGTTACTGCTTCTTCGGCCGATAGTAGGAAGCGCCACAAGGAGTCTATGCATAGAGATCAAAGGGGACGAGATGCATATTATGGTACCCAAGTGTGTGCTTCCAATGTGAGATGACTAGGAATATGAGGCCACATCTCAGGAGACACTGAGTGGAGTGCCGATCATGCGACAAGATGGGTCACCTTTAGCACTTCAATCAGATCTTCTCACTAGCTGATTTGGATAGGAGTTCTGTTATGACTCATTGTTTAAGATCACCACCACCAGTTTCTCATCAGACCGAGAATTGGAGTTCTTTTGATCGTTCAAACCAAGGTTGAGGTTGCGGCCATGGTATCTAGTGGCTTAACATTCAGCGACAATAGGGTGGATCTACTCAGGGTGGTATGGTAGGGTCATCGGGCTGCAATGTCGGTCTTTCATTTTTGGTGGAGCATTCCCAACAGTAGTATAATTATATACCCTCAATAGTTCACGGTACGATCCTAGTTACCTCATTTTTAGCTTCAACTCTTTTCGATACAGGGGATACCCATAGCTTTATATCTCTTACTTTTCAGGAAATCCTTTGGCTCTATATCTTTTCTTCTACTAATATCATGACATTTGACACTCTGTTGACGACATGAATGACTACTGTACATTAGTGTAAGGAATCCCCTCCTAAGGTTGGTGGGTGTCAATTTTTATGGGACCTATATGTCTTTGAGATGACAAGCTATGATGTCATCCTTGTAATAGACTATCTAACCACCTTCTAGGCTGTTGTTGATTGCTATCGCCCCATGGTGAGTTTTACGTCACTAGATGGTGGTATGTTTCTGCATAAGGGAAAGTGGGATGTCCAGTCGAGCAGACCAGGACCAGAGCATCATGTGTTGGGAGGAGTTATAGACCATATTACTAGTCTATATCTGGATGACCAAGAGACTTTATATATATAATTTCATCCATTAGTGGATCATTTCAGAGTTGTCATTACAAAAGACATTTCTGGTTTTTCTTTAGAGTGAGAGGTGGAATTATCTAATAAGCATGTGCGTGGAGCAGAACCGGTGTTCATTCCTCCTTATAGGATGGCTACAACAGAGTTGCAGGTGCTCAAGAAGTAGTTGGAGGAGTTGCAGGAATAGGGTTTTATCTGACCCAATGCTTCTTTTTGGGGTTCTCCTGTCCTGTTAAAAAATAAGAAGGATGGTACCCTCAAACTTTTTCTAGATTATTAGATGTTAAACCAGTTAACATTCAATAACCGATAAACCTTGCCGAGGATTGATGATCTCTTTGATCATATTCAAGGATCCTGGGTGTTCTCGAATGCTGAATTGAGGTTTGGTTACCATAAATTGTGTGTTAGGCCATCTGATATACTTGTTACAGACTTTCAGAAAAGGTATGGTCTATAAGAGTTTGTGGTTATGTCGTTCGGTATCACTAACACGCCTGTAGTCTTCATGACATAGATTAACCGAGTATTCCATCCATACTTGGATACATTCATAGTTTTCTTTGTGGATGATATCTTGGTGTACTCTCACAATCGACACGACTATGCTACCCATATTGAGATCATTTTGATTACACTGAGAGAGAATCAGTTATATGTTAAGCTATCAAAATGCCACTTTTAGATGGACCAAATTATCTTCATAGGTTATGTTATCTAATAGATAGAAGTATTAGTATACCCAAATAATGTGAGGGTAGTATATTCCTGGGAGCAGCCGAGGAATTTCTTTGAGGTAACGAGTTTTCTAGAGTTGTATGGTTACTACAGACATTTCATATATGACATTTCACACTTAGCAGCATCGTGGAAAGGTCTGATAAAGAAATGTGTTATGTACTTGTGGTCATATTCATGCAATTCAAAATTTAGGAGATGAAAGGAAGGTTGAATTTTTCATCGATAGTAGTGTTTTCAGATCCGAGAAAGAGCTATACTGTTTATTGTGATCCTTCAGGTATCAGGCTGGGGGTTGTGCAAATACAGGGGGAAAGAGTCATTGTGTATGGGTCTCGGTAATTGTTGCCACATTTTATGAATTACCATATGCATGATCTCGAGTTGGATGTAGTTGTTCATGCTTTATCCTATTGGAGACACTATCTTTTGGGAGATCATATTTTGGTTTTAACTGACCACAAAAGTCGAAAGTACATTTTCACTCAGTGCGACAATAATTTGAGACATTGAATGTGGGTTGAGTACCTTCAATCATTTTACTTTGATCTTTCCTACACACCTGGGAAAGGAAGCACAATGGATGATGTGATGTGTAAGGGGATGTAGATATAGGAAGTTCAGGAGGCCAGTAGTGAGTGGCAGCTTATGGCTATGTTCTCTGAGATTCATTTGGAGGTTCACAATAGAAAAGGGAAGACATTTATTTCTTCTGTACCTGTTACCTATACTATACTTGATCGAGTGAAAATGAGTCAAGTATCAACTTTTGAAGGCCTAGTCTTATGGGAGAGTGTTTTAAGATAGGACCCTATTCATAGTTGGACCATCGGAGAGGATGAGATCTTGCGTTTCTGGGGGTGTGTATGGGTGTCAACAGACATATGCGAGGATCTGATGCAATACTTTCATTCCTAGTTATGGGTAGTTCATCCTGGTGTCACCAATATTTATCAAGATCTACTCCATCAGTATTGGTGTCCAGGTATTAAGAGAAATGTTGCTGGTTTGGTAATGAGATGTTCCACTTGTCAGTAGGTGAAGGTGGAGTACCATTGACCAGCAGGGCTTTTGCAGCAGTTACCTATTCCCGAGGAGAAAAGAAATGATGTCGTGATGGATTTCATGACAGGTTTTCCAATGTCACCTCGAGGAAATGATATTTTATGGGTTTTCATTGACAGACTGATGAAGGTTTAACAATTAATACCAATCAAGGTGACCATCAGTGTTGATGAGCTGGTAAGAGTGTAAATTTGAGAGATTGTACACATAAATGAGTTTCCAAACTCCATTGTTTCAGAAAAGGATGGACATTTTACTTCACGGGTCTGGCAGGGACTTCAGAAGGCTTTGGGAACATAGGTAATTTTGATTACAACATACCATCCCCAGATAGATGTCAGTCCAAGCATACAATTTAGGTGCTTGAGGACATTCTTCAAGCATGCATCCTAGATTATGGTGGATCTTTAGAGAAGCGCATATCTCTTTTGGAGTTTTAAACAATATTAGTTTCCATGAAACGATTTATATGGATCTTTATGAGGCTTTGTACGGTAGGCCATGCCGATCACCCTTATGTTTTATGGAGGTAGAAGAGGAAGCTATGTCTGGACCTCGTCTAGTTGAGGAGACCACATAGATGATAGAGTTGATTAGGAAAAAAATGGATGTTGCACAGTCTCAACAGAAGTCTTATGTTGATCGATGGAGACGACCTCTACAGTTTGAGGTCAGAGATCATGTTTTCATGTATGTCACACTAAGGTGGGGACACTGGAGGATTAGGCGACAAGGTAAGCTTTCACTGAGGTACATCAGGCCGCTCAAGGTTTTGGATAGGGTCATACCGGTTTCCTATATTCTATAGTTACCTCATAGGTATCGGGCTATGCAAGATGTTTTTCATGGTTCATAGCTTCAACGTTACATCTCAGAAATGTGTCATGTTTTTCAACCCGATGAGGTTCAGTTAGTGGTGGATGCCTCATTCGTGGAGCATCCAATCTATATTGTTGATCGAAGTGATATTTTTCTCTATGTCCATTCTGTTCCACTCGTATGAGTGCTGTGGAAGCACGAGTGAGTATAAGATGAGACATGGGAAAGGGAGGCCAATGTACGATCACAGTTTCCAGAGTTTGTCAAGGATTCTTCTTCTATGTCGCCTTGCTAAGGAAATTTGGGGAATAATTTCTTTTTAGGGGGGAAGTTTGTATGAACTAATATCTTCTTTTAGGTATGGGTTTTTATTTCTAGTGTTGTTAAGAAAAAGAGGTGTTTCTAGAAATTTTAAGAGTACACACCATGTACTCATTTCCCACGAGTGACCATGTGTTGGAAATATAATGGTCGAGTACATGGCCTTGTGGGGTGACCTGAAGGCTGGAAAAAGAAATGCCCAGAAAAGCCAAGTACACTATGTGTACTTCTAATGTACATTCTAGTTACATTAACTTTTTTCATTAAATGCATTGGGGTCACGTCTAATCAAATGAACCTTCATCTTCTTCACTCATCTTGTCGAGGACTGACCATATGATGTGAATCTTCATCGATCCCCCGACTCACCATCCTTTCACTAATTTGAATGTCGTCAGTTGCATAGGAATCACATCTGTGAGTCCTTCCTTATTCTTGAACTTCATCTCTTGATTTATCCTATTTATATAGATATCTTTAAATGAATGTTTTAGACTTTTTTGTAGATCTAATGCATTCTATGTCGATTCAAGGATTGACGCAAGAGTATATTGTCTGTACAACGAAGATGTATTGGGTTTGTGCCTTTACATATATAGTCTTTTAATTCTTTGTGAAAGAGTTCCCAATACACAAGAAAAGGGAATTGTGTGTTTATGGTTTTTAAAACATTTATTTCCTACTATGCATTGTTTCTTTAGATGAAGGTTAATTTTTTGTGATTAGGGTAGAATTTTCCATGCTATGGATGTTTTTCCCATGTTTTCATATTTTGAACGTCTGGTCTAGCATGCCTGTTATGCTGCTTTTATTTCTAGTCCTAGTATAGTTAGGATGGAGTGATTATTTTTGGATATGTTGTGATATGTAGTAGACTATTTAGCCATGTTTTTCATGAGGATTACATTAGTTCCATAAATTGTTTGTGTACGATTGTCTTACACAGGGCTGTTAGAACCTGGAGTAGTAGACCATAGGGATAATGGACGTTGAGGGATTCTCAAGAGTGTCTGTTTAATTTTATGTTTCATGCTATAGGGGGGATAGTCGTAAGTGATCCCTCAGAGTGTTTTTAGTTCCACGCTGTGAGACCACAAGGGGAATTTGATATTGAGTTCTTCCCTAGAGTTTTTGTAGTTTCTGATAAGAGACTTAATGGGGAATTGATGGTGATTAATTCCTCAGAGTGTCTTCGCTAAGCTAAACCATAGGGGTTAGATAGTGTGTACATCCCAGAGGGTTTCCATGATTGTTTGGTTGAACCAGAGGGGTTAGGATGTGAGTACTTCTTAGAGGGTTACGTATTTGTGATTATATTTTTACTTGATATATGAAAATTGAATGGGATTGAAACGGTAGGATTGTTTACTTTTGAGTACATCCTTTTTACTGTTGTTTCTTTTCTTATTTCATGCCATATATATTCACAAAATGTTAGACACTGATCATTGGGTGGTTGCCTACTGAGATTCCTCTCACACCCTATTTGGATATTTTTTGGGTGGAAAAAAATTAAATTTTTGTAGGTATAGATAAGGGAATGCACCCTTATACTTTAGGTACATGACTGCTCTGGAGCTGGAGAGAATGAGACACAACTATGGTTGGCGATGCTCAGGAGTTGTTTACTTGTTTTTCTTATACTTCAGTTTAGTATTAGATTCCACATTATGAATTTTTTGGTTTTTTTTCTTAAAAATATGTATTATGCATCATTAATATATATATGTATGTGCTCCTATTTATTTCTTACAGTCTTCTGATGTTTACTTTTGAATGGTATTATTATTACTTCTACTATGGTATATCAGTTTGTTTCCACTATGTGACTCTACCAATGAGGGCATTGTTTCCCCTATATCACACCCAAGGCCCTCACTTATAGTCGGCAGTCAATTTGTTTGGGAAAATTCTCTTGAGGCCATGTGACAAACTAGGTATGGGGTATATCTGAGTGGCTCCCAGAACCAAGACATGATAATACACTTCATGGATTCCTTAGGAATGGAAAAAATATAGTTCATATAAAATTTTATGTAAGGGTTATGTATAGAAGTAGATATCATGAATCATTTATAATAATCAACATGTAAAGGTAAATGACAAATAACAAATGCCATTTAAATAATTGTATATGCGATTTTCTATATGGTAAGATAAATAACATGAAAATGTTTCATTTTACCACTAATTGGGAAGTAAATTTATCTAGAGATAATATCATTATAAAAATATCATGGATAATAATAAAAGAATATTTATTAAAGGAAATGATTAATCGGTGGACTTTTTTATAGTTGGTATATGACACTTCTACCATCATGACCTATCAAAAGAAGGTTTAAACTAGAAATAAAATCACATTTAATGATTGAATAAATGATTTTCCTCATTAACCCTACCCATTCCTTGACATGATATATATTTATGGGACCCACCCATCACATTAGGTGCACATCATTCCTCATATATAAAATTATCAATTTTTTCCATGATTTAATATTCTTTATCATCAAATATCTGTATTAATTAAAATATATAGGTTTTTTATAATTTTCCCATCTAAATAAATAAAATTAATTTTAAAAAAATTTCTAAATAAATGTGATATGTCTTAAGAATTTTGTTAATACTTGACAAATAATATATATATATGTGTTTGTGTGTGTGAAATAGAATTTATAATGTTAATAGGAAGGGGAGCTTTCCTAGGGGTTGTTATTGAATAAGAAATGAATCATGGATATAAATTTTAAATAGTTTCTCCAGTCAAAATGATTATAAACCATCCAAAATAATAATAAGTTAGGTATCAATATAAATACCCATTGGAGTTATAGTATAGGATTTTTGTATAAGAATATATAAAGATAAAAATATCCATAAAAACATTTTCTTAGATATTATACGCTTCATTTTGAAAATCATTTTGACAATTAGTTTCATTGAAAATTACTTTTAATAAAATTTAATTTAAAATAAACCTCATAATTTTTTAATTGTTTCTTCAAATAAATGATGTAAATGATGGAAGGTAATTATATATATGATATAATATTAAATAAAAAAAACCATTTTAACTTTAATTATTTTATGAATCTGCCATGTTCAGAAAACAAGAAAATGATTCCATTCTCATTTCCAACAAAATTCAATGAGGAATTGTTTTTTACAAAAATAAATAATTTTAAAAAATGATTTAAATGGTAAAATGGGTGGAAATGATATTGAAAAATCATTTTTAAAATTATAATAAATCATTTTTTCTAGAAAACAATGTTGTGGATGAAAATATATTTCCGAACAAAGGAAAGAATGATGTTATATTTTATTAAAATCATATTATAAAAGTTTTTTTCTACAAATGACTGGACTAATGATAATATGACATGAAAATATCATTAATAAATATATTAAACTAAAATTAAATTTATATATTAGTAAATGGAATGTAACATTATTTAACTGATATTTAAAATTATTCAATCTCGATTTGAATGAGACTGTGAAGGGAATCCTTACAATTATCATAACATTGATCTAATAATTAATCAATGAGTAACTTATTTGTATCAATTGTAAATCCACATAAATGAAGTCAATATATTAAATAATATAATAATTATTAACTAAACACATAATCTTATCAAAATATAATAATCTAAATAGAAGTTTAATAGAATGAGTGGATATTGAATAAAGAAATCCCTTACATTTTCTTCCTTTTGGATGAAAATGCTTTAACCTCTTATATAGTGGAATTAAAAATTTATTAAATTACTCATAATACATATCAATTTTTATAAAATTATATATTATCTATTTATGACATCTTATTACCCATTCATTAATAATAATTCATTATTTTCATTACGTGAGATGTTAATTACCTTTTTTATCGAGTATGTTTTGACTTATTGTTGTTTTTCCGAATTACATAAATCATTATTTTATAATATACTGAATATAAACGTGATTTAAATATCTTATAAATTCATTTAATATGAATTTATAATAACCAATAATATTTATTTATAGAAAATAAAATACACCATTCATATATATGGTATA
Organism: Viscum album; assembly: GCA_963277665.1. Taxonomy (NCBI): domain Eukaryota; kingdom Viridiplantae; phylum Streptophyta; class Magnoliopsida; order Santalales; family Viscaceae; genus Viscum; species Viscum album. The sequence goes on along the minus strand of OY728138.1, from coordinate 141,828,097 downwards.
GGTTGTACGTACGTACGACCACTATTTCCATTTTATTTTCATATTGAAATAACGAAAATTAATTATATATATATATATATATTATAATTAAAATATAATTTATATTTCATATATATCACATATTTATATTATATCATTTTTTAATACATTCCATGTACTGTGTGAATGAAGCAAATTACATCGCAAGGTGGGAGTACACCGTACACATGAAGGACAATATCCTATTCCAAAAAAATGGATTCATGAATATATGTGGGATATAATAATTCAAAAATAATTATAAAATAATATATTTCATATATATTATATATAAATTTTTTATTTTATCATTATTCCAGCCCTTGGATGGTGGAAATAGAAAAAACAACATCATCATTTCGTGATGCGACATCCCACCACACACAATGATAGTGATTTTTGTGACCCATTTGGTGGATGGTTTTTGATGTTACAACTCATAGCCATGACATTAAAATATATAATTATATTTAATATTGAGATTTTATTATATAATCAGGGTATAATAATAATTTAATGAGGCCTAAAAGGCAATAAATTAAAAATGAGTTTAGAAGAACATTACCCTTCATTATCTACCCTCATTATGATTGCAACAAAAAATGTGCTAAGATAGAATTAGTCACAAAAATAATATTATAGGATGGGAGGGTGTTTTTTTACAGATTTTGGAAGATAATTTTTTAGCCAAATGTCACGATATGTGTGAAGATGTTATGGGAGTCTGTTCCATTTTATATTTTAGGCAGAGTGACATTTTAGTAAATAATCAAAATTATTCACTATTCTAAAGTCTACCTTATTTTATGTGGATAAAATATTAATAATTAATTGGTATTAAGGATGATATAGTCTATACACACCTCCACCACACTATATAACAATTTTTAATAATTTTCGTACTTAACTCATATGAATTCATTATTTTACAATTTTGGTATAATTATTATGTAAGATAGGTTTCCAAAAAAATTAATTTAACCTTTAAGAATATATTATATTGAGAATTATTTGAAAATTTACAACCTTTGATTAAACATATAATATATAAAAAAATATAAATCTGTTGCTTTTTTATAATTAAATTCAACACAAGCACATGTAGAAGGAAAAAACATCACATTAACCGTAATCTAGAAAACCAACTTTTTACTCTTTATTGGTAATATATATATATTAGAATAAAATAATAGGTCATTTAATGCACTATAGATTATATTTATAAATATATACAAATAGGTTTACATAATATAATATTTTTAATAATTTTTAATCATTTATGAACATACAATTTATCCTAACATAACATTAATTTTATTTTTACATTATTAATTAAAATTTATTTTTTAAAAATATCAATCCAATGATGGATTTAAAATATTTTATGTTTAAATATTTTTAAAATGATATATTTTTATAAATTATTGATGAAATCTAATAATTCATTCAATTTCATTCACTTTTAAATTATATATAATATTTATATTTTTATTATTGACTACATAATTATGGTATTGGAATTTTTTATGAATTCAAATTTTTTATATAATATATAAAATTATATATAAAATTAAATATAAAATTATTATTATAAATATCCTACATTTATCCAAAAAGTTATACTTATTGGTCAAAAAATAGTTTTTTTGTCACTATAGCAAAGAATTATAGATATTAAAAGAAAGTATGGTTTGTTTAGTTATTGTGTATAAATAAATTGTTATATAAAAAAATTTAATGGAAATGTTCCCAAAACAAAATAAATATTTTTAATAGGGTAAGAGGGGTATAAATATGACCATCCCATGGGTTTTTGAGTAATTCTTAGGTCATTCTACTCATTATATTCAATATTAAACCACTAAGTAAACTAATTTTTAACTTAATCAATGTATTTATTTTGAGCAGTTTTCAGAAATCATTATAGTGAAATATTAATTTTCTTATATTATATTATGAAAAAAAATTATTAAAGATATTGAATCCATTTTTATGAATTAATATAACATAATTTTCATAATGTAATTAAAATTAATCTCATACCCATGATGAGAAATCGTGGTTGAAAGGTAAAAATGTACAAAATTATATATTTTTTATAGGAAATTTCAATATAAAATTTTTTCCAATGAAATAAATTGGATTTATATATGTATTATTTAGATATTTTTTATTTAAAACCACATAAAAATAAAATTTATCATTATAAAATATTTATATAAAAATGTTGTTTTCAAATAAATTACAGTATTTTACACTATTCATTGAAAAATGAATCGTCTCATAAACATTCAAAAAAATAATTCTATGATAATTTGTGTATAAAAACATAAAAAATGAAAATTATTGTTTCTTAACAATTTTCCTAAATTTTTAATAATTAATTTTAAATTATTTGTGCCCAATGCAACTAACTATTTTTTAGGACAATATAGTTTGTATGAAAACTTTATTTGTCATTAAATGATTCTTATGAATTTTTTTAATGAATAAATTTATAATAATTATGGGTAAAAAATATATTTTTATATGTTATATAATCTAATTCATTACCACTATTTCAATGGCTGGGTTAAAAATACCATACTAAATAATAACATTAATATTAGTTTATTATTCTATAAATCATTGACTTACATGTAACATAAGGAATTCCAAAAACTCATAGTTGTGTTTAATTCAAAATATAATCACTTTTTTGTACATCTAATGGCGTCGATATTATATTATTTACATAAAATATTAAATATGCCATAATTTCCTTAGATGATATATTTCCTTCTATGAATGTTATTCTGTGTCACCAATGCAATTAAATAAAATAACATTCTTCTATATTTTCAGGGTTTTACATTGATTACATTATTAAAATTATATATTAGTTAAATATTTAATCGTATTTGAGTTTTCTAAAAAAACATTAATTGATTGATCATTCCTTTCACAAATATGGCCCATGTGGATTTTTCCAAAAATATGTCTGGAATAATTTTATAAATTATTCTTCATTAATGGAATTTTCCACCTTCATACCCAAAAATTTATTTTAATAATCCATTAAAAGATTAAAATTATATTATCATTGAATATAATTTTCATATTATTGTTTAAACATTATCTTTCTGATTATGACATTAAAAGTAAAAAATTAAATATTCATCTATGATATTTTTAATCGTGTTTTTATGAAATTTATATTATTCAATGAAAATAATTCTTGTATTACTTATTCTCCATTTAGAGTATTTTATAATTATTCCACTCTTTTTATTTCTCTATATGGTCTATTATTTGTTTTACTATAGATTTTCTACATTGACACTGTTATCCTATTATATTGACGAAATTATTTTTATGTTTATTGATTGGGAAAATTATTTACATTTTGAATGTTATTTTTTTCAATATGGATGTTTATAATAATTATTTTTCAACCCTCTCATATGAGTAATTAATTAGACACAATTTTTTATGGGCATGTTAAAATATTTCCCATCGATGCATCAGTTGGTGTCATGGGAAAACTCTCCTTTGATTTCACTTGAAGCCATACAAAATTATGTTAGATGTCTTAGAAAGATCCATTGATGGTATGGGTATGATTTATAATATTATTAATTTGATCATTATGATCTTTGTTATTATTTTTATATTTTATTATTAGATTAGTTATTATATCCATTATTATGAATCAATGTCACGGTTCTATTTTTATTTCATTTGTTGATCATAATTTATTCCTTCCATACTATTACGAATGTTCAGTATATTGATTGAATGAAATGTATTCTAGTAAATTCCCTTTCCATATTTATTATGCCCTATTTATTTATCATAGATTTCATTGTATGCAATAATTTACTCTGTCTTATTAATCAACCCTTTTTTATGATTAAATTTTATAGGATATAAATAAATATTTTCTAATTGATGTGATGGGACATGATATATGGAAAACGATGATCTCAAATAAATTTTTTTGGTATATAAATTTTGAAATTTTGGTTAAATTAAATTTTTTATATAACATTAAAATACTACTAAACTGTTTGGTCATTTGGATGTGATTTATTACCTATTATTTCATTGTAAAAAATTATCTAATTGCTCTAAGAAACGAGGTTTTGGGAATTTATATTCTAATTGTGAATTAATTTATCAAATTTTATTCTTTCTTGAATTCCCATGTTTATCCAATTTCCCATTGATATATGCAACCCCCTAATTTATCTTATCTTGGAAACTACGATCCATTTTTCTATATCAACCCATTCTAAATTATATTAAAATATTAATAATCCATGATGGAGTGGTTATGGTCTTCTTAGAAGACTATTTCAAGGGTCCTAAAAGAATGATCAAGAGGATGCTTACTGAAAAAGTGATAATCATTCTACCCAGCCACAATAAATTTATTTACCATTTTAAATACTATAAAAATATTATGCATCAAAAAATATTAAATTAAATATGATAAATATATTAAAAATTTTAGGATTTAGGATCTACAATTTTTATACAACAATTCAATCATATGGGTAGTAGAAATATCACTTCTGTGAACATGTAGACTACCTCCTCCACATAGTGATATGATTAATTCTACATCAAATTATTTCATGGATTTTTATTATAATTGAATTAAAATTTCTTAGTGGTATATTTGATATATATTATAATTATAGAAATGTATTATCATATCTTCTCTCTTACCTTTTCATCCCTTATAAAATGATACCATCTCTCTTATATACATGTAGACTACCCCCTCCATAAAGAGATGTGATTCGTTTTTATTTCCCTGACAAAAATAGTATAAATTATAATTTTGAACAATATATATAATATTATAATGACTCCATCAAGTCAAATTATTATTTTTTCTTCTTCGATTCTATTTTTTATATAATAAAAATATTTTTAAATCTTATTTATAGCCTATAATCTCAATTAATTTTGGAATTCATATTCTCTATCTCTTAACTTTCTTAATTATTCTAAATATGTATATATTGAATATATATGATAACAATACAAAGATTAATATTCTAGGGATGATGGAACTGTGACCATATTTTCAAGGGATTGAAATATCATATTATATTCTCATAAAAATGGAAATAATTAACACTTGAACATGATTATTTTAATAATTATTATATTCATAAATTTGTGTTGAAATGCTATAATAGGATCATGTATCATGTTATAACAATAATAAATAATATGTATTATAAATTTTTAAAATTTAAATTCTTTATATATGATATTAAATCCCTTTCATAGCATGTAGAACTCATGGTAAGGGATATATGTTAAATCACAATGTCATTTTATATTGTTTATGATTATTTTTTCAATGATGATGTTTTATGATCTACCTCTAATTATACTCATGAATTTAATTATGATTTGGTAATTTATGGAAATTAAATGTTTTATTTTAATTTTATTCAATTCATTTACTCATGATACTAATTTTTTATTTTTCATGATAACCGAGATTATTTCCCTCTATAGTCAAACATCATTTTCAATCCATATGCATGTTTTCAAGAAATGTGAATATGAATGTTTACAATATTCTGAAATTATTATTAAAATTCATTTTTATCATGTTGGTTATCACGATATGACTCACATGGACCCCTCCTCAACCAGAAACATGTTGAGGGGGACACACTAAGCCTGTCACCACTATACATTGGGAAGGATTATACCATCGAGAAGGTATGTCAATGAAATTGGAGGTTGTATACAACATACCTGTACACATAGAAAATTAGATACATGAACTAGCATATACATATAATAATAACATAAATGTTATGATTTTTTAAATTTTGTGTAAAAACATCTAAGAAAAGGGTTAAAGTATTGTATCATAATTAAAAAATTAAAAATGGAAAATATTCATTACCAACAAAAATGAGATCTTTACATGAAAAATACTACAAAAAGGAATAAATAATGATATCCCATCTATAAATATTCATGGATAACCACACAAAAATTCCATCACCACTTTGTACCACTACTATTTTCTAATATTGGGACACTGATCTCACTATCAATCCACCATTAAATTTCAAAAGACATATCAGATGCAGAATAGGCCTTTGTAGGTGTAATTATATACATACATTATAGTACATGATGATATAATGAAGGATAAGACATATAAATAATAATAGTAAGTTCAATGTATATGAAAGAGGGTAAATATGGTTCATGATAGTTGATTCTCATGACAGTTATCAGAATTCCCCCCGTATAGATTTTTATATAATATTAGGATGATGCTTCATTCATTATATACATTCATTTGAGAAATAATTTTGATAAAATATTATATGGGGACTATATAAGAACTAATAATTTTTTATAGGGAACTATAAATTTATAAATTATTAGACTTAAAATAATTTATATAATGTTATAAAAAACATGAAAGATTTATAAGATTAAACCAAAATTTCATGTAATAAAATCACATTTGTAAAAAAATTTACATTGATTCTGTTTCATTATTATAAGTAAAAGTAATTAAATGTTATATGATATTTAGTTTTCTAATATTATTTTATATTATTTTATATTTTTTATTAGGTATAGGATTTTAGATAATTATTTAATAATCCATTAATTACAAAACTATATAATACAATGTGGATTATTTCTTTCTGAATCCATTTTTAAAACCAGATGAAACATTCAAAACATTAAAATATTTCCCAATATTAAATATTATCCAAATTAAAATTGACCTCTTCCTTTCCCTTACCCATCCTTATATCATATGAAAAACATATAGATGCATGGTGTAAGAAAAAAAGCTCAAATAGTGATAATAATGAAGACAAATAGTTTGTCTACTGAAAACATGGAAATTAATAAAACATTTATCACTGTATTTAGTTTTCTATGAGTATATAAATTAAATTATTTTCTAATGAAATGAAAAAAGAAATTATTATCTAAGATTATCAATAAAACCCATTTTAGGAGATGAAAACCTATTTTCGTTATATAGACCATCAAATAATAAGCCCCTTTCAAATCTGTCTTAATTTGAATAACTACATGATCGACTTCCAATGTTATTTTTACTCATTTTATTGTACCCCAATCTAGGTGGACCCATCCTTTAATCTATAATAGGATCGCATTGTGTTATCTTGGTATCCCCATCATACAAGTTGGAATAGTCTCACTCAACACTATCTAGTAAACTCCATTTTATAAATTTTAATGTGACGACATGATAATATATAGGACTCACAATAATATAATGATAATGTAAAATATTATTAGTAAAAAATTATTATTTTATTTTTTTACCATAATTAATTTTAAAAACTCTTTAAAATTTAAAAATAAATCATTTTTTGATTTCAAAGTACTATTTTCATTTGAAAGCCAATTTTCAATAACATAATTTACTTTTCATTGGAAAAACTATTTTTCATAAAAGAGTACCCCAAAATAGAAAAAATGATTTCATATAATAAATCATTAAAAATTAAAAAAATATATATAAAAATTAAATAATTTTCAAAATGGTAGAAAAGTTATTGTTATAGTGTATGTTAAAAATAAAACATTAATTTTTGTAATTTTTCAAAATGTTATCTGAAAATAATCTAATAAAATTAATTATTAAAAACCATTGACATAATTACCATTTTAATTAGTATAATTACTTTTATTCAACATTTATAAATGTTATATATAATTACACAACAAATTATGTTTGTTTTGGATGATTTTAAAATATTTTGTTTCTATGTCAAAAATCATCGGAAGGATGAAATCGGTCAAAAGAATACATTACATATATATCTATAGAATTAAAATCATGAAACTATTATAATATTTATTAAAAATTTATTGTTTTAAAACTTATCATAATATTATGTTTTGATAATATACAAATGTACTGATCATGGGGATGGTAGGTTGTACCTATGCATGAGTACCATTTCCATTTTTCAATGATCATTACGGAAACAATGTACATAAAATTTATCATTCCAAAATTTTCATAAAAATAATAATATCATATTTTTATACTATATTTATATATATATCATACTATTGATGTCGTTATAAAATAATAATTCCATCATTTAAAGGAGGTGGTTTTCCACACATCGAAAAACGACCATATAATTTCATTCTATGTGAGAAATGGTAATAAAAAAATGAAGTATTTAATTTAAGAAAATAAAATTATGTCATGAATAAGATATTTATATCATTTATATCATCAATTTTCATTACTATTGCTTTTATTTCTATCTATGTAATTAATTAGTGAAAACACATCACATCGCATTGTGGGGAGATTGTTCTCCAAACGTACAAGTGATTTTATTATATCCACATTGGTAGGGAATTTAAAATATGTATACTTTTTATAATGATTTCGGATTTACAATTCAGTTATTAATAACATTTATTGACTTTATATCCATCATTAATCTCATCATTGAGGGGATTTGATGTAAAATAGAATGATATCATTTTTTTTGGTGGTAATTCGCTTTACACACGTATGATGATTTCATAACCCATTTGATGGATGTGCGCGTGTGGTTATAGGTAGTAACATTAATAGTAAAAAAAATATATACATTTATGATAATAGGTTTTTATATCAGAATTTTATAAAATTTATTGAGTTATGTTGATAATTAATTAAAAGAAAACTCTAATTGATGATCATTATCGTTTCTTTATGTATCTCTATTTTTGGCAGAAAGGCATTTTGATTTTGGATTTATTAAAGAATTGAGACATCTATAATGAGATGGTGGAATTTTTTTTATCTTGAAAGGTATTTACATAACTAGTTTTTTTAATGTTGTGATGGGTGGGGGGGACAATTTGGCATGTATAAGTTTTGTGAGTGGCACACTTCTATTTTTTGGAAGATTAAATTACACCCATTTTTTTATTTCACTTTCCCACAATATTGTTCCATTAAAAATTATAGAAGTTATAAGGTTGTAATGTGGCTATAGAATTTGTATTTTACATGTTATGAGGTCATTTTACCAGATATTTTTAATGTTTAGTCCCCAGAATATTATTTTTACCTTAATCATAATTATTTTTTATGAATGGTGATGCCTTTGGAAAAAGACTATAGAAAATTATTTATTTTAATTGTTTTACTAATAATTCTAGTAAAAAATTTAGTTTTTATTATTATACATTATAAATTAGTAAGAATAAATCTATGGAATTAATTTTTCCAAATTCAGTTTACATAAGTAATGATGTTTTATTCAATAATAATCCTTTAGAGGAGGTGAGACATCATGTATTTAAAAACCTTATTTTGATACAAAAAATGATTCTATAATAATTCTAAGTCTAATAAAAATAAATATATGTAAATAATTATTTATATACTAATTTATAATATATACATTTAATATTCAACATCCTCATTAGTAATTATTGTATTTAATTAAAGAGTAGAAACATTAATCATTTTAAAATAATTTTTAGAAAACAATAATTATATAAAAAACAAATCAATAAAAAACCCAATATAAAGTTGATTAAAAAGTAACTAATTGAATTATATATAATTGAATAATATTTATCTTGATTTAAACAACATTTAAAACAAATTTATAAATTTAAATTATAAAATATTGTAGAAAATAATTAATTTTTATAAAAATCAGTATTTTTCATTATCCACTAAAAAATTTATATTTTCCTAAAAATTAAAAATTAAAAACAAATTAAATTATGATAGGATAATTTAATAAATGAAATAAATATTATAAATTATAATTATAATTTTTTTAAAAAATTATATAAATAAAATAATATATGAAAACAATTTTATTAAACTAATTTCAATTTTAATTTAATATTACTCATTATTCTTATAAATAATATAACTATATAATAAATATTATTGAATTTTAAAATTAATTATCATATAATTAACTTTTTTTTACATCCTCGCTCCCCGTTAATAGATTGTGGTCTTGAAATATTTTTCACTTATTAATGAAGTGGGGATACCATTCCCTCATAGAATTTTTAGATTCCCATAATACCTCCACAAACATATGGTTCATCCAAAAATACTTTTCCCATATAATCACATTATTCGATGACAAATGATCTCTATAAACAAGAATATGGGATGGTTGTTCCTCATGATAATGGTTCCCATCCAACTTAACTACTTTCAGGATAAAAACATTAGAACAACCTAACACATATGTCCCTAACATTAAAACATGAAATACATTGTGTACCTAAGATAAATTCATGTGAAAAGAAACCCAGTGAAAATATTCCAAAATTCCCCAATATATAATTATATCCAATGATATGTGGATATATATTTTCATTTTACCAAAACAATAAAAAATTCCATGGAGAGTCTTGGGGAAACACATGATCACCTATATCGAAAGTAAATTCAATCCTAAAATTATCCTCATAAATTTGCATCCTACTAATGTATATCCTCATATGTTTCTATGTAAACATAATATTATATTCCATTTATTCTACCACATATTTTCCCTTCATATTCCATTCTCCTAGTTTATCAAAAAAAGATATATTATACACCTCTTTACATATAATTCCTTAAATGGGGACATCTATATAGTGGAACGAAATATATTATTTTTATAGATGTTACCAAAATAAAAATTCAATATTAACATCCATGTATATCTATTTAACAAGAAATAACCAAATCTTCTATAGTCTGATTATTAAGCTCGAACTATCCATTGGATTAGTGTTGAAATGTTTTTCAAAAATTTAATTCAGTACCTATATAATTATGAATCCATTTACAAGAAATAGATATGAACCTAGGATCATGGACCAATATAATGATGAAAGGAAGTACATATCACCTAAAAATATTATTTATATATAGTAAAGGTAGGTTATATAAAGAATTTGATTCTTGAATTGGTAGGAAATTTTAATATTTAGTTAACCAATCAACAAAAATTCAAATCAAATTGTTACCACCAGATGTCCTTGTAAATACCACTATTTAATCCATGCATATATTTTCAAAATCTCACTACAGACCATAAAATGGTTGATTCCTTCCATTTGATAGTTATCACCATCTTTTAACCTCCTGATATATAAAAATTTTCATTGTAATTTCAACAATGTCTATATTCATTCCAACCAACCTCTAATACTTTTAATTGACTATATACCTCTTTATAAAAACCCTACTATTTATTACACATATAAACATGATTTGTTACATTAACAAGCACTTAAGAAAAATATGATGATCTAGAGCTCTATTGTCTTGAGAAATTATGGACATTACATGGTATCTTAAGAAATAAAAATACAACATCTTTATTGAAATGTTCTTTTACATAACCACAACATTCCCTCGTACCTAGCATTGCATTGGATAACATAAAGACATACATCCAGAAAAGGTGAGATATAAATCCCATTAAGGGATACCATGAAGAATAAAATACATGTTAAGAAATAGAAATATTAATAGGGCATAAGAGAAAAATGAACATAAAGGCATTGTCAAACATTATTATCACAACATGCAAATGTGGAAACAACATTCAACATGAGTTTAGAATGATCCAAGGATCATTAAACATGTAGAATGATTAAAACCACATTGATATTGAAATATAATGAGTAAATCCTTATTTTAAATCATGTATCATGAGACTATTCTTTACCCAATATATTAGATCACTATTAGGGCACACACTTCTTAATTATTTAAATTAATGCATAATTGTGTCCCATGTATCATATAAAATGTTTTCATTAAACATCACCATTTATTTCACGATAAAAGAATATGGAATTAAAACATGAAACTATATAATCAATTTTTAAATGTGCATAAATTTGAATACCCTTGATAGAGAAATGGGCATGGTATTCACTACACAATGACTTTTCCGTGGAAAATCATGGTGCAATTTCGATAGCCTAGCAGTGTGACATGATAATTCATTAAAATTGATGATATGTTAGAAAGGGGTCTCTCATAATATGTACGTGAAATGGACAGTAAAGGGGTTTAGATAGATACTGGTACCAATATATTTAATGGAATTTAGATTCATAAAACAAAATAATTGCTTGAATGTAAATGAGGAGAGAGAAATACCTTATGAAATTTCAGCATGGTAACATGTGTTCATGGGAGGAATTATTGAGAGAGATATAGTTTTATTTTAAATAAAACAAAAGGAGGTAACTATGTGGGTGCTGAAAAATCATACGCCAACACATGCAATTGAAAAAAATGATATAACAAAATAATGAAATTTGGACAATGATGAGAATGTAAGATAACTATTACTTGGAAGTGTGACCCCAAAGGCTTGGTATAGCCTTGATATGGGACTATTGGGAGTGTGGAGAGCCTTGGGAGGATTCTAGAGAGAGGATTTCCTGGTTTGGTCCAACTAAAAAGTATTTCACTGAAGTGGAAGTGTGATCTTGGGTGGTTTTATTTAAGAAAAGAGGGAGAATTCTTTATTATATAGGTTTTTTACCCCAAATATTAAAAAAATAAAAACCACAAACCAACACATGGTTTTTTTACCATGGTTTTTGGAAAAGGGTAGTGGAAAAAATTATTTTATAAGGCCAATGGCCGAACATCTTAAAATATTAGGCTTTCTTATGTGGAGAAGGGTCACACTCTCAAAGAAATCATTTTAAAAAGATAAAATGATTTATAAGTCATGGAAGGATCATTAAATATTTTTAAAGTAACTGAAAAAAACATAAAATCACATTATGTTAAGGTTAAACCATATATTATTCAAACATACAATTTATAGTGTCTTATTACATTATTATTTGGTCATTATGATGTCATGAAACACATTATATAATTAGACAATATATAATTTATTCCAAAAAATTCGACTATCTTGGAAAATTATTAAAAAATCACCATTAGATAACATTGACGTCTGAATTAGAAAATTAATATTTTTTTCTATAAATAATTTTATAAATATGTGAATTTTTACTTTTAAAAGAAAATCCAATATTTATTGAAAATTCATTAGTTTTGAAAAAATGAAATTCAGAACATAATAAAAAATCACAATTCAATTCATAAAAATTATATAATCAGGTGTATTTAACAAAAATTAATTTATTAATAATACTTTATTAAAATATTATTTAATTCAAAAATCCATTAATTCATCAAAATAAATTTCTCAATTGAATATTAAATTAAAATATTATTTCTGCTTTAAAAACTATTTACAATATAACAGTAATTAAATGAATGTATACAGTTTATTCTATACGAAAATAATCCACAACCATAGAGCTATAGTATTATTACATAATCCCTTATAACACCTGCATATGTCTTAAGGGTAAGGTGTGAAAGGGTGACAGACTCAAGGGGTGGCTCAGATAACATCGCTCGTGTTTTAATCTCTCTTAACTTCCACATCTCTCGTAGGCGGTACTATTCGAGCTGATCTTGTGGAAGCTCAACATGGTCTTGGACAAGAGGGTATCGTAGTGATGAAAACTCCTTTATGATTTTTGAAAAATGAACATCATATGGATAAATTATACTGGATGATGAAATCGCTTCCTTTGTCTGAGTAAATTGGATTTATTAAAGCCATATATCTATACAAATCATGTGATCACTGTTCAACGACTATATTAGAAATGGTAGTAAATTCATAATATTATATTGTAATCCAAAACCATAATACCAAGGAAGTGAATATTTTATATAACCATTTTACATAATCATACATTTAATTAGATCTAGATAAATTTTTATTAATAAAATTTTGGGTCGTTTCTATATTTCCCCCTTAAGAATTTTTTCCCTCAAAATTTAGTTTTACCACAGTAAAACAGACATGGGTAACTCTGCTTCGTCACTTCTTCCTATTCCCACATTTCGTCTTCAAATATTTGGTTTCACCACAAAATTGTGATGAGAATAATTATATTATTTTGTAGAAATTTTTCCTTATAATCTATGTTCTTCACCGGATTCTCTTCATAGAAGAGGTAATTCTCCAATGGTACCACCTTGGGAATGAGTACATGTGATGGGTCAGGAATGTATTTTCTAATGAGTGATACAAGGAATACATCATGTACTAGAGTTATGTTTTTTGGGAGTGTTGTTGATAGGCCACTGCTCCAATGCAATCAAGGATCTCATAAGGCTCGATGTACATTGGATTATTCTTTCCATTCCTCCCAAAACTCATAAAAGTATTCCATGGTTATATATAGAAGAATATCCTATCTCTAACATCAAACCCTAGGTTTCATCAATGATTATTAGCATAGATCTTTTGTCTACTCTAAGAAGCTTTAATGTGATATTGGATGGTTTAAACATTCTACACCATTTCATCGACCATTTCTAGAACTAAATTTTTTCTCTCCCCACCTTCATCCCAACATGCCTCTATTCTAAACCTCTTCCCATAAAGGGATTTATAAAGAGCCATTTGGATTCTTTAGTGGAAACATTTTTTGTAAGATAACTCAACTAGAGGCAGATGTTGATCTGATCCTTCTTTCAAGTACATTGGGAATAATCTCATCATATCCTCGGGTGTTTGGATATTCCACTTAGATTGGACATCAATTTGAGGATGATAAGACGTACTAAAAGTTTGGAATAGTATTAATAGCATGTTTAAGACTCTTCCAAAACATTGAGGTGAATCTTGGATCATTATTGGATACAATAGATAATGGTACTACATGAAGCCTTAACACTTCTTTGATATATATATGTGCCAGTTGATCAGATAAGAAATCCTCTCGAATTATAATGAAGTGTGTAGCCATTTTCAGACAATCCATGATAACACTGATAACATTGTTTCCTTTTTATTAATTTTGATGTATTATGACAAATTCCATGGGGATGTATCCCATTTATATGCTGGTATGAGTAATGGTTGCATCATCCCCTTAGACTTCTTTCTACCATCCTTCACTTGCTAACATACCCAGCATATTCATTGTAATGCCCTGACCCTAGATACCAAGAGTTGGTGCCTTATTACATAACATTGGCATGATCACAAGAAAGATCAAGTATCGAAAGACCGATTAGTTTAGTAGCCTTAGAAACACTAGATATATTCATAAAGTTTACATTACATCAATAAGTGAAAAACTACAACAACATATTGTCTTCTTATCCCCTCATACAATCCCTGCCGGTCATTTATAAAATAATTCTTCACATCTTGGAAAAAAGAAAACATTGAAAGGGGTGACCTCAGATGCTCAGTAAGGATAACAATATAGCGAGAACTTTCATAAATAAACATAAAAATTTAAGTCAATGTATAACTAAAACAAAAGCCTTTTAAACATGAACTTCAGCATAATATGGCGAGGATAAAATGAAATAATGCCATTTACTTATTGACAAGGATATTCTACTAGTCGAGTAATCACATGAAAATAATAATAACCACTTTCATAATGAAGGAATGCATAATACCAGACTATCATAGCCACGTAGCCAAGGCCTCGTGCCAAGACTATAAATAAGATATTTTCAAGGCCTCATGCAAAGACAC
The DNA here is from genome assembly GCA_963277665.1 of Viscum album. NCBI lineage: Eukaryota > Viridiplantae > Streptophyta > Magnoliopsida > Santalales > Viscaceae > Viscum > Viscum album. The sequence continues at coordinate 141,812,465 of OY728138.1, read as the reverse complement.
TAGTTTGTCTCATGAGACCTACCAATGCATCAAGGAGCTATAGTGGGATCCAACAGTTACTTACTAAGTCCAATGCATTCCTCAAATGAAAAGTTTTAAACATAACATAAACATTTATATTAAAACTAGCATACTAAATTTCAATACTTTATCCACAAACCACGAATGGTATAAAAATAGCACATCCACAGTCAAACATAACTCATTCGATACAATATGGAAGATTTTGTTGTATCATAATAACCCCAATCGAGAATGATGATGGATATGGACATAGATGAAAATAATCATCAAAAGAATTAGAGTGAAATATCCCCCTTTTTCTTGAAATCATTTAAAAGTCACACTATTTGTCAAGAATGCATTTAAAATAGATTTTAAAATCAAAGTTTCCCATAACACATTGAAAATTTTAAAAGGAATTTAGATTTTAAATCTATAATTTCCATATAAATAAATCCTTACAACCATTTTTAAAACATGGACATTAATGAGAAAGATTTAGAATAATCAATTTTTAAATCATTTTAAAATGTCATTTTAGTTAGTGTTCCTAACCAAAAGAGGGACACTTGAATAAAAATAATTGATGAAATAAAAACATTGTAATATCATGATAATAAAGTGATTCATGATATATTATGTCAAAGTACATTATATACACCATATAAAAGTGATTTGGTGTATAATAATAAAAGAGTCTCAATGGAATGTAAATTGTGATGAAATCTCCCATAAAAGCCATATCATTAGGTTAAGGATAAATCAATGACATAATTATGAGTGACAAATATAAATACAGTAAAAATTATTGGATATTCAGTGTAAAAAAATAAAAGGAAATTCACACATATTCTTGTAAAAACAACACCAATGAATTGAATGTTTAACTCAACAAATCGAGATTGAGTAAAAATTACTCTTATCAAGTTCATACTGATGACCTGATAATTTATCAATAGAGAGATTATGTGTATCGAAAGTATATCCATAGAAAGGGGAGTGGAATTTATGACATAATCAAATGAATAGTGATTCTACACATAATCTTGGAGTAAAATAATCAATGAAGTATGCGTAAAGCCGAATGAGTGGAAATTGAAATTTCAAATTCCCTTATTGATTTGGTAACATACAATAAATACACCCATGAAAGAAGGATCATACAATGATGATGTAAATATACATGAATTAAATTATATTACACAAGGAATACAAACATGGGCAGTACCCACACCACATGTAATAAATAAGTTGTGAACAATGGAATTCTCACGGAATTAAAAGTGAGATAAGAAACCCCATACTTTGTACTTTTTCCTTGGTCGGCGGTTGGTTAAAATCTTGTATAATGGTGAAATAATTTTTATTGAATTATACAAGAACAATTTACATTAATATGATATCATATATGATCTTTTAACATTGATTTGTTAATAATATCTTAGTATTATCGTCATTTCAGGTGTTAACTTACTCGTTTTCCTTTATATTCTTTGTTACATAAGCCATGTTTTTTATGGATAGGTTGTATCTTATTCACGTCCATAATTATATAAAGTCATTAAATATTATTTTTAATCATCAAATGAGAATTATACTTGAATGGATACGATGGAGAATGAATCTCATCGCGTTCGTGGAGACGGTAGTCCGTACGTACGCACGGGCGACAATATCATTCTTTTTATGTTAAAATAATATATAATTGTATTGTATATCATATAGACAGAATAATTATCATGTTATATTTATTATTTACATTAATTACACATCATTATTATACCCATCCAAATAATAATTTATTGAATGACAATTACACCACGACGTGGAGACGGTAAGCCGTACGTACGCACGTTTGGTGACATGCCATTAAAAGGATAGATAGAATACTGAATCTGGTTATACCATATTTATAATAACATCACAGTATATAGAAGATACTGGATTTATTATTTTATAATAGAAATAACAAAGAAATAAGAAGTTGAATAAGAAAGGAACTTGAAAGAGGGTGGTGCCAACATTACCTATTCTTCGGGTTCTTTCTTTTGATATGATCAAAAGGGCTCCATAGGTTAGCTTTCTGATAAAAATAAGGCCTCTAGGTTGTAGTGAGGTAATTTGAGAGATTATTTGGGCAGGTTTTGGGCGATCCAAAAGGCATTGAAGGTGTGAATTAATGAGAAGGAGGAGTGCCCTTTTATAAGAGGGGTGAGGGGCACCTTTGGAAAAGCTAGAAATATTATTTTATAATAAATTAATATTCTTTTTCATATGGCTCCAAAGTGGATTATTTAAATTTCAAGGTGGGGATAGGTCTAAAACCACTCAACCAATAGGATTTAGACAGGTTTTGGATACTATATTAACCTTATATTTATGTATTACCTCTTAGTTATTTAGTTTCACTTATACAATGTCTCTTTGTATTTTTATAGTATATGGTTAATAAACATACTATATACATCCAATAGAACCACAAGTGGTCCATTAATGATACACTTATCATGATATAAGTCTCTTAGCAGATCATTAGATTTTTTAGAATTTAATATTAGTTAATAATATGATATTTGTTTTAAAAACTATTTTATGTCAATTTTGATACTATTCAATAATTGATTTTTGTAAAACTCATAACAGAATGATTTCTTCGGAAAACGTTAATTAAATCAATCTTGACATGTCATATGATCCTAGAAAATTATTGGAATATATAAAAAGTCTCAAATTACTTTTATTTGTGTATATATAAAATCAATTATTTTGATTTTTCATTAATTAGGTAATTACTGCATCACCATTGTGTCATGAATAAATTAAATTATATAATGTCTAAAAATTATAAATAAAATACTATTATGTAGGAAATAATTTTATATTTCTAATGAATATTTATAGTAGAAAATTCAATATATATTACCCTATGTAAAAAGTGTTTTGCTAAAAGATATATGCTTCTGTCATTTTTGTATTTATTTTAACTTAATTAAAATTAAGTGTCCCTATCACCTACAAGTGGCTCCATGGGGTCCCAAATCGACCCAAATATTCCCACGGTTGTACATGTAACCACCAATAATTTTAGTACACGTTTTAGGTAAAATTAGTATTATTATTGTATTATTTTTTAACCCTTATTTACCAGATTTACCCTTTAACCATGGTAAATAAACTATTTACCGAAGTAATTAATCAAAATGTCTAAAAAAAGTTACCTATTTACACAATTTGGACATACCGATTCTGAATATGGAAGCCATTTTTCCAAATTGAAAACACATAAGTGGCAGAAATTAATATAAAATTAATTCCCGCTGTTAAAACAAAAAGCGTGTTTTTAATATATAATAACTATCAAAAGATTGATACTTGTTTATTTCCGGTTTAATTGTGAAATTATGTCCAATGACAAAAATTGTATTAAATGGTATAAATATATTCTAAATATACTTTAAAACCACTCAAATTCATAATTTTTCACTATTAATTATTTTGATTAAAAAAGTTTTTTTTAATTAAAATTTAGTAATTTTCACTATTCATCAAAATATTAAAGTTATCTGAAAAGTACCAAAATTTCTCCTTAGGCTAAATTTGATACACCAAATCCAAAAAATGAAGTTCATTTTGAGTGATAAAATTTCTAAAATTTTAAAAAGTAGTTATTACTATTCATAACGGCTAGTTTGATTGGTTGTGGTGTGTTAGAATCTCGAAGTTGCCTACAATTCACACCATTGCATTATTCAAAGGGAAACATACCGTGGAAGCTTGGGGTATTACATTCTCCCCTCCTTAAATAAATTTTTTCATCTCAATTTTTTTAAAATTGGGCTTGAGAATATAATGGAAAGACCCACATCGGAAAAAGAGTCAATAAAACTATCACTTTAAAACAAAGGAAGATAGGTATAAAGGTCACCCAAGATAACCCATTCTAGGATTCCATGTAAAAAAACATGGATATGGATGATATAAAAAGTTTTATGTTCTGATGGAGAGGGATAGAAAAAATGATTAGGAGAAAGTTAACAATAAGAAAATCACAAACCTGTGTTGGGACAAACGGTCATTAGTCTCCCAGTAGGAAAAGTAAACGGACAACATTTTTTATTTTATGTGAAATTACATAAAGAAGATTAATTCATTAATGATATTGACTAAGAACATAAAGAGATATACATAATTTTTAAGTAGAGTTTCATTCTTTAATAAATTTTTACCACTAACTCAATTTTTTTGAACAGTGAGTATTCAAGTAGACTTGGTCACAATGGAAGAGCTAGAATAAACTTCTATATAAATAAATGATCCACGAAGGATAAACTATATTTTTAACTTGTCTTAAGAGATTAATAAAAACCAAAAATGGTTAGTATAATATCTGATGATCCCCCAAATGGATATTCCATTAGAAAAAAAACACTAATCTTAATTTCTAAAATTAAACCATCAATACCCCAAAGTTAAATAAATATCATTCAATAATCAATTGTCCTTAAAAACTTTTAATATAATCCAAAAATAATATTGAAATCCAAAACATATAAGAATGTAGTCTTCCACATTAAATTGTATCTCCAAATGACATTAATTACTCTTAAAGTCACATACTAAAAAGTATTTAACCTAATCATTTCCATAAATAACCCAAATCACTATAAATACACAATAAAAACATTGATAAAAATCCATCATTACTCCTCAAATGAAATCCCATATTATTCTATTTTCCTTTGGCATATAGTGTTCACAACAAAGTGAACAACATCCAGAATAACATTTATCACTTAATCACCAAATCATTTTCACATACTAAGGGTATTCATTTGATAAGACATAAGATCCCAAATCAAATTATTATTGATCAATAAAATCATTTATCTAAAAATAATAGTCACACTAACCAAGGACTTCACGTAGTCCAGTGGTAGGTGATAAATCCCAATCGCACTTTGGTTGTGGGTTCGATTCCCTCAACTTTGCCGACGCGATGGGTTGTCACACGGTCTGCGTGTTGTCATTTTTCAAAAACTATATTTTATAACATTACCAAAATGAGATAAATTTCTCAAAATAACCATAACATAATTTAACAAAAAAATATTATCTCATACCTTTCTTTTTCATCCCAAATTATAATAACTTATAATTTCCTCAATCGGAACGATCATATAAAACCAAATGGTTATTTATAACTATATCCACAAGAGAAAAGATAATTCTTCCTCAAATATCATTCTCACATGGAAAACTGCAGGGTTAAAAATACAAGAGAAAATTATACCAATGTAAACCAATCAAAAAGGAGCACTAATACTTTTTAAACATTTCTCCAACCATTTATTCCCACATATCTTCTTCATTGACCAATAAAATATCCTATAGAATAGGTCATTCAATCGGGTAATGTCCAGGTCCCCTACATTTACGGAAAATGACTGTAAATGGAGTCTTGGGACCATTTTTATCTTCTTCCATAGTACTCTTGATTTTTCTTCGGCAATTCTTCACTTTATGTCCTTCTTTACTGCACGCGAAGCATTTCATTGTCCCATTGAGACACCTTCTTGTGTGTCTCCTTCCACTTTTCCTTCATGATAGAAATTGAGGATTCCTTTCTCCATGGTCTCCACTGCTGGAGCTCTTATAATTCATCAACATTCTCTTCTTTGTTGAGTCCAAGAATTGGTTAATAAATATATTGTTGATCATATTTCTGGAAAATTGATTTTTCATAAAGGTGATATCTTTTACGCCTATCAACATTCCATTTTGTTTGCTCATTTCCACCACCATTCCCACCTTGTACATCATTCTCAATGTCACTATGAATTCCTTAGAATCCAGCCATTGACTAAAACCAGAAATCTTTGTGTGAGTAACAGTAGTCATAAAATCATTTAGAGATTAACATGTCACCATATTATCAATTTGAAACACATTAGGATTAACCAAGGTCATTTACTCTCATCTTATATATATATATTACTTCAAATATGTTTGTAAAGAAAATGTAAATTATCCTAAGCGTATCCTCTCGGAGTGTCGTAACCAAGAGTGTAGCAAGGCCTGTTGTCGTGCACCAGTTCCAGTTTGAGTCTAGCTCAAAGAGGGGTTTTCGGGGTTTACCCCTAGGTATATATGTTCCAGAGCTGCCTATACCTGCTTGTATCCAGACAAGGATGTATTTCTCGAAAAACTCACAAAATCTCTACAATACCAAAATTCTAGGAAGTTCCTCAATACTAATCTTCAAAGTTCATATTAGGTCTACGTGCTCTAATCAGAGTTTATCTGAATCTAGCTTCCAAGGTTTGTACTAAACTTCCTCTGATACCAACTGTAACGCCCCGACCCTAGATTCCCAGAGTCGGTGCATTATTACATAACATTGGCATGATCACAAGAAAGATCAAGTCTCCAAAGACCGATTAGTTTAGTAGCCTTGGAAACACTAGATATATTCATAATGTTTACATTACACCAATAAGTGAAAAACTACAAAAACATATTATCTTCATATCCCCTTGTATTATCCCTACAGGTCATTCATAAAATACTTCTTCACATCCTGGAAAACATATAACATTGAAACCGGTGAGCTCAGATGCTCAGTAAGGATAACAATATAGAAGAAACTTTCATAAATAAACATAGAAATTTAAGGAAATTTATAACTAAAAAAATCCTTTGAAACATGAACTTCAGCCTAATATGGAAATAATAAAATGAAATAATGAGATTTACTTATTCACATGGATATTCTACTAGTCGAATAATCACATGAAAATATTAATAACCACTTTCATAATGACAGAATTCATAATGCCAGACTATCATTGCCATATATCCAAGTCCTCGTGCCAAGACTACAAATAAGATTTTGTCAAGGCCTTGTGCCAAGAAACTAGTTTGTCTCATGAGACCTACCGATGCATCGAAGAAATATAGCGGGCTCCACCCGTTACTTACTAATTCTAATGCATTCCTCATATGAAAAGTTTTAAACATAACATAAAAATTCATATTAAAACTAGCATACGAAATGTCAATACTTTATCCACAAACCATGAATGGTATAAAAATAGCACATCCACAGTCAAACATAACTCATTCGATACAATATGGAAGATTTTATTGTATCATAATGACCTTAATCGAGAATGGTGAAGGATACTGACATAGATGAAAATAATCATCAAAACAATTAGAGTGAAATATCCCCCTTTTTCTCGAAATCATTTAAAAGTCGCACTATTTGTCAAAAATCCATTTAAAATAGATTTTAGAATCAAAGTGTCCCATAACACATTGAAAATTTTAAAGTGAATTTTTATTTTAAAACATTAATGTCCATATAAATAAATCCTTAAAACCATTTTTAAAACATGGACATTAATGAGAATGATTTAGAATAAACAATCTTTAAAACATTTTAAAATGTCATTTTAGTTAGAGTTCCTAACGAAAAGAGAGACACTTGAATAAAAATAATTGAGGAAATAAAAACTTTGTAATATCATGAGAAAAAGGGATTCATGATATATTATGTCAAAGTACATTATATACACCATATAAAAGTGATTTGGTGTATATCAATAAAGGAGTCTCAATGGAATGTAAATTGAGATGAAATCTCTCATAAAGGCCGTATCCTTAGGTTAAGGATAAATCAACGACATAATTATGAGTGACAAGTATAAATACACTCAAAATTACTGTAAATTTAGTGTAAAACATTCAAAGGACATTCACACGTATTCTTGTAAAAACAACACCAATGAATTGGATGTTTAACTCAACAAATCGAGACTGTGTAAAAATTACTCTTATGAAGTTCATACCAATGACCTGATAATTTATCATTGGAGTGATTATATGTATCAAAAGTATATCCAAAAAAAGGGGAGTGTAATTTATGACATAATCAAATGAATAGTCATTCTACACATAATCTTGGTGTAAAATAATCAATGAAGTAGTCGTAAAGCCGAATGAGTGGAAATTGAAATTTCAACTTCCCTTATTTAATTGGTAACATAAAAAACATACACCCATGAAAGAAGGATCATACAATGATGATGTAAATATATATGAATTAAATTATATTACAAAATGAATACAAACATGGGCAGTATACACACCACATTTAATAAATAAGTGGTGAACAATGGAATTCTCACGGAATTAAAAGTGAGATAAGAAACCCCTTACATTGTACTTTTTCCTTGGATGGCGATTAGTTAACCTCCTGTATAATGGTGAAATAATTTTTATTTAAATATACAGGAATCATTTACATTAATATGATATCATATATGATCTTTTAACATTGATTTGTTAATAATATCTTAGTATTATCGTCATTTCGGGTGTTAACTTACTCGTTTTCCTATATATTCTTTGTTATGTAAGCCATGTTTGTTATAGATAGGTTGCATATTATTCATATAAAGAATTAAATAAAGTCCTTAAACATTATTATTATTCATCAAATGAGAATTATACTTGAATGGATACGATGGAGAATGAATTTCATCGCGTTCGTGGAGACGGTAGTCCGTACATACGCATGAGCGACAATATCATTCTTTTGATGTTAAAATAATATATAATTGGATGGTATATCATAGACAGAATAATTATCATGTTATATTTTTTATTTACATGAATTACACATCATTATTATACCCATCTAAATTATAATTTATTAAATGACAATTACACCACGACGTGGAGACGGTAAGCCGTACGTACGCAAGTATGGTGACATGACATTCAAAGGATTGATAGAAACAGAATATGGATGTACCATATTTATAATAACATCATAGTATATAGAAGATACTGGAGTTATTATTTTTTAATAGAAATAACAAACAAAGAAGAATCTGAAGAAGAAAGTAACTTGGTAGAGGGTGGTGAAAACATTACCTCTTCTTCGGGTTCTTCCTTTTGATTTGATCAAAAGGGATCCATAGGCTGGCTTTCTGATCAAACTAAGGCCTCTAGGTTGTAGTGAGAAAAGTTGAGAGATTATTCGTGCAGGTTTTGGCTGAACCAAAATGCTTTTAAGGTGTGAATTAATGAGAAGGAGAAGTGCCCTTTTATAAGAGGGGTGAGGGGCACCTTTGGAAAAGCTAGAAATATTATTTTATTATAAATTCATATTCGGTTTCTAAGGGATCCAAAGTGTATTATTTAGAGGTTAAGGTGGGGATAGGTCGAAAACCACTCATCCAATAGGATTTAAACAGGTTTGGTTTACTATATTAAATTTATCTTTAAGTATTAACTCTTAGTTAATTAGTTTCACTTTTACAATGTCTCTTTGTATTTTTATATTATAAGGTTAATAAACATACTATATACATCCAAGCGACACCCAAGTGCTCAATTAATGATACAGATATCATGATATAAATCTCTTAGACACACCATTTATTTTTAGGAATATAATATCAATTAATAATATAATATTTGTTTTAAAAACTATTTTAAGTCAATTTTGACAAATTTAAATAATTGATTTTTTAAAAAATAATAAAAGATTGATTACTTATAAAAAATTTAATTAAATCAATCCTAACATGTCATATTATCCTAGAAAATTATTGGTATTTATTAAAAGTCTCAAATTACATTTATTTGGGTATTTATAATATCAATTATTCTAATTTTTCATTAATTAGGTAATTACTGCATCACCATTGTGTCATAAATAAATTAAATTATATAATGTATAAAAATTATAAATAAAATACCATTATGTATTAAATTTTTTTATATTTCTAATGAATATTTATAGTAGAAAATCCAACATATATAACCTTAGGAAAAAATTGTTTTGCTAAAAGATATATGCTTATGTCATTTTTGTATTTATTTTAACTTAATTAAAATAAAGTGTCTCTATCACCTACAAGTGGCTACATGGGGTCCCAAAATCGACCCAAATATGACCATGGTCGGACATGTATCAACCAATAAAGTTAGGACACGTTTTAGGGTAATTTAATATTATTATAATATTATTTTTAACCCTTATTTACTGGATTTACCCTTTAACCATGGTAAATAAAATATTTACCGAAGTAATTATTCAAAATGTCTAAAAAAAAGTTACCAATTTATAAAATTTGGACATCCTGGTTCCAAATATGGAATAAATTATTCCAAATTCAAAACACAGTAGTGGCAGAAATTAATTTAAAATTAATTCCCATTGTTAAAACAAAAAGCGTGTTTTTAAGATATAATAACTATCAAAAGATTGATACTTGTTTATGTTCAGTTTAATTTTGAAATTATGCCCAATGAAATTTTTTATATTAAATGGTAACAATATATTCTAAATATACTTTAAACCCACTCAAATTCATAATTTGTCACTTTTAATTATTTTGATTAAAAAAGTTGTTTTTATTTAAAGTTTAATAATATTCACCATTCATCAAAATATTAAAGTTATCCGAAAAGTACCAAAATTTCTCCTTAGGCTAAATTCGATACCCCGAATCCAAAAATGAAGTTCATTTTGAGAGATAAATTTTTTGAATTTTTAAAAAGTAGATATTACTATTCATAATAGGTAGTTTGATTGGTTGTGGTGTGTTAGAATCTCGATGTTGCGTACAATGCACGCCATTGCATTATTCAAAGGGAAACGTACCGTGGAATCATGGGGTGTTACATTCATGTATACTAATAAATCTCCTTCTTTATGTTATGCAACCAATAATGCTCTGAGAGATAGTAATACATCATATATTTTACTAGGTGAATGAAGAAATTTGAATTAACTGCATTATCCAAAAGTTCATTTTTTAACTCTGGATTTGATGAAACACATAGCCTTGACACAAATCTCACAATTCCTTCTTCCTAAACAGTGAACTCTAAGGATTAATTTTTTCTGATAGTTTCCACATTTTTATTAATTCTTACAACATCCTTTTAATCAACCCTTAAACTTTCCAAAATATACAGTTGACAATTCATTTGTGAAAGGATTGATGATTTTCCCTTCTGTTTGAATTCAGTGTCCATCTTCATCATATTATTGATTATTGGATCCATTTAAATTCTCATAAATGATGAAATTTTGGATATTTTCTACTTGTTTCATCTACCACCTTATTTTCTTTCCTAGGATGGTAATGGATTGAGCAGTCATAGTCATTAATTAGCTCTAACCATATTCGTTGGCACAAATTCAACTCTTTCTATATGAATATTTACTTTAGGCTTTTTTGGTCTGTATATATTTCAAACTTCTTCCCAATGAAGTAATGTCTCTAAATTTTTAAAGGGATGATTTATGTAGGAAACTCCATATCATGTTTTGGAATGTTTTTATCATGAACTTTCAATTGCCTTAAATCATAGGGAATGACTTCTTTATTTTTCATCAACACACAACCAATGCCCTTCTTTGAAGATTTATTGAATACCACAAAAAGTACTCCACTTCTTGGTAGTGTGAGCATGGGCACAGTGATAATCCTCCTTTAGAACTCCTTAAATATTACTCCACATTCATCACTCCAAGAAATATTTACTCTCTTCTGAGTTATCGTGGTAATTGGGTTGGACAATCATGAGAAATTTCTCACAAATCGGTGATAGTATCCAGGTAAGCCCAAGAATCTACTTATATTCGTCGCCGATGTTGGCCTCAGTGATCCCTCAATTGTATATGTCTTTTAGGGATCCACAATAGCCTATTTACTGTGATAATATGACCCAAGAATGACACCTCCTTCAACCAAAACTCACACATGATGTAAATTTCATAGAGTTTCTCCTTTTATATGTTTTCTAGTACAGTGCTTAGATGCTCTTTATTATCCGACTTGGTATTAGAGTATACTACAATATCATCTATAAATACTACCACAAATTTGTTTAGGTAATCTCTAATGACTCTTTTCATAATGTCCATAAATTTTTCTATACCATTAGTGAGTACGAAAGACATTACTATGAATTGATAGTGCATGTATCTTGTACGAAAAGATTTCTTTGGGATATCATGCTTCTTCACCTTTACATGATAATATCCTGACCCCAGATCCACCTTGGAGAAGTATTTTTCTCTACTTATTTGATCAACCAATTCATAAATTTTGGGCAGAGGATACTTGTTCTTTAACTTGATTTTTTTGATCACACACTAATCAATGCAAAGGCACATTAACCCTTTATTATTCTTGACGAAGTGGACTGGTGCACCCCATAGTGAAGCACATGTCCATATAAACACTTTATCTAGATTCTCATGTAGTTTTTTATTTATCTCTTCATGCTCCATAACATCTGTTCTATATAGAGTCTTGGATATTGGAAATGGTGAAGGTATAAGATCAATTGATAATTCAACATCTATTCTAGGAGGAAGACCAGAATATTTATCGAGAATCACATTAGAAAATTCCTTCACAATAGGCATGTCTTCAAGGATGGTTACTTCCATAGACTCAATCATCTGATCCAGATACATGTTATCATGGTGTTTTAATATCCATGTTTGTGATTATGGTTCTATGAAAGATTCATCCTTCTCCTTGCACTTGTACAGAATCAGGGGTTGATTCACCATATGAAGAGTGATTTCCCTCTCTAGGAAAATAATGTTGGATCTATATAGGGAAAGCTAATCCATACCATGAATTGGATCAAATTACACCCAAGGTATTTTGATGATGTTTTCTAGGACTTTCAATCCACACATTGTGATAGGGAAGGCATTATATTCATGGGTTGCAATGATTTCCCCATTTTTCATTCTCATCGATATCTGTACTTGTAGGATTTGTGGTCATGTTGGGATTTTTCAACTAAATATTAAAGATATAAAATAATTCATAAAATCATAATAAAAAGTATACTATCTATTATTTAATGAATAACCATCATACCTATCACCACTTCGTTGGGAGGGTTTAAATCGGTGGTAGTGATGGAAAAATCATACCCTTATAGCCTTAGAGGTTATTGGTTCACTCCGAAAACCATTAGATTAGCACACTAGTTTGAAAAGTGCCCTGGTTCCTTGTAGTTGAAGAAATAAAAAACACGTTGTGGGTCGAATAGATCATTCTTCTCCTCTGTCAAATACAAGGGCTTCTATTTTTAGTATTTAATGTCCGGGTTATATTCTCTTCCACACTTTATGAATTTCATCATCCCCTTATGGAAATTTTTGTGGTGCTATTTCCCAACCCTATGGCTAGTGGGGTGATGAATTTTCATATCACAGTTGGTTTTATCCATCAGGATACCATAATTGAAGTCCATAGTAGGCATATATACTCATGATAACCCTGATATTATCAAATTCCCATTTATACGTTGATTAAACAACAAAAAGTTTCCTCATAGGCCCTGAAGTCCTGGATCGCTAGGTCTTTTTGTAGGGTGGGTTTTTTCCACTAAAAAAGAAACCAACCTTGCATGTTGGGGTAACTACAATTTCAGAGGCATGTCATGCAAGCCTTGATTAGATTTCCTCATCTACTCTGACTGATTCATCATCTTTTTTCTTAAGGGAAAAAAAGTCAATTTCCATCTTATGTTGGAGGGTGCATGGACAATATTTATCAAAAAACCTTGTCCAGAAATCCTTCCATTCCAACGCATCGATCTCTTCCTCAGGAATTATATTTTTTATCAATGTAAACCTTTGATCAACTTCAACCTCCAAAAAAATAATATTCTAGAAGAACCTTCTATTGTTTCGAACATTGAAGGATGGATAAAATATGTTCAATGGAGTTGATCTATTATTTAGTGATTGAGTGATCTGATGATCCATTAAAAGTAGGATTCCATTATCTAATGAAGCTCTTGACTGTGAATTTCTCTTGGTTAGGGTGGGGGGGGGGGTTTGAATGTTCCTCTTGACTGATGATTCTATTCAAAACATGAATTAATTGAGAGAGTATCGTGACAAATTTCGTGATTATCACTCCCATCAGATTTGCATCTCAGTAGAACAGTCGTCACAGTGATCTTTGCATCAATTGTTAGCCTAATTCCTCTTATTACCAGCCATTTGATGGAATAAATAGAAAGTGTCGGGTAACACAGAAATGGTAATCCAATGATAAAAAGGGATAAATTATAAATTACAATTATTTTCTTGACATATATATTCATGGGCATCAATCTATGTTATCTATAATATACTTCTCAACATATATTATTAGGTGGAATTTTTTTCCATCAATACAGGTTAATACTAAGATCATGAATTTACTTAATCATATCCTCTAGAAGTATCATAACCAAGAGTGAAGAAAGGACCTTTAACGTTCACTAGTTCCCATTCCAGACTAGAAAAATGTGGTGTTTTGTGGTTTTACCCCAAGATACATATGTGCTAGAGCAGCTTCTACCTGTTCGTATCTAGGCAGGTATGTATTTTCATGATAACAAACATACTCAATACTCACCAAAATTTAGTTATTTTTTATTATACTTAGTATTATCCCTAAGACTTTCACTCGGGTTTTTTAATCATAACCCTAAAAATAACTAAACTCATACTCTGATACCAACTATAACAACCCTGCACTTTATTTCACACATAAACATAATTTTTTATATAAAATTGAACTTAAGAAAACTTTGAGGATAGAGAGGTCTTGTTTCTTGGGATATTAGGGACATTAAATGACAAATTAAGACATAAAATACAATATCTTTATTGAAAACATGCTTTACATGAACACAACATTCCCTCGTACCTAGCATTGAATGGGATAACATGAGGATATTCATGTAAAAATGGATATATATAAATCCTAGTAAGGGATTTAAAAAGGAAGAAGTTGAATAATACAATACATGTTAGGAAATAGGTATATCAACGGAGAATAAAAGAAACATGAACATAAAGTAATGGTATAGAAAGATTACCATTACATGGAAATGTGGAAACAACATTCAACATGAGACAAGGATCATTTCACATAGAGAATGGGTAAACAATCATTTCACTTGTATTATAATGATTAAAACCTTATTTAACATGACATATCATGATACTAATCTTTACCTAATGCATTGGAGTGATATCATGGCACAACCTTCCTAATCATCTCATTTCATGAATAAGTGTGCCACATGGATCACGTAACATGGATTCATTAAAAATATTCATTTATTCCAAGATAGAGGATTTTGAAATTAATACATGAAACTAATTAACCAATAAGTAAACATGAATAATGGTGAATACCCTTGTTAGAGAAATGGGCATGGTATTCACTACATAAAGACATTGTCTTGGAAAACCGTGGTGCAATTTCGGCACCATAACACTGTGACATATGAATTAATAAAAATGGATTATAAGAGAGAAAGGGGTATATAACCATATGTATTTGAAATGGATATTGGGTGGGTCATATACATAAATTTCCAACCGTATGTAATAGAATTTAGATTCATTGAACAATAAAATTGCTTGAATGTAAATAAGGAGAGAGAAATCCCTTACAGAATTTCGGCATGGTAAAAGATGTATGTGGTAGGAATTAATGAGATCTAAAGTGATCTATCATAATTAAAACATAAGGAGGGATTTATGGGGGATTTGAAAAATCATACCCCAACATTTTTATTGAAAATAAATTGGGTAACAACAAAATGAAATTTGGAATAAAATTAAGAAAGGAAGAAATACCTTACATGGAAGTGTCATCCCAAAGGATTGAGAGAGGAATGAGAGAGGCCTCTCGGGGGCTTGGGAAGCCTTGTGAGGATTATAGAGATATGATTTCAGGTTTTTTTATATCTCCATATGATTTTATTGAAGGGGATGTGGGATATTGGGTGGGTATATATATGAAATGAGAAGAAATACTTTATCATTTAGGTTATGGACACCACAAATTAAACTAACCAAAAACACAAACCAACCCATGATTTTTGCCCATATTTTTTTCCAAAGGGGATTAAAAACTCTATTTTATAAGTAAAAAGACCAAAAATCTTAAAATATTTGACTTTCTTATGTGGAGGTGAGTCACACTCTTAATGAAATCATTTTTAAAAGTTAATATGTTTTATACGTCATAGAGTGTCCATTATTGCTTTGTGAAAAATAAAAAAAAAATGAAAATAATATTATTTTATTTTGAAAACGTATTTTGCCTTAAAATAGAATTTATATTATGTTATTACATCACTAATGGGTCATTATTTTGTCATAAAATACATTATATAATTAATTGAAGTTTAATTTTAACCCAAATATTTGAATGTCTCTGAAAATTATGATAAATTCACCATTGGATAATTTAGACATCCTAATTCAAAAATTAATATTTATTTTATCTATATAATTTTATAAATTTGAAAAAAATTTACTTTTAAAGTAAAAAAACAACATTTATCGAAAATTCACTGGTTTTGACAAAAATGAATTTTAAACATTAATAAAAAACATAATTGTATTCATAAAAATTATATGATCATTTATATTTAATAAAAAATAATTTATTAATAATAATTTATTAAAATATTATTTGATCCAAAAATTCATTAATTCATCAAAATATATTTCTTAATTGAATATAAATTAAAAAATACTATTTTTTTGTTTAAAAATGATTTTCAAAGTAACAATACATAAATGAATGTATATTATTTATTTTATTCAAAAATACTGATAAGGTCTTGTTAAATAACCCCTTATAACACCCACATAAGACCTAAAGGTATGGTTTGCAATAGGGACTGACAGTTGGGGTGACTCGGATAACATTGATCAGGTGGTAATTTCTATCGACTTCCAGTTCTCCCGTAGGCAGTTCCATTCGAGCTTAACATGTTGAAGGTCAGCTTGGGATTGGTCTAGAGTGATGCTCAGGGATTCCACATCCCTTTTGAGCTCCAACAAATGGGGGCTTCGTATGGAGCAATTTTACTAGATGAGGCCATCACTTCCTTTGTTTGAGTAAATTAGATTTGTTAAAGCCCTATATTTATACTAATCATGTGATCACTGTTCAACGACTATATTAGCAATGGTAGAAATTCATAATGGTATTTTGAAATCTAAAAACATAAAACCAATTAAGAGTATATTTTATATAAATATGTTACATAGTAATACATTTAATTAAATCAGTTGGAATTTTCATTAATAAAATTTTTGGTCGTTACACTCTTGGAGCTTCTTAGATGAATGGAAGATAGATAACTATTAGCTTTACCGAACCACAATTTCCTCGACATGAAATCACATGTCACACATAATATTTTCCAAAATTTTCAATATTAAAATCACAAAACATACCCTTGTTAATGGATTTTACATTTTTTTGTTAATATTGTTCCTCCTTCTATGATATCATAATTTGTTCTGAAAAAGCCAAATTCACTACCACCCAAAACAAAATATATGATTTCCCAAAAACATCAAATTTTAGGAAAACATTTATCAAATAATTAACCAAATGGTCACATTTTAAATGTAACATGGTTAATGATAAATAAATATTTTAATAGAAGCATCATCCAATTTCTTTTTTTTCCTGGATGATAATGAATCATGCTATCATAATCCTTATTCAGTTCTACCCATATTCCCTATATCATGTTCAATTAATACTTATTGTTTATATACATTAAATATTATTATCAATATAAATTTTACACTTTACTCAACAGAATATATGATTCAAAATTTTAACATAAAAAAGCAAGGAAGATAATTACATTTCATGTGTAAAATAAGTTCACTCATGATGTTTCTATATATTTAACATATAAAAAATTAATTGTTAATAATTAATTATTTTATAAATAATTACTTTAAATGAAGAATCATTATAGATTAAAAATTCACCATTTATGAAAAATATATCCAAATTTGGATCTTTCACTATTCTTCATTTTAGGTACCGAAAAAATCAATATAATATTTTTTTAATGAAATAAACTCCTTCTGGAGTTAAATTAGCTAGTAGGATATATATCTGAGAAATGTTTTCAACAAAACTGTATTTGTAACCCAATAATTGATTCAATTTTTGAATATATTCTATATTTGTGGGTATTAAATATTATTCATCATCTTTTTAGTAGCGTAAATAGTTATTCAATCACTTGAAGTAATATTTCCAGGGAAAGAAATTTGTTGTAATAAAAATTGATATTTTATAAATATGAAATACATTTTTGACATATGTTTGAAAAAAATTCGATAGGGTTAATAATTATTCATCTTCACTATTGTATTATATGAAAATTTCCTAAAAACAACCAAAAATATATCCATGAACATATTACAATAAATATTTAATGAAGTCAATAAATTTATATGGTGATTTACAAATCCCAAATAGAATTACTGAAAACTTATAGTTCCCATATAGAGTTGGAATCCGAATATTATTTATTAATTCTTCCATCACAGAATACGTTATGGTACCCATTTCATTGGTCATTCTTTGAATAATATTTATCACCATTAATCTGATCAATAAAATCATTGCTATGATGTAAATGATACATGATTCAAATAAGGATGTTATTCAAGGATCAATGATCGATGAATGGTATCATATAACCATATTTATTTTTATCAAAATATATCTTTTTAACCCATGATGAAGTTCAAAGTCAAATGAAACCGTAGTATAATAACTCATGCAATTTATTTTTCTATTATAAAAGTTCCACTTAAGACAATAGATTATAGGGTCTATATATAGTCAAATCATCAATAATAAGTAAATAGTAACCCCAAAATCCGAATCAAGAATAACACAAGGAAAATTATTAGGAAATGAATCTTTTTATTCATTTAATAAAAGATCATTACTACTTTGAATAATTTATTTACTTTCAACAATATTATCTAGGTAACATTCATTGTCATCTTTTATTAATTTATTATCTTCTTGGTAAGTTATCAAAGGCATGAAATCATTTAACGCAAATTTATTATCACTAAAATATATCGTACAATGATATACTGAATGAAAATATATACCAAGAATGGTATCAAAGTATTCTATGTTCAATTTATGAATATTTTTATGAAATAACCACACACTAATGAATATATGAATATTACTATTAAACATGGTATATTTAACACTTCCACCAGAATTTTATTACAAAAAGTATTATCTTACATTTAAGAGATAATATTCACAATTTACATGAATATTTTTAAAAAATGAAAATTATGGATTTCTTGAGATGACAGGTTGTAACATAATTCAAATTCACAAGTAACATACTGGTCAATACATAATTTTATGGACCAATATTTATTGTGGTAGTATTAATTGATATTGTTACTTTTTTATATTTCTCATCATGTTAATATACATCAATTGAAAATAATTTTGGGAACATGTTACATATTGAACCAAATCAATGAAATTAAAATATACCATAATTGGTTGGATAACCATTACCCAATTATTTGGTTCTTTAAGACAGATTTCATTATAGTAAAAAACCATGTAACCCAACTAGGAACACTAGAAAATCTTCCATGATCCTATAAATTTTTATTGAAATTTAATTTTCTACACTTTAAAAATATTTCTAGTTTACATTTAGTTTTCTTTTCTAGTTTCTACTCCATTTTATACCACCTTAACATTTTCATAAAATTTACACCTCAAGGAATACATGTGTCTGCAACTCTACCTCAACATTCTCAGATCAACAAACAGTTTCCTTATAACATTTAAATTCTATTCTGGATAATTATTTATATATAACTGTTTTCAATCCATTGTCAAAATATAATATTTATTTCTATTATTTTATCAAATAAAATCATTCACATAAATTGTCAATAATATGATTTTTTCATCATATTTTTCTATAGAATATTAATATTTCTACTTGAATTTTAGATATTATTATTATATATGGGGTCAAAAAACAATAAGGAATCATTTTTTAGTGAAAGAATCCATTTATATTTCCCATTCAATGGAATCAAGATCCTATTCTTCTCAAGTATTCTAAAAAAATACCACCATTGATCATCATTACCTTCAAATTATAAACATCAATAATTAAATTTTTATATTATAAATATCCCATGAACAAAAATATCTTTTCTAGAACATTAATCCATTCTTTGGCTGCCAATGGGTCATGTGATATAGTGAATAATGGGTTGTGTTTTCTCATGAAATTATCCTAAAAATAAATGTTCCATCATTGTTGATCAGGTTCCTCTATTGAATGGATACTACAACCATTTATACCTTTTGTAAACTAATCCATCAATTCAATAAATTATTATATAATGATTCCATTCATATTGAGATGATAATTTGGAAGATTTTTTTCCTCTGTGTTTTTTCACTATAGCATAACTATTTCATCTATGGAAAACCAATCTGGAGCAAAATTCTTTTGGTAAAAAAAATAATTTTAAAATTCCATATTATTTTGACTTAATTATAAAGTAAAATAATTAAATTAAATTTTATTAACATTATCCTAAACTATATTTTTTAAAACCATCCTATGATACCAAATATAATGACATAGACTTAAACATTAAATGACCATGTGTTTTATCTCCATATTTTATAATCATTCAAATTGAGGATCTTTTTAGGATTTGAGTTATAGATAATTGGTATTAAATCAAACATTATAAAAACATATAAAAAAATTTAGACACTTCCATTGAGTATCAATATTCCCATTATATAAATAATTTACAAAAAGCTTTATTTCATATTGTTAAGTTACCATGTTATAATATTTACCTCTTTCATTAACATACCCATCATGAAATCCTTAGAAAAAACATTTTGAATGATTGGATAAGTACGAAAATCTTAGATTTAGATCGAAAAATAAGAACAAATGTTATTATTTTGAATACATGAGAACACATATAATGAATTAAATTAACAGAATTTTTATCATATTAATGAAAAAAATTCAATTTAAAGATAGAGAAATTATTTTCTCAATAGAAATCATTAAAACAGAAAACAATAAATTAAATCCCCATTCGATGATGAATAGAATAATATATAAAATCCCATTTAAATCACATTAAAATAGATTAAATATATGTATTAATTACAATAATATAGTTACCTAATTCAATAAAGCTCATTCTAGGTTTACCCAAAATATATACTATAATAGGACCACCCATCTCTATATGGGTGTCCCTATAATATAAGTTGTAAAAGGTTCACTAAATTATATCTACGCCCCCATTGTATAACCTGTAACAAGCTCACCTGGTGCTAAATGGTCAACCATATCACATATTTCTCATGTACCCTATAAGGAATAAGAAATTGTCCTTATTTGAATTTTTCATCATAAAACATTTGAAAAAATATTTCCTACTTATACGAAAATCACTTTTGTATATAAGAATACCATTTTATTTTAAAATGACATTATAAAAATACCATTTTATTTTAAAATGACATTTAAGTACAATATTTATCTTTTCCATTGAAATATAATATTCAACACCAAAATAACGAAAAAAATTGCTAAAATGGATTTCATTGAATACAAAATAAAAAATTGATGGGAATATTGAAATAAAATAATGTTAATGTCAACATAAAATTCATTTTTTCAGGTATGTTAATAATTTGACATTAATTACTGATATTATTAAAAACGTTTTAGTTCAAATACTTTAAAGTATTTCTTTTTGTAATAAATTTATATAAAGTAAATGAGAAATAAAATGAACAATATAAATATTTAATGTTATTATATGAAATTTTATAATCATTTATAAACATGGACATAAAATAGAATGATATTATGATGGAATATGATAAAATATTATTTTATTTGATGAAATGCTTAATTTCGAATTCAAATATTTAAATAATAAGCTCCATGATAAAATAAAATGAAAAAAATGAATTTGAATTAGAATAGATAAAGTCATGAAAACATTTCAAAGGGTTTATATATTATCCTCATAAGTATTTACAGGTGTATAACATTAAAACATTCCATAATGAATGTGGATTTAGATGAATTCCCTTATAGTTTGTCTGATTTGTCACATGTATCTTTATATTCATATATAATATAATTATGTTAATTAATTACTTTTGTTAAACCATTTTAATTTTTATTATTCTATTTGTTGAACTAATTAAAAATTTATAAATAATTATTAATCAAATATATTTTTTCCATATGTTTTGACCATATTCATTTTATGTGTCAAAAATGAATTTTTTAGGTTGATAACATTCAAAATGAGTAATTATTTAAATATATAACACAAAATAATAATTTAATAATTATCATATTTTTAAACCAATTATAATTTTCAATCCAATCATGAATGATGGTTATGAAAATGTAACTAATGTTACGATTATGGAGACTATATGTCGTACGTAGACATAAATTATATTTCCATTTTTCAATGAAAATTATAGATAAAAGATAATTAATATTTATCTTTATAAATTGTTCTTAATATCAATAATTATAGATTATTTATTTACTTATAATTATATATTTCATCATTGAAATGTGGTGGTGAAAATGAAATCACATTTCTTTGAGTAGGTTATAGTCCACACCTCTATGAATGGTGATAAATTTTTCTTCATTATAGGGTAAAGTTAGAAATAAAATCAAATACTAAAGTTCCTTAGAGATAATTATATATTTAATATAATAATAATTTCATTTATGAAATATATATATATTATATTTAACCTTATTATATTCCATTTATCATGTTAGTGAAAATGCTTTACAACACTTCATAAGGTAGTATTCTGAAGTACAAATGATCGATAGTATCATATCTAATATGATATGGAATTAAAAATTTTATATATTAAATAAATATTATAATAGTATAATTATGTTATAAATATCATATATAAAATTAATATCCATCATTATTCATATCCTTTAGAGGTTTCATTTAAAAAATGAACCACATCGTAACATGATGTGGTAGTCCACTATACACCTAAAAGATTATTTTGTAACCCATTTCAATGTAATTATGTTATTTTAGTTCATAAAATAAATAAATAAACTGATTATGTTTAATACATTGTGGTTGTATTGTCATACTAGTGTAAGAATAATTGGAGTGTGTGGAGGAAAACATAAAACAAAAATGCTCATTGATGAAGGCTACCACTTCTTTATGTATCTCTTTTTATTTTGAACAAAAGTATTTCTTCTTCGTCTAGCTCTAAATTTAATTATTCTATTATTATATTATCGATTCTAATAATTTATTTTTATAGGACTTAGATGAAAAATTGATTTCAAATGTGTGATGGGAAGAGGACATTGGAGGCCATTTATATGTGAATGAGTGGCAGAAATGATGTTTCTTGAAAGTGTGAATTCAATAAATTTTTTGTTCATGTCACTGGTAACCAATAATGTTCCCTTTATGACCCCAGAAGAGATAAGGTCAAAATATGTTGGTCTAATGGGGTATGGATGCGTTTCTACATCATTTAACCTTATTTTTAATGTTTAATCACTCTGTAAACTCATTTTTACCATAATTATTGGGATCAATTTTACCAGTTTTCAATAATCATATATGTTAATAATTAACTCTAAATAATTAAAAAAAATTAAATTATTATGATGAAAAATAATAAATCCATTTCTATAATTTAAATTAACATAATTAGAAACATTTAATTTAATGAGAATCCTTTAGATGTGGCTAGAAAACTTGTTTTTAATAAGAGTATTTTTATAGTAGATGGTGATTCTATATTAACACTATAACTACAATAAAAATTGTGTGAAATAAAAATTATTTTTAAGGATGTATATACTATACATATCATTTAAATTAGTTTCAATTAATAATTAGTTTAATTAATTAAAAAGTTAAAGCAATAATCATTTATAAAAAGTTTTTATAGAATAACCTATATAAAAAACATATACAAAAAACCAATATAATATTGAATCAGTGTTAATTAATTATATTAATTGAAAATAAAAAATAATGATATTACTTTAAAAAAACTTCTTACAAATTATTAATTTTAAACTATATAATTTATCAAAAATAAATGGGTTTTTATACATATTTGTATATTTCATTAATAACATTAAAATAAATATTAAAAAAACAATAATGTACAAAAAGAAAATAATGATATTCTAAATTTAAAAATTTTATCAATTTAAATTTATATAATTTTAAAATTAATATTTTAATCAATACTTATAAAAGAATTGTTTTATTAAAAAAACTTTCTTAATCAATCATTGGTTACTATTTTTATAAATAATATAACTCTCTAATTCATATTATAAAAAATTAAAAATTATTTATTATATAACTATATGTATTTTTTAAAATATTATTATAGTCGATAATGGTGAATCTATAAGAACACCAAAAACCATCTAATCCATTCAAATTAATTGAAAATAAAATATTATCTATTACAGGAAAAAAATATTAACTAGTTTTGTATGTATATGTTTTTAGATGTATAAAAACTCATGACTTCATACACATCAATTAACACAAATTTTTATCCCCAAATTATTATATTGGTTTGGAAAACCTACTTATATAATACAATTTTCACTTAAAAATGATTAAATCAACCTAAAAATGTATAAAATAAATAAATCTAATAATGGTTTCCTTTTTGAATAAATGATTATGTAACTAATAAATTTCTATTATCAATATAATTATTACTAAATATTGTAAAATATTTATAACACAACTTTATCTACATATCGTTGAATCCACATTAAAATTTTAAACAATAATATTTTTATAAATAGTGTCACAAAAATTATTCTGAATTACACTCTAATAACAAACTATTCAATTATATGCATCCTTTCCTTATTATTCTGTACCTCCAAATCATTAATTTATAAAACAAATTTTTACTATTAAGGTGTTCCGGAAATGAAAATATTTATTTTTAATATTTTATAATGATTAATAAAAAGGGTGAAATTTGGTCATTATCCTACATTACCTAAAAACCCAACTCAACTATATCTTGTTAAATAACTATTGTATTAGTTCACTAAATTTAACAACCAATGTATTTAAAAAATTAATATATAATTAAATATACTAAAAATTGGGTCTCTATGAAAACAATTTTTTATTTCATAAAGATAATTACAACCAATTTGTTGAACATAATTTAGTCACATCTGTATTTTTAATTTCAAAATACATAAAATCAAGGCTATAATATGTAATGCTTTTAGAGTCACAGATGATCAACTCACATTTTTGGTGAATAGTAACTTGACCTATTAGAATAGTCATGTACTCTTATGAATGATAATATAAGAACCTCAATCATGATTATATAAATAAAATTAAATAACATCATAAATAAAAGAATGATATAATTATATCAATTTTCAACTAAGCGATTATTTTGAAAATTAATAATTAAGTGTTGGTATTTTATTATTAATAAATATTTAATAACTAATAAATAAATTTAAAATAAATTTTATTTTTAAAAAAATTATTCATAAATCAATTTTTTGTTTTCTTATAAAATCATGATAACATTATTAGACAATAATAAATTTTTAAAGGTTTTAAAATCAGTTATACATTTAAAACTATATTTTGTCGAATAAATATTTATTTTATTTAAAAAATAAATTTATCATATTAAGATATTTATTTTAATAAAATTATTTTCTTTTTTTAATTTAACATTTATTTAAATGTTTAAGGTAAATTTTAGGGATTTGCTCTAAAATCAATGAAATGTTTGTGAATATTAAAATATGATAATTTATGATAAATGATAAGTACTTGATTTATATAGTCATAGGTGATTATTGGATGATTTAAAAACACTTGGTTAGAAACCACATGCAATTATAACTGTATATATTAATAATAATCCACACTATTGGTTTTCTTCAAAAAAATAATAACAAATTGATTAGAGTAATGAGAAATCACTCATCTCCTCTAATATATAAACCACCTGTCGCCCTATCATATCAACACACCTATAAGACTCAAATATTTTCAATGTTCTTCCAAAATATTATTACCTAGTCTCTATCTACATTTTGGATAACTTGGGGTTATAAAAATATTAAAATCCCTTTCCCCTAAAGTGGTTGTGAAGGAGGAGTATTTAAGTGGTAAAATCCTCTTCATATTCCTTTTATTTTATTTTCATGTTCTTAAAATTATTATTTAATCCTTAACTCCACTATCCAATTTTTCATGAAAACTACAATATCAATTTTATTCATGAATTATATCTTTTTAATTTAAGATCAATCATCACTCTTTTTACTTCCCATCTTTTATTTTAAAAAAATATTCATACAAATGGTGCCAATTTACAACCTTCATGGACGATGAAGTTTCATTCTTGAATTCCTTATTAATGGAGACTCATGATACCATTTTTTATCATTAAACAAAACTATAAAATTTGTATTATAAAATTCTTTATTTTCTAGATTTAACCTATTTACACAATATTAAATGATAAACAAAATGAGTCCATTGTGATCAATAAACTCTGAATTAATGTAAACAACTATCACCCAATTTCTTATCAAATGATTTATTATAATTTCAGAAATGAAAATGTTATATATAACCATTTACACATCTATATTTTTATAATTTATATATAAATTAAATTCTATATAATTAAACCCATTCTACGTGAACTTTCATTCACATAAACAAGCATACTCATCATGACACCAAAGAAAGGAACTCTTCTGAGAAATAAAATTGTATATTATAGGTCATGTTAATGCCTATAATATAATTGAATAAAATTACAATAAAATATAAAATAATATAGTGTTCTTAATTAAATAATCAATCAATAGATTAATTTTATAATCCATAATGTTAAGGTCTACTAGAAAACACATTCAGACATAAGGTATGGGATTTCTTCTCGATCCTCCACATTCATTTGGTTGTCACTTATTGTTATATAAAATAATTTTATTATTCATTTATTTTATATTGGTCTTATATATTTTTGGTATATGTTCCCAAATCCATTATTCTGACCGGTTCACCTTTTGTTTATGGAAAATACGTGCTTAGAAAGGGTCTCATTCTCAATTTTTCACAGTATGCAAGCCCGATTAAAGAGAAAATCCCAATTTCATACATATTTTAAATAGTAATTTATAAGATTTTATAATCCACCATTATATTTATAAAACATATTATTTTATCTATAAAATATTAATTTTGTTCATTTATGTATTTATTCTATGATTTTTCTTGAAGAACTATTCTTTTGAAAATAAAAGAGCATTACTCTCAAGAATTCATGGATGGTTTTACTAGATCATTTTACTATATTTCAACACAACTATTGAATATTATGTTTTATTAAGACTAAAATCTTAATAGTATCATATTACACATTTTATTAAATGTTTTAAAATCAATTTTAATATGTATGTTCTATATGTATACAATTAACCATACTACTCATAATGGTTAGTGATTATGTGTATAGAATCAGGAATGTAATTTCATAGGATCATGTAACTTATGTTTTACACCATTCATATTAGAAATTAATTAGACATATAATGTGATGGTTGGATCCCATTATATCCCCAAGATTTATCCTTAGGTATGATGAGACAAAATAGAATTGGGTTCTGGATGAGGCCTTACCCTATTATTCATAGACATCTTGGATATGGCATTGATGATTTGTTTTAGATGCCCAACATTATTCATTGCCTCATTATAATATTATAATTGATAAACCATGTGATATTTAACAATTATAATATCTAGTAATAAGGTTAATTTTCAAATGATTCGTTATATGGAATTTTTTACTCATATTTCTTTTATACAATATTTTGATAATCTTTATTTCTAAAGGTATGTGTTTTTGTTATTCATCTTACCTAATGATATTGGTTATGATAACATATGATGTATTAATTTCCCTTTTGATGAATTTATGAACAACCCTTTATTTTTTTTTATTTTTACTTATAATGTGAGGATGGATATTCTAAATGAGTTACATCGATAATCTAGGAGTTTTGGATCTTTTCAATGAAATTTCTATATTGTTTTTCATTTCAAGTTGAAACGTTGAACATTAGTATATATGTTATTTCCAAAAAAGTACAAATATATTTTTCCATCCATAAACGAGTTCCCTGTAATAAAAAAATGAATTAAATAAGGCACTGGATCGATGGAACTTGTTTTGGTGTCCTTATAGTTGGTATTAGAGGATGTCTAGTAGAAACCTTATAACTATGATTTAGAAAATATACATTAGGGAAAAACCCTAAGATATAATTTGAAGATAATGATATGATTTTCTTTAAAAAAGATGTGAGATATATAAATTTCATAATATCTAGAAATATATATTCTCCCCTAAAGAACTCAATATGAGTAAATAGTGATGGCTTAAACTAGTCAAGAATTATGATTGTACAATACACTACCACCATATATTGGGGAATAAGATAGTAGTTGAATTGAGAAGGAAGGATCCAGGAATTATAAACAAACTGAGGGTTGATGAGGATACTATATACATGGATATATAGAGCATTTATATATTAATTATCAAAGAAAGTGAAACATCATTACATTTCAACTTGGTTCGCCACCATCTTTATTGGAATGAATTAAAAGTTCATAGCATGATAATGAGAATCTTAAAAAAAATTAATGTAGTGAATGATGGGAAGCTCCCATACTTCATTTGTGAGGATGAAATTATAAAATAATGGAGGAGGATATGTATTCCCTCTATAAACTAGCTAAATAGAGGGTAATTTGATGATTCTCATAGCTCTAACTTTTCTATACACCCTAGTATCACTAAGATTCATAGAGACTAGAAGAAACATTTCTAGTGGGACAATATTAAGCAAGAAATTACTAAATATGAATAGATATTTTTAGTCAATCAATATGAGATTATGAAAAGAAAAATATACTAGTGGTTTCATGAAACATCTTTATATTAATTGATGGACATGGGATGAAATCACTATGTATTTTGTCTATGGATTACCCAAAACTAAATAAAAGAATGATGTAATATGGGTAATTATTGATCAACATACGAAATCTACATATTTTATCACGATAAAAGATAATTTTTCACTGATGAGACTTGTAAGGATCTATAATAATGAAGTTATAGGACTTCATAGAGAACCTATCTCAATAGTCTCTAATCCTGATCCCTACTTTACATCGAGATTCTAGAAAAGTATTCAAAAAAATTTATATACTGAGCTTCATTTGAGTACTTCTTGTTACCCATAATTTGATATGATGTATGAGAGGATAATTAAAACAATAAGAGACTTTTTGAGTTTAGGCTACCTCAATATTCGAGGTGTGTGGTGCCAATAATTTCATTTAGTGTATTTTTCATAGAATAATAGTGTCTATTAAATTATTCAAATGACACCATATCAATCATTGTATGGAAAAATATTTCATACACAAACATATTAAGATGATTATGTTGAAGTGAGGCATGTTGGCTCGAAGATTTTGAAATAAACAATAGTGAAGACAAAGAAAATTGAAGCCCATATCAAATAACCTCAATGTTGGAAAAAGAGCATTGCCGATAATCCAATAAAGGATTTGGAATTTCAAGTGTGAGATCATGTTTTCTGGAAATTATCTCTATAGAATGGTGTCATAATATTTGGGAATAAATGGATATTGTGCCCTAGGTACAGTGGTCCTTTTGAAATTCTAGAGAGAATCATATAATAATTTATAATTTGAAAATACCACCTAGCCTTTCTAAGGTACACAATGAATTAAACATATCTTTGTTAAGGATGTACATGCTAGACCTAACACATGTCCTCACTTCTAAAGGAATATAATTGGAACATTACATATCTTAATGTGAAGATCCTATCTAGATTTTGGACACTATTTAACAGATTTTAAGGAATGAAATGCCTTGTCTTGTAATGCTACTTTGGAAAAATCATAAAATTGATGAAGTGATGTGGGAGCCAAAGAAACATAGGATGAAGATCGAACAAAATATATTTATGAGGTATCATTTTCTTAATTTCATGGATTAAAATTTGTATGGAGTGTAGAATTTATATCCCCAAGTATTTAAAAAAATCAATTTATTATAGAGTTAAATGCCTGAAACACTCATTTTCTATGAAACAACACCTTGTTATTTATAGGAGAAAGATATAACCTAGCTATTAAACATATTTTTTCTGCTTACATGTCTGGAATTTCAAGAAATTAACATACACAGTTGCGACGAGTATGATTTTTATTCTGATAGGAAGAACTCACATTTTTATTAATAGTAACTTGAACCATTGGAATAGTATTTCACCATTATCGATGGTAATATAGTAACCTCACTCATGAATGTAAAAATAAATATTGGAACCATATAAATGAATGTATAATATATTAATATCATAGTTCAAGAAAGTGATTTTTTTTAAAATGATTAATGAAGTGGTGATATTTTTGTGAATAAAATATATTTTATCATTAATAAATTAATTTTAATGAAAAGTGAATTTCATTATAAGATAATAAAAAATCAATATTTTCGGTCTTATGACATAATGATAATTTAATGATATGTTAGTTGATTTTTGAAAGGGTTATAAAATCATTTATAAATTTAATACTATATTTTTATAGTAAATTATTATTTTAATTAAAAAAATAAATATCTCGTATTTATATTTTTATTTATAAAATTGAATTTATTTTTTAATTATACAAATTCAAAATGGTTATGGTTAATTCTTTGTATTTTTCTAAAATACAAATTTTTTGTAGTCGAAAATTACAGTAATATGCAATAAATGATAAATACATGATTTGTTGGGTTATTGGTGATGTTTAGATGTTTTAAGAACCCTTGGTTTTAACTCACATGTACATATTAATTAATTTAGTCACATGAATAAATTAAGATATTGTTCTTGGAAAAAATAATAAAACAATGAATAGAATACAGAGAAATCATCCATCCCCTCCACTATAAAGGTCACCCTTCACCCCCTCTTATCATCACTCTTCTCTGTCTTGATGCCTATAAATGTTCTACCAAAATAATCCCCTCTAGTATATCCTAATGTCTAGGAGCTAATATTCTTTCCAAATTAAAAAAGCCCTTTCTTTAATGAGGTTCTCAAGGAGGAGTATTCATGTTGTAAAATTTTCTTCATTTTCCTTTAATTTTATTTTTAATATTCTTTCTTTTATTATTATCAATATCCTAATCTAGAAAAATAATCATGATAACTCATATATAATTTATATAATGTAATTAAATTATTTTAATGGAATAAGAATCATTGATCTTATTAATCACCCTCTTTTATTTTAAAATGAAATCATAGTCCAAGAGGTGCCAATTTACTACCTTCGTGGATGACATACTTTTTTTCAACAATTTCATTATCATGGCTTGACATGATACCATTTTTAGTGGTTAAAATAGAATATAATATATGTATTATATCATTTATTATGTTATATATGTAACATATTTAGATAATATTTAGAAATAAAACAAAATGAGTTCATTATGATTAATAGCCGCCATAATAATGTAAATGAGTGTCACTAAATGTATTATATAATGGTACATCCAAATACCATATATCCAAATGTTATAAATAAAAATATACACTTATATATGTCCATAATTATCATAAATCGTTCAATTTTTGATAATTATACCCATTTCACATTAACATCCAAACTCATATTCAAGAATACTGGTCCTGAAAACCAAGGGAACGAATGCATCCGAGTAATAAAAAGGTATCATATAAAAAATAAAAATCACCATAAATGAACAAAATAAAATAATAATAAGTTAAATAAAAGTTTATATAGTTAGGAATAAATTAATTGTGGATTTAATTTTATTATCTAGATGGTTAAGGTGACATGCACAACACATCGTACAAAAGTTTAGGGTTTTCTTCCATTAAGTCATTTTTCAGTCGGTTTGTGCTTTATTACTATATAAATCAAAGAAATTCACAATTTATATTATATATATCATTAAAATTTTATCTATATGTTCAAAAATAATGTATTCTAATTTTTTTATATATAGTGTTACAAAAATACATGTTCTAAAAGAGTCTCCTCAAATCTTCACGATAAACAAGCCCAAATAAAGGGCAAATCCCAATTTCCTACCTATTTTCAGGTTAAAAATAAAATATATTTTAATACCAAAATATATTTAAAAAAAACACTATTTATGGTGGAATAATATCTTTGTTCATTTTTGCAATTATGCAATGTGTTTTTGAAAATAACTAAACATTTTAATGTAAAAGAGTATTAAATTTAAAAAAATCATCAATGATTTTATTAGATAATTTTCATCTATTTCAACACCTCTTATGAATATTATATTTTAATTGGATTAACATATTATTATTATAATCTACCATATTTTATCAAATGGTTTAATATCATCTTGACTATATAATTTCTACCTTAATACCATTGACCATACTACTTATATTTGTAAGTGATTATGTCTACATAATGGGGATGTTATTTCATATGCTTGTGTGTTTTATGTTTAGACCAATTCATATTTGGAATGACTAGGTCAAAAATATTAATGAGTGGAGACCTCAACATCCCCTTAGTATATTAGTTGGTCTCATGAGACAAAATAGAATTGGGTTTGGCTTGATGTATTACCATAGTATTTTTAGATGTCTTGGATGAGGCGTTGATGACATGTTTCAGATGTCTAACATTATGAATTCCCCCATTATTTTATTTCAAATTGATAAAACACATTATATATGACTAGTATAATAGTATGAATAATTTTTATTCACTTTTTATCAGTTATACAGATTTATTTACTTAGATTTCATTCTTACCGTATTATAGTCTGGTTTATCTTTAAAGGCATGTGTTTTGGTTAATTGTCAGACCAAATGTTTATGTTTATGATAACTTATTCTGTATTACATACCCTTATAGAGAATCTGAGCTCACAATGTTCTTGTTTTTTTCCATAGGATTCATAGATGATTATTCTGAATGACTTGCAGGGATAATCTAGGAGTCGGAGATGTTCTCAATGGAATTTCTAGGTTGTCTTTCATTTCAAATTGCAATGTTTAACTTATGTATATATATTTTTTCTAAAGATATTAAACTATTAATTCCATTGTGATGTGTCTTCTTTGGAAACATAAAAATGTATTAAATAATCCACTGGCTCTGGGAAACTGGTGTCGGGGTCTTTATAGTAGTTGTTAATAATGGTCTGAAACATGGAAATTTAATTATAATATAAGATAAAACACTATATATTCCTCCCACATGATTTATGAATTTAGAAATTACTATCATAATTTTAGAAAAATATATATCATTGTTTACCCTCTTACACAGTGTCTTAATATATAACATGAATTATTAATTAATAACTTAATGGTTCCCAAAATATTTTATTTTAAACCATTAATTTGAAAATATATTTTTCAAGAATTTTCACTGGTAACAACTTAAAAATTTATTTATTTAGACTCCCATTCCCAAAGTTGAACACCATTAATCATGTTTTGAAGTCCAACCCCATAATATTATAAAATCTATCTCTATACGACCACAATATTATATCTAATAATGATAATATCCCTATAAACCATTTATTTTTAAAAAACTCATTTATATTTCTTCTATGGACTATATTAGAGATTTTTAAAAAAGTCTATGGGCCAAATAGATATTTAACATTTATGAAATGGAATTTCAATAACTCCACAAACTGATAAAGACTGGCACACTAAAACACCAAAACCAAAATGGGCCAATGTACTCAGATTAATAATATGTTCTTCCAAAATGAATAAACATAAAACTACACTTTTAATAGAGAAACTCTATTCTTCTAACAGACATCAATAATCATTTTTAAACTTTTGTAATTAATTACACTTTTTTATTCAGATCTAATTCATCTTTTATGCACACATATTTTAAATTTTAAGTGTTTAGTATGAAAATGTAGTTGTAATAATTGGTAGCATAAATTTTGGAAATTTTATTGATCTTTACATTATAATTTTATGGAGTGAAATATAGATTATGGGTATTCACAATGTGTTCATTTTTTCATGTTCCCCCACAATACATATCATAAATTTTTTATACACACCTCTATTTGATGAAACATAAAATAAATGTCACCATTATGGGTGGAAAATTCTAGAAAATATTCTTATGAAATAATGGTATTTGGATCTAATAAACCACTCACATTCCTTCAAGATTTTCAAAAAAATTGAATTTTACATATATAATTAAATGGGAATGGCAACAAAGTATTGGATGTGATATTTACTGAAGTGATCATACCCCTAATCCTAGAGAATAATGTGAAATATAAAATCTAAAATGTAATATACAAGATCCCTCTATTAATTTATTTCTAGATCATGCACTAAGATACCAACATGAGAATTTTGTTGTTTCAAATTTTTTTATAATTTTAGTAATTATTTTCTACATGTTAACTATGAGGCACATTAATTAAATTTAACATATCCTAGTTTTTTTATCTAGGATTCACATTAAAAGATCCTTTAAATTTAGACCTTTATTGAATTTGAAATAAATTACAAAGTAAACTCATACATTAAAATTAGACACATATACATAAAATACATCTTTTAACAATATAAAACATATAAAATAAAAAATGATTTCTCTTTATGAAAAAACATCACAATTAATCCATTGATCACATATTTCTATTTATCCCGACTTAAGCACTGTGAAAGAAATTTTGAAAACACTTGATGATCACCAAATATATGTAATTGATATAATAAGAAAATAAATTAATTGTTTAGTAAAAACATGAAAAATCATATATCCTTATCATTTTTATGCAATTTTATATTAAAATAAAAATAATAAGTTTTCAAATGAATATAAATCATCCAATTCTATAAAATAATATCATTAATACCCATCAGAAGAAATTAAAACTCATTTATGTGAATTAGATGATCATATAAATAAAACCATTTCAATGTAATATTAATTGGATTACCATTGTGGTTGGATAAAAATTATTATACTATGGGATTACCTGGTGCTATCTGGGTCTCCCAATATTAAGATGTAATGGACTCACCCCATGCTATCAGGGCCACACCATGTTATGATTTCATGGGGTTACATTGTGTAATTTGGGCCACCACTTGGGAGGTTGTAATGATATAACTCGGTGTTATCTAGGACACCACATTAATAACATATTATGGGCTCACCCATTACCCATAATTCTGTAGAACTATATCATTAATAAACCACCTTCATCTAAAATCCCATTAAAAAATATTTTAATCCCATATGAAAAACATTTTCTTAAGAAAATACTCCTTTATTTTAAAACCCCCTTTTCAATAAAAAATACATAATATAAGAGAAGTAGGTTTTTAAAAAAATTATATGATATATACTATTAAAATGGAAGTTGGAAATTAAAAAAATTACAAGATGATAGAATAATAATTATCTAAGTGTGTGTTAAAAATAGATCATACATTTTATCAATTTTCAAAACATTTCACAAAAAACATGTAAAATGATTCCTTTTTCATAACATTAAACGAAATGAAAAATAGTCATAAAAATTCATTCACAATCTTTTTGTATCCATTTAAATAAATATTTAAGAAAATATAGATTATATTGATAATGAGAAAAATATTTTTGTTATTAAATCATCATACATGGAATGTGTCCTATACAAAATTGAACATTTAAATAATACTCTCAGAATGAAAATAACATTTAAAAAACTACAAATATCATGAGAATTAATAAATTCATGATTTTATATTTCAAAGGGCCTATATATACACCTCATAAAATAGGATGGGTTTATAATATTAAAAATGCCCCAATTAAATGTGACTGAGACGAAGTACCCTACCTTGAGTCTGACTAATCACATAAAATCATTATTAAACTAAAAAAATATTATTTTTTAATTATTTAAATTATCTAGAACCTTTTTAATGTTTTTATTTATTTTATATCACATGACTAAATATTATAAAAACTACTTAAATACTTGTGTTCATATTAGATTTTATGATGATATTTGGTACTTGAGTTCAAAATAAATTTAGTGTGATGTTAAAATTCAAATGGGTCATTATTCCATCATCTATAGAGTAATATTAATGGAATTATAAAATGTTTTATAAATAAATTATAATATTAAATCTATACATTACATATGGAATCCAAAAATTAATTATGTTATAGTCCCGAAGATGGTTAGTCAAACATACACATGAGTAACATTTCAAAATTTCAATGATCATTATAGAATTAAGGTTGATATAATTTTAAAATTACATAAATAAAATAATATTATATATGTTACATTAATTATTAAAAAACCATCATATATAACTCATGTGATATAGTGATGAAAAATATGTTATATTAGTTCATGGTGATGGCAGTTCACAAGTACGCATGAATGACATTATAATATTATGTGTATGAAATGAAAAAAATGTAAATGATATATTATATTTCCATAGTAATAAATATTCTGTCACAAGACATCCCCTGGGGCATGTGTCGTGACTTCTCTAAGCCCACCTTCCATAGGCTAGAGATTGGGGAGTAGCAACGAAAATGTGTATCCCTAAAATGGGAATGCATTTCCTTTAAACTTTTACAATCACACAGTCCAAGAACCCAACAAGATGGAACCACAAAGTAAAACTGCAGTAGTAAACGTGTGTACAGAATGTAGTGGGGGCTAGACTATAAGCCCAACTGAAAAGGTACGACTACAACTGAAAACAAAAGACAGATCATGGTATTGTACACTAAGGATCCTACCAAAATGGTAGGTACTACTCTTCTGCACTGCTCTCCACGTCGACCAGTCATGGTTGTGTACCGCTTGGTCCTGTCTCCGACAGTCTTAGCCGAGACACTCACCATCTACAAAAGACACAACAAGGTGTGGGTGAAGCCCATATATGGGTGAGTATAACAATACTCAGGGGGAATCCGAGACCCTCGAAGATGTCCAAGAGTTCCACAAAGGAAAAGCGAAAGCATGATCTCAGTCACAAATTACAAAGCAATAGACAAAGCTCAAATAATATATAACTTAGTACAGTTGTATAGATGATTATTTGTAAAGCTAGATAATTTTATTTTTTCAAGAGGAAATTTTGATGACCCACACATGATCGATAGGTAATAACCCCTGCAAGACCCACAATTGATCGATATGTGCTGATTCACACAAAATTACTAGGTGTGATTCACATAGAATCACTAGGTACTGATTTACATAGAATCTCTATGTGTGGATTCACACAGAATTGATGGGTGTTGATTCACAATGAATCTCCCAGTACTGATTCCTTTAGAATCTCCATGTGTGATTCACACTAAATCGCTCGGTGTGGATTCACACAAAATCACTCATCATTCTTCATGTCTCAGCCAACCACATGATTCTGGCGCATAGTATGCTTATTTCTAGGAGAAACCATTTTTCCATCCATCAGTCCTATATCAACCGGCGTGAAGTCCCTCAATAAAGCTACCCAATGATTTGACATGTCATAAGGGTTCCATCATAACAGGCAGTGCATCAACCAGATTCTCGGTCTTTATGTTACTGGTATTTTAGTGCCAAGGACCTGGTTGGATTTAGGGTCAATCCATCCCGGACGTACTCCAACAATATCCAAAACATCCATGGAGTATCTCAAAAGGGCTATCTCACTCCAAGGATACCAAGGCCACAAAAAGTTTTTCAAATGGACGTCCAGTTTGAAATATATGGCCTCTTAAGCATATCTGGGCATGAGAGGGTTCCGAGTCCGGTCCGACCCGATTGGACCGACTCGGCCCGACCTGACCCGTTGTGGGTCTATCTCGCTTCACCAACTAGAATGACCCGCGCGAGGGGTTGTGTGGGTCCATTAACCTTATTTAACTGCTTCTATGCCACGACCTCGACCTACAACGTGCAATGGTGTGCCACCCATACACCAACATGGCCAGCCGAAAGTTGGTCCCCAATCGTTCTACTATGGTGCCGCCCTCACCCGTTGCTGGCGAGTGTCGGTCGCCACTGCATTTTCTACCAGCACCGGTCACTGGTGTCGTTGTGTCGGTGCTGTGCCGGAAGATCTTACTCGGGCCATCGGGTGAGTTCCAGTGATCAGTTCTTCCTTCCGAACACATCTATGGACCTTTTGCGATGCCTCATTCATTGTGTTCCTCACGATTTATGCTTTCGTTCGAGTTAAAAATCGTCCTATGAAGAACACATTAAGAAACGAAGTTGTAGAGGGTTCATTCCATGATCTTTTATCCCACTCCCTCTGCATTAGCATTATAACTAATGGGATATTATTCAAATAAACCAATATAATCTTTAATAAATTATCCCCTTGCCTCAGATTCCGTTGGAGACATCATGGTGGTGGAAGGATAATATGCGCTCGATGAATCCACATGCGGTTGTCGTTCTCGATACGATTTCTCTGATGTTGTCCTCCAAGAATTCATTCATCGATTGAAGTCTCTACACCACTTTGTCAAATTATCCTCACCTTTGTGCCAAAATCTCATGCCCGATCTTCTATTAAGTAGATAGAGGATCCAAATGTGTTCAGTGACATTAATGCAGTTTATTTATGAAATACATTTAATGATACAACATTGAGGTTACAAAACCAAATATTCCAGCCCTTAAATGGCTTGACAAGTCATCGCTCCCACCACCACCACTCAACATTTTCTGAAAATTAATACATTAACATTGGTTAGATATTTTATTAATTTTTTGTAAAGGTCAAAACCTATCTTTTATTCTTAATCTACTACGGTCAAAGTGATATTTCCCTTAAAAGATCACGGTGTTGCAGATTCAATAGTGGTTTGAGATTTCAATTATGAGCGCCGGTTCCAAAGATCAAAATTCCACCCGTACATTTACTGAATATACCTTAAATTTTTTCAAAATTCCATTCTGGGCACATCGGGCCTCATAATCACGCATCATCAATTTTTTCAGACTCGTAGTAATCTCAAATAATTTAGAAAAATATACATGGAATTTTGGTGTCAGTAAATTCTCCCCACATTAGGGCTTTTAATCCTCGAAAATTACATCAAAACATGGGGATACAATGGGGGTACTAAGAATGTATCTTAGCCTCCCACTCCCATTTACACTCCAAGAGATTCTTGTGCTACCAACGAACTCACACTAGAGGAATCGACCACCCACGATGGACCCGCTAATGTCGATCATCTATCTCCACCGGGAACTCCGTAAACATCACCCCATATTCGATGTCTAGCTCACGCCATTCAACTACATGTGATGGATCATGCACGGACCTGCTTAGATGCAAAAAATAGAAAACATTATCCACATGTGCATCAGTGGGATGAATATATAGATGGTACACCACCTCACCTACTCTGTTGTGGATCTAGAATGGTCTGATAAACCTCAGAGATTGCTTGTCACCCTGTCCAAACCTTCATATTCCTCATCGGGGTGAGGCCCATAGAAAGACATGGTCTCCCAAGAAAGAATTGACTCTATTTTTTCTGAATACACAAAAACTCTAGCCTCCAAGATAATATTCCCTAGGAAGTGGACTTCCCGAATCCAGAACTGGAACTTTGAGAGAATTCTCTGAAGCTGGTTCTATCAATGCATATCTAGAACTATTATAAGGTGTGTGGCATTATCCTACTCTGATACCGAGTATATCAAAATTTATTCAATTAATACTTCAACGAATC
The DNA here is from genome assembly GCA_963277665.1 of Viscum album. Taxonomy (NCBI): domain Eukaryota; kingdom Viridiplantae; phylum Streptophyta; class Magnoliopsida; order Santalales; family Viscaceae; genus Viscum; species Viscum album. Next base: position 141,772,585 of record OY728138.1, on the reverse strand, counting down.
CATCTAGGTAAGGCTGGAAGATCTTTTTCATGAACCCCGTGAACACTACCAGAGTGTTGGTCATGCCAAAGGGCATTAACAAGAATTCATAATGGCCATACCGACATCTAAAGGATGTATTCGGTACCTCTTCATCCCGTACATAGAGATGATGATTTCCTAATCTTAGGTCTATCTTCGAAAACCATTGATGTCCCTTCAAATAATTGAAGAGATCATCAATCCTAATGAGTGGATACATGTTCTTCACGGTCACCTAGTTCAGGAGCTGATAGTCCACACAAAGCCTCAGACTTTAATATTACTTCTTGGAATACAAAACCGTGGATTCACAATGAGAAAAACGAGTCCTTATGAAACCCTTCCTCTAAAAGTCCTCCAACTATACCCGCAACTCACGAAGCTCCGCAGGATCCATATGATATATTGGTGTAGATATCAGTGCCTTCTCGGGGTACAGGTCGACGTAGAAGTCTACCTCTCTATGAAGAGGTAATCTCAGAACATCATCAAGAATGACATCATCATACTGGTCTACCAATACCAAATAACTCGGACCCCCCCCCCCACATCAACTACACATAGGATGAGGATAGCCGACTACTGAGTGATTGTCATGACCCTCCTCCGAGAAATTCCATCCTCTACTATGAAGGTTTCCTTATCACTGGTGAAGAAAAACCTGATTCCATTTTCACAGATGCACCGCACATTGTGCATAAAATAGTTATATGAGCATGAACTATAGACAGACCATTCATAACCAAGATGATGTTGTATGGCCTCGACGCTACTACTTGGTGATCCGAGTTGAAGATCTCACCTCTTAGAGTGAGTTCACACTACCTGAACAAATGTCAAATCATCAAATCCTCTCCCAAAGGATACTCTAATAGTAATTATGAAGCCAAAGACTCTATCAAATTCTTCGTGCCCCAAATGAGTTTTGTGTAAATAAAAGAGTGACTAGAACCTATGTTTATAAGAACAACATCTTGGGTGGAATAGACCCAGATCATACCTCTAATCATCTCTGGATCACTGTGGTAGTAGGCCTCTACTATCTGTAGATGAGCTCACCCCTATCCCCCTGCTCCATGTGGCTGGGTTGGACCACTTGGTGGTGGTTGTTGTAGAACTTCAAACCGTCCTCCACCACCTATTGGATGACCATCTTCTCTGCCACATCTTCCACCCTACGGACCTCCTCGCTTGAACATTAGCTACTTCCTCAGCGGTTCCTCAACCATCTGCTGATTTTCGGTATAGCATATCGGGAAATCATGAGCCATGTGCCCATACCCGCTGCACGTGATGCTCAATATTCCTCAATGATGACCCCCTCAACCTAAAGTGATCAGAACCTCCGACCCTACATCATGGGGTCTCCCTCTAGAAGTTCGGGTCCACCTCAATCACTATGTATCTTCCGATTACCTATTACAGATGACTCGGCTACCTATCGCCTGGTGGTGGCTCTCACTGTTGGTGCTTGCTTAGCTATGAATATATCCACCAATAATGCTTACTCGAGCACTATAGCCTAGATAGGGAGATTGAGTGACATCATCGATGATATGATATCCCTTAGGATACCCTAATCAAAGGTTGGGGACTTGAATAATGGGTCCCACACCATGTCGGTGGAGTAGTGCGAGAGGTCCATGAATATCACCGAGTACTAGGCCACTGATAAGATGCCCTGCTGCAAGTGTAGTAGCATCTGTATATGCACTGAGTGTAGTGTCACTAGAACAATATCCACCCTGAAGAGGCTCTCAATGTTCATACAGGTGAGGGTCGCCTCGTCATGTAACTGGAGAATCAAGCTACACCATCCTCCTACCATGACCACGAAAAGACTAGCATCTAGGATCATGATCTACTCCGCTAATGTACCAACTAGGCAGAAAACTCATGCCATAGACTCAAGCTAGTCCTCAGCTGTCTGTGCACCTGTCTTACCTTGAAACCTTCGAGGCCTCTGCCTTAGAACTATTGAAATGTGATCAGTCGATGTGCACCGTCAGCCAGTGTGGATTGTGGATACTGCTGCCCAACTGGTGGTGGTACTACTGGTGCACCACCCAATGGTGCTAACACAGTAAGAGGGCCCTGTATAGAAACCTCATCGCTCAGTGGCCCGTCATCGTGAACTCTCTATAGAATCATGGATTTCCATCTATGTGGAGATATCCTGAAATGAAATAGGTTTACCATGGTGAATAAGTTATACCTGGTGAGCTCACTCTAAAGAAATTAAAAGTAAAAAATTTCCAAAACAAACAAATTCAGTGGATTCGTGACCCAAGTCAGAAATCAGAATTTGGGGACCTGGTGTATGGATACGTTTGTCGCCACACCAACACTGGACTCCCCAAACTGAAAACCACACTCAAAACACTTAACACTATTCCTCCATTAGAAATATCAGAGTCCTAGATATTCGATAGAACCGACTCCTTTGATACCAAATTGTTATGACCCATCCCTTGGCTCCCGTACCGTGACTACACCAAGTCCACCTTCCAAAGTCAAGGGATAGCATCTAGAACCGGAAAGTCGTATCCCTAAAACTGGAAGGCATTTCCTTTAAACCTTTATAATAACATTGTCCAAGAACCCAACAAGATTCAACCAAAAAGTAAAACTGCAATAGTAAAAGTGTGTACAGAAAGTAGAGGGGCCTGAATATAGGTCTAAATAGTATGTACAACTACAATTGAAAATAAAAAACATCTCCTTTGATAATTAATCTCGGATCCAACTTAAAGGGTAGGTATAACTCATCTTCTATGCTCTCCACATTGACTAGTCAGCTATGTGTACTGCCTGTTCTTGGCTCCTACAGTCTTAGTCGAGCCGCTTGTCAACTGCATAAGAGACAATAAGGTGCGGGAAAAGCCTGTGCAGGGGTGAGTATAACAATACTCAGTACGGTCCCAGAGTCCCCCGAAGGTCTCTCGGAGTTCAACAATGGAAAACCACGAGCATAATCTCAATCAAAAATTACAAAGAAATAGACACAACACAAACTTGGTATAACTGAGTACAATAATACAAATGATTATCCATAAAGCTATATCATCTTATCCTGTCAATAGGAACTAATTCTAACCCACACATGATCAATAAGTACTCCACCCATCACTTACTATGTCCAATTCATTCCCCATATCAAAAGGTTTAAACATAACATAAACATTCGTATTAAAACTGGAATACGAAATGTCAGCACTTTATCCATAATCTATGAATGGTATCAAATAACACATCTACATTAAAACATCACACAAAACCTTTAATAATATATGGATGTTTTGTATCATAATATATAAACGTCAAAAAAACTTCAAATCCCTCAAAGGATGATGACATAGATGAAATCCAAATGCTTTTAGAGAAATATCTCTATCTATTTTTTGAAATAACTTAAAAGACACAAAATTATAAAAGATAAAATTTATATTTGAAAATATTCTTATAAGATAGTAAGGGAATCTTCGTCGATGTTATAACTGTTGAAAATAGCCACACCCTCTATATAAGTTAAAAATAATACATTGTTACCTTAATTTTGCCGAAAAGGATAAAAAGTACCTTGTTTGGAAAATGACCGAAAGATTCCTTTAAAACAATTTATAAAATGTCAAACAAGGGTGTAAATGAAATTAACCCATAGTCTATTGAATATTAAAAAATTTTGGAATACATTTATAAGAAATATGGATGTGGTTGATAAAGAGGTCCAAACATATAATTACATAAAAACAACCTTTGATAATAAAGAGATTGTGAAATTAACAGTTACGTTGTATTTTTCCATTTGTTGAGGGTAGTTTAACCTCCTTTATAATCATTAAATAATTGTTATTAAATTATACAAGAATCATATAAATTAATATGATATCATATAAGATCTTTCAACATTAATTTTTTAATAATATCTTAATATTATCATCATTTTGGGTGTTAACTAATTAATTTTCTTTTCCATGATTTCTAATGTAATTAATATTTTTTATGGATAAGATTTTTCATATTAATATTTAGAATGATATTAAGTCCTTAAACATTATTTTTAATCATCTAATGAAAATTATTCTTGAATGGATACGATGGGGAATGAATCTTATCGCGTTCATGGAGACGGTAATCTGTACGTACGCACGAGCGACAATATCATTCTTTTGATGTTAAAAAAATATATAATTTTATGGTATATAATATATACAGAATCATTATCTTGTTATATTTATTATTTAAATCAATTTCACATTATTATTATATCCATCAAAAAAATAATTTATTGAATAACAATTACACCACGACGTGGAGACGTCAATCCTTACATACGCACGTATGGTGACATGTCACTCAAAGGATGGATAGAATAATGAATATTTTTTGTAACATATTTATAATAACATCACATTATATATAATATACTAGATTTATTATCTTATGATGGAAAATAAAAAATAATTAAGATGTGGAAAAAGAAATGAACTTGAAAGAGGGTGGTGAAATCATTACCTCTTCTTCGGGTTCTTCCTTTTGATTTGATCAAATGGGTTCCTTAGGTTGGATTTATGACTAAAATAAGGCCTATAGGGTAAAGGTAGGACAGTTTAGAGGGTATTTGGGCAGGGTTTGGTTGAGCCAATAGTCATTGAAGGTGTGAATTAGAGAGAAGGGTAGTTCTCTTTTATAAGAGGTGTGAGGGGCACCTTAGGAAAAGCTAGGAATATTATTTTATAATAAAATTATTTTCAGTTTATAGTGGCTTAAAAGGAGATTATTTAAAGGATTAGATGTAATGTTTTAAAAAACACTCAACCAATATGTTTTATATAGGTTTGGTTCACTATATTAACTATATCTTTTAGATTTAACTCTTAGTTACATAGCTTGGCATTTACCATGTCTCTTTATATTTTTATATTGTATGGTTAATAAACATATTATATACTTCCAAGAGAACCAAAATATGTTCATTAACGTCACATATAATATTATTTAGGCCCTCTGGCCGAACCTCATACATTTAGAAATATTATATCAACCAATAATATAGTATTTTTTTAAAACGGAATAATGTCAATTTTGACATTATGTAATAATTTATTTCTGTTAAAGTCATAATAGTATTATTACTTCGAAAAAAATTCATTAATTCTACCTTAATATGTTATATTCACCTATAAAATTCATTAATGTCATAAAAATTTGAAATTATATTTATTTTAGTATTTATAATACAATTTATTTGATTCTTTCATTAGTCAGGTAATTACTGGATCATCATTGTGTCATAAATAAATTGAATTATTTAACATCTAGAAATTATTAATAAAATAAAATTATGTAGGAAATATTTATATCTTTCTAATTAATATTTATAGTAGAATTTATCACTTATATAACTTAATATAAAATTTATTTTACTAAAAGATATTTTCTTTTGTTATTTTTGTCTATACTTTAAATTATTTAATATATAATGTCATTATCATTTCCAAGTGGCTCCATGGGGTCCCCAAATCGACCCACATATTTACATGGTCAGACATGTATCATCAAATAGGATTATGAAATGTGTTAGGGTAATTTAAAATTATCATAATATACTTTTTTATCCTTATTTATTGAATTTACCCCTTTAACCAAGGTAAATAAAATATTTACCGAAATAAATATTCAAAATGCCTAAAAATAAAAGGTACCTATTTTCAAAATATGTACCTCCTGATTCCAAATATGGAATACATTTTTCTAAATTCAAAACATAGATGTGGAAGAAATTAATTTAAAACTGATTCACATTGTCAAAACAAAAAGCGTGTTTTTATGAAATAATAAGAATCAAAAGATTGACAATTGTTTATGTAAAATTTAAATTTGAAATTACTTATAATGACCTAAAATTTATTAAATGATAAAAATATAATCTAATTATAATTCCAAACCATTAAAAGGAATAATTTATCATAACTAATTATTTTGATTAGAAATTTTGTTTTTAATTATAATTTAGTAATTTTCACTATTTATCAAAATATGAATGTTATCAGAAAAGTACCAAAAATTCACCCTAATCTAATTTCAATATACCAAATCCAAAAATAAATCCCATTTTTAATGATAAAATTTATAAAATTTCAAAAAGTGGGTATTACTATTTATAAGGGCTTGTATGATTTTTTGTGGTGAGTTAGAAGTCGATGTTGCGTACAACACACGCTATTATATTATTCAGAGAGAAGTGTACCATCGAATCTTGGGGTGTTACATGAGAGTCATTTCAAAAACATAGGTTGAACATAGAATCTCAATTATGGATTTAAAATGAAATGAAAAATTTTTATCCGTAAACACAAGTATACTCACATAGAAATTTCCTTTATGTTAAATTATTTGGGAGAATATGAAATAAAAAATTTCATGTGAAAATAAAACACAAATTTTTCTGAAATAGAATCATTATAATGATAAGAATGAAATTAAATCTCATTTAGGCGACATAGAAAATCATATATATAAATAAATTTCAAAACCATTTCAATTGGAATAAATAAATATATATATCTAACATCTAATTAATAATTTATGGGTGTACCCAACTCCGATTGGGCCACAAAATTTTAGGTTGTAACAAAATTCCATAGAGCTATATGGGCCACCACTTGTTAAGATATAATGGACAAACCTGACTCTATCTCAGCCACCCCATGTTAAGTTGTAAATTAGATTTCATGGTGCTATCTATGGAACCACACATATATGCTATATCAGTCTATTCCATTTCCTAAAATTGATATGTACTATATCATTAAAAAACTGTCATTCTAAATCCATTTTAAAAAGTCTTTTAAACCCATATAAAAAAACCCATTAATATAATACATAAATTTTCTTTTAAGAACCCTTTTTCAATACAACAAATAATAAATATAAGTTATGAAGGATTTTTATTTTATAAGATATGTTTAATTTAAATTAAAGCTAGAAATTAAATAATAGTTACCGAGAGGGAAAAGCCATTCTTGTAGTGTACGTTAGGAATAGAAAATTCCTTTTGTTTCATTTCAAATCATTACACATAAAAAACATAAATTGATTCCTTATAAAAACCATTAAGTGATGTTAAATATAGAAATAAAATTTAAATCATAATACTTTTATATCAATATAAATATATATGTATTATAGTATCACTAATATTGATATGGACAATATTATTTGATAATTAAATCACAAAAATTTCTATGTTTCTGGCACCTCATCAAACATTAAAATCCTAAGTTCCATGAAAAAATATCATTGGAAAAAACAATAAATACCATGAAGATACATAAATTTGTGATATTATATGTCAATGCAGTTGAAAATACACATTATAAAAGAATTTTGGGGTATATCATCAAATTATTCCCTCTGGAATACAAATTGAGATGAAGTCCCTTACCTTATGTCCAACTCATCATGTATAGTATTAATCATAACTAATAACAAACATTTGATAACTATTTGGTTTCATGGAAATATTTTTATAGTCTATTTTTCCTTTTATAGCACTTATTATCACGTTATATCAATTTTGTATTTACATAAGTTTTTGTTAGATGTTTTGATTACATTCTTTACATGAGGCCAAAATAACATTGTTGTGATGTCAAAACATAATGTGGTCATTATTCCGTCAAATATAAAACAATGGTAATGACATTATATTGAAATTTATACATCAATTTTACTTTTAACTCCATTAATTACATATGTATATGAAAAATAATCCAATTTACAATCGTTGAGATATTAATTTTCACAATGCATGGATAACATTTACATTTTTCAATGATCATTATGGAAATAAGGTTTGTATAATTTTTTCAATAAAGAAAATAATATTATATATAAATATAATATTATTTCTTAAAATATATTTATATATATTATTCATGTAATATGGTGATGAAAAATGATTCACTCACTTCAGAGATATGATAGTTGACACATACGACCAAACGACGTTGTCAATTTTTCATGAATGGAAGAGATAGAAATTAAGTTATATTTTTACTTATAATAATAGTAAATGATATAATAATATCGTTTATAAACATTTATTAGACAATTATTACCAACCTTGTGTGATAGTGATGGAAAACAAATTATATCAGTTCCTGAGGTGGTAGATTATCGTACACATGGATGATTAGTTATTTTTCCATTTGATAGAAGTGGGGATGGAAATTTGTGATGAAATTATAATAATAACATCTCATTATATTAAAGATACCATAGTTATTATTTTTTCATGGTGAAATAGTATTTTCTGTTGGTGGAAGAAGAACAAAAATCTAGAACACTTAATTAAAAATTGTAACTTTTTTCGAACAATCTTATTTTGAATAACACATTAAAACCAATAAGGTTAAAGTTATACATAAAATAAGATATATTTTATGTGGGTAGGTATTATAAGAAATTATTTGGTTCCCTTTTATAGGGGTGGGGAGGGGCACTCTATGAATTATCCAATTATTAAATTAATATAAATTTATTTGATTTTCTAAATGGATAATAACTGATTTATATTGATGATATGATGAGTCTGGTTCAAAATAAATTCAACTTTTAATAATTATTTTAGTGATTATTATTTATTATTTCTTATAATTTTTAACCAATATTTTAACATTTTATATCCCGCAAGGATATCATGCAATTTACCGATTGATGGTTATTATAATTACTCTAACACATAAAAGTATAAATAAACGAGTCATTAATGAAATTTTAATCCATCTCTATATAATTTTTATGCTTTTTATATTATTATAAAATTTATATTATTTAATTACATATTATTTATTTTATAATAACATTAATATCAATTTTAATACTATTCAAAACATAACTATTTATAAATATTATAACACCATTATAACATAAAACCATATTTTCTAACTTATCTCTAACTTTCCATAGTAAAACATTAAATTAGTGTATGACATTAATTTTTTCATATTATATTGATCATAATATTTTTAATATCATTTATTTGATATTTCCTTTAATTAAAAAATTAATTCACCATCATTGTGTTTTACATTAACATATTTATTTGTCTAATAAAAATGTAAAATAAATTATCATGGGGAAGATAAATATATTTTACATAAAAATAAAATTTATAGTATAATTGATAGGTTGGACTCCTCATGTTTTAATCCTCACTAGTCAAGTAACTCATATAAATCATGTAAATCATATAATTGTGAAAATCATGTAAATCATGTTTAAATATTAAAAATAATGTTTACTCTTGTTCTACTATATTTAGATACACTTATGTTTCACCCTAATCCATTCTATGAATATTAATTCTTATGATAGGTGGAAAATACAAGACTATTTATGAGAAACCATTTTTTTGATCCAATGGTCTCGCTGTTTTGTATCGAAATTAAGAAAAGTTTGTGACACGATTTTCATTCCACCACAACTGTGCAACCAGTTCCAAAATTAAAAAATGACTAGACACCATGACCATTCTACTGGTTCCAAGATTTGAAAATGTCTAAATAATATAACTATTCTAATGGTTGAAGAATTTACAATGGATCATACACCATGACTGTGCTACTGGTTTCAGAATTCACAACATCTGATACACTATTTCGGTAACACTGGTTCTTGGACACCGTAATAAGACACCATAAAAAGAAATTGTCACAAGTATCTTCTTCTGACTCACCAAGACTATGGTGTCATTCCTGACTCACTGCAATAGTGACATTGTTCATTACATACCAATTATTATGTATTCTTTACATAAATATAAAATTTTATTCTAATGGTAATATTTGAGTCATATAATGACCCTAACAAAATTAATAATTTTTTATAGATGTGAAATCAGATTGTATACGGTACGAGGTGAAGGGATCATGCTCTTTGATGGAAATAACACAAGAAGTGAAGATCTAATACAAGGTGTTGCATGATATGAAAACAAAGAAGAGGCTGAAAAAGACATTATAGTACAAATACATGCCTGAAAGAATACATAGAAGAACACACAAAGAACTATCATTTTTTGAATGATATATTTCTATGGATAAAATTTTTTAACATCCTTAATGAAACATCATAATGAAGAGATGAATAGAAACTCACTAAACCTAAAATCAGAACTTAAAGCACTATGACACATTGTTTTCTGAAGAGGAACTAGACATCAAATATGGTAAATCCGAGAAAACTATAGTTTTATAGAACTACACTCAAATCATTCAAAATTTCTTTTTTATTATGTTATTCTCTATTCTGTACTATTTTATCAATCATGGGAGAATAATGTGAATTTTCCTATTAAACACATACCATATCATTAACCGAACTGGAGGATACAAGATATCCTCAATGAAATAACGTTTTACACATTGTTTCAATAATGTATAATTATAGAAGACGTCCTGTGTGAACTAAAAATTATATCTCCCCTGTAGAATAGTGCTAGAGGTTAAGTGACAAGGATAGTATTGTGTATTAATGTGTAAATCCTGATCTAGGGTGTGGATTCAAGCTGTATATATATATATATAACTTTGTATATGATCACCAAGTGGAGTATATTAGGTCTCACATTGGCATTGAACTAATTGTTTTATCAATAGTGTTTTAAAATGTCATTTTTAACGGTTTTAACAGAAACAATGATTCACTTTGATAGCTAGTGTTGGATAGTATTTATAAATATTTTTATTCTATAAATTGGTTTGAAATGTTATTTTAGTTTTTTAGGTTGATAAAATTGAGACGTATTAAATCACTATAGAAATTAATTTAACATCCAATCTATTATATATTTAGTATTTTGATCTGCTGTCCTATTTTGTTTTTTAAATTTGGGGCCGTTCATATAATTTTTTAACACAATTTTTATAGAATCTCAATTAAACTCCACTTGAGAGTCCTACTCTAACAAAAAAATTCCATCATAGGTTGTTCTAAAACTGATATGTTCTAAGGATATAAACCCCTTTCAAATATTTTCAACTATGATTTAGTTGTGTTTTAATGATCATTATGTTTTTGTTAATTCTAAATTTCTAGCTCTTTAAAATCTATCATTTAATAATTTTTGTGGAAAATAGACATGAAGCATCTAATACCAACATACCTCACTACTTTAATTGACTGAATTTTCCTTAGTGGAAAATTAAAATTAAAATGCACTTAAAAATAATGGGATTTGATATATGGATAAAAATAGAAGATGAATATAAAATGCATGACACACAATGAACTATATGGAGTAAATCTTCAAAATATAATTAAAAATAATAATTGTAAAGCTATCTATTGCTTGTTCTGTTCTTTAGGGGATAATGAATTTAATCGACTGTCTTTTTATAAATCTGCCTATGAAATTTGGGATACCTTAGCTATCTCACATGAAGCAACTTTTAATGTTAATGAAATGATAGTTAACATATATATTATTAAATTTGAAAAATTTCAGATGAATCATGATGGACCCATTTTTGATATGTACCTTATGTTTAATGAAGTAGTAAATAAAATGGCCCTTTTTGGAAAGCCAATGTATTCCAAAGAACAAAGAATGTAGCTACTCATATGTCTATAAAATATATTGATAGGAACCACAATATTAATTAGATAATCATACCAAATTAGTTAGTTCTAGGTCAAGGAGATGATAGGTAAATTGATGATATATGAGGAAGAGTTAAAGGTAACCAAAAGAGGAAGAAGATGCACAAAATAAAAATTTAATGGCTTTCAAAACTATTACATTCAAAAATAATGTAAAATAAAGGATATAGACTCATTCATACAGTACAAGTAATGATGATTGACTATCAAATAGTGATTTGGAAATGGATCAATTATCAATATTGTTTAAGAAGCTTTAGAGGAGGAAGGAATTTATTAGGAAGCATAGCTACAAAAGAATGTATGACTAGAAATGTATTTGGAAAAATTACTATAAAAGGATAGAGAACTCAAATTTAATAGTATAATATGAATGTAAGAGAAAATGACATGTAAAGGCGGACTATACAAATTTAAATTATAAAAATATTGATGAAGAAAAATATAGAAATTCTAAAAATTCAATGAAAGATACATGGAGTGATTATGAGGATAACTCAAGTGACACAAAATTTTTACATGATGAAAATTTTGATAAAGCGAAGATGTGTTTCATGAAAAACACATCCGAGGTAACCCCTCAGGCTCCAATACAAAATAATTATTATTCTGGAGTTGAAATTGATTATTAAAATATGACTAATGATGAAATTTTTGAGTACTATAAAATTAGTTAAGATATCTGAAATGAATTAAAAGACATATATAAAGCTTTGAAGAAACAACATAGTCTTACTTCTACAATTAAATTTAATCATACTACAGAAAATGGAAAAGAATGATCAATTACATAAAAAGAATAATGAACATAAATTATTTAATGAAAAATTGAATAAGGACATTAAAAATTTATCAATGTAATGAATACTCAAACAAAAATTCATGTTGAACAAGTAGCTCCTAGGAACACTACTGGTATAAAATAACAACATGGATAGAAGAATATAGCTAAGAACCATTATATTAAATAATCTAGAGAATATGTCTTCATATAAATAAATGAATAATCTACTAGTTCTATCTCTGGGAAGTCACTCCATGATTTTAATTTTTTAGGACCAAACAAAGTTTAGTTTTCAAATACTTTTTAGAAACTATGTATATGAAACCCATGAAGCAAGTATGGGTTTACAAAGCTATTATTACCAATATTACTAGACTCAATAAAATTTGTTAAAATCATCATTTTCTTAACTATTTTGTAGTAAATTTTTTTAAAAGGATCCTATATATGTTTATGGTACGTGGATAGTGGATGTTCAGGACAGTTTACATGAGATTACTCATGCTTCAATAATCAGATAAAAATTGATGGTGTACATGTCACTTTTGGTGATTGTGCTAAAGAAAAAATAATTAGCCATGTCCGGATTCATAACTCTAACTCATTTTTAATTTCTAAACTACTTTTTGTTGGTGAAATAAAATATAATATTCTTAGCATTTCAATATAATGTGATAATTGATTCAATGTTTAATTAGAAAATTATGCCTGTAATGTTTTACATTCTAAAAATGAATTAGTATTTTCTGCTTTAATAAATAAATCTTTTTTTGTTGATAAGATAGATTCTTTAGTTTCTCAAAATGCATCATGAATTAATTTCATTCACAATGAGTTCTAGCTATAGAATAAAAGACATATAAGTTATTAAAAATCATAACATATAAAGATTACTATAAATGTATTAGTTAAGGATTTACCCAAACCTATGTTTCCAAATCAATAATTCGGTAATACTTATCAAAATGGTAAACAACAAAAAATATCTTTCAATACATTAAAATAAGTATCAACTTCTCAACCTCTAGAGTTTGTACAAATGGACTTTTTGGACCATCTATAGTATAAGCCTTAATTGTAAGAACAATATCTATGTTCTTGTTGATTACTATTCTAGATATACAAGGACCTTTTTCTTATCTCAAAAAATGTGGAGCTTATTCTCATTTCACCAGTATGATAGAACAATTTAAAACCTAAGTGGTAAAAAAATTAAAATATTAAGATCTGATCATGGGTTTGAGTATGAAGAAAATGTTCTTGAATATTGTTTTTGTCACAAAATGTATATAGTTATAAATTCTCTTCCTAAATGGAACCTCAACAAAATGGTGTTATAGAATGAAGAAATAGAACCTTACAAGAAATAGAAAGAACTATGCCCAATGAATAAGACCAACATATCTACTTCTAGGATCAATCTGTCAATAAAACGTTCTATATTATTAATAGTGTATTAATCCGACCAATTCTTAAGATATCTTCTTATGAGTTGTGGAACAATAGTAAACCCAAAGTTAATTATGTCAATGTTTTTGGTTACAATATTTATGTTCTAAATACTAAAGAAAATGTTGAAAATTTTTAATCCAAAAGTGATGAATGAATTTTCCTTGTTTATTCAATATCTAGTAAATCATATACATTTATTAATAATGTAACCAAATGTGTTGAAGAATCTATACATTTATAATTTTCTGAAATAGATCAACATGAATATAAGACATTCTAGGAAAACAGTGAGGATGTTGTGTCAAATCTCAAAATAAATAAAAAATATTTTGACCATATTATTCTGAAATGTGTTAAATCACCTAGTTCTAGAAATTTTTAAGATTATAGTCATGATAAAACTAAAACTATTTAAGAACCTGAAATCTTTATCACAACTTTTTTTATATCTGTTAAAATCATTAAGAACAATCCTTTAGACTATATAGATAGATATTTATATAATAGAACTTAGACCAGATCTTCTCTAAGAAATCAGAATGAACATGAATCTTTCATTACACATCTTGAGCCCAAAAACATCAATAAAGAAATTAGTGATGAGTTTGTGGTTATAGATATGAAAGAATTATTAAATCTGTTTTAATGAAATTGCGTATAGAAAGATGTATATGGACCCAAATAAAACATAAATATAGGCACCAAATGGGTGTTTAGGAATAAATTAGATGATGATGGATGTATTGTGAGAAACAAAGCTAGATTAGTTGCACAAGGTTATAGTCAAGAAGATGGAATATAATATGAGGAAAACTTTTCACCAGTTTCTAGAATTGAAGCCATTAAAATATTGCATGAATATACAACACATATAAATTTCATGCTATGTTAAATGGATGTCAAGATTGCATTCCTAAATGGGTATATAGATGAGGATGTTTTTTCTGAACAACCCCACGTTTCTACAAACCCACATTTTCTAAATCATGTTTTCTAATTAAAAAAGCTTTATATGGTTTAAAACAAACTCCAAGAGAATTATATGATAGTCTATGTAGTTTCCTTATTTCTAAATTCACTAAATATGGTATATCTAATCCTACTCTCTTTATAAAATGAATTTTCAAAGATGTTTTAGTCGTTAAAATTTATGTTAATGATATTATTTTTGGACATTAAAAAAAAATAGGTGTTGATTTTTCAAAAATGATGCAAACTGAATTTGAAAGGGGTTTGATGGGTGAACTAAACCTAATTCATGGATTTTAAATCTTTTAAAATAATGAAGGTTTTATTTTGAATCAATGTAAATATACTAAATATAGTCTAAAATATTTTGGTTTGGATAGTACTAAATGTTGTGACACTCCAATGAGTACCACCTGCATGTAAGATCTTGATGAGAATAATAAATCTATTGATCAAACAACTTGTAGAATAATGATTTGTATTTTACTCTTATTAACTACTAAAAGGCCTGGTGTTATGTTTTGTGAGTGTATATATGCTTGCTTTCAAGAAAATTCGAAGGTGACACATCTTCTTGATATTAAATGTATTTTCAAATACCTACAACACACTACCAACTTAAGACTATTCTATCCTGGTGAAATATCATTCGATCTTGTTATATATTCTGATAATAATATTTTGGGCTATATTTTAGATATAAATTGAACCTTTTGATCATTTCACTTTATGGGAATGTCACAATTATCATAGTATAGAAAAAATCCAGATTTTGTTTCCTTATTTACTATTGAAGTTGAATACATAGCTGTTGGTAGTTGTCATTCTATGATTTTGTGGAAGAAACCCACTTTTCTAGGTTATTTATATCAATTTAGACATGTCCCTATAAATAGTTATTACAAAATTTTTATTAACATCCCTAAGAATCCAATTATCATTCAAGAACAATTCATATTGATGTATTATATCACCTTTTGAGAGATCATTATCAAAATTGTGGTATAACTTAAGAATTCATTGGCACTGAACATCATCTTGCTGAAATTTTAACGAAGCCATTAGATTTATAATGGATGAGTTACATCATACATGAATTAGGTTTCCACATCCATGAGTGACTTGTTTACTGTATACTAGATATTTTCTCCTAGTTACCGTCTCTTAGTTACTCTATCTCATGTTTACTATCTCAATTTTTTATCTCACTAGTTATGGTTTCACCCTTTAGAATCACACCAGAATGTTGACACTGTGACTGCATTTTCCAGTCTCATAGTTATGTCTCAAAATTATATTTTTTGAAATAATTTTCCCATATCGCTATATTGATTGTTTTATTTTTTTATATTATTATTTTGTGATAACCCCTTAAATGATAAAAACCCATCTTTTCACTTCTCTCTTAACTCGTACTCTCTACTCTTGAATACAATACTTTTTCTCTCGATATCCTCATCTATCATGACACTACATTGAATGCCCAGGATGAAGCATCCATCCTCGTCATATTCTATAAATAACATGTACTCTTGAAACAGAAAAGGATCTGAGTAACATGCCTAAGAAACCACTAAACCCGTGTCTTTAGGATCAAACAGTCATACCAGCAAAATAAATATCTACGATGTGGCTTCTTTCATGTAATTAACTTTTTCTAAAAGTCTTTAATTAATAGGGATGGATAAAGTGGTTTAAAAAAGTTAAAATTCTTCTTTATTTGACGTTTTTTTTTGAATTTTATCAGTATGTTCAGTTATTTTTCAACTCTAAAGATGATTTTTAGGTTAGAATCTAGTCTAATTGATATAGATGTAAATTTTTATGAGCATGTGGTCTTAATTTGTAATAATAACACATGAAGTAATTTTTTTTATGAAAATCAAAGAGGCCCTCCACCTACAAGTTAATTGTTTAGTGTAAAAGAGGATCATGGTAGTTTGACTAGAAATAAAAACAAAATAAGGCATGTTGCTACTTAACCAGATATAGAGACTAGGTTATTTTTCATGTTTACTCAAAACCTAATATGTCCATGTAAAAAAGAATTTTCTAATATAAATTATGATGATGTGTTTTTGATACATCTTTTTAAGAATTTTGACAAGATTAATCTTTGTAAGTACATTACCCTTCATATATGTGACATGATGAAGACAACATGAAAGTCCACATCGATTTTTTTACTGAAGGTTTCTCTCTGCAATGCTATTAGCCAAAGGTGTGGTTGGTAGGAATGATGAAGTGGTTAATGATTAAAATTTTTGTATATATAAATATACATGCATGTGAATGAATATCAGTTAGAATCCAAGGAAGAGATCATGGGTTGAATATAATGATAGACTGTATGAGGATTTAAATTCTGTTGAGAACCCTTTAGGACCTAAGAATGTCACTGACCCTGGTTTATAGATATATTAGCCTGTGGAATTTTTGGATTAATAAATGGAAGTTGAGGTTACCAGAATTGAAGTAGAAAAAGATGTTGATGAAATTAAAGCAATTATGGAAGTATCTCATGAAATGTTTCCAAAATTTCCCCGTAGGGAATAACATCTCTCTAAAGGTGACGAAGATGCAGGTAGAAAGGGTAATGTTGTTAATAAAGGTAATGTTTCTAAATAAGAAGAACAAAATGATATTATATAAGAGCTTGGTACTATTGAGGAATAGATTGAATAACATGTAGAAATAGAATTGATTTTAACTGCTAATGAAATAATGGAGAAAAATTTTCAATTAGCTAGAGATGTAGCTAAATTTGATATAGCAGAAGGTGTGGAAAGTACTCAAGAGATTGAGTCTCTTAGTCCTATAGGAGACGGACCTATTTAGGGTATACAACCTCATCATGGAAAGGATTCAAGTTTCGAAGTTTATTGAATCAAGTTCTATAGATAACTGGTATATTCTTCAAAGTTATTTTGATTTGATGGGTCTATCGGAACTTATGTTTATGGATTGGATCATTTAATCATTTATCATATGAATACAATATCTAAAGTCGAGTCTACTAATGATGTTATATCTTTTAAAGAGATAGAAACTATCACTACTATTATTCCTAGTCCTTATCAAGAAACTCATATTTATGTATGTCAATAATATTTGAATGATATTAAGGAAATTTTTTCATGATTTAAAAGCTCATGAATTCACATACTAACCCAATGTCCAATCTCAGTGAATGGGATGCTTTATTTCTTCTATAGAAAATTATATGAATTATCAAATCCAATATTCGTCCTAAAATTCCTGATGATAGGATTAAAAATAGGAAATTTAGTGATTATATGAAATATTTAAAATTTGTGGTTGACTAAATGAGGAAAGACTTACAATTTCCACAACACCATATTTCTAATCATAGTGAGGATGATACTGATAAGATCCCAAAGAAGGTTCTATCTATTATTAAACCACACATGATTACTCTATATGAAATGGAGGTTTAGAAAAAAAACAAAATATAAAATTAGATTCATGGTCTTGTCTCTATTATCAGCCATTGAGTAAAAAGGATGTGTACAGACTATTAGAAAATTTCTTAATGTTATCACAATTTTTGTTTCTACTTCATCTACATCTGGTAAGCCATCTCAGACTTTGGAGATTTTAATGGTCAGATATATAATTACAAAAATATTTTTGTTTTTGATTGATGGTTTTGATAAGGAATGTCTTGATAAAGTTGTTTAGAATAGGGACCATGTGCTTCAAATTTTAAGTGTTCACTCAAATGTTTTGACTGATTCTCAAGAAGAAATTTCTAAGAACGATTATTACTATGAATCAAGGATCTATTCCAAGAATTAGTTGACAAAATATTTAAGGTATATTATGGAAAATTTGATGCCACTCTAGTAACTGAATCCTTCAAAAATCAAGTACAACAACTAATGGATTTCACACCATCTCTGGAGAAATTAATTGAAAATATTGAAGACATTGAAAAGGCCACGATGTATGGTGGTGAAATTTTTATGGATTTAATATGCTTACTGAAACTATATATATATGTTTAGAGTAAAAGCATTGTCGCCCCTATAGAGTCTCTATTGAGGAATGGACTACCTACTTCCACCTATCCTTCTTCCTTCACTTCATTTTCTCTTAGTACAATGTTTGTTGCTAAGGCTCTAAGACAAATCAGACCAATTATTTTTGAACAACCTTTTCTTAGATCTTCCCCCAAACCAACCATTTATCCTTATATCATTGATGGAGTTTCATACCGTCCCTTACTACTTTTTTCTACCACTTCCACTTATGCACCTCCTACTTCTACTCCTATTGTCTCTGATAAGGATAATGTAAATAATATAGAATCTAAATATAAGCAAAGAAGAACATTTGATAGTGATGTGTTGTACTCTTTTCTTATGACTATAAATAATCTCTATTGGTATAACAAATGAAAATTTATCTCTCTATTTTATTGACATGTTTGTTTTAATTTGATTTTGTTTTCTTATTCTTTATTTGATAATCCCAAATGGTGGAGAAATAAGATCTAGATTTCAGGATTTTAGGAATTTAAAGATGATGAACTACGTTTTTTTATTTTTCTCATAAATTCTATAATAACTTGATATAATAAGAAAATGTATTTCTTGTAAATGACATGATTTTTTATCATCAAAAAGGGGGATATTATTGGTCTTATCATACTTTAATGCCCCTAAATCATATAAATCATATAAATCATGTAAATCAAGTAAATCATGTTTAAATATTAAAAATCATGTTTAATAATATTCTATTTTGATTTATTATTCTTGTATTTATCATTAATCAATTTTGTGAGTATTATTTCTTAAGACAAATGTAGGATACCTGACTATGTATGAGACACAATTATTTGTGATCAAATGGTCTCACCGTTTAGTCTGGAAATCAGAAATGTTCATGACATTATTTCCTTGAAACTGTAATTGTGCCACCAGTTAAAAAATTAAAAAAAGGACCAGTCATAGTGACCATGCTATAGGTTTGAGAATTTGCAAAGGACCACATTCCGTGACCATGCTACCGGTTCCAGAATTCAGAAAGGACTTGACATTGTGATCACGGTACCAGTTCATGAATTCGTAAAGGAATAGACACAATATCCATAACACCAGTTTTGTGACAGTGTAACAAGACATCATAATATGACATAGTCTCAAATCACTACTTCGGACTAACTATGGCTGTGGCACCATTTTCGACTCACTATAATAGTGACACCATTTCTTACCTAACAATTTTACTATCTTTTTCAATTAAATTTGAAATTTGATTCTATGGGTCAAATTTAAATCATTTAATAACACAAAAATTATTGATGATCTTTTTTAGACATGAAAAATAAAAATATGAGGTATGAGTTGAAGGAATTTTGATCCCTGTTGGACATAACATAAGCACCGAAGATTAAATACATGGTTGTGCATGTGTTGGAATGAACAAAGAGAGAGAAGGGGATATTAGAGTGAACATTCATGCATGTAATAATACATAGTAAAACCCACAATGAAATCTCGTATTCATATAACTATATTGTTGTGGATCAAGACAAAGAACAAACTTGAAGAAATAACCAAAAGAAGAGAATAAGAGCAAATTGCTTAACTGAAAATCAGATCGTGATGTTCCATGAAACATTGTTTTCAGAAGACAACCCGAACATCAAATCTGCTACATCCGAAAAGTCTAGATCATTATAAAACAACACTCAGAACATTTGTAATCCCTTCTTATTATATTATTCCTTATTGGGTACTATTTTATCTTTTTTAGAGAAGTGATTTAATTTATCTATTAGACACCAACTATCTCCTGCTCCAAACTGGAAGATGAAAGATATGCTCACAAAAAATATCCTTTTACACCTTGTTTCACCCATGTATGACTATGGAAGAACCCATGTGTGACCTAGATATTGTATTTCCAATGTAGAATTGTGGTATAAGTCACGTTACCTAGAAAATATTGTTTAATATTGCGTAAAACCCGATTCCAGTTGTGGATCATATCATTATATATATTTTACTTAGTGGCAGGTGATCCACAAGTGGAGTGGGTTAGGTCTCGTCTTGAGACTGAATCCCTTTTTTTATTCTATGTGTTTTCAAATTTAATTTTTTTCTATGTTTTAACTCGTATTTCATAAAAATATGTTTCACATTCATAGTTAGTTTTTCATTGTATTTAAAACTATTTTGATTTATTATTATTTTTTCAAAAGTTTTTTCAGAAATTTAGGTTGATATAACTAATAAGTAGTCAATCTATTGGGAAATTAGTTTATGTGACAAACAATTATAAATTTACTACGTTGATTGATTGGCATGTTTTGTTTTTAAAATTTTGGGATCGTTTGATATGTATTTTAATAGAGATTTTTAGGGGAACTCAATTCACCCATATTGATTGACCTAATCCAATAAATAATATCCCTAATATAATAGTATATTGATGATATTTCACTTGTTAAAAATTTATATATGACACAATTTACATTTAATTGAACCCATTACTATTAATGGATTAGTATTGCATGAGTGGCTCTAATAGATTGAAATATCAAAAAAATAGTTTTGGGGTGGAAATTAACTAATATGAATAAAATAGGATATATTTTATGATAATTTATTATTATTTATAATAATTTTTACCCTTAATTACCTGAATTTCCATTTAACTATTGTAGTAGAAAAATCATTAAAGTAACTTTTAATATTCTACAAAAATAATTAGGACCTATTAACTAAATTTGGTACTTATGGTTCCAAATATGGAAATTATTTTTTGAATTTCAAAACACATAATTTTCTAAATTGAATTTTAAATTAATCATGTTGAAAGATTCAGAAGAACAAGTCTTAAATTTAATAACATTCCAAATATTGAAATATTCATATTTCCAAATTTAAATTAAAAATGATTGCATTGAATTAAATTGGATTAAATGATAAAAATTTATATAATTATTAATTCAAAACACTGTAACATTTAATTTAACACTATAAATAGAAATGATGAAAAATAAGTTTTCAATAAAAATGTTATATTTTTCACTATTTATCAAAATGTGAAAAATATGAGAAAAAAACAAAAAACATCATCCAAAGTAAATACTAATATTCTTATTTAGAAGAAGAAGTTTATGTTTTCAAATATAATTTATAAAACTGTCAAAAATCAGATTTAGAAAATGTGCCCCATCAAAAAGATGAAAAGATACATATTTAGAAGATCACTTCATTTTTCTGTAAAATTGTATGTGTTATTATATCATGATTAGAAAACACATAAGATGAAATTTATAAAATATATTAATATATATATATATATATATATGTATAATCCAAAAATGTTTTATTTGTTTATTTATTTATATAAAACACACTTATAAATTTATAAATTATTTTTTTACACACATTTCCATTTGTTTTTTTGTAGTGTTTTACATTCATTGGGAATTATCATGACACCCAATAATTATTTATATGTAAATTTTTATACCATATATTCATAATTAAGATAATATTCTATATTCATACCATTTTTTCAGCTAGTTTATATGGAAACATAACTATATAAAGAAGTTTTGTTAAGATCGATGTGGTATATCTTGTACTCTATCTATCAGAGTGTTTCATTCATAAAAATTTGGGATGTTTCACTTGATATGAGAGAGTATATTATAGTGGATTCACAATTTGTTACTTATAATAGTAATTTCCACAATACCAATGTACTAATTATATTCTCATATAGGACAATGATGTGATAAATCCTACTTTACTAAATGAATAATCACTTTAATAAATTTCATGTAAACTAGATAATAAGATACATCAAGTAAACAACAATATTATTAAATTACCACTACAATAATATTTTATTATCTACTAATATATAAAATAATACATGAAAGGGAATTCTCATTGGTGATCCAGAATCCCTATATTCCACTCATGAGGTCGAATCTACTAACTCACAAGGGGTTATTATGGAAAAACAATTATTTAATTTGTAAGTTGAATTATTTATTTTATAGAAACTATCATTTTTATAATGAAATTACCTTTTAAATATAAATTATTTCCAAACTATTATATTAAAATAATGATTCCACTTATATTTTATGGTAAAAGGTAAAAACTGCATCATTAGAAAAAATATAACATTAAAATTATATCATTTTATAAAAACTGAAACATAGTAAAAAAATTATCAATATGTCATTAGATTATATAACATACATTCAATAAATAAGGAGTTTGGAAAATATATAAATTTTTGATAAATATTACCTATCAAGTTGAAAATCTAGATCATTTTTTATTAAAAACAATATTTTGGTATCATGATTATATAAATTGGGTAGAATGAAAGAAAAACACGATATTAGTTGAAATTACAAGAGTGGAAATAAAAATTTTAGTTTTTTTATAAAACTGAATAATTCCCCATTGTGGGGACTTAAAAATAAATAATCCTGAATAATTATGATATCGTGAAATAGTCACTTACTATAGGTCTCAAATTGTTCAAATTTTTTTACACACATATATAATAAATATATATTTATTATACATCAATTTTTCAACCAAAAATATATATTTCATACAATATATGATTTATAATATCCATTTATCACACATATATTATCAATTAATTAATAAAAATCATTTTTTAGGTTCCAACTATTTATATATTTTTTATTTATGTTTCACATAAGTAGATATTGTCAATTTTTATTAATCATTGTTCAATAATATTGAAAATTATAAAAATAATATGAAAATAATATAACATTACTCTATAATTTTTAATTTCTTCAATAATAGTTAGTGAGGGAAAAATGAAATAAATTTTTCTACTAGATGAAATATTGTACATAAGCGTGAATGATATTTTAATTCTTAAAAAAATTGAATAAAAGATGATAAGATTGTAATTAAACATTAAAAAATAAATATTATATAATATTTTTAATTTATATTCTTTAATTTAATTCTTATTACCATATATGTAATTTAGATATGAAAACTGAATAACGTCACTTCATGGACATGGTAGACCATACTTAGACATGAGACATGTTATTGTTTTTCAATGTAATGGAATATATGATGGTGGATATGATATAATTGTCAATCAATCACAATACTATAATAAATATCATATATACTAATTTAACCAATCACAATACCCATTCATATGTGATGGTGATGAAAAATGAATTGTATTTTTATGTGGAGACAATTATACATACATACGCATGAGTGACATGTTCACATACCATTTGATTTATAAGAGGCTGGATAATGGGGGGTTAATAATAATAATACCATTTTAGTATATTTACTAAAATTAAGAAATTATTTTATATTAAATATTATATTTTTGGATATGGAAAATAATTTTTTTAAAGAAGATGGGAATGATGATTACCTCTTATTCTAGATACATCCTTTATATCATTTTTATGGATCCTATTGGTGGACATTCAATAAGACTATAACCTCTATAATTTGTAATGAAATTTAAAAAGATATGGCTTTCTATATATTGATCCACATAAATAAGTTTTTTATATAAAGATAGGGAAGGGATGTCCTCTTATAAGGGTGTAAAATGATATAGTGGGACCTACTAAAATAATTAGAATATACTTAATTCGTTGTCAATAAAAATTATAAAATGATAATTTATTTAATAAAAAATAAGATATTATATAAAAATATATTTGAAATGAAATTTTTGGAGACCCTAGATTGACATACATGGACATTACAGTACTTTTTTGGAATAATTAATACATAAAAAAGATAGACACCCAAGGACCGTAATAGTTTAGTGTCTTTGGAAACTCAGAACATAATCTTCTAATCATGGTGAAAATTTCTTCAACATCTCCCATAATGATCTACCCGTTTTGTATTCTTATCTAAAACCTTTCTTTATATCCTCAAAAAAATAAAACATATAAAGGGTGAGATCAAATGCTCGGTAAGGGTAATAATGGAGAAAATAAAACAAACCATATACATTTGAACTAAAAAACATGAACATAATGTTTAAACATCAAAATCATGAGCAATGACATAAGACATGGAAATATGTAAGGCATAGATCATAATAGAACCTCAATCATGATAAAATAGCATGGTAATAAAACATGTAATTTTGGCAACCATTAAGCACATTTTATGATTTCCATAGTAGCCAAGGCATTGTTTCCAAGACCATGATAGTGGACAAAGTCCATTACTAAACTGGATTTGCATGTTGTTCCATCCCTGTATTACTAAACCGGATTCACTTTTCATTCCAGCCATTTCTATCTCATGAGATATAAATAATAACCCAATGCATTGGAGGGAGATATAGGTCCCACCCATCTTATAATGAAATCATTATTACATGTGACACCAAATAAACATAAATCATTCATCATAACCCAAATAATTCAATGGGTTTCATAAACATCATACCATCATAACAAAATCCATATAAAAAATGGATATAATTTCATCATAAGATGAATCAAACCATGGAAATTATAGAGAAATTATACTTGAAACATAATCATACAAAATAATGTCATCTTAGATAGAAAATAGATTCGAAAAAACACTTGAAATTAATTCCTGAAGAAAATATCATTTCTTCTTCAAAATCATTTTCTTTTCACCAAATGCCATTAAATTTTAGAAGAAAAGGATTTTGTTGAAAATAATCATGAAATCCTGTTGAAGAAGCTTCATGAAAATTAGGTATTATGATACCGTAAAAATCCATTCATGCCGTATAAGTTAAAAAAACTATTTTTCTTCATATTTTTTCCAAGAGAGTCAACAAGTTCCTCGTATGGTAAATAAAAGAGAGATTCCTTCCATAACACAATGTAAAAGTCAATTAAGCTTAAACATGACATTAAACATACAAGGAAGAATATTAAACACTTTATGAAAAACATTTGTATGGACATGGATGAAAATATAACCCCAGAAAATACTTATGTATAAGCACTCTCGGATAAAAATGAGATTTGCAAAATTATCCCTTACCTTATGTCCAATTTCTGTCGTATGTGTCCAAGACTCCAAAATAGTGGGTTCAAACATATTATTAATGTCTAATAGAACCATGATAATATTTATGATATGATATATTATTCACTTAAGACATTATTTTAGTCGTTCATTTGTCAATTCCATGTTAAAGAAGTGTTTTGGGTAAAATTGTTTCATTTATCATTCGTATTTTGACTTGTAATTATTCATATGATTACTTAGATCATGATTACTTATTTCCAGAATGTAATACATGATTTATATATAATATGTATTCAGAATATAAATATATATAATAGATCGATTAATGGAATGAAATACATCGTTCATTGTGACGGTAGGTCATACGTACACATGAACACAGTTTTCGTTTCCTTATTAAGTTGAATGGAAGTAAGTAAATAACATATAAATAAATCCAATATCATTAATATGTAATATATTTCAGGATTATTTAATATATATACATTATAATCATTCTCAATGGTTAACACGGACCATGAATCTAATCGCGTCATGGAGACGGTAATCCGTACGTACGCACAAGCGATGATATCATTCCCATAATTACTGAATGGAATTAGAGTATATGATATAATATCTCCGAATTATAATAATTTTATAATAACCATATATAGTAATTATTTACACCATTATACACGTCCAACTAAGGTGGTGGTGGAAAATATATTACACCACGGCGTGGAGACGATATTCTGTATGTACGCACGGGCGGTGATTTCGTTTTTTGTAGGATGGGTAGAAGGTGAAATAGGGTTTTTTCATATTTTTAATAACATATATGTATATGAGTGATACTGATTTTATTACATTAATTAGAGGATGTAGGAAAAGAAATGAATTTGAAAGAATCAGTAAAGGATATTACCTCTTCTTCGATGCGACTCTTCTAAACATCCTCTTACTCCACTAAAGTTCATCTTTGAAGAAAACCAGGAAATCTAGTATGTTTCTAGGGAATTTTAGAATAGAAATTGTTAGGGGTTGGCCGAGCATGAAGGCTCAAAATGGTGTGAGGAGGAGAGGGATGAAGTTCCCTATTATAATGGAGGAGAGTGGCACCTTTGGAAACATAAGAAATATTAATTTATAATAAATTAAAAACCCACATAAAAACCACCAAAAATGACTAAAATCCAAACATTATATGAGATAGGGTTGTAATCGCATAAAAAAATATAATTTAGATATGTTGGGAAAATATTTTAAACCTTATCAACTTGATTTATCCTTATTTAATCTATTTACTTTTATTTAATGTAATAATATTATAAATTCTAAATTATTAAAATAATTACTTCTTTATTGTGAATTGTTCATAATTGGATATTTTATGACATTTTAGACCATATAAATTTCAATTAAAATTGTTTAAATATTTTTGTGATTTTAAAAAAAAATTATTATATGTTATTTTTTTAAAATAACAATAGTTTCAATTTTGACCCCATTCATTTATTTGAATTTAAATATAATCCAAATGAAGGATATATTTGAAAAAACATATTTAATAGACTTCTAAAAAGAATTATTCAACTATAAAATTCATGGAAAACATTAATTACTTCATATAATATTTATTTTAATATTTTTTAATCTATCTATTTGATACTTCTATTAAAAAAAATTACTACAAAATTTTTCTATAATTAATTAATATACTAATTTGTTGCATAAAATTTAAAAATAAAATACTATGATTAAGATAAATCTAATAGCATTCATAATAATACTTTTAGTCGAATTTATCTTAAAAACACCCAACTTTTAAAATTTTATCCTTATTAAAGTATGAAGGTGACAACTTGGACATCCTTTAAAATAAAATAATATAAATGTCCTAATAAGTTTTATAAGGCTCCAAACGGACCAAAAGTCTGCCCTAGGATGACTAGGGTATAAATATACTCTAAAAATAAGGTTTGGTCATATTTATGGTCCTTTTTATGGGTATTATTATTGTAATAAAAACTATATTATTGATTTTTCAGTAAATAAATAATTTCTCTATCATTAATATATAAGATATTAAGGTAATTAAATATCAAATAAAATTTATAAATAAATTACCATAAAAAGAAAAACTTGTAGCTTTCAAATGAGTATTTATAATTGAATTTATATTCTGTATATCTTTGTATTAAAAATACATTAATTATTAATGTTTGAGTGAGACATATTTAACTTTCCTTATAATAAAATAAATTAAAGGTTTTAATCACATCCAATTGGATTCCAATGGATTCTATTTCGACCCAACAATTCCTTAGTATGAAATATAATCATCCAATTATATTATGAAAATTATTAGGGTAATTTTATTATATTATATTTACCCTTAATTACCTGATTTACCTTTAAATATGGTAAATAAAATTTAACATAATTACTATTCATAGTGCCCAAAAATAAAAAGTAGTCTATTTAAATAATTCAGACCTACGGATTCCAAATATGGAATCCATTTTTTTAAATTAAAATCGCAGAAGTTGTTGAAATTATTGTAAAATTAATCATGTTGTTAAGAAAACGAGTTTTAAAAGATAAAACATTGCAAAAGACTGAAATGATATTACATATGAATTCATTGTAAAATAAATTATAATTACATACATTATATTGAATGGTAAAAATATTTTCTATTTATACTTTAAAACTATTCAATATTATAACTTAACCATATAAATTATTACGATGTAAAAAGTATTTTTAATTAAAATATAGCATTTTTTACTATTCATTAAAATATGAATGTTATCAGAATAATATGGAAAATTTATCCAAAGTAAATTTGTATATCCTGATTCTAAAAAAATATAATTTTGTCAAATTGAACTTATAAACTTTTCTAAAACTATATTTAATGTGGGTGCGCCATCAAAAGGCGGAAAAAGTGCATTTTTTTAAAATATTAATTTTACCTGAAAAAATTATTTTGTTCTCATACCATGTTCTAGAAAATGTGTAAGATGAATAATAATGTTATAAAATTCAAAATTTAGTTAATAATATTTATAACGGTGAGTTCATAATAATATTATAACAATACATTGCTGTTTAGTGAAACTCAGTATTGCGTACAAAACACGCTATTGAGGAAGGTCGCTCTTGCGTGTAATGAAAGCCAAGTTAGAGATGCGTGTAGGGAACGCTTTCTTTAGTGTTTCATATAACATACTCAAAAAATTGTTCAATTATACATTGATCAATATCTATAATTAGTATTGGGAAAAATGAATTTTATTTGAAAGAACTTGAAATTTTGTGCATCAAAAGCCAAGAATAGTGTCGCGTATACTACAAGCTAACATGTTGTTGTGTATAGTGCAAGATAATCTAGGTGAAACATAAAACAAAAGAAATCCATGAAATTAAAAAGAATAATTCTCATAAAATCTCGGGGTGTTACATTCTACCCCCCTTAAAATGATTTTTTCCCTCGAAATTCGTCGGGTTTATAAATCGTTTACTACATAAAAGTTTCTTTCATAGAAACCCACATCGTAAAAAGGAATACTAACACTTAATTTTAAAAAGTGATGTAAGAAACATAACGGTTACCCAAAATAATTCATCACTGGGTTTCCACATAGGGGAACATAGGTGAAAATCTGGATATGGAAGAGAAATATAACCATCAACTTCTGATGAAGAGTGGGAGAGGACATGGCTATGAAAAATCCAACAATCACAAAGCCATAAATTTGTGATGATCTAAGGTACCATATAATTCATCATATATAGGGGAACTTGGACAACATTTTTTGTTTTCAAGATCATTTCCCAAATGATGAATAATTTTTGAATTAAAAGAAATACTTTCTTAATTTTGGTGAAATCTCACCATTGCTAATTCCTTGAAGAATTTACACTTCATCTCATAAAGAAATGAAGATGAATTTGTCTTTCGTTAAATGCTAGTAGATCATGAGATAAAATGATAGGTCATTCCATCTGTCTCAAAACATAAGGTTATCAAAAGTTATATACATAAGTTAGTAAATGGTGAGATTAATCATATATGGTTCCAAAAATGGACTTATACTTCATATACCATCCTTCTTAATAAAACAAAACTAGTTTCTACTAACTAGGGACTTTCTGTAGGCCAGTTGTAGGCGATAAAGGCATGTCACACTTTGGTTGTGGATTCGATTCCTTCAACCTTGTCTGACGCAATGGCTTGTCACCCATCTTATGAGTTGTCCTTTTTCTAAAACTATACTAGTATAACATTTCAGATATAATATCAAGAATTTCTAGCCTTAAACATTACTATTTGATGTGAGAATTAATCCATTCTATTATTTAGGCTTATCCAAAATACTTCTATCCAATATCATAGTATAAAGAAAATGATTACTAAAAAGGCCATCTACCAATCATGTAAATACCTTCATTTATGTCCCATATATCATAAGATATATATTTTTGATCTCATTCCAAACATGTGAATACCTTAATTATGTATTCTCTTGAATCATAAATTACCATATAACCTTTGTGAAAACATGAATGTTGTCCAAAGGTAACTCTTTCCACATACCAAAATCCCAACAATTCTATATACTCAAACCATGATATCACTTTTCCATATATCAATCATGAGATCAAGAATACTATCATACATATTATTTTCTCCTTATCCATTCATTATGATCATTTCATCTACATTCCAAAAATATTTAAATAACTTTTCATGGTTACCGGTTCCATAAGATTATTGAAAACCACAATAGACAAATACATAAATATTCAAATATTCCACGATACTAGAACATTATTTTGGAATCCTATTACATAAACAATTTATCATACCACCACATTGTTGTCATACTCTACATCTCCAATAGTAATCTCTTGTGAGTTCCGTTTGTTCCTTGCCTTAAGAGGTTTTTTATGTCGATCATCTTTAACCCTTGGATTAGGTCAGTGGTTAGCATAATGCCCCATTTCCTTGCACTTGTAACATTGAAGTGTTGGTGGAGCATTCTCTGCAGTCTTTTCTTTATTCACATCATTAGTTACCCTTTTTCCATTACTTAGATACTCAGTTTCTTGATGTCCCTCTTTTCCCCACATAATACATTTTTTGGTCCCATTAAGACAGTATCCCCCATGCTTCATTCCACACTTTGAGCACAATGAAACAATCGTCTTCATTTCACCATTGTTTTGAGATTTTTCATTGAACTCTATCTTTCGTTTCTTGTCAAAACCATGATATAGATATATAACACCAACTTCCTATTCTACCTTGATAGCACAATGCACAATTTCTTCATAGATACTGAAGTCTCTTATAGCTAATACCTTTCAATGACTTGTTTTTAAGCCACTGAAGAATTGATCAACATTGCATTCAGGTTTGATGATAAAGCCATATGCATACCGTGAAATCCGTGTAAAATTCTCCTCGTATATAGAAATAGATTTATCATCCTTTTTTAATGATCAAGGAACTCATTTTCCATCTTTGTTCAAAGAATACGAGGGATGTATTTATTAAAAAATGCGTTCATAAACTCATCTCATTCTATGGATTCAATTTAATCATTGGGCCTTGTGTTCTTATTTATATTCCACCACTATTCTGCATCACCTTCTAAATGGTAAACAACCAAAATGACTTTTTCATGTTATGAAAAAATAATTATGGAAAATATCTATTCAATTGTACTGATCCATTTTTCATCAATATAAGGATCAAAAGACCCATTGAAAGAAGGTGGATGTTTCCTCATAAAGGACATTATAGAATATTGTTTCCTTATCTCCTGATTCGGAAGCCTAGAATGATTCATAGCTTGTGTAAGTATAACAATAAGATTTTTCACTCCATCTCCAATAACATTTAGTTGTCCGGGAGGAAAATCATTGCATTTCCCAGTGCATTGATCATTAACATGATTCCTTCAGGTTCCAGCCATCATCTTAATCCCAAAAAGAATAGTGTAAGAGGCAAAAATCATACTAGGAAATCAATGTAATCAATGGGAGTACTTTCCATATATAACATCTTATGTTTAATCATAAGATTTTGACCGTAATTCTAGGACTATAACATATACTTATACATAACCTTAGGGACATCCCTATACATACCTTTGAAATATATCTTGGGATCTCACTAATGTTTTCCCATCCTAGTTCCCAAATGTTAACTAAACCATTCCTCTGATACCAACTATAGAGACCCAAGATTGACGTACATGGAAATTAAATTAATTTTGTGGAATACATAATAAATGACAGAAATAGACACCCAAGGACCGTAATATTTTAGTATCTTTGGAAACTCAGAACATAATCTTCTAATAATGGTGAAATGATATTCAACAACTCCCATAAAGATATTTCTCTTTTGTTTTCATACATAAGACCATTCATTATATCTTGGGGAAAAGAAAACCTATAAAGTGTGAGTTCCAATTCTCATTAAGGGTATGCATGGAGAAAATAAAACAAACCATATTAATTCGAACATAAAAACATGAACATAATGTTTTAACATCAAAATCTTGAGCAATGACATAAAACATAGCAATACGTAAGGCATAAATCATAATATAAATCAATCATGATAAAATAGCATGGGAATAAAACATGTAATTGTGGAAACCATTAATAAAATTTTATGATTTCCATAGTAGACACGACATTACTACCAAGACCATCATAGTGGACAAAGTCCATTACTAAATCAGGTGTACTTGCCGTTCCAGCCCTGTTTTACTGAACCAGATTCATTTCCCATTCCAGCCATGTCTATCTCATGAGATATAAATCATTACCCAATTCATTGGAAAGAGATATAGGCCCCACCCATCTCATAATTAAACCATTATTACTTGTGCCACAAAATAAACATAAATCATTTATCATAACCCATAGAATAAAATGGGTTTCATAAACATCATCCCATCACAACATAATTAATATAAAACAAAGGGATATAATTTCATCATAAGAAGAATCAAACGATGGAAATAATAGATACATTATACTAGAAACATAATCATACTAAATAATGTCATCTTAGATAGAAAATAGATTTTACAAAACATTTGAAATGATCTCTTGCGGAAAATACACTTTCTTCTTCAAAATCATTTTCTTTTCACAAAATTATTTTCAATTAAAAAAAAGATATTTTTAGAAAATAATCATGAAATCTTGTAGAGGAATCTTCATGAAATTAAGCATTATGAAACCGTAAAAATCTGTTCATGCCGTATAAGTTAAAAAAACATTTTCCCTCATACTTTTGCTGGAAAAGTCAAAAAGTTCCTCGTATGGTAAATAAAAGAATGATTCCTTCTATAACACAATTCAAAAGTAAAATAAGGGTAAACATTACTTTTAAAAAATGGAAGAATATTAAACTCTTTATGAAAAACATTTTTATGGACATGGATGAAAATATAACACTAGTAAATACTTACGTATAAGCAATCTCAGATAAAAATGATATTTGCAAAATGATCCCTTACCGTATGTCCAATTTTTTTCATATGTGTCTGAGACTCCTATATAGTGGGTTTAACATATTATTAACTTTTAATTGAACCATAATAATATTTATGATTTCATATATGATTCACATAAGACTTTCTATAACCTGTTAATTTGTCAATTCCATGTTAAAGTAGTGTTTTGGATAAAATCGTTTCATTTATCATCCATGTTTTGACTTATAATTATTCATATGATTACTTAGATCATGATTACTTACTTCCAAGCAGTAAAACATGATTTATATATAGCATATATTCTGAATATACATATTTATAATATATCGATAAATGGAATGAAATACACAGTTTATGGAGATGGTTGGAGGTTTTTGCCAACCATGAAGGCTCAAATTGGTGTGAGGAGGAGAGGGAGAAGGTGCCCTTTTATAAGGGAGGACCGGAGAACCTTTGGAAACATAAGAAATATTAATTTATAATAATTTCAAACCCCACTTAAAACCCTCCAAAAATGACTAAATTAATATTATTAGATGATATAGGGTTGTAATCTCATCAACCAATAATGTATAGACATGTTGGGAAATTATTTTAAACCATATTAAGATGATTTATTGTTATTTAATCTATTTAATTTTATTTGTGGAAATAATATAAAAATTTGAAATTGTTATAAATAGTTACTTATGTGTTATTAATTTTCCATAATTGGATACTTTATGACATTTTAGACAATATAAATTTTAATTAATAATTTTTAAATATTTTGGTGCTATTTAGACAATTTTATAATATGTTATTTTTATAAAACAACAATACTGTCAATTTTGACTCTATTCATTTATTTGAATTTAAATTAAATTAAAATAAAAGATATATTCAATAAAAATATTTAATAGACTCATAATAATGTCATATGTGACTATAAAATTCATGGGGCACATTAATTAGTTCATATAATATTTATTTAAAAATTGTTTAAACTATTTATTTGATACTTCTCTTAATATAATAATTACTTCAAAAATTTTGTATAATTAATTATTATAATGATTTTTTTCCTAAAAATTAAAAATAAATTACTATGATTAAGATAAATCAAGTAGATTTTATAATTATTCTTTTATTCGAATTTATCTTATATGAAACCAAACATTTGAAATGTAATCTTTATTAATTTATGAAGGTGACAACTTTGACATCATTTAAAATAAAATTATATAACTGTCCTAATCTATTTTATATTGCTCCAAATGGTCCCAAAGTCTACCCTTGGATGGTTAGGGTATAGATATACACTACCAATAAGTTTTTGTCAAGTTTCCAGTCCTTTTATGGGTATTATTATTGTAATAAAACTATATATTTATTTTTTAGTAAATAAATATTTTTTGCATCATTAATGTATAAGCTATTAAAGTAATTAAATATCACATAAAAATTACAAATAAATTAAATTAAAAAATAGAAATTTTAGCTTTTAAATTATTATTTATAATCAAATTTATATTCTATATAACCTTATATAAAAAATACCTTCATTATTAATGTTTGAGTGAGACATATTTCACGTTCATTAAAATAAAATAAATTAAAGGAATTAATCACATCAAAGTGGGTTCCAATTGATTCCATTTCGACCCAAATATTACATATGACATAATATAATCATCCCATTATATTAAAACAGGTCTTAGGGTAATTTTATAATATTATATTTACCCTTAATTACCCGATTTACCTTTAACTATGGTAAATAAAATTTACCGTAGTTACTATTCATAGTGCCCAAAAAGAAAAAGTAGCCTATTTACATAATTTGGACCTAATGATTCCAAATATGGAATCAATTTTTCCAAATTCAAATCAGAGAAGATGTATAAATTAATTTAAAATTAATCTCGTTGTTAAGAAAACGAGTTTTAAAAGTTAAAACATTGCAAAAGATGGAAATGATTTTATATATGAATTCAATGTAAAATCATTGCTAATGATATAAATTATATTAAATGGAAAAAATATATTATATTTATACTATAAAACCACTCAACATTATAATTTAACTATATAAATTATTACGACGAAAAAAGTTCTTTTTAAATAAAATATAGCGTGTTTTTACTATTCATCAAAATATGAAAGTTATCAGAATATTGTGAAACATATATCCAAAGTAAATTTTTATATCCTGATTCCAAATAAAAATTTAATTTTTTCAAATTTAACTTATAAACATGTCAAAAACTAGATTTAATGTTGGTGTGCCATCAATAGGAGGCAAAACGGCATTTCTTGAAAAATACTTATTTTACCTAATAAAATTATTTTGTTCTCATACCATGTTCTAGAAAATTTTTATGATGAATAATAATTTTATAAAATTAAAAATTTAGTTAATACTATTCATGATGGCTAGTTTATAATTATATTATATCAATATTTCGTTGTTTAGTGAAACTCGGTATTGCGTAGAACAAACGCTATTGAGGAAGGTCGCTCTTGCGTGTAATGCAAGCCAAGTTAGGGTTGTGTGTAGGGAATGATTCCTTTTGTGTTGCGTATAACATACTCAAAATATAATTCAATTATACATTGATCAAAATCTTTAATTAGTGTTGGGTAAAATTAATTGTATTTGAAAGAACTAGCAATTTTCTGCATCACAAGCCATGAATAGTGTTGCGTATACTACAAGCTAATATGGTCTGGTGTATAGCGCAAGATAATCTTGGTGAAGCGTACAAAAAAACATCAAAGAAATTAAAAAGAATAATTCTCATAAAATTTCGCGGTGTTACAAAATTTATATAGGTTTTTGTGTAAATTTATACCATATCATTTGGTTTAACCCTATGGTATAATAATTATAATGATAATCATTGTAATAATTTTTTCAATATTAAATGGTTTTAATTTCTCATATAATGTAAAAATTATTTCATTAATTTACAAGGTAAAATATATTCAACAATATATTACCCTTCTTGTCTTATTCCATGATTTTTTATTTTTATGTCATTTAATAATATTTTTTTCATGACATCTCATTATTTTCATTTTTGAAACTATTCATTCAATTGAACTCCAATGATATAAAAAAATTGGAGTTGAATATAATCCATTAAAACAAAATTAATATGAAATATTAGTCTATTAACTTCTTGAAATAAAATAATTCTTAGAAATATTATTACTTTTAATATTTTGAAAATTATTTAAATTTTTTACCCATTAATTGAATAAATATTAAGTCATAAAATTTAACATTTTTAATTGTAATTATAAAATAACTAATAATTATAAATAAAATTTAACAATACCAATAATTAAATTATTCATGAAGTGGAGTCTAAAATTTAATCATGGATTTTTTAGACATTTTTAAACATGGAAGGGAAGAATAATGTAAAGAGAGCTTCGTTTTGTATTTTTATTTACATAAAATAATGTAAATGTAAACATTAATGAAGAATCACACCGAGTTTCTATATATTTATAAATTTTAAGAAAATTTTTGAACTAAAATAATCCAATAATATATTTCATATTTTAGAGTTGTTTTAAATCCTTAACCTGAATTACTAACAATATTTTAAACATTTTACCATTATCGAAGTGACAACATTTTAAAACGGTTATTATGAAAAATGACAAAAAAATATAAATTATTTACCAATATTTACCTTATTTGTTTAATATTTCTAATTATTATTCAATGATTATTTTTGAAATGTTGAAAAAATTAATTTTTATGTTTGTGTGAAAAATGCATTGAAATGGTCTTTCTAGTAAAACATAGTTTTTATCATAAACTAGATGTATTCTTCTCCCATTTGTAGAAATAATTTTTTGGGATAGAAAAAATGTGTGTTGAATATATAATATATGTTTCTTTAAAATAATTCACAAGTAGATAATACACTATTTTATTAATATATAAGTACATTTCATGTATAAAACCGGTTTTTAGAAAAATATTTCTCCAATGATTTTTTTTTATTTTCATTCATAATTAATATAAAATAAATGATTTAATTTTATAGATGAATATTATATTCATGTTTCATATTTTACATAGTGTTATTCATAATAACCAGTTTTACCTTCTATTTCATAACAACAATATTTATATATAGTTTTTTAGTTGAATATGGGTTGGTTAATACCTTTGTTGTGTAAAACCCAAGATATCCAAAAAATAGATATAATTAAAATTATATATATCAAAAAAGTTCATAAAGTTACATTTTACCACTAAAAATAATATTTCACACAAAATCTTATCACAGTGATATAGAAAACGTAAAATAAATTTTCCACACTAAATCCTTAAGTCCCCACATAGCTGAAACAATTTAATAATTTCTCTAGAAAACATTGACATACTGAGTGGTCTTATTACATTGAAATTGTTGTATATGAGAATGAATATATAAAGCCATTTACTCATATTTAATCAAGAATATTGAATAGAAAAATATATATTAAGAATATATTATTATTTTATCTAATTCAAATAAAATACATTCATGTAAATATTATTAGTAATACCCTTTCACTAACATTCAACACTAGATCTCACTGAGGATATTCTGTATAACTTTTTTCTGCTCCGAATGACCAAAGTGTGTTATTGAATAGATCTAACATTCAATGTGTTTTCCTTATATAGATAAAGTCCCAGAATTTTTACTTCTACTACCTCATATAAATAGATTTAGGTTATGTACTTTTCCAATAGAGGGATCTATATGGATCCATACAAATTATTTAGTGAAAGATATTGTTATAAGAAAATTACAGACATTGAATATTTTGATCCAAACCACCTTAAAAATACAAATATAAGGATCTCTTATTTTATTCTTATGTTTAAAATAAACTCTTATAAAGACCATATTTCTATGGATGATAATTAGTACGAAAACTCAACTCAGTATCCAAATCCTCATAAATAATTTTCTATAACATATTGGTAATCTTCTTATCCAAATCAAATTAAACAGAGTGTGGAACTTAGTAAATTCATACTAATTATAAAATTTATATTATATTCAATATGATAATTAGATAAATAATCTATAAAAGAATTAAAGAGTGTTTAATTCCCTAGGAGATGTTATAAAACCTAGAAAATTTATGAAATTTCCATTTTATGAAATTATAATTACATAATATATGTAGTATTTTTAGCCTTTCCATTTCATTATATGTAATGGTTGTAACATTTATGTATAGTTGGTTTGATGGATTTATCTAAATGATTGGTAGAATGGATCGGGTTGTATCAATATCATAGTGTTTTCAATGGGACATGTTATTATTTTGAGATATATAAATGCTTGGAATATTAATCCAATAATGATCATACAATGTATTGTTTGATTTTGAGAAGATTCTTCATTATTGGTTGAAGATAAGGAGGGTTTTTTTATAATGGTTCTAGAAGATATCATCTCCTAAGTTAATTTGTCGATATGTTATAATTTGGTATTCCAATTATCTTTGACTGTTGTGAACTTGTTGTGGGGAACATGGACTGCACTAGGCTCAATGTGTCACCTATACAATTTCTATATCAATTTGATGTTCTTTTGGGAAATATGAACCATTTTTATTTAATTTGGTATCAATTTTTATTTGTTATTTATGTGGTATTTGTTCTGTTATAGGCTACATGGGTTACTATATATCTACATAAATTTTACTTAATGATAAATATATTAAAAATGGATATATAATTGTTTTTGTATACGCAGAGACCCCATTCTTTCATCATTAAATCACCGACATACAAATCATTGTGATATATACTTGAAATATATTATTTCATGTTATCTAATAATAAATACTCTTTAATATGAATATATATATATATATAATTTTAGCATATATAATAAATAGATCATTATAAAATACGATATTCATATAAATGTAACTTCATATAAGTTTTTATTGATAGGAAACCGATTCTTCCTTATCCATATCATTCCATCACAATCAAGGTTAATATTTCAAAAATTTCTTATTATCATTAGTATATCTACATCTTCCGTTCATGTCTCATTTATCACCACTTGGATAGATGAATGAATATTTAATTGGGATGGATATGACTTTCATCATTACCTAATGATTTCTTTTTGAATTATTTACATATCCACATAAATTGAATCTTTTTTAATCCCCATAATTGATAAGTGGGCATGAAAATTTAAGATTACATCATCAAGAATCTTGTTCACTATTCTAGGGGTTTTTTTAAATCATTATCTTTTATAAACATTAAGCAACTTTTCTGGGACATAATCAACACTACCTATGTAAATATATAATTAATCATTTTATGATTAATATATATATCACACCATTAACAATTTAGATAATCCTCCATATATTCATTGTAAAACATTTGAACTCCCAACCCTAAATCATATATAATGTAAATATATTCATTATATTATAATTAATTTATGTAATAATAATTTTTAATAGCATTTTTTCATGTGGATGTATGGTAGTCCCTTCTTTGATGCATCACTACATGTCAAAAAATCATCTCCACTTCAAGGTAGTCTAATAACATCTATACTGAGAAACCTTATCTAATGTCCAATTAAACACTCTTGACATTCATCTAAAAATGGAAATTGGATCCCATGTGAGTTAGCATGGTCAGTGGATTAGATAATTCATGATAAATTCTCCACAAATAATTAATAATATCAATCCATCCAATATAAACTATGGATATCACTTACTGTTGTTGTTATGGTCCATTCCTCAAAAACATTCGTCTTTGAAAAATCTACTATTACAAACTGACATGTGATTATAGGGCCCCATAATTATTGTTTTGAAGGAAATATTCAAAAAATGCAAATTTATAATTCAACATCTCCTTCAGTAGGGTCATCAATACAATTATCAAATGTTATTTGTTCTCATCCATTACCTTCAATATATATGAATATCTTTTACAAGACATCAAAAAATGACAAAGATAATATATATAAAAAATTAGTTGATTATATATAATAATACATGACTATCATTGGTAAGTACAAATGGAATTATAATAAAATATTGTTGGCGATTTATTTAATATAAGGGTGTCTTTTCTAAATCCAACTTATTTAACATTAGTAGATGATATCCTAATATAATATCAATCATTAATAAATATATATCTCTTCATAACTAAATAAAAATATCATCGATATGAGCGATTAGATTTTATTTCATAATATCGATCTTATTATGTTCTCGATAATCAATGAAAAGTTGCATGGCCACATAATTAAATTTTTTAAAATTAAACAGATTAACCCATAGTGAAGCACTATTATGAGTGAGTTATTTATCTAGTTTATCCTAAAGCTGATTAATCAATTATTTTATTTGAAAAAGGACATCCTAAATGGTGCAATTAAAATTGAAAAAGCACAAATAACGAGTTATGTTTAATACTAAACATCCTAATTCATGGGAAGACATAAAAATTCCTCCAAAAATATATCATTATATTCCAAAAATAGAATAATGATTTTTAAATTTATATTCTCTCTAATAATTTGCAATAAATTACCCCCTCGAATATGAATAAATACATATATGGTTTATTTCATATCTAATTGGTATTAGGTTTCATCCACACACTGATATAGGGTTCTAATATCAACAACCAATAATGTTTAGACATGTTGGGAAATTATTTTAAACCTTATCAATATGATTTATCGTTATTTAATCTATTTAATTTTATTTGTGGAAATAATATAAAAATTTGAAATTGTTATAAATAGTTACTTATGTGTTATGAAATTTCCATAATTAGATACTTTATGACATTTTAGAAAATATAGATTTTAATTAATAATTTTTAAATATTTTTTTGATATTTAGACAATTTTATAATATGTTATTTTTATAAAATAACAATACCATCAATTTTGACACTGTTCATTTATTTGAATTTAAATTAAATCGAAACAAAAGATATACTCAATAAAAATATTTAATAGACTCATAAGAAAGTCATATTCAACTATAAAATTCATGGGTAACATTAATTAGTTCATATAATATTTATTTTAAAGTAGTTTAAACTATATATTTGATTCTTCTCTTAATATAATAATTACTACAACATTATTGTATAATTAATTATTATAATGATTTGTTTCCTAAAAATTAAAAATAAAATACTATGACTAAGATAAAACAAATAGATTTCATTATTATTCTTTTAGTCGAATTTATCTTATAAGACACCCAACATTTAAAATTTTATCTTTATTAATGTATGAAGGTGACAACTTTGACATAATTTAAAATAAAATAATATAAATGTCCTAATCTATTTTATAATGCTCCAAATGGTCAAATATTCTACCCTTGGATGGTTAGGGTATATATATACTCTACCAATAATTTTTGGTCAAGTTTATGGTCCTTTTTATGGGTATTATTATTGTAATAAAAACTATATTATTTATTTTTCACTAAATAAATATTTTTTGCATCATTAATGTATAAGCTATTAAAGTAATTAA
This sequence comes from Viscum album, assembly GCA_963277665.1. Lineage (NCBI taxonomy): Eukaryota > Viridiplantae > Streptophyta > Magnoliopsida > Santalales > Viscaceae > Viscum > Viscum album. The sequence continues at coordinate 141,730,566 of OY728138.1, read as the reverse complement.
ATATCACTTAAAATTTACAAATAAATTACATTAACAAGTAAAAACATTTTAGCTATTAAATTATTACTTATAATCCTATTTATATTCTGTATAACCTTATATTAAAAATACTTTCATTATTAATGTTTGAGTGAGACATATTTCACTTTCATTAAAATAAAATAAATAAAAGGTCTTAATCACATCCAAGTGGGTTCCAATGGATTTCATTTCGACCCAAATATTACTTAGGAAGTAATATAATCATCCCATTATATTAAAACAGGTCTTAGGGTAATTTTATAATATTATATTTACCCTTAATTACCTGATTTACCTTTAACTATGGTAAATAAAATTTATCGTAGTTACTATTCATAGTGCCCAAAAAAAAGTAGCCTATTTACATAACTTGGACCTAATAATTCCAAATATGGAATCAATTTTTCCAAATTAAAATCACAGAAGTTGTAGAAATTAATTTAAAATTAATCTCGTTGTTAAGAAAACGAGTTTTAAAAGTTAAAAAATTGCAAAAGATGGAAATGATTTTACATATGAATTCAATGTAAAATCAATGCTAATGATATAAATTATATTAAATGGAATAAATATATTTTATTTATACTTTAAAACCATTCAACATTATAATTTAACAATATAAATTATTACAGTGAAAAAAGTTGTTTTTAAATAAAATATAACGTGTTTTTACTATTCATCAAAATATGAAAATTATCAGAATATTGTGATACATTTATCCAAAGTAAATTTTTATATCCTAATTCCAAAGAAGAATTTTATTTTTTCAAATTTAACTTATAAACATGTCAACAACTAGATTTAAAGTTTGTGTGCCATCAATAGGAGGCAAAATTGCATTTCTTGAAAAATACTTATTTTACCCAAAAAAATTATTTTATTCTCATACCATGTTCTAGAAAATTTTTTTGATGAATAATAATGTTATAAAATTCAAAATTTAGTTAATACTATTCATTATGGATACTTTATAATTATATTATATCAATATTTCATTGTTTAGTGAAACTCGTTATTGTGTACAACATACGCTATTGAGGAAGGATGCTCTTGCATGTAATGCAAGCCAAGCCAGGGTTGCGTGTAGGGAATGATTCCTTTGGTGATTCTTATAACATACTCAAAATATACTTCAATTATACATTGATCAAAATCTATACTTATTAATGGTTAAAATGAATTTTATTCGAAAGAACTAGAAATTTTCTGCATCACAAGCCAAGAATAGTGTTGCGTATAATACAAGCTAATATGGTGTGGTGTATAGCGCAAGATAATCTTGGTGAAGCAGACAAAAAAAAGACATCAAAGAAATTAAAAAGAATAATTCTCATAAAATTTCGCGGTGTTACAAAATTTATATAGGTTTTTGTATAAATTTATACCATATCATTTGGTTTAACCCTATGGTATAATAATTTTAATGATAATCATGTAATAATTTTGTCAATATTAAATTGTTTTAATTTCTTGTATAATGTAAAAATCATTTAATTAATTTACAAGGTTAAAGATACTCAACAATATATTAACCTTCATGTCTTATTCCATGATTTTTTATTTTTATGTCATTTAATAATATTTTTTTCATGACATCTCATTATTTCCATTTTTGAAACTATTCATTCAATTGAACTCCAATGATATAAGAAAATTGGAATTGAATATAATGCATTAAAACAAACCTTATATGAAATATTAGTCTATTAACTTCTTGAAATAAAATAATTCTTAAAAATATTATTACTTTTAATATTTTGAAAATTATTTAAATTTTTTACCCATTAATTGAAAAAATATTAAGTCATAAAATTTAACATTTTTAATTGTAACTATAAAATAACTAATAATTATAAATAAAATTTAACAATTCCAATAATTAAATTATTCATGAAATGGAGTCTAAAATTTAATCATGGATTTCTTTAGACATTTTTAAACCTGGAAGAGAAGAATAAAGTAAAGAGAGGTTCATTTTGTATTTTTATTTAAATAAAATAATGTAAATGTAAACATTAATGAAGAATCACACCGAGTTTCTATATATTCATGAATTTGAAGAAAATTTATAAACTAAAATAATCCAATAATATATTTAATATTTTAAAGATATTTTAAATCCTTAACCTGAATTACTAACAATATTTTAAACATTTTACCATTATCGAAGTGGCAACATTTTATAATGTTTATTATGAAAAATGAAAAAAAACATGAATTATTTACTAATATTTACCTTATTTGTTTAATATTTCTAATTATTCTTCAAGGATTATTTTTGAAATGTTGAAAAAATTAATTTTTATGTTTGTGTGAAAAATTCATTGAAAAGGACTTTCTAGTAAAACATAGTTTTTAGCATAAACTAGATGTATTCTTCTCCCATTTGTAGAAATAATTTTTTGGGATCGAAAAAATGTGTGTTGAATATATAATATATGTTTCTTTAAAATAATTCACAAATAGATAATAAACTATTTTATTAATATATAAGTACATTGCATGTATAAAACCGGTTTTTAGAAAAACATTTCCCCCATGAATTTTTTTTATTTTCATTTATAATTAATATAAAATTAAAGAATTAATTTTATAGATTAATAGTATATTCATGTTTCATATTTTACATACTTTTATTCATAATAACTAGTTTTACCTTCTATTTCATAACAACCATATTTACATATATTTTTTTAGTTGAATATGGGTTGGTTAATACCTTTGTTGTGTAGAACCCAAGATATCCAAAAAATAGATATAATTAAAATTTAATATATAAAAAAAGTTCATAAAGTTACATTTTTCCACTAAAAATAATATTTCACACAAAATATTATCACAACGATATAGAAAACGTAATATAATTTTTCCACAGTAAATCCTTAAGTCCCCACATAGCTGAAACAATTTAATAATTTCTCTACAAAACATTTAAATATTGAAAGGTCTTATTACATTGAAATTGTTGTCTATGATATTGAATATATAATGCCATTTACTCTTATAAATGATCATGCCAAAATAGTATTTCTTCTATTCTTAGTACATTTTATGTATTTAGTATGTAATCCTATAGGTTAGATACATGGGACACATCATGAACATGAGGGAGATTTCCATGAACAACTAAGTAATAATAGTCCACCCATATTTAATCAAGAATATTGAATAGAAAAATATATATTAAGAATGTATTATCATTTTATCTAATTCACATAAACTAAATTCATGTAAATATTATTAGTAATACCCTTTCACTAACATTCAACACTAGATCTCACTGAGGATATTCTGTATATCCTTTTTCTTCTCTGAATAACCAATGTGTGTTATTGAATGGATCTAACATTCAATGTGTTTTCCTTATATAGATAAAGTCCTCGAATTTTTACTTCTACTACCTCATATAAATATATTTAGGTTATGTAATTTTTCCATAGAGGGATCTATACGGATCCATACAAATTATTTAGTGAAAGATATTGTTATAAGAAAATTACAGACAATGAATATTTTGATCCAAACCACCTTAAAAATACAAATATAAAGATCTCTTATTTTATTCCTATGTTTAAAATAAACTCTTATAAAGTCCATATTTCTATGGATGATAATTATTACGAAAACTCAACTCAGTATCCAAATACTCATAAATAATTTTCTATAACATATTGGTAATCTTCTTATCCAAATCAAATTAAGCAGATTGTGGAACTCGGTAAATTCATACTAATTCTAAAATTTATATTATATTCAATATGATAATTATATAAATAATCTATAAAAGAATTAAAGTGTGTTTAATTCCCTAGGAGATGTTATAAAACCTAGACAATTTAGGAAATTTCCATTTTTTGAAATTATAATTACATAATATATGCAGTAGTTTTACCCTTTCCATTTCATTATATGTAATGGTTGTAACATTTATGTATAATTGGTTTGATGTATTTATCTAAATGATTGGTAGAATGGATTGGGTTGTATCAATATCATATTGTTTTCAATGGGATATGTTATTATTTTGAGATACATAAATGCTTAGAATATTAATCCAATAATGATCATACAATGTATTGTTTGATTTTGAGAAGATTCTTCATTATTGGTTGAAGATAAGGAGGGTTTTTCTATAATGGTTCTAGAAGATATCATCTCCTAAGTTAATTTCTCGATATGTTATAATTTGGGATTCCAATTATCTTTGATTGTTGTGAACTTGTTGTGGGGAACATGGACTGCACTAGGCTCAATGTGTCACCTATACATTTTCTATATATATTTGATGTTTTTTGGGAAATATGAACCATTTTTCTTTAATTTGGTTTCCATTTTTATGTGTTATTTATGTGGTATTTGGTCTGTTATAGGCTACGTGGGTTACTATATAACTACATAAATTTTCCTTAATGATAAATAGAAAAAAAATAATTTTGGATATATTATAAGGCCCCAGCCTTAAACATTACTTAATCTTGAGTTATTACAAGATTACACATTGAGGATCTTTTCGGGTTTAGAGTTTTAGAGAATTAGATCATAAAACTTGCATTACATTCCACATATAAACAAAGTGGTTACATAAAGATAGTATTCTTCATTCCCATAAATGGTAACACATTTAAAATAAAACATGGATTATTTCTTGACACTTCCTTGACACTATCATCATATCATGTACCTTTCCCTTGACCTGTGAAAAACATTTCAAAAAAACATGGGATGAGCATAAAAAGCTCAGTATGGGTTATAAAAACATGGAAAGGAAACATGAGTTCATATATACATAAGAATGAAATCATACTTTACCCATAAAAAATTGGCACTTTAACATACCTCATAAAATCATGAATAAATCATAGAAATCATAAGACATAAAGGTAACTTGAGGCATTCATAACATTCTTACGTAGGGAGTAACCCTCTTGGTTACGTTTGGAATACCCATCACAGTATATTCCCTAAATCTCTTTGGAGAAACATTAACCTTTCACTCCTTCGCGTTACCCAATGCATTGGAGAGCTATAACAGGCTCACCTGCCCTTAGTTTATCACGGAACCACCCGTCTTCATAATAATGCCCAAGAACCATAACATAATCATATCACATAAAACATGCATAAAGGAAACATAAAATTTCCACATTTCAATCAAGAGATATCAATACAACAAATTGATATAAAAACATTATGAAAACCATTTTCAATATTAAAATAAAATAAAAGTAAAACATGTAATTTATTTTTCTTTTAAAAATAAGGTATGGCTTGTAGAGGAAGCCGAAACTCAAATAACGGTCACGACGGCAGAGAAGTCCTTGTCGCCAATTACGTACGACAAAAACATTCCCTTTTGTCGTTTAGTAACCGATTCGTATAAAAAATATTCCTTTTGAATAAACATAAAAGTCAAAGGGGTTTATACACCGTATAAAAGAAAGTTGTGTATAAAATAAAATATGCCTCAATGAAAGGAGATTGAGACGAAGTCCCATACCTCGTATCCGACTTGACCCGACCGTTCTTTAATCTCCTGAATAATAAACTTGAGTTAATCTCTACTTGCTTATGAATCTTTTTCAAGTTCATTATTCCTTTTATACCATGTTATGAACATCTTGTAATCATTTAAGTTAATAATGTTCATTTTGTCGGTATTTGGTTCTTAAGTAAAAAATAGACTTCTTACACTTACATGTTGTTAATTTGGTCATAGGTTCGTTATATCCAGAATGGTATTCATGATGTAGATATCATATATGTCATATATATATATATCCAGTACATACATGCATTTATAATATTACATAATCATTTAGAGGTAAGTAATGAAATGCACCGTTCATGGAGACGGTAAGCCGTACGTACGCATGAACACTACTTTCATTTCTATTTCGTATTTTATAGAATGGAATCATAATGATATAAAGGTATATTATAATTCCAGTATAATATCATATATAATATCATAGTTCCATCCTTTATATGTCCCACATATGGTATTAATGAATCAAATCACTTTTAGGGGGCGGTAGTACGCACTTCCTAAAATGAAGATATCGTGTTTAACCATAATGGAAACCATAAAGGTATGCCCAAAATGAAAAAAACAGAAGCTTAAGGAAACATTAACATATTATATATCATATATAAAAATAGTGACATCATAATGGCCACCTTTGAAGGTGTTAAATGAGTATTGAATAATCCTCGTTTCGGGAGGCAGAATTTCACCATCCACGGAAACCGTATGTTCTTTAACCATTTGATGTAGTTGTGTGAGATTGTAGCTCAAATATATCTTATAACAACATCCTAGTATATTTAAGATACTGTTGTTGTTACAAAAGAAGTAAATAAAAAGAGTTAAGGGGTTGGAGAAGCAAAATAAAACAAATGAACATGAGAGAATGAATTACCTTAAAAAGTGTAACTCATTTTGATTTGAGCCTAAAGGCTTCCTTTGAAAGGATTCTGCCCAAAGAGAATCCTCTAGGATTAGGAGAGGGATGTGGAGAGAGTAAATGGGCAGGGGTTGGCCGAGCCAAAGGCTTGTGGAGTGTGTGAAATGAGGTAGAGGTGGGGGCCTTTTATAAGAGGAGAGGAGGGGCACTTTTGGAAATGAAAGAAATATTACTTTATTTGAAAATGTGTTTCGGTTTCAAAAGGTCTCACATTGATATAATTCGTGGATAAGGTTCTAAGAGTTCTAAATCCACTCATCCAATTGGTTTTTGCCATGTGTTGTTCGTAGATTTTACATTATCTTTCCATTTTATTTAAATCGTCAAATAATGATGTCATCGCTCCATCATTATTATGTCATAAATAATTTAATTTATTTAATGTCTAAAAATAATTAAAAAATACTATGATGTAGGAAATCTTTTTAGCTTTCCAATGATTATTTATAATCAAATATCTGATCTTTATAACCCTATGTAAAAATTGTTTTTGAAAAACATATTGTGTTTGTGTCATTTTTACTTTAACATTTAATAAAAAGTTATTTATGTCATTTCCAAACCAAAGTGTCTCCATGGGGTCCCCAAGTTTACCCATGGCTTTTCTTGGTCGGCCATGACACAACCAATAATGTTGGGACATGTGTCTAGGTCATTTCCTATTATTAAAGCATTATTTATACCTTAAACTACCCTAATTACCACTAATCGCGATTAAGAACTTAATAAGTAACTATTCACCAAAAAAATTATTTTAATCTCATTGAACCACATTTTACATTTAATGACAACCATGTATGTTGGATTTTCAAAATTCAATACACATTAGTGGTAAAATTTCATTTAACTGAAAAATCAGTTTGCTTGATTACCACTTAGTGGTTTCACTATTCATCAAAAATTGAAGTTTTTCAGAAAATTACCAAAAATTCACCCTAAGCTATATTTGATATTCCGAATTCAAAAATGAAGTCTATTTTAAAAAATTCAAATCATATAAGTCACATTAATTAATTTAATAATTAATTCCCGCTGCCATAGCAAATACCGTGTTTTTACAAAACAATAAGTATCAAAAGATTGACGCCAGTTTAAGTCTAATTTAAAGTGAAATTGATTCCAATGACCACCATTGGATAAAATGGTAAAAATATATTCTAATTTCACTTCAAAACCAATTCAAAACATAATCTAATCATATAAATAAATTAGATTAAAAAGCAGTTTTGATGTAAAATGCAGTATTTTTCACTATTCATTAAAAAATGATCATTGTCAGAAAAATACCAAAAATTCAGACAAGGTAAATTTTGATGTCCCAATCATAAAGGATAAGTTTATTTTGACAAACATAGTTTATAAAATTGTCAAAATATAGATTCAAAAATGGTTTGCCATCAAAAGGCACTAAAACAATCTTTTAAGAATATTAGTGTATTCCATGCATAAAATTGTATTTATTTTCATTTTAAGACTCTATAACACTATCTTAATAATTAATAGGCATAGATAAAAATATCTATTATTCATTACTTACTTGGGATGTTACATCCTTCCCCCCTTTAGAAAATTGCGTCCCCGCAATTTATTTACTTATCGAATAAATCGGGGTACTTATCCCTCATTGCATTTTCAGATTCCCATGTTGCCTCTTCAATCATGTGGTTTTTCCACAAAACCTTTACCTGATGAATCACCTTATTCCGTAACACTTGCTCCCTGTGGTCAAGAATCTGGACCGGTTGTTCCTCATAAGATAGGTTCTCTTCCACCTGAACTACCTCTGGACTCAAAACATGAGATGGATCTGGCATATACATTCTCAACATCGAAATGTGAAAAACGTTGTGTACCTGAGATAAACTCGGAGGTAATGCCACTCGGTATGCAACTGATCCAACTCTCTCTAGAATTTCGTATGGTCCAATGAACCTTGGACTCAACTTTCCTTTCTTACCAAATCTCATCACGCTTTTCCAAGGAGAAAACTTGAGAAAAACATGATCACCTACCTCGAAAGATAGATCATTCCACCGGTTATCTGAATAACTCTTCTGCCTGCTCTGAGCTGTTCTCATGTGTTTCTGAATCAGTTGAACTTTTTCTGCCATCTCTTCTACCAATTCTGGTCCCATCAACTTTCTTTCACCCACTTCATCCTAGAAAGCTGGAGTTCGACACCGCTTCCCATATAATGCCTGAAAATGGTGCCATCTGTATACTGGAATGAAAACTGTTATTATATGAAAACTCCACCAAAGAAAGATGTTGGTCCCAACTTCCCTGATAATCCATAGAACATGATCGTAGCATATCCTCCAATGTCTGAATTGTTCGTTCTGACTGCCCATCTGATTGAGTATGAAAAGATGTACTAAAATTTAATTCAGTACCCAACGACTTCTGAAGGCCTTTCCAAAAGTTAGAAGTAAACCTGGGATCACGATCCGATACAATGGAGAAAGGAACTCCATGTAACCTTACTATATCTTTAAGATACAAACGGGAAAGTTGATCAAGCGAGAAATTATCTCGTATAGCAAGGAAATGAGCAGATTTGGTCACACGATCAACAATAACCCAGATTGCATTATTACCTCGAGATGTCTTCGGTAATCCAACAACAAAGTCCATGGATATATTCTCCCATTTCCACTCTGGCACTGGTAAAGGTTGAAGCATCCCTTTCGGTAACTACCGCTCTGCTTTAACCTGCTGACAAGTCAAACACTTCACAGTAAAATCAGCAATGTCTCTTTTCATTCCATCCCACCAGTAATACTCCCACAGATCTCTATACATCTTAGTACTGCCCGGATGAACTGAAAACGGAGAACTATGAGATTCACATAACAAATCTCTCTTCAACTGTGAATAACAAGGAACACACAATCTCTTCCCAAATCTCAAAACACAATCACTATCAATGTTGAATTCAGGCAACTTACCTTTCTGAACCAGCTCTACCTTTTTCTGCAACTCACTGTCTTGCTTCTGTGCTTGCTTGATTCTATCTGATAGAGATGATCTCACCGATACCTGAAACAAAACATAAGGACTTCCTGCACCAACAACTTCTATGCCAAAGTTCATCAAATCGTTAACCAAAGGACCACGTTCCAACCGCAACATTGTTAATGAAGCATTACTTTTTCGACTCAAAGCATCAGCCACTTTATTTGATTTTCCCGGATAGTAATTAATTGTACAATCATAATCCTTGATTAATTCCAACCATCTCCTTTTTCTCATGTTTAACTCTTTCTGAGTGAATATATACTTTAAACTTTTGTGATCGGTATATATTTCACACTTTACTCCATACAAATGATGCCACCAAATTTTTAAAGCAAAAACAACAGCAGCTAATTCCAAATAATGTGTAGGGTAATTTACCTCATGAGTTTTCAACTGTCGTGAAGCATAAGCAATTACCTGATCATTCTGCATTAGGACGCAACCAAGTCCTTTCAATGAAGCATCACTGTATATAACAAACTCACCATTCCTGGATGGTAGTGCCAAAACTGGAGCATTCACCAATCGTCTTTTCAATTCCTGAAAACAATCATCACATTCTTTTGTCCAGATAAACTTAACACCCTTCTGAGTTAGCTTAGTCATTGGACTAGATAACCGTGAAAAATTTCTAACAAACCTTCGGTAATAGCCCGCTAAACCAAGGAAGTTACGAATCTTGGTTACATTTGTGGGTCTTGGCCATTCTTCCACAACTTTTGTTTTTTCAGGATCAACTGTTATTCCATCTTTAGAAACAATGTGACCATGGAAAGAAATTTGTTGCAACCAAAACTCACATTTCTGAATTTCCCATACAGTTTATTTTCTTTTAAGGTTTTCAAGATAACCCTTAAATGTTTTTCATGCTCCTCTTTACTTTTAGAAAACACCAAAATATCATCAATGAAAACCACCACAAACTTATCCAAGAACTCATGGAAAATTCTATTCATTAAGTCCATGAATACATCAGGTGAATTGGTTAGCCCAAAAAGCATTACTACAAATTCATAATGGCCATATCTCGTACGGAACGCGGTCTTTGGAATATCTGCCTCCTTTACCTTCAGCTGATGGTACCCCGATCTCAAGTCAATCTTTGAAAAAAACTGAGCTCCCTGGAGCTGATCAAACAAATCATCGATATGAGGCAAAGGATATTTGTTCTTAACAGTGATATTATTCAAGGCTCTATAATCAATGCAAATTCTCATAGAACCATCTTTCTTTTTAACAAATAAAACAGGAGCACCCCATGGTGATGTGCTAGGTCTAATGAAACCTTTCTCTAATAAATCTTGCAATTGCTCCTTCAACTCTAAAAGTTCAATTTTTTCCATTCGATAAGGGGGTTTTGAAATTGGCTTAGCATCAGGAACTAAGTAAACAGTAAACTCAACTTCCCGATCTGGTATTATTCCAGGAAACTCATCAGGAAAAACATCAGGATACTCATTTACCACTGGCACGTCATTAATCTGAACAATTACTTTATTTTCAACGACGTGTGCAAGGTAACATTAATTTCCATTTTTCACAAGTTTCTCGGCATCTTGATATGTTATCAAAAGTAAGGGTTCATTCTTGTAAACAAACTGAAATTCTTTCTGAAAAGAAACTTATTTAGCTCTACAGTCAATCTTATCATGGTAAATAGAGAGCCAATACATACCCATGATAACATCAAACTCTACTAGAGGTAGAACAATAAGGTTTGCAAGTAGGTTCTTTCCACAGATAAGGATAGGAAGATTCTTATAAATTCTATTTGCCTCGACATTTCCCCCAGGTGTTTTTACCAAAAGTTCAGGAGTCATTTCTTGAGATGGTATTTCCATTTTACTAGAAAAGGTTTCAGAGATGAAAGAATGTGTAGACCCCGAATCAAACAACACACTGGCATAATCTGAAAAAACAAACAAAGTACCTGATACAACTTCATTTGATGGACCGACATCTGCTGAAGTAGTTGCAATGGATTTCACCACCCCTTTCTTCTTTTATTCTAACTGCTTCCCATCACTCAAGCTCCTTGTCGGACACTCGTTTGCATAGTGACCCATCTCATTGCACTTATAACATTTCACTAACTGTAAGTCAAATTTGTTCTTACCTTCACCTTGATCCTTTTCAGTGCAATCACGAGCCTTATGTCCCATCTTACCACATAGGTAGCACTTCACAGAATTCAGAAGACATTCCCCAGCATGCCTTTTGCCACATTTATCACAAACTGGAAACTTAGTTCTCTTACCATCAGACATTTTTTAAGAATTCTTACCTTTCTCCTACCACCTCGGTCTCTTCTTCTGCTGGTTGTTATAGAAAACTTGGTCATCGGAAAACTCCATTTCAACCTTCTCAGCACATCGAACAAGCTTTTCATAACATTTAAACTCAGGAGAAGCTAATTCCCTTCGATATTTTGGCTTTAATCCTGAGTAAAAACGATTGATTTTACTATCAAGGTCCCGGATAAAATTTGGAGCATACCTTGCCAATCGAGTGAACCTTTCTTCATAGGCAGCCACTGAGTCTTCCTCTTGCCTCAATTCCAAGAATTGCTTTTCCATCCTAAGTCGAACAGCCTTAGGAAAATACTTCTAAAGAAACATACCTTTGAATTCATCACAGTCAAGAGCATCAATCTCATCGGCGTCCCTGATATTTTTAACCATAGACCACCACTGATCTGCTTCACCCTCCAAACGGTAAATAGAAAGACTAACCTTTTGATTGTCTGAACACCCCATGACATCAAAAATCTTCTCTAGTGCTTTAATCCACCCTTCAGCTAGCACAGGGTCAGATGATCCTCTGAATGATGGTGGATGTTGCCTCATGAAATGTTCCACCACTGACATGTTCCTCTGCGGTTGGTCTGGCTGATCTTGGGTATGGATACCACCACCATTTATCGCTTGAGTCAACTGCGCCATTACTGCAAAAAACTGTTCAGTTCCAATTCCGACCATTTCTGGATGCTGATTCGGAAGGTTATTTCCTTCTGTATGCCTTCCTAGCACTGCTTCCCTATTTCCTCTGCGGAAAACCATTCTGAACAAACATGTCTTAGATGAAGCAACATGGTAATCTTTAAATGCTATATCATTTCGAAAAAAAATATTTTTGGATAATCATTTAATAGAATTCTAACTCCTAAAGTTATCTAAACCGACCTTTGATACCAACTATAAGGCCCCAGCCTTAAACCTTACTTAATCTTGAGTTATTACAAGATTACACATTGAGGATCTTTTCGAGTTTAGAGTTTTAGAGAATTAGATCATAAAACTTGCATTACATTCCACATATAAACAAAGCAGTTACATAAAGATAGTATTCTTCATTCCCATCAATGGTAACACATTTAAAATAAAACATGGATTATTTCTTGACACTTCCTTGACACTATCATCATATCATGTACCTTTCCCTTGACCTGTGAAAAAAATTTCAAAAAAACTTGGGATGAGCATAAAAATCTCAGTATGGGTTATAAAAACATGGAAAGGAAACATGAGTTCATATATACATAAGAATGAAATCATACATTACCCATAAAACATTGGCACTTTAACATACCTCATAAAATCATGAATAAATCATAGAAATCATAAGACATAAAGGTAACTTGAGGCATTCATAACATTCTTACGTAGGGAGTAACCCTCTTGGTTACGTTTGGAATACCCATCACAATATATTCCCTAAATCTCTTCGGAGAAACCTTAACGTTTCACTCCTTCGCATTACCCAATGCATTGGAGAGCTATAACGGGCTCACCCGCCCTTAGTTTATCACGAAACCACCTGTCTTCATAATAATGCCCAAGAACCATAACATAATCATATCACATAAAACATGCATAAAGGAAACATAAAATTTCCATATTTCAATCACGAGATATCAATACAACACATTGATATAAAAACATTATGAAAACCATTTTCAATACTAAAATAAAATAAAAGTAAAACATGGTATTTATTTTTCTTTTAAAAAAAGGAATGGCTTGTAGAGGAAGCCGAAACTCAAATAACGGTCACGACGGCAGAGAAGTCCTTGTCACCGCATACGTACGACAAAAACATTCCCTTTTGTTGTTTAGTAACCGATTTGTATAAAAAAGATTCCTTTTGAATAAACATAAAAGTCAAATGGGTTTATACACCGTATAAAAGAAAGTTTTGTATAAAATAAAATATGCCTCAATGAAAGGAGATTGAGACGAAGTCCCATACCTCGTATCCGACTTGACCCGACCGTTCTTTAATCTCCTGAATAATAAACTTGTTTTAATCTCTACTTGCTTATGAATATTTTTCAAGTTCATTATTCCTTTTATACCATGTTATGAACATCATGTAATCAGTTAAGTTAATAATGTTCATTTTGTCGGTATTTGGTTCTTAAGTCAAAAAATAGACTTCTTACACTTACATGTTGTTAATTTGGTCATAGGTTCGTTATATCCAGAATGGTATTCATGATGTAGATATCATATATGTCATATATATATATATCCATTACATACACGCATTTATAATATTACATAATCATTTAGAGGTAAGAAATGAAATGCACCGTTCATGGAGACGGTAAGCCGTACGTACGCATGAACGCTACTTTCATTTCTATTTAGTATTTTATAGAATGGAATCATAATGATATAAAGGTATATTATAATTCCAGTATAATATCATATATAATATCATAGTTCCATCCTTTATATGTCCCACATATGGTATTAACGAATCAAATCACTTTTAGGGGCGGTAGTCCGCACTTCCTAAAATGAAGATATCATGTTTACCCATAATGGAAACCATAAAGGTATGCCCAAAATGAAAAAAACAGAAGCTTAAGGAAAAAATAAACATATTATATATTATATAGAAAAATAGTGACATCATAATGGCCACCTTTGAAGGTGTTAAATGAGTATTGAACAATCATCGTTTCGGGAGGCAGAATTTCGCCATCCACGGAAACCGTATGTTCATTAACCATTTGATGTAGTTGTGTGAGATTGTAGCTCAAATATATCTTATAACAACATCCTAGTATATTTAAGATACTGGTTTTGTTACAAAATAAGTAAATAAAAAGAGTTTAGGGGGTTGGAGAAGCAAAATAAAACAAATGAACATGAGAGAATGAATTACCTTAAAAAGTGTAACTCCTTTTGATTTGAGCCTAAAGGCTTCCTTTGAAAGGATTCTGCCCAAAGGAAATCCTCTAGCATGAGGAGAGGGATGTGTAGAGATTAAATGGTCAGGGGTTGGCCGAGCCAAAGGCTTGTGGATTGTGTGAAATGAGGTAGAGGTGGGGGCCTTTTATAAGAGGAGAGGAGGGGCACTTTTGGAAATGAAAGAAATATTACTTTATTTGAAAATGTGTTTCGGTTTCAAAAGGTCCCACATTGATATAATTCGTGTATAAGGTGATAAGGGTTCGAAATCCACTCATCCAATTGGTTTTTTCCATGTTTAGTTCATAGATATTACATTATCTTTCCATTTTATTTAAATCGTCAAATAATGATGTCATCGCTGCATCATTATTATGTCATAAATAATTTAATTTATTTAATGTCTAAAAATCATAAAAAAATACTATGATGTAGGAAATCTTTTTATCTTTCCAATGACTATTTATAATAAAATATCTGATCTTTATAACCCTATTTAAAAATTGTTTTTGTAAAACATATTATGTTTGTGTCATTTTTACTTTAACATTTAATAAAAAGTTATTTATGTCATTTCCAAACCAAAGTGTCTCCATGGGGTCCCCAAGTTGACCCATGGCTTGACTTGGTCGGCCATGACACAACCAATAAGGTTGGGACATGTGTCTAGGTCATTTCCTATTATTAAATCATTATTTATACCTTAAACTAACCTAATTACCACTAATCGCGATTAAGAACTTAATAAGTTACTATTCACCAAAAAAATTATTTTAATCTCATTGAACCACATTTTACTTCTTAATGACAACCATGTATGTCGGATTTTCAAAATTCAATACACATTAGTGGTAAACTTTCATTTAACTGAAAAATCAGTTTGCTTGATTACCACTTAGTGGTTTCACTATTCATCAAAAATTGAAGTTTTTCAGAAAATTACCAAAAATTCACCCTAAGCTATATTTGATATTCCGAATTCAAAAATTAAGTCTATTTTACAAAATTCAAATCATATAAGTCACATTAATTAATTTAATAATTAATTCCCACTGCCAGAGCAAATAGCGTGTTTTTACAAAACAATAAGTATCAAAAGATTGACACCAGTTTAAGTCTAATTTAAAGTGAAATTGATTCCAATGACCACCATTGGATAAAATGGTAAAAATATATTCTAATTTCACTTCAAAACCAATTCAAAACATAATCTAATCATATAAATAAATTAGATTAAAAAGCAGTTTTGATGTAAAATGCAGTATTTTTCACTATTCATTAAAAAAATGAACATTGTCAGAAAAATACCAAAAATTCACACAAGGTAAATTTTGATGTCCCAATCATAAATTATAAGTTTATTTTGACAAATATAGTTTATAAAATTGTCAAAATATAGATTCAAAAATGGTTTTCCATCAAAAGTCACTAAAACAATCTTTTAAGAATATTAGTGTATTCCATGCATAAGATTGTATTTATTTTCATTTTAAGACTCTATAACACTATCTTAATCATTAATAGACATAGATAAAAATATCTATTATTCATTACTTACTTGGGATGTTACATATATAATTGTTTTTGTATACGCATAGACTCCATTCTTTCATCATTAACTCACCGACATAGAAATCATTGTGATATATACTTGAAATATATTATTTCATGTTATCTAATAATAAATACTCTTTAATATGAAAATATATATATAATTTTATCTATAGAATAAATAGATAATTATGAAATATGATATTCATATAAAAGTAACTTCATATAATTTTGTATGGATAGGAAAAATATTCTTCCTAAACCTTATCATTCCATCACAATCAAGGTTAATATTTCAAAAATTTCTTATTATCATTAGTATCTCTACATCTTCCGTTCATGCCTCATTTATCACCACATGGATAGATGAATGAATATTTAATTGGGATGGATATGACTTTTATCATTACCTAATGATTTCTCTTTGAATTATTTCCATATCCACATAAATTGAATCTTTTTTAATCCCCATAATTGATAAGTGGGCATGAAAATTTAAGATTACAACATCAAGAATATTGTTCACTATTCTAGGGGGGTTTCTAAATCCTTATTTTTTATAAACATTAAACAACTTATCTGGGACATAATCAACACTACCTATGTAAATATATAATAAGTCATTTTATGATCACTATATATTTCACACCATTCACAATTTAGATAATCCTCTATATGTTCATTGTAAAACATTTGACCTCCCAACCCTAAATCATATATAATGTAAATATATTCATTATATTATAATTAATTTATGTAATAATCCTTTTTAATAGCATTTTTTCATGTGGATGTATGGTGGTCCCTTCTTTGATGCATCACTACATGTCAAAAACTCATCTCCACTTCAAGGTAGTCTAATAAAGTCTATACTGAGAAACCTTATATAATGTCCAATGAAACACTCTTGACATTCATCTAAAAATGGAAATTGGATCCCATGTGAGTTAGCATGGTTAGTGGATTAGATAATTCATGATAAATTCTCCACAAATAATTAATAATATCAATCCATCCAATAGAAACTATGGATATCACTTACTGTTGTTGTTATGGTCCATTCCTCAAAAACATTCGTCATTGAAAAATCCACTAATATAAACTGTCATGTGATTATAGGGCCCCATAATTAATTTTTTGATGGAAATATTCAAAAAAGGAAAATTTATAATTCAACATCTCCATCCGTAGGGTCATCAACACAATTCTCAAATGTTATTTGTTCTCATCCTTTACCTTTGATATATAGGAATATCTTGAACAAGACATCAAAAAATGACAAATATAATATATATAAAAAATTAGTTGATTATATATAATAATACATGACTGTCATTGGTAAGTAAAAATGGAATTATAATAAAATATTGTGGGCGATTTATTTAATATAAGGGTGTCTTTTCTAAATCCAACTTATTTAACCTTAGTAGATGATATCCTGATATAATTTCAATCATTAATAAATATATATCTCTTCATAACTAAATAATAATAATATCATTGATATGAGGGATTAGATTTGATTTCATAATATCGATCTTATTATGTTCTCGATAATCAAGGAAAAGTTGCATGGCCACATAATTAATTTTTTTAAAATTAAATAGATTAACCCATAGTGAAACACTATTATGAGTGAGTTATTTATCTAGTTTATCCTAAAGCTGATTAATCAATTCTTTTAATTGAAAAAGGAAATCCTATAAGGTGTAATTAAAATAGAAAAATCACAAAAATGAGTTATGTTTAATACTAAACATCCCAATTAAATGGAAGACATAAAAATTCCTCCAAAAATATATCATTACATTCCAAAAATAGAATAATGATTTTTAAATTTATATTCTCTCTACTAATTTTCAATATATTACCCCCTCAAATATGAATAAATACATATATGGTGTATTTTATATCTAATTATTATTCAGTTTCATCCACACACTAATATATAATTTAATGTTTATTTGTAACATCGAATGCACCATTCCTTGCATGATAATTAATCTGATCTCAATACTATGAGAGCTTATCCATACCCATGATTAAATCATATTAAACTATAAGGAGAAAATAAATATTAAATATAAATACATTCCCATAAACCTATATTGGATAGGGGTTATAGACATGAGTTGTGGTTATCCTGCAATTATAATTTTTCAATTCCTGCTCTACATATACTCATTGAGTTGATCATCTGATACTATTATAATGTTAATAATATATAAAATATGGTTCTGATCATGAATCAAATAAAACATTTTCAATCCTGGAGTTAGTGATATATTTACCTTTCACTATTTCTCATTGAACTTCCATACATGTGTAAGGAATTTTATAAGCTTTATATTCTCTAATGTAATTCTTTTAAAATAAATTCCCTTGACGTATAGAAAATTGGTATGAACAATGTCCCTTATACCCACTACTAATGAAAATTACCTTAATAGATTCCACAATAACCATTTTTCCATAAACTCGATTTCCCCATCCTCATCTCTTGAATAATAATACTTTCTATTTTATGAATTAACCATGGTGTTTCCATCCTCAAGTTCCACAAGATGGAAAATTACACTTTCTCTTTTAACCCTTATACAGTTTTCACTCGTTCTTAAACTTCTTCTATTTCATTCCATTAATATAATTTTACATTGAAAATTGTTACTCTATCTAGATAAAAGAATACATTATACCCTAAAATGATGAGTATTTTTTGAGAATATTTTCTTAAGAAGTATTGGTATAACATCACCAATGAAATGATATGTAATTCTATTTTTTATAAATATATAGCCTAGAAAATTACATGCTAATATTTTAATGTTATACTTTTACATTGAACATTTTCTCATTCCTTTTGTATTAGACTCGAAAATTTTCTCTCCAAATATGTTCATTTTTTTGTATAAAAACTATAATTATATGAATTTATTTTAATTCATACTAAATTTTAATCTCTTTTTCCTCATCATCTAGAGTGTTTTGAATCAACGAAGAACATTAAATGGTATCCTTTAGTATATGATAAATATCCACAGAAGAATTCAACAATTCATTATATACCAATGATTGAAATATAATCGATAAAAACATATTAATTTCTCATTTAATGAAAGTATAATTAGTTATATTGAATGGTGAATATTATTTTTTCATGAAATAGCCCAAAAATGTTACATCAGGTTTTTAATTAGATTGATTCCATGTCAAATAATGTTTTTGGATCATAAATCGAGTATTCATTTCAAATAAAATTATTATTTGTTTAGATCTAATGTAAAATCCATCTCCAGATTTATTATATTTTATATAGGGAAATACCTACATGGATTATGTGAATTAATATAGTATCTATTCCTTCCACTATGTTCCGTTCATAAAAATGTTAATTCACAGGATTAGATCGTAATAGTATGAAAAATATTTTCTAATTTTGAAAAATGTGAAAAACATAACATATAATGAATTTTTTTGAAATAAATCTCATGGTTCTAAATATAACACCCCAAGGGTTTAAGGATAATAAATGAAATTCATTAAACATTGTAAGAAAATTATATTTGTAACTAGCCTTTAAACATAATTTTACTGCTTCTATGTTTTGAATTTTGAAAAATGGTCGTCTAAAATTTTGATAAGTAAGTTATTTATATTATTATAAGACCAAATTAATTATTTGGAATAGTAACATACCCTTGTGAATAGGAACATACCTTATGAATAGTAAAATACCCTTATGAATAGTAATGTACCCTTATGAAATGTAATGTACCCTTCTGATTAGGAACTTGATCCTAATAAATAGAAATTTACCATTATGAGTAGTAATATTACCCTTATAAACACTAACATGCCTTTCTTAATACTAACATCACTAATGATAGTGTATATATAATATTTAATTGAAATTATGGTACACTCATATCTTTAAATAAGTAAATAAATGATTTAAAACTATTTTTTTGAGAAAATTATATTTTATTTAGAAATTAATTTTCTCATTTTTATAACATTATTTTGATAAAATTATGTTCATATCTAAACACTATATGTCCAAAAATATTTTGGGTGAATGTTTGGTAATTTTTTGAAATACATGATTTTTTGTGAATAGTAAATTTTTTGTATTTCACAAGTAAATGAATTTATGCATCATGGAGGTGTCATCGCTATTGTGGTGCTGATGTAATCCCATTATCAAAAACTCACATGCAATTATTACTATTTTTAATTTTGGAAGACTCAATTCTACTTGTCTTGAGGCCAAATAAAAAAATAATATTTAAAATAATGTGAAATCTCTCCCCACCTCCACTATAAATAACACACATTTCCACTATTTCCACCAACACCTATCAAGCCTTAATCATTTTCTAATTTAGGCCACATTCCCTCTAAAATCGCATCTCTCACATCCAACACATGATGGTATCACCCAAAGGCCCAAATCAATATCCTTAAAGAGGATCTCAAGGAGAAGATATCAAGAAGTAAGAAATCCTCTTCCGTGTTCATGTGTTTTCCTTTCCTTTCCTTTTCTTTTATTATAGTATCGTCCACTTCTCATATACATGTGGCATGAAAGAAATATAAATATTTTATATTCTGTATATTCTCATGTTCATGGAAAATTCATCATCATTATTCTTATCCTCTCCCACATATTCAAGGAATAAAACATTGTTTGTGATGTGTCGAATTACTAACATCATGGAAAATGTGAATTCAATTTTCATTAATTCATTCAATTATGTTCATGAAACCTTTTTTATGGTTGAAACAGGTTATAATATATGTATTATTTCTCATCCATGGTTATGGAATCCTTTTTTACACAAGGTTTGAATTTATCGAAACACAATTAAGTCGTTATTATCAAAGAACCACTAAAATAATCTAAACAAACAAAAGTAATGTTTTAACTAATGAATATTCCTTATTTTAGAAGTAAAAATGATAAATGAAATTATTTAATGTTCTAGAAATATTTAACTATCATTTTATTCCAATTATGGAGTTTCACTTCAATCAGCAGGAACATCCATCAGGAACCAATCACAGAAAACATTTAAAGAATGCACCCAAAAAGTGCAAGAAACAGAATACCTACAATTAAAGTGGAAAATGATTTAATGAAATGATCATATATTATTTTATAAAGTTATATACGTTTCTTTATGTTATTAATAACATATATTTACCTTCATAAAGATGTTTTAAATTAAATGTTAGTAAGATAAACCAAAGGTAAGAGAATTCTATACCTGATTTCTATTCTTTGGGATAACATTATACTTCATTATTGTGGTATTAAAATTGTTTTTTTGATGGATTTTGTATATAATATGTTTAATTATATGTATTTATAGTATTTATACCTATTTTATCCACTCTACTAAGTCTCACTTCAATTATATGATATTTATAACCAACATTCCTTTTAAAATCCTCTTTTAAAATTTTGTTTTACAAAATTCAAAATCAATGTTTTTATGATACTGTTCGTGTTGTATGATTATTTTATGGTTCTTGGGAACTATATATGATGAACAGTGGGACCTATATCTCCCTAAAATGAATTGGGTATGTGTATGTTTGAGTTCAGCCGTATGGTTACTCCAAGTGTAACTATGATGGTTACACAAATTGTAAGGTAGTCGTGACAGTTAAAAAATTTAAGGTAGTCAATATGGTAGAAATATTTTGTATCTAATAACATTAAATAAATTTATGGTTATATTTATGTCCTTTTAATTTTTGGTAATTTTTTGGAAATATCATGTTTCACAATGTAATTATATATGGTTGAAAATTATACCTTTTGAAAATGATTTCATATACATCAAGTATTCAGGGACTATTATGTTATTTCATTCTTTTCATAACCCTTGCAAATATTTTGTTCTCATACCATGTTTATAAATGATTTTCAAAAGTTATTAGGATGTGTATGAAAAATAGAAATCTTTGTTAATTGAATGAATATTTGTCAATGAAAATCATGTTATATTAAAAATGTTATATATTTTGAGAGAAATGAGTACTATTTTATAATGGTATCCACTCTGTAATTACGAGTAATGTTATGAATGTATTGTGTCCCAATTCTCTAAATCTATAAACCTGAAAATATAAACAATGTGAAAGGAAGTTAATTCTTTACTAAATTCTAGATAATGCAATGTAATAAGGTTGGGTCATTATAGTTTGTATCAGAAGATGGTTTAGATAACATTAGGGGTTAGGATGATGTTAATATACTACCATAAATGTCTTTTTACTCTATGTTCAATTTGAAATGATATAAAATTTAAATATTACCATGTTTATTTGACTAAGAAATGTTTTTTCATAATGATTATCTACATTCAAAATAGGGAATCGGAAGAAGAGAGTCACAGATAGAACGACATCCTTCCGGACCTACAAACTAGAAATGTAGAGATTGGAACCTAGTAGTTTGTGACAGTAATGGATTAGCTAACATATGAAATAAATGGTGGTGGAATCCGTGACAGAAAAAAACCAAAGGTACCACAACATAACATGACAATATTGGAACATTTTATAAGACAACACCCTACTACTTTTATTGGATCTTCTAACCTAGTAGCGGCTGAAGGATGGATTAAATCCCTTGAAAAGATATTTTATGTAATGGTTTGCTCAAATAATCATAAGGTATGTCTTTAAATTTAATGTTTTGAAGGTGAAGATGATTATTTGTGGTAAATGTTAAGGAATATCATGGATAAAGAGGGTATTGATGCCTTAGAGTGGAATATTTTTAAATTAATTTTCCTTGAAAATATTTTCCAATAGTGATGAAACATAGGATGGGGAAGAAATTACCTGAACTGAGAAAAAGGATGAAGATTCAGTGGTTGTGTAAGAAGAAAACATCACTTTACTGGTGAGGAATGCTCCAAATATTATGTTGGATCTAGATAGAAAAATCAACAACTTTTACTCAGGACTTAATCCAAGGTATCAAGGAGTACTGGCCTCCCGTGAATTCAAAAGTTATCAGAAACTTGTTTGATGTTGTGAGAGGGTAGAGATAGAGTTTTTTTGAGGATCATGTGAATTTTTGAAATAAGGATAAGAAGAGGTATGGATGGAACGTGATGGGTAAAAATCAACCAATGAAATCTGATCCTAAGAAAATCTAGATTCTGATTTTTGAAAAGTGTGGAAAGAAGCACCCTAAGGAATGTCTTACAGAAAAATGGTAAGTGTTTTTGATATGGAAATTTTGGATATATGGCCTGAGATTTTATGGAAAATTATCTTAAGTCTAATCCTATTAATAAAACTATGAAATTTTTTAAATGTGGTGAGATGGGACATTATGAAAATTCCTACCCAAATAGAGATCTGAAGGAAGCAATGAATCCTGACTACAAGCAGAAATGTGTAGTCAGATCCTTAGCGTCTATGTTAGTAGACGTTGGTCCATCCAATGAAGTTTTATCAGGTACTTTTTTTGTTTACATAGATTTTACCCATTTTTTGTTTTATATGGGGTGTACACATTACTTCATCTCTGAGAAATGTTTTGGTAAATTTGAAATATCATCTCAATAGATGAGACTAGAACATGTTGTTAAAACACCGGGGGAAATATTATAGAAAAGAAGAATTACAAAAATCATTCTATTGTGGTATGTGGAAAAACATTACCTATAAAACATGTTGGTTTTCCATTAGTCATGTTTGATTTTATTCTAGAAATGGATTGTCTTTCTATTTATCATGCTAATCTTGACTATAGAGCTGAAGAAGTTATTGTTTAGAAAGAGTTATAGTTTATACACAAGAATGATCCCATACAATTTATAACTTATGATGAATATGTGAAACTTTTGAATGATGGAAATTAATGTTATCTTGCTCATATTTCCGAAAACAAGAGAACTGTTCTGATTAATTTTATGCTAGGGGTAAAGGAATATCTTGATGTTATTTCTAATGAGTTATCAGATGTCATACCTAATCCTGAAGTTGAATTCACAATTGAAATAAATCATGATTCTAAGAAAATATCAAAACACCCATATCGTATAGCACAAATATAACTTCTTGAATTAAAAAATCAGTGGCAATATTTTCTTGATAATGGTTTCATTCTTCCTAGCACTTCACCTTGGAGAGATCTTGTTTTTTGTTAAAAATAAATATGCTTCCATGAGACTATGCATTGATTATAGATCTTTGAATAACATCACAATTAAAAAAAGTATCCTTCACCTCATATCGATGACTTGTTTGATCAACTCAGGGGACATCATATCTTTTAAAAGATTGAATTGAGATTTGGATACCATATGCTGAAGGTGAAAGAGGATTACATCCCCAAAACAACGTTTCATACATGATATGGGCATTATGACTTTTTTTGTTATGTTGTTCGGGTTAACTAGTGCAACTTATATATTCATGAATCTTATGAATAGAGTATTTCATGAGTTCTTGGATATGTTTTTGGTTGTGTTTATTGGTGCCATTATGGTATTTTATAAGATTAATTAAGATCATTAATACATCTAAGGGTTGTTTTACAAACCTTACATGAAAATAAACCGTATGGAAATTTCGGTAAGTGTGATATTTGGTTATAATAGTTTTCGTTTCTTGGGAAAATTTTAATAAGTAAGGAATAACAGTTGATCCTTTCAAAACAAAAGTGGTTGATGAATGACCAAGTCCTACAAATGAAATAGATATTCATAGTTTTCTTGGATAGGAAGGTTATTACTGATAGTTTATTAAGAACATTGCATTGTTATTTTGCTCGATAACTAAGATTACATGAAAAGGGTTTAAATTTATTTGGATAGAAGAATGTGATATTTTTTTTGTAACTGAAGAAGAGATTTGTTAGTCCTCCGGTATTGGACTTTCCCTCCCAAAAAGGTTATTTGGTCATCTATAGTGATACTTCGTTAAACATACTTGGTTGTGTTCTGATGTAGAATGGTCTGGTAATTTCTTATGCTTCAATACAACTTAAGCCTCATGAGTTAAATTATCCCACTTATGATTTGGAACTGGAACATGTTGTTTTTGATTTGAAAATTTAGAGGTATCATTTATATAGAGCTAAATGTCAAATATATACTGACCATAAAATTATAAAGTATATATTCACTTAGAAGTAATTAATCCTGAGTTGGAAAATATGGTTTGAATTAATAAAAGATTATGATTTCACGATCAATTACTATCCAGGAAAAGAAAACAAAGTGCCAGCTACCTTGATTTGAAAACATCCTACATCATTAACCATGTTTCATTTGGAACACGATCCCTTGATTAATAATTTGATGAATTTTGGCATAGATGTTGTTGCTATAGAAAATAAATTTGATTTGTTTTAGGTTTTAGTGTAGTCATCATTATTAGACAAAATTAAGGGAGAACAATAGGAAGATCGTGAGGTACATAAAAAGGTAGAATGTGTTAAAATGGGTAATCTACCAATATTTAATATTGATAAAGATATAGTATTAATATTTGGAAAATGGTTGTGTGTGCCTTGTGATTCAAAATTAAAGATTAATTTTTTATGTACATCTCATAGTTCTCCATTTTAGGTTCATCTTGGAAGTACTATGATGTATCCAGACCTTTAAGAGTATTACTGGTGGGATATAATGAAGAAGGATATAGCAGAATTTACTATGAAATGTTTGACTTGTCAATAGGATAAAGCAGAGCGATAGTTACCAAAGGGGATGCTTCTGCCTTCGCTAGTGAAAAAGTGTAAATGAGAGAATGTTTCCATGGAAATTGTGGTGAGACTACGTAAGATATCTCTAGGTAATAATGAGATTTGGGTTATTGTTGATCGAATGAAAAAATATACAAATTTTAATTATTTTCGATAGACAATGTATTTGGATCATCTTTCTTGATTGAACCTTAAGGAGATCATTAGGTTACACTGAGTTCTTCTTTCCATTGTATCTTATCAGGATCACAAGTTCACTTATAACTTTTTGAAGGGCCTTCAAAAGTTGTTAGAAACAAAATTAAATATCTGTACCACTTTTCATACTCAATCAGAATGGCACTCAGAGCGAACAATTCAAATATTGTTGGATATTCTTTGAGCATGTTCAATTAACTACTAGGGATGTTAGGATCAACATCATTATTTAGTTGGTTTTTCTAATAATAAAAAATTTCATTCCAGTTTTAAGACGAAACCTTTTGAGGAATTGTAAAAGAAGTGATCTCCGACTCTAGCGTTTTGGGATGAAGTCAGTGAAAGAATGTTGATAGGGCCGGAATTTGTAGAAGAAGTGGCTGGGAAAGTGAATATGATCTAGCAGCACATGGGGACAACACAAAGATGGGATAAAAATTATACAGATAATAGAAAGAAATACTTATCTTTCGTGGTAGTTGGCCATGTTTTCCTTAATATCTCTCCTTCGAAATGTGTGATGTGTTTTGTTAAGAAAGGAAATCTGATTCCACAATTCATCCATCCTTTCAAAATCCAAGACAAAGAGGGAAAATTGGAATACTGAGTGGCATTGCCTCTTTGTTTGTCTCATGTACACAATTTTTTCATGATTTAATGTTGAGAATGTATGTGCCCGATTGAACTCATGTCTTGAGTCTAGAAGTAATTCTGCTAGAGGAGAACCCTTCTTATCAAGAGAAACCAGTTAAAATAATTGATCAAAGGGAACATGTATTTTGGAATAATGTAATCCACCAGGTAAAGGTTTTGTGGAGAAACAACATGGTTGAAAAAGTAACTTGGTATTTTTAAAAAGCTATGAGGGAAAGGTACAGTCACCTATTTAATGATTAAATAATATTGCAAGGATGAAATTTCTAGAAGGTGGGGATAATGTAACACACCAAGTTATTCAAAAAAATTAAATGCATGAATCATTTATTTATGCATATATTTATAAGTAGCTTTTAAACATAGTTTTACTGCTTCTATGTTTTGAATTTAGAAAAATGGCCATATATAATTTTGAACAGTAAGTTATTTAGTGTCTTATAATACCAACTTAATTCTTTTGAATAGTAACATACCCTTTTAAATAGTAACATACCCATATAAATAGTAACATACACTTAGGAATAGTAACACACCCTTATGAATAAAAATGTACCCATCTGAGTAGTAACTTGACCCTAATGAATAGTAATGTACCCTTATGTATAGTAATGTTAACCTTTTGAATAGTAACATACCCTTATAAATAGTAACCTCACTTATGATAGTGTATATATAAGATTCAATGGAATGTATGGTTCACACATATCATTGAATAAGTAAATAAATTCTTTAAAATTGTAATTTTCCAAATAAAGTATTATTTTATTTAAAATTAATTTTATCATATTTAGAAAATTATTTTGATAAAATGACATTCAATTATGGATTCTACACATTGAAAAATGGTCGAGGGGAATTTTTTATAATTTTATGAAATACTTGAATTTTTGTTCAATAGTGAATTTTTGGTATTTGACAACTAAATGAATTTCTGCATCATGGATGTGTCATCGATGATTTGGTGATGATGTAATCCCATTATCTCGAAATCACATTCCATTATTTCTATTTCTAGTCATGGAAGACATTCAATTTCTTATCATGAGGAAAAATAATAAAATAGTAATTAAAATAATGTGGAATTTCTCCCCTCCTCCATTATAAATACCACCAATTTACCACAATTCCTCTTACACCTATCAAGACTTGATCATTGTTTAATTTCTAACAAATATCCTCCATAATCATCTTTACCATGTCCAAGAACCACTTATCTAGCACAAAGTCCAAAATCAGTCACCTAAAAGAGGATCTCTAGGAGAAGAGATTGAGAGGTATGAAATCCTCTTCCCTTTTCATGTGTTTACATTTCCTTTAGTTCTCTTTTATTAATATCACATCCCCTTGTATTATCCAAGAGGAATGAATGATCTATAAATCATATATATTTTGGATTTTCTCATGTTCATGTAAAATTCATCATCATTAATCTTCTCTTCTCCAACTTTTTCAAGGAATAAAAACATTGTTTGTGATGTGTCGAATTACTGACATCGTGGACGATGTGATTTCAATTTGGTTTAATTTCATAAATTATGGTCATGAAAACATTTTTATGGATGAAACGGGTTATAATTTATGTAATATGTCTCATCCAGGGTTCTTTAAACCCTTTTTACACATGGTATTAACTTATAATACAAATTGAGGTCGTTATTATCAAAGAACCACTAAAATGATCTATTCATAAATCCTTACTGATTAAACTTTTGAATCATCCTCATTTCGGACATAAAAATGGTAAATGTATTAATTTATGGTTCTATAAATATGTAACTACCATTCCATTCCAATTTTGGAGTTTCACTTATAATCGACAAGAACATCCATGATGAACCGATCATGGAAAGCCTGTAAAAAACGCACCCAAAACAGTGCAATAAACAAAATTATAAAAATTAAAGCGTGAAATGATGTAATTAAATGACCATATAAGGTATTATAAATATGTATATGTTATTTTAAGATATTAATAACACTTTTTAACTTTTATACAGGATATTTAAATTATTTGGATTTAAGATAAACCCAAGGTAAGAGAATTATTTACCTGATTTTCATTATTTAGGTTAATAGTTTACTTAATTATTTATGTGGTATTAGAAACGTTTTTGTTGTGGTATTTTTATATAAATTATTAAATTATGATTATTTATATTGTTTATACAAATTCCATATACTCTACTAAGTCTCAATTTAATTATATGGTATTTATAATGGATTTTACTTTTAAAACCCTCTTTTAAAATTATGTTTTACAAAATTCAAAAGAAATTTTTTTATGCTATTATACTAGTTGTATGATTATATTGGGGTAATTTGGAATTGTTTATGATTAAGGGTGGGAACTATATATCCCTCAAATTAATTGGGTATGTGTACGTTGGAGTGCGGTCATAAGGATAATCGATGTGTAACTGTGATGGTTACACAAATTTTAAGGTAGACGTGAGGGTTACAAATTTTAAGGTAGACGATAGGGTTACAAGATTATGTAAGTAATGACCTACGATACATTTATTGTTATATTTATTTTCTTTTATTTTGTGGAAATCATGTGGAAATCACATGTTTCATAAAGTATGCATATGTGGGGGACAAGTATGCCTTTTGAAAATGATTTCATATGTTACAAGTATTCATGGACTAATATATTCTTTCCTTATTTTCATATCTCATACTGAGATTTTGTGATCATCACATGTTTATAAATAATTTTAATAAGTTATAAGTATTTTTAGGAAAAAATGAAAGCCAAGTTAAATTATTAATGATTTTCAATGAAAATCATGCTATATTCGAAATGTTTTACATTTTGAGAGAAATGAGTACAATTTTTTTGATATATATTCTCTATAATAATTTGTAATGTTATGAAAGTATTATGTCAATATTAATTAAAGGTATAAACATTAAAATGTCATCAATTTAAAAGGAATTAATTTATTGACTATATTCAAGATTATTTAATGTAATAATGTCGGGTCCTTATAATAAAAATGGTTTCATTGCGAGTATTGAAAAACCCTAGAATGAATTTATTTATTTTATAATGGTTTGTAATTAAATTTTGAATGAACATAATAATGTCACCCATAAGTTTTAAACAATGTTCATAGTAATGTTACACACACATTTCAAAATAATTTTGTTCTATATATACTCGTTCAAACTTTTTCATTTTTTTACCCAAAGATGCATATTTTCAAAAAACAGAACAACTTGTAGTATCTTTATATTGATTTCTATCTTCGAATAATATGAATTCAGTATCATAAAAAAACTTTATGAATCTATACAAACATTAGTTTTAACATAAATTTCATTTATATTGTTATATTACCTAACCGTGTACATCCAAAATCTATTTCTCGTGATTCTTAAAAAACATCCTTTGATACCACATATTAACACACTAACCCTATTAGTGTAGATGAATGAGTTACATTACTATGTTTGAATTAGATATGAGTGATGACATACTAGTGGATCAAATAGTTCTGTAGTATTAGTGAAAAGGACAGATACATGAAAATTAAATTATATTTGAAACCATAAAATACAACATAGAATTTTATTTCGGAATTTCATGACCCCCTACATACAAAGATACTTTATTGAGTGAAGATAGATAATGACCCCCATGTCTCGTCTCCAATAAGTACCCAACATGATACTATCACCAAGGGTATAAATTTCTCATAAAATTGGTGTAATTAATCTATATAATAATTCAGTATTATGATATAAAATGAATCATCCTAAAAACATTATAACATAAAATAAATGATATATAAAAAGGGTCCCCCAATACATCTGTAAATAAAACTGATATAGAAAATGGTATCAAAATGTAAATACCATAAATCAATTTTAAATCAACAATATGGTAAGTATAAATAAGTTCTTGGATAGTAATGTACATCATGGTCCTCATATTCTTCCTAGAAACTTGAAAAATAGTCTATATACATAAGGTGAGCATAGGATTTTACCCAATAGGAAGAAAATTATATTGATAAAATCTGAATAAAGTATATTAATACACCTGCAACAATATTGTACAACAAAACCAATATTTTATAGTTAAACTAAACATACCAAACCTCACCATGGCTTGACCACTAAATAAGTCATTCCATGTATAATAGTATAATAAGAATCTTATTTACAAAGGATACCTCGAATTAGTTTCCTAATAACAAGACATAATAATACCCCAACATCATACATCATGTATTTGTCATTCCATATAAATAACATATACTAATGTCAAAAAATAGTATCAAATCACAACATAGGCAATTAATCCTAGGTCACTTCTCGATAGTGCACTCATAACTCATCTCGTTCGAAGACACCTGGGTCATCCAATCAATACCATAACCATATTTGTAGGGTATCATGAACATGAAGGACATCACACTTTTTCCTTATTCATACTAAGAAACCCCCTATCATAAGACACCCCTCAATAATGAAATACCACATTTCACCAAAAAACACCTAGGCCACCCCACATAAATGGTCATATCACATCATACTTGAAAATGCGTAGGAGACCGCTGCACAACATTTTCACATCTCATCTCACCAAAAGAATCCTTGCTCATCACATCATAAAATTATCATGATTAGTTAGATATCATTAAAATAAATGAATTCATCCTCATTAACTCTTTCTACCAAGAAAGACCCCCACCCAATAATTCACCACAAATCATGGACATTTCACATATCAATCAAAAAATATAATGCAATTCAACACAACATGTTCATATAATACCTCACCTTAAAACACATATCTCATCCACTATATAACCATAAAACCTCTATCTATCACAACATGAGAGTATCTACCGGCCTAGAAGAGAGAATAGTAAAGGGTGGGTGTACGACCATCCATCCTCATGATAAATATATTTTATAAAAATTCCAACTTGTGAAATTGTGGGTTTTGTCATACAGTACTCGATGTGTGTGGGGTGTGTAAAAAAGAGAATGTAATATAGAAATATATAAATTTTTACACACACAAGTTTATTTTACATGGGCACAATAAAACACTAACAATATCACAATATCTATACTTTAATTACCCCCTCTAAATCCAAAATACCACCGAACTGTCCATAATAAAAAATTTACATTTACAACAAATCGCAATTTCCATTCAATTCCATTAATTTGTTATAAATCAAAAATATTGAACCACATAACCCATCAATATTTGTTAATTAACCACTCCTATATCATTATCCAACCCAAAATCCATCCATTTCAATCATTTTTAAATAATTATTTATTGAAATACTACTGAAACATCTAGAAAAACATAGCCATTCATCATATAAAGGTAATCATTCTCATTGAATCATCACCTTTACATCCAAGATAATGGGAGAAAAAAACACATCAATTCCCCAAAATCACTGAAAAATAATGACCACTTCACCTCATATAAATTTGTAAAAAAAACAGCACCACAAAAAATTCATGGTCAATCAACCACCACCTAACTACCCCACAAGCATGGCCACATCACACCATCTATACCCACATCACATCAAAACCACACATTGTTTCCCCACAAGCACAAGCACACATCACATCACATAAATAATCAATTTAATGATATAATAAAGGGGATTTTCTCACATTTTATTTTATTTTATTGGTGTTATCAAACTATACATAATATTATTGAAACCATTTTAATATCAATATATTAGTGGTTAACCTATTCTCAATTTATAGTGACATCACATAAAACAAAACTGGCATAGATGCCACCAAAAATATATTCCATCATAATCAAAACCCCAATGGGTAAAATTTTCGGTGGGTAATCAAGCCCATGCAATCAATCACATCACAATACTATTGGTGCTTTTATATAATGTTATTTATTACCTATTTTACCCCATCAATTTAAAATAGATCATTACACATCATTTATTAATCATACAAAACTATATCTGTAGAACCCCCAATTTGAGGTATGTTGGATTTCTTATTCCTTTTTCTATGTTCTAAGTTCTTGGGATGGTTTAGGAAAAGGTTGGGAGAGTTTATAATTGATTTGAATAATTTTGGAGGATTTTCTAAGTGGGTATGTTTTGTGACTGGTTAGGGGAAATTGTGTGCATTCTCCAGAAAACCGTGTCGGGGGAGTTAGTGGGCTTCACAAGGGCTGATCAAAATTTTCAAAACCATGTGAGGTAACCATGAGGACCCCTTATATCTAAGAAGTGGTGTGCACATGGTTAGTGCATGATTTTCCAAACCATGAAGGCTAACCATGTGACCACTTAAAGAAGGGATTTTAAAATCTGAATCACTCGGGCACGACCTATTTCACTCCAAACACACTCCCACCTGACCCTCACTTGGGATTTTCATTTATCAAGGGATTTAGGGGCTCTCCCACTCACCTTAGTAGAAAATCAACATGGTTTCTTGGTGAATTGAAGGTGGTTCTTCTCTGGTATGTATCCTCTTATAGTGAAATTCTCTTGTTGGGGATTATAGAATTGAGATTTTAATGATGGTTTCTAGGATTGATTTTCCAAATGGGTTGATGGAAAGGGTTTTCAATAATGATTTTTTTTATAGAAATATTTTTAATCTATGTAAAAGATTGAATGGTGATTTAAATAAAAGGGTGGTCTATTGAAGTGGTTTCCAAGTGGTGGAAATGGTTATTTTCATATTGTTGTGGTCATGGGTGTTGTGCTTCATTATGAATTTTTTGTGTATTATGTGTAAAGTGGGAGAGAAGTACCATTATAAAAGTGTGTATAGATAGTGGATAAAAATTCCACCATCAATGATAAGAGGATGGGATGTGACATTAAATTTGGAAGGGATGAACGAGTCGGATGGAAGTTCCACCATGATTGTTATACTGGTTTGTGTATGTGAAACATTTTGTAGTTTTTTGTTTATTTGTGGCCATATGAAGTGGATATTGATTTTTCCAATGGGTGTGATAGTGATATGTCTTATTGAATGTGGATTTTCATTATGTTACATGGCTTGATAAAGATATTTTTGGAATGTGGTATTGGTTTTACCATTGAATTTCTTATATAATGTATTTTATATGAATATGCTAATGGTTATATCCTACTGAAATGTCTTGGGAAGTAATTTGGGGAAAACCTACTGATTATTTTCACTCACCCCCTTCTTTGTAAATTAGGATATTTTGATGATGTTGTATTCCAGGACAAAGGTAAGATTTAAGCATCTTATTTTGCTAGATGTTTGGCATGATGCTTTGGTGATGTTTTGGTTCTTGGATCATGGATCTTGGTGTGAAGATATAGATGATGTACTAGTTCGGTTGGAGTCTTGTTGTAGTCTACCACATGGTACTCTAATTTTTTCTTGATTTTATTTGGAATATGGGATTGTTAAGGAATATTTGGTTGTATTTTTTGTAATTCATGGGATTGGTTGTTTTTATCGACATGAATCACGTAGTTTGTTGATAGTGGATTGTTTGGTTGGTTGCTTTTTTCTGAAGGGAAAAATTTTCCGCAATTTATTCTCTAAGATCTAGACATTTATTACCA
This sequence comes from Viscum album, assembly GCA_963277665.1. NCBI lineage: Eukaryota > Viridiplantae > Streptophyta > Magnoliopsida > Santalales > Viscaceae > Viscum > Viscum album. The sequence goes on along the minus strand of OY728138.1, from coordinate 141,696,143 downwards.
TCCACTGGCACCTTGGGAACATCTCTTCATTCCATGTAATATTTTGACATCTTATCAAGCCAATGAGATGGTGTATTATGCTGCAAGTGGTATCAGTTTGTTTAGTCCTTTTCTTGTTGGGGGTAGTGGTCCAATAATTGGTGTTGATTGTTGGTCTTGGTGTTGACATTTATTTTTGGTCTATTCCTTGAGACGGGAAGGTATCAAGGCATAGGATTGTCGGAAAATGGAATGTACATAATAAAAGGACATAACTATCCCTTTCATTCTAAACATAATGTTACTAATGTGTTGGGTACATAAGTGTTTGGAGACACTTATAGGATCAGTATATCACATTGTCATATGTGTTGCCATTGAGATGAGCATGGCATGTATGGTAGAAAAGACTTCCCACTAAGATGAATATTTCATTTGGGTAGAATGATCTATGGTGCGTATAGATGTGTGGATTTTAAAAACCTGTAGTGGGTTTTAAAATGGAAGGATTTGAAACATGGAATCTTTTCGTTTTTCTTTAAATGGTATGATTTTCTAAACATGGTTGATTTTTCAAAATAGTGTAACATGCCAAATGTTAAATTGTAGAAATATTGGTGGTGATAGTTGTTATGTAATTGAATTTAAAAAATTTATAAGCTTTACTATAAAGGGAGTGGGATTTATAATTGATTTTGTGCTGATATAAATAGAATTGGGTAGTCTTCATAGAGACCTACGAGATTAGGTTGCGGAATGTGTGGTTGCACCTGAGCCTCAGGTGGAATAGCAGCTAGTGTAGAGTATAGTGCATGCTTTCCAACCTGTGAAAAGTGGGAATAAATGGATGAACCAAAACATGTGGATCAAGCGGTTAAGTTTCAAAGGCATAACCCACCCATGTTTTGGGGTGATTTAGAGGCTAAAGGGGCTGGAGCAATGTTGAATAGATGAATAGGATATTTGACTTCGTGAGAACATCAGAGGATATGAATGTGATGTTATCCACATACATGATATAAGATCATTCCCATTAAGGGTTGGAGATGGCGGTCCAAGACAGGATGGACAAATCTGTTGCATGGGAGGGGTTTGAGGATTTGTTAAAAAATACTACCCTCATACATTCATAATTTATCGTACAATGGATTTTTTTAGTTTGAAGCAAGGGAATATAGAGGTGACAGAATATGATGCTATGTTGATGAAATTAGTGTGATTTTTATCTGAGGTGGAGGGTGGTACATCATAGATGGAATGATTTTTTGAAGATAAGTTGAACCATGATATTTTTTCCAAGATAGTGTTGTCGTGTATAGATGATTATAGAGAAATTTTGAATGAAGATATGGTGGATGAGTGGGATCTTATAGGGGATAAAGGAAGATGAAGTATGTTGTTACCCATGGGAAATAGTGGGAACTCAAACGCTAGGTTCAAGTGGAAAAGGGACACTAATTTCTAGGGTGGGAGTATCACTCAAAATTCAACAGTATGATTTGTGAATCATACTCTAAAGCCTCAAATAAGGACAAGATATTTTCAAATTGGTTCTATGATCAAAATCAAGTAGGATTATACAAAACAACCTCGAGCATGTAATAATTATAAGAATGTGGGGTATCTATAGCGTTATTGATGGAATTCTCTGTGGTCGGGTGTCTGTAACACTCCATAGGGGTCGTTGGGCTCTCATGTCTTAATGGGACAAGGGAAGAATAATACCCATAATCAATAGAGTAAATTTAGTCTAGGTGATTCAAGGAACACCAAAACTGCTCAGCATGGTAATGAAGAGCAGAGCATGGAAATTAAGTAGTTGTTTGGAGCCAAGCAGGTGGTGATGGATGATTAGTTGGGACCATCCATATTGTGAGGTATAGTTCCTTTAAATTCTATGTTGATTAATTTTTTGTTTGATATGGGTGTTTCACATTATTTTATTGCTTCTCACATCCTTGGTTTGTTGGGGTTACATGTGGAAATGATTACTTCTATTTTGAAACTAAAAACTCCTCGTAGTCAAACAGAGTATAGAGCCTTCTTATGTAGAGAATTTTTTTGTAGTGGATGGAATTGAATTGATGTGGTATTTCTCTTTGATTTAATGGATGCCTATGATATAATCATGGGAATGTATTGGATGATGATGTTTAAGTACCACATATATTTCATTGCATGAGTAGTTAGTGTTTTTATGAAGGATGGTGTTAGATATATTTCTTGGGGTATAAGAGTGGGAAGCATGGTGCAACAAGATTTATAGGACCAGAGGTTTGCACGATATCAAATCAATTGGTGGTTTTGTCATTTCTATCAATGGAAGGTGTGGGGAAGAGTGTTCTTATAGTAGATGTGGATCATTTTATAGATGTGTTTCCCAAAAAAATCTTACATTTTCCACCCATGAGAGAATTAGAATTTACAATTGATATCATTCTAGGGACCAGTCCTATCTCACTTCTATCTTATCGAATAGCACCAAGATAGTTGTGAGAATTAAAGGTGGAGTTGGTAGAGTTAGAAAATAAAGGGTTCATTTGGCCTAACACATCTTTGTGGGAGGTACTGATTTTATTTGATAAAAAGTAGTCTAGAACCTTGTGACTCTTGGTTGATTATTATAATCCTAATTAGGCTACAATAAATAACTGATATCCACATCCATGAATTGATGATTTTTTAACCAGTTGAGGGGAGGTCAGTCGTTCTCCAAGATTGACGTGAGGTTAGGTATCACTAATTGTGAGTGAAGAATGAGGATTTTCCAAAAAAGATTTCATAAATATATATGGATAGTTTGAGTTTGTGGTTATTCCCTTTGGTCTAACAAATTCACTAACGTTGTTCATGGAATTGATGAATCGAATATTTCAGAGATATCTGGATTCTTTTATGGTGGTATTTTTGGATGATATACTGGTGAATTTGGGGAAAAGGGTAGATCATGAAATGTACTGGGTGAGAGTGTTGGGGATCCTGAGGGATCATCAGTTGTATGACAAACTGTAAAAGAGTGAATTTTGGATACAAGGGGATCGTTTCCTTGGCCATGTTATTTCATAGATGGGTGTTTCAGATGATTCAGAAAATATAGAGGTTGTTATCTCATGGAAACCGCCAAAGAGCCTTTTCATGATACAGAACTTCCTTGGTCTAGTTGGGTATTGTTGACGTTTTTTTCATGATTTATCATGATTTTCATTACCGATGACAGCTTTGAAAAGGGATAATATCTTATTTCAAGGGGATGAGAAGTGTTAGAAATGTTTTGAAGAGTTATAGGGTTGCCTTACATCAGCACCAATTATTGTTTTTCTAGAACCATGGAAAGGTTACATGGTGTATTATAATGTATTAAAATCATGGTTGGGGTGTGTTCTCTTGAAGGGGGATCATGTGGTTGCATATGGATCATGGAATTTGAGATTACATGATAAGAACTACCCAAAACATGATTTTCAGTTAGATGTAGTGGTTCGTGATTTAAAAATGTTGCATTATTATCTATTCGGTGTGAAGTTTACCGAGTTTACCGATCATAAGAGTTAAAGTATATCTTATCACAAAGAGATTTGAACATGAGGAAAATAAAATGGATGTAATATATCCTGATGTTTGATATCGACTTAATTTACACACTGGGTAATTGAAATTTGATGGTAGATGCATTAAGTAAGAAATCATATGTTCAAGTGGTGAAACATGCATCGGATCAGAGGTAGTTGATGTCAGTAATAGAATACTTGCGGTTAGAATGTGCGTACCATAGTGGAAGAGCAGTCTTCATTCTAGTTTCAATGGTTATAGACATTTTTGTTTTGGTTAAAGAGGCACAGCATTAGATTCTAAGTGTGTGGTGATGGGGTTGAAACTCAATAGTGGGGAGACCATTGAGAAAGGATAACTGAATGGCAATGTAGTATTGTGTTATTTGAATCAGATGGTGGAGCATGTGGTTTGTTGGGAGGAACATGTCTAGTATTTTTATCATTCTAGGTGGGCTAACAATCTGGGAATTCATAAAATTTATAAGGCATTGAAATCACTATTTTGGTGGGCTGGTATGAAAATGGTCGTGGCCAGGTTTTTCTCGAAATGCTTTACTTTTCATCAATTCAATGTTGTGAATCAAAGGACTATAGGCATGTTGCAGTCTTTACCTATCCTAGTGTGGAAATAAAAGCAGATAGAAATGTATTTTGGGATAGTTGTTCTGAGAATGGTTAGTAAAAACAATTCTGTATGGGTGATTGTGGACTGGCTCATAAATTCGTCCCATATCATCCCGATATGTGGACCTCATACATTGGAAGATCTATCCAAAATATATATCAGAGAAGTTCTAAAGAGGCCTAGTGTTCCTATTTTGATTGTATCAGAATGATATTCAAGTTTCACATGTCGTTTTTGGATATCCATATAGCAAGCCCTTGGGACACAGTAGACTATGAGCATAGTGTATCATCCTCAGACAGATGGCCAATCCAAGAGGATGATACAAACCTTGGAGGAAATGTTAAGGGCTTGTGTGAATTTTTTTGGTGGATCATGGGAGGAGCACATATAGTTGGTTGAGTTCTCATATAATAAAATTTATCAAGATTCAATATATATGGATCTATTTGAGGCTTTGTATGTGCCTCTATGTCATTCTTCACTATGTTGCGTCGAAACGTGCGAGACATCAATGATCAGACTGAACCTTGTGCAAGAGACCACATAAAAGATCAATTTGAACAGGATGATGATGGAGATGTCTCAAAGTCATCAGAAATAGTATACATAATAGTGTCAATGATTGTTGTTGTTCGAGGTGGGTGATCTTCTGTTTTTGAGAATCTCTCCTAGGTTGGGACAACATCGGTTTAGGAAGCAGTGTATGTTATCTCTAAGATATAGTTAGACATTTGATAACATGATCGGATTGGAGAGGTGGATTATCATTTGGTTTTACCACCATGTTTTAGTTTGGTGAACAATGTGTTTCATGTGTTGTAGTTGAAAATGTATCAACTGGATCGTGACCATGTGATTTGTTGGGATTATATTAAGCTAAAACCGGATGCTTATTCGGTGCACTTGAGGGTGTGGATTCTGAATAGGCAATAGAAAGTACTTTATGGTAAAACCATTAGTTTATTTACTGTATAGTGGAAGCATGGTCAGATTCTAAAGGATACTTGCGAATATGTGAAAGAGATGTATTAGCAATGGCCTGTGATCTTTCGACAACAAGATTCTTATGTACTTTCGGCGGATGGAATGTCCAATAGTGAGGAGAATGTAACACAACCAATTTGAGGTATATAGCTTTTTATGACTATTTTTATGTTTTTAGTTCTCATGATGATTTGGGAAGAGGTTGGGAGAGTTTGGAATGGTTTCAAATATGTTTGTAGGATTATTTAATGTTGAAAGTTTTGAGCACATTTAGGGGAAACCATACAGGGTGAGATAGTGGGATTCACATGGCCTATGAATGGTCTTCCAAACCATGCGGTGAAATCATGTAGAACCCTTCTCTCGTGGTAGTGGTGTGCGCATAGTTAGGGAATAGTTTTCCAAACCCTGTGGGCTAAAAATTCAGAAGTAGAATAGTGGAATTTTTATAATTGTGTTCACTCAGGCTTGACCTATTTCATTTGACAATACCTCCTACTTGAGCTGCACCTGTGATTTTTGGTTCTCTAGGGATAGAGGGGATCTCCCACTCACCACAGAAGAATATAGAAGGGTTTTTTATTGAAGTTGTTTCTTCTCGTGTAAGTATCCTCTCGTTGTTCATTGTGATCTCCTCTAGATCTAAATCTACCTCTCCCTTGAATTTCTATATTTAGACCCGTTTTCTGTAGACAGAGGGTTTTGGTTGCCTTGGGTGTTGATTTTAAGGCTTTTGGATGGTATGGAAGGGTATCTAGAGTAGATTTGGTGCTGTGTTCTCTGGATTTGAGGTGTATTGTCTTGTGGTTCAATTTCACCATGACCCTAATGGTAGGTGGCTTCTCTCTCGACTCTACGTTTCAAGAACGAGATTCTTGGTTATAATAAATTGTTTTCTATAAAATTAATTTTTTTTTGTTGTGATAAATTGCTGGGAAATCCCTTCGGTGACATTTTTGGGAAATTTGGGAAAAGGGGGATTGTAGAAAAATTCACTTGTTTTGAATTTAAAAATGGATATTTTAAATTGGGTTGTTGGGATTGATTTGTGAAAAGGGCTGATGAAAAGGGTTTTCAATAATGATTTAATTTTATTGAGTTGTTGATTGTCCTGGAAAATGATTAAACAATGATTTATATATATGGGTGATTTATTGAATTGGATTGACATGTGATGGAAGTAGTTATTTTCATATTGTTTTGGCCTTGGTGTGTTGTGCTTTGTTATGTCTTGTTTATGTATTGTGTTTTTCTATGATTGTGTTGTGACTATGCGAAGTGGAAATTGGTTGTGATAACATGTGTGATGGTGGAATGTCTTATTGAATGTTTACAGATTTACCTTCTGTTACATATCATGATAAGGGTATGTTTGTCTTGTGGTAATGGTTGCATTGTTAACTATTTTATAAAAGATATTTTATATAAATGCACTGACAGTTTTATCCTAGTGGAATATGTAGGGAAGCTATTTGTGGAAACTGTAAGGAGTATTTGTACTCACCACCTTATTTGGAACTAGGGTGATTTTGCAGATTCGTTATTCATGGACACAGGTATGAGTAAGGAATATCATTTGGAAAAGTGGTTCGACATGATTATTTGGTGATGTTGTGGAGATTTGAGCATGGAGTTTGGTGTAGTGATATAGATGATATCCTTGTTCTATTGGAGTATTGTTATTGTATTCCTATGGGTAATCTAATTTATTATTAGTTGTATTTGGCATGTGGGATTGTTATAGATTGGTTAGTTGCCTTTTCGGTAATGCATGGGTTTTCATGTCTTGCCGATATGCATCATGAAGTTTTTTGATAGTGAATTGTTTTGTTGGTTGGTTCTTTCTCAAGGGATAATCATTCCCCAATTTATTTTCAAAGCCATTACTATTTATTATCATCCTTTAGTGCCTTTGGAATATCCCTTAAGGCCAAGTAACATTCCTTTACCCTTTCATTCAAATTATATGGGTCTATATGTTATAATATCTCTTATATAAACAAGATTAAACTCCTCCCTAGTGACACACAATAAAGGGATCTGAGTGATTCTCATCCCCAAATTGATTTACTAACTCTATTTACAAAATATGGAAATGAAAAAAACCATAAAAAAACTCATGAAACCACATATATACCTCTATTATAGTAATCAACCTTAAAAACATATCCCAACTCACACGCCAAAACAATGAAAAATCACAAAAATGAATATACAATTGAATCATTAGGGGGGAAACCAAGAAGATAAAAGGTCTCTCCACTGATCTGGAATAAAAATACATCTTATAAATGAATCAAATTAGGTGAAAGGGGTATATTTGTTCCTCCCAAGGAACATAGGGATCATCCATAATGATAGAAATAGGAGGTACGACCGAAGGAATAATATTTGGATGAGAAAAGTGATTTAGAACATGGATCCCACCATTTTCTTATTGTGTAATCTATATACATGATGTGAATTACATTAGAATTCACAAAAATGAACATTAATCAAAAAATAGAATCACATTATCCTTTATTTAAGACACACCTTGAATTACACTTACCTAGTGTGTAATCTATCTCAATGGTTCTCACTTATCTCCATAAAAGATGTGAAACAGCCAGCTGCAATAGTCAGGATCCACCTTTAGACATTGTTCACTCCACTTATATTATGTGATTATCCTAAAAATTCTCTACTAAAACTCTAACCTCTATTTAGTACTCTCAAAGCCTCCTCAATCCACCTTTGAAACACCATACGCACACAGAACATGTAATGTAACAGGCCTGGAAGGATGAATGATTTTACATAGAAAATAATTAAGCTTTTTTTATATCCCTAAATATCACTACTAAAATTTTTTCTAAAATAATTTGGTAATCAATCACAACAATGGAGTGATCATATATTCTCTGAAAGGGAGTTCATAAAATTGAATTTTATTAAGTCAAAAATTATATGGATGGAATAAATTATGTCTAAATAAATTAGTAGAATAGTTAGTTGATCCTGAATATAATCCATTTTTATAAAAAATTCATTTAATATCATGGAAATAAATAAATAATTTTATAATGATGGCTATATAATTTCAAACATCTGAAATATACCAATGAGGCATTGTTCAATGACATTAAACAATATGACCAGTACCACCTGCTAATATATCTACATAAATTGGTAAGGAATTAGATAAAAACCGTACATTTTCCAATAATACTTATAAATTTCACAAGGAGATTTTTAATTTTAGGCCCCACACATCAAATAATAATTTTATTTCATTCCCCACATAAATAAACAACATAATTAATACCACATGACATAAATTCAATAATTCTCTATATTGGAAAAAATATAATGTAGAATTTTAATAAATCCTACATCAAAACTGATTATAACTTATAAAATACCTATTTTGGATTGTATAATTATATTATCTTCTTATAAAATCATATTATTCAATAATAAATGATCATATAGATGGAAATATAATAAAAATACCTAAGGATAATTTGTTCCAGAAATTAACAATTTCACATTGAAATTAACAATTTAAAATACTAATATTTCCCAACTATTAAAAAAATAAGATTCATTTAAAAGACTAATTGATTCATTATAAGGATTGATCAAATCGTTTAGGGGTCATGATGGAGGGAAATCTATTTCATTCTATATATTATAAAATAAATAAATCTTTCATATCTTTTGTATAAATTAGAAATTAAATAATTATATATAAAAAAATATTTCATTGAAAATAATTTAAAAAATAATTTTATGGTATAAAATTATATTTAATAAAACATTTTATAATAGTAAAAACATAAATTATAATTTCTTTGTAAAATATGGGCAGAATAAAATTACTTATCGGGAAATACAATATACAAGGTCAAAATTCCATAAAACCTTATTTCTATAATAATGGTACTTATATACATTAAAATTAATGGACACATAAACATAAACATTCATGATTAATAGTAATTTTTAGAAATGAACACTTACCTCAGGTCTGAATTCAATCATATATATTTAAACAACGAGTAAAATAAATATATATTTATCATAAATATATTATAGAATCATTATCTGTCACGACCCGTCCCCCGAGGATCTTGTCGTTACTACCCCAAGCATGTCTTCCATAGGCCAGGGGTTGGCGACTAGAACTGAAATGTGTATTCCCTAAAACTGGGAAGGAACTGCCTTGATGGCATGTAAACACACGCAACCATGTGCACAGAAAGATACGAACGATAGTAAAATGAATAGTAAAAAGAGTGATTATAGTAAGAAAAAGGGGGGAAGAATACATGCCCACCTGGAATTTATAAGAAACTGAAAAGTACAAGTAAACTGAAAGGTATAAGTAAATAATAATAGATCTTGTGAATGCCTACCAAGGATCCTACATGTATGGGAGGTACAGCTCTCGAATGGACTTCTTTGTGGTATGCCTCATCTAATGTCCACCTCCGAGCTACCACCAGCCCCGGTACTCTCATCCTCAGACAAAAATGTCTTTTGTCTGCACCAAACACAATAAGGTACGGGGATAGCCCGTGCATGGGTGAGTATAATGATACTCAGTAGGGAACCAAAACCCTCAAGGTCTCAAAAAATCCACAAAGGATAAACCACACAGCATGAAATAAACTGATAACCCCACTTAGGAATATTCCCATACATATAGCTAAGTTATCAATTATATCCATCTTAATAATGAGGAAACACAAGGTCCAACTCAAAATCCCAAAGCTCAACTATTCCACAAAGTAAGGAATATCACATAGTTAAGTACCACATAAGTACGCCACACCGAATAATACCAGCAACTTATTACCACAAAGGAAAGTACCACACATGTACAGACTCTACTCACACCAGGTATAACATAGGTACAGTTATAGAAGTGATTAGATGTAACTACTAATTCATATTACTCTATAAAGAGGTAGACCCACGAAGGTTACTAAATCATCATCAGACCCACAGAGGATCATAGTACATCGTCAGACCCATACAGGATCCTAGTACCTCATCAAACCCACATAGGATCCTAGTACATCGTCATACCCACACAAAATCATGAACCTCGTTAGACCCACACAGGATCTTAGTATATTTTCATATCCACACAGAATCATAGTACATCATCATTACATCGTCATACCCACACAAGATCCTAGTACATCATCAGTATGCCATCAGACCCACATGGGATCCTAGTACATTGTTAGTAATTTGTCAGACCCACACAAGATCATAGTACATCATCTGTACCTCGTCAGACCCACACAGGATCCTAGTAAATCCTCATTACTTCTCCAGACCCACACATGATCCTAATACATCGTCATTACGTCGTCAGACCCTCACAGGATCTATGTACATCGTCAGCACAACGTCAGAGCCAGGTACATGGTTCCCGTACTAAGCTCGCTTGTCTCTAGTAGGGTCCCCTCCTCAAGACACTCATCGATAATCCAACATCCAAGAAGTCCTAGTAAGAAGTTTCCCAAATGACAGCCATGTTATAGGGGTATCAATGCAATAGACGGCGTGTCAATCGGACACTCGGTCTGAATGTTATTATCCTTTTAGTCCCGAGGGCCTGATTTGATTCGTGCTCCATCCAACTCGACTGTACCCCAAATTTATCAAAATCTTAATTGGGTTATACCAAAAATACTGTCTCGATCCAAGGTTTTTGGTTCCATATATGGTTCAGCCAATGGATGCATGTAGCTCATGATATGGCCGAAGAAGTGAAAATGGGATAGTGTTGGTCTTGGTCCAGTCCGACCCGGTCGGACCAACCCAGCTAGCGCTGCGCGGCCGCGGGGTGGCCATGGCATGGCAGGGTGCCACAGTGCAATGTAAATGTAACAACTGGGTCTCTGTGAGAACACATCCACCCCACCTTTACATCATGTTCTTCTGGTCATGGACCACTAGGTACCACCAGTTACCAAGCAGACACGTGGTCCCCACCGTAGGGTCCACCCATGTGGTAAGTACTACATAGGTACGTCACACAGAATAATACCAGCAACGTATTACCACAAAGGAAAGTACCACACAGGTACAGACTCTACTCACACCAGGTATAACATAGGTACAGTTGTAGAAGTTATTAGATATAACTACTAATTCATCTTACCCTATAAAGAGGTAGACCCACGAAGGTCACTAAATCATCATCAGACCCACAGAGGATCGTAGTACATCGTCAGACCCATACACGATCATAGTACCTCATCAAACCCACGCAAGATCCTAGTACATCATCAGACCCACACAGGATCTTGTTCCTTGTTAAACCCACACAGGATCCTAGTACATTGTCAGACCCACAGAGGATCCTAGTACATCATCAGTACATCGTCATACCCAAACAGGATTGTAGTACATCGTCCGTACGTCATCAGACCCACATGGGATCCAAGTACATTGTTAGTAAGTTGTCAGACCAACACAAGATCCTAGTACATCATCCGTACATCGTCTGACCCACACATGATCCTAGTACATCTTCAGTACTTCTTCAAACCCATACACGATCTTAATACATTGTCAGTACGTCATCAGACCCACATAGGATCCAAGTACATCATCAGCACAACGTCAGAGCCAGCTACATGGTTCCCGTACTAAGATCGCTTATCTCTATGAGGGTCCCCTCCTCAAGCCACTGGTCGATAATCCAACTTCCATTAAGTCCTAGGAAGAAATATCCCAAATTGCTGCCATGTAATAGGGGTCTCAACGCAACAGACGGCGTGTCAATCGGACACCTGGTCTGTAAGTTATTATCTTGTTATTCCTGAGGGCCCGATTGGATTCGTGCTCAATCCAACTCGGCTATACCCCAAATTTATCAAAATCTAAAGTGGGTTATACCAAAATGAACATCTCACTCCAAGTTTTTTGGTTCCATAGACAGTTCATCAAACGGACGCTTGTAGCCCATGATATGGCCGAAGAAGTAAAAATGGGTTAGTGTTGGTCTTCGTCTAGTCCGACCTGGTCGGACCGACCCGGCCCACGCTGCGCGACCGTGGGGCGGTGGGGTGGTCACGGCATGGCAGGGAGCCACGGTGCAGCGTAAATGTAACAACTGGGTCTCAGTGAGAACACATCCACCCCACCTTAACATCATGGTCGTCGGGTCCTGGCCCACTAGGTACCACCGGTTACCCTGCAGACATGTGGTCCCCACCATAGGGCCCACCCACGTGTATGAACAGGTCATTTAGCTTCTAATCGTCCTCACATGCCAACACATGTCCTTTCCAGTTTTCTTTGTCCCCACTCGCACACACCATGGAAAACTACCCGGAAGGTCACCTATCCTGATCACTACTCTCAGCCAAGCACGCTTAACTATGGAGTTCTAATCAGGTAGGCTCCCGAAAAGGATGGGGCACCTTATTGACACGAGTCATATCTTTTAGTTATTTAACCATTAATCATTAGAAGGCATTACATTATCATTTATATCATATGATATATGATTTACAAATATCCTTTTATCACCCACTTATTAACAATTCTTTATTAAAATCACTGTTTTGAGAGATAACTTCAATTCTTTTCATGTTTTTTTGGGTTGGTAGTTATGTTAATTTTATATTAATCATGATTACATATTCTAAATAATTAAAAAAATTAAAAAAAAAATTATTTTCATTATATAAATATATTGATTCATCAATAAAATGTATAGGTAGAAAACTGAATTACACCGTTCAAAGGGATGGTATGTTATAAGTACACATCAATGTGGTTTCCATTTTACAAAAAAATATTTGGATATTGATAAATAAAAATCAATATATAATGATCATTATTATAGAATATATATCATATATATCCCATAAATACATGATTATTTTAATCCATGTAAATTTAAAAATGAATCGCATAAAACTGTTGAGGTTGTAGTTCACACTTACACACAAGCAACATTATTATTTTTCCAATAGATATGAAGGTAAGAAGGTATGTATGATATTTTAAAATTAGAAATAAAATATTTTTTATATTTACTATTTAATACATAAATACATAATCATATAAATATATAAAATATTGTGATGGAGAATTATTTGTATCACTTTGGGGACATAATTAGTCATACATACTCAGGAGTGATAATTTCACATCCCATTTATTGGAAAAGTGTAAGGACAACGACGTTTCATAATAAAAATAACATTCAGGATAATGATTATCAAAATGAATTAATTTTTTTATTAATACTAAATATTTCAAAAATCAAAATAAATTATTAATGAGGTTGAGTAAGATGTTTACCTCTTCGAGAGAGAACACTTTTAGATTCTTTCTTACAGAACCGAGGGATGGTTTTTTGGGAATAATAAAAAATGTAGAACTTATATGTCAATGTTTAGAAGATAAATGTGATGGAATTGTATGATCATGATAGCTCAATTTTGTGTAAATAATTTATAGAAGGGTTTTCTATTTATAAGGTATGGAAAGTATAGAAATAGAACATATCAAAAAGATTAAAATATTATTAATCCATTTTCTGGAAAAATTATTTAATGTTGACATATATTCAATGTAAAATAATATAAGTTCTTAATATGATCATAGAAATAAATTTAAATAGGAGTTTATGTCCTTTTGAACATTTCACTTGTTATAACTCATAATTTTACTGGTTTTAAAATTATCCTTGGTAATGTTATTCAATAATAATATCTTGTGATTGTACATATAAGGTCACAATTATTTTATAAATAGAAAATAGAAATTATTTCCAATCGTATCAGATCCACCTTTTCATCATTCAATATTTTTTTGGTATTTTAATAATTTAATAAAATCTTGTTTTTATAATATATCATTATTTTTAAATTGGAAAGTATTCATTAACCATGAGATTAAATACATCAAGAAAAAATTGAAATTATAATATAATTCATTAAAAAATATCTAATTTGATATATAAATATACTAATTTCATTGAATACAATAATTCCTCACAATTTTATTAAATTAAATATCATTGAAATCTTTAATATGACAATTTTATCAAATGATTAAATATTATGTCGACATTTTAAAAATTTTACGATTAATTATAATTTAACTATAAATTAAAAATAAAATAATATAAGAAAATAATTATTATGAAAAAATAATTTTTTTTACTTGTTTATAAATTATTTTTTTCTACTCTGAACATTAAATCAGAGCTTAAACTTAGGAGAGTGAAATTTTTTATTTTTCATTACATAAAACAATATTGGGATCAATATAAAAGAAAAAAGAAACTATGTGGATTTTTTAGGGAACTTTATCTAAATTCTGGAGCTTGAATAATTAAATTGGATAATTTCATGTTTTAAATATATTTTAATGCCAAATTGAAACATATTGACCATATTTTAACTATTTTAATCCACCTGAGGTGAAAAAATATACTAAAGTTACTATTTATAATTATGAAAAATTGAAGCATATAATTTACAAAATTTTATCTTCCATACTAAAAATATGTAATTCATTTTTTATGATTCTATTTCTATAAGGGCAATAAAACAATTTAAAAACAATTTCAAAAAACACGATGAAGATCTATTTTTGGATAATATTGTAATTAAATAAAATATAAATTTATTTTTATAACATGCCTATAATATATTATATCAAAGATAATAAACACCAATTAATATAAAATATAAATTTCATTGATATCAGAAACGTATAGTGATCTATTTAATTATTTGTGATAAAAATCATTATACACATAAATATAGTTTTTAATAATAATATTTTATTTTCAATGAAATGATTCCTATTTTCATATCATATCTATGGAAAAATATTGAATTCATTTTATAAATTTATAAATAATAAATTGTTAGAAAGATTTAACTTAATTTTTTTTTCATTTTCAAAAGCCGGTTTAGGGGAACCGATACCCCAAACTGGTTAAAGGAAAACCGGAAACCGTACAAGCTCATCCCACTGCATACAACATTCAACGAAGTTCAAATTTAAAATTTCAAACTTCAAAATTTAAATTTCAAACATCAAACCAAGAAGATCCACCGAACACCACACGTTCCACTTCGAGCCGCGTGCCCATCATCGCGCTTCGAAAAACACGAGCCCCACCTCAAGCAGAGAACCCAACAACACGAAGCACCAGCCACGTGCCCCACCTCGAGCAGGGTACCCATCATCACGTGTCATCGCCGGTGAGACAATTCGGTCGACCACCAAACAGATCACCAGAGAGCAACACCGGCGACCGTCGTCGCTATCATCAACCTGTAAAACGCCGGTGAACAGAATCGACGTCCTTCATCACCATCACCATCGGAGGAAACCTGACACCGCATCATCACCGGTCCAACCCAAAATCCATGAGCAAACACAAGCTCGTCCGTTCGACAAACATTCACAGATACAAAAAATCAAACGCAACATGTGCGCATCACAAACCAGAGAAACCAGAAAATAAGAACGTTACGGCGAAACACCATCATCGCAGAAAAAAAACCACGAACGAAACCACACTGAACTCAGCAACAGCATCCAGCTGCGCAAGCAACGCCACCTGTCGGAAGCACCCGCCGCCACCACCATATCGTTCGATTCAAACACAATGAAACCCCACTGCACTCACCTGAGAAAATCCGGGACCCCACGCATCGCCGTCGCAAGAGTGCGACCATCGGACGCTGAGAAGCTCACCACAAGACACCAGCGAGCTACTGAGAAGGAACCCAGGAGCGCTCCGTAGAGTGTGTCGTCGACGAGGACCGGTCTTACACCCGTAGGTCTTAACCAGCAACAGCCGAAGCCCAAATCGAAGCTACACAACAAGGGAAGACCACGAAACTACGCGACGCTGTAGAGATCCTGACCGACTCCCTGAGCTCAAGGGGAAACGCCACACCATCCGCAGCGAAGGGGTGGCTGCGGCCGAAGGAGAACCCTAGAACGGGAGCCCTTTACGGGCGCATCCTTCTTTAACTTATTTAGATAGACATAATCAGAAAATTTCGTGGTTTTACATTATTTTTCCATTATTTTAAAAATAATTTATTATTATTTATATATACTAAATTCTATTATGATGGGTGAGTAATCAATATTTTAGTTAAAATATTCCCATAGTGAATCTAGAATGTTATTAATGCATATGATAAAAATACAACCTCTAAAAAGAAGTGTTCTTTTATAAATAATAGAATATATATTTTATTAAATGGTATTTAATTATTATAATATATATATATATATATTTGTGTTTTTATTCTAATGGTTCATGCAATCCGTTGTCTTCTTTACATTTAAATGAATAATAAATGCATCACCTATATGTGTATGTGTTGAATATCATCACTATAGAGTGATGTGCTTCATAACTCATTACAACATCACAATGATTGATTCAATATTTATTTTATTAATAATTCTAGTATTGCTATATTATAAATATCATTAATACTTTTTTAATGTATTGTTAAAAAATTATGAAGATTATAATGTAATCCATTCATGTTAGTGAATTACCCGAAACAAAATCATTAGGGGTATTATTCCCATGAAACATGGCCATAGTATTCATAAAAAAATTATAAAATAAGTTAGGATAAAAAAATTAATTTAAAAACCCTTTATAATAATTTTAATTATGAGTTGTTATATCAAGTAATGGGTTTTATGAGTTATTTATAAATCATTTGTGAAATGATTTATATTATAAACAACTAATAATGAAAATATATAATAACTAAAAAATGGATATATAAGAAATTATTAAAATTAATGATTATATATTTTATTATATTATAATATGGTACATAAATAGATTATTGAGATTACTATGGTCAACATGTAGGTTACTAATTAATTTTTTATGATTGAAGTTAAAATAAATTTTTCTTCTGAACTCAATATGTAACAACACATGATTTTTATGAAATAGATTTCCTTTTCAAAAAAAAGATTATTTCTATTATGGGTTATGTTTCATTATAAAATAAGTTAATTTTTTATATTATAATAACCAAATTAAAATTTTTCTACATAAAATAATTATATTAGATTACAGTGCACACATTACAATTTCTGGAATTTGATACATAGAATACCAAGTTCCGTAGATAGTTTGTGTTACTTAAAAGACAATATTTTACTAAATAAAAATATATTATTATATAAATAATTTAGATATTGGAATATTTGGAATGAATATGAGTTTAATGAATTATTAAATGAATTATTTAAGTAACAATTAATTATAAATGATGATATAAACTAATTAGAAAAAATAAGGTATTTTTTTATGAAAAAATATGTTTATTCTTACAAAGAATTTTAATATTAATAAATTAAATTAATCATCATTAGTTACTATTTTTAAAAAATTATATATGTTTCAAATTCAATTAAATGGTTTCTAATCCATCCAATATATTTTATAGTCATAAAATATGAACACACCCAATTTTAAACATAAAAGGATGTATTTTTCTAAAACGTATTTTTGCAAAATTTTAGTGGAAGTAACTTTTTAAAAGTAAATTTTAAAACATTTATAAATATTATTAAAAAATTATAATATTTTATGTAATGATATCAAAAGTGTTCTTTTTTAAATTTTAGTATTTTTCTGATAAGTTTCATTTTTTAACAACCAGTGGAAAAAAACAACTGTTACTTGAAAACATTTTTTCATGTAAAAACGTTATAATGGATTTAAATTATAATTAAATATATTTTATATTATTAAATCCTATTTAGGGCATTGTAATAATATTTTCATGGAATTTTGATTGAAAACATTGAATATTTTAAAAAAATCACTTCAAAAATATGTTTTTTGACACTATATATGGGATTATTTTAAATTAATTTTAGTAATTTACCTTTTTCATAACTTTTAAAATTGATATGTAGTTTTAAATCTTAATTAAAAAATTTAATAAATATGTTCCATAAATTATTTGTAATATGAATAATAACATTGGTATATTTTTTAACCATACTAAAAGATATTTTGGTTGATTTAGGTTATAAATAAAATGATATGGAAAATAAAATGAACCTAACTCATAGAAAATTATATTGGAGGAATATAATTTTTCCTTTAACACAAAAGGATCTAAATAATTTTGTCTAGTGGAAAATGTTTCATGATAATCACTTATATAATATTTAAATCATAGAATGTTAGAAAAATTAACTTTCTTTGTCTTAAATACCCCTAATGTGTACACATGGGAGAAAATGTATATTATGAGATAATATAAATTTTTATTTTTAAAATAAAATACATTTATTGATGATACAGATTTATTTTTGACTTTTTGGGCCACTTATATGAGATTTTAATTTTTATAATATTTTATTTAACAAAAATTCACAGATGTGACATTCATGTTTCATATAATATATCATTTTTAATAATGGGTTACAAAAAAGTAACATTTTACTACAAATATTATTATAAAATATAAATGGATTATATTCATCATGGTTTTTATTTTATTTTTTAGCGAGTAAATAATTATCCTACATAATTACACAATAATGATGTAGTAATTATTTAATTATTGAAAAAAACCAATTATGTGAATTAAAAATATTGTAAGGGATATAATTTTAGTTTCTTAAGGTGATTCAAAAAATTTCTAGGTGAATGTTAAATATTAGGGATTTATTAAATTTAATTTTTGTATTTATCAAGATGTATTGGTTTTTATAAATTGAATGTTATTAGTAGTGTTAAAAATGACTCTAATGAAATTTCATGAATATAATATTTTATTAAATTAGATAAAAATAATATCAATACTAAATAAGGGAAAAATGAAAAATGATGTCTATATTATAATATATATACCATTAATTATTCAATTTACATCATTTATACAAAAATTTCTTCCTTTTAATATTGAAAATTTTCTTACAATAGTTAAAATTAAAATAGAAAAATTGAACGTTAATCAAACAGGTAAGGTATAAAATTATAGAAAAAAAAATTAGAAATCTATTTTTTCATCGCATTACTAACATATCACAAATTTTATTCTAAAAATTTTTATTTGTATGTATTTGAATTATCATTTAATGTATTATAAATTATTGTTTTGAGAAATTCTAAATGTTCCCTCTCCGTCATTATAAAATGACACCACTCCCCACATCTCATATCGATACTATGAGTTTTATATCCCAAAAAATATTCCAAATTCTCTTATTCACCCCCTATTAAAATTTTATAGGATACAGTCTTCTTTTATGACCAACTCTAAGGCCTTTTAAGGGATATCTAAAGATCCTTTTCTAAGAAGCGGCAATCGTTCTAACTGATCACTCTATTTTTATACTCAAATATACCCCCTATATATATGATATATATATATATATTATAGAATAAAAAAATTTTTATAAAAAATATTATTATTTTATATTATTATTTTTATTAACACACCATTATAAAACCCATTTCCTATAGAAGAAGATGTGAATGAATCACACGTGTATATGTACAACTTACCATCTCCATATGGCGCTAAAATTCATTTTCCATCACCGTCACTAATGTGTGGTACTTGTAATGGGGTAATGATAATATATTATATATAAGATATAAGGATTCTTATCAAATTGTTATTCCACTCATTTCTTTATGAGTTATTTTTTTTTGAAATATAATAATATCATTCATGTGTATGTCGTACTACCGCATCACAAGGAAAAGTGATCCATTAAAAATATACTTAGAATTTATTAATAACAATATTAAAAATCATATTTAATATATATGAAATAAATTGTATCTAAAATTTTAATATATCATATAATTTTATTTTATTTATTATGTCAAGGTAAAATAAATAGTGTTCATGTGTATTTATGACCTACCGTCTATGTGAACTATGTATTTTATATTCTAAAATTATATATTAGGTTTCTCCATAAACAAATATTTAATGAATATATATATATTTCATTTTTATTATTTTTATCAATCTTGATATGATGGAATCATGATCTATGTAAAAATACTAAGAATAACAAGTAAAAAATGTATGAAGTACAAACAATTAACTATATCAAGGATTTAATTATAATCGAGTAATATAAATTAATAATTTTATCATATAGAGAATCATATATTTGAATACTTATTTTAGTATATTTACAGAAACTTATATTTTTTATACATGAGGTTTTAATATGTAATAATGAATTCGAGATTTATGGTATGTGGATTTCTACTCTCACTTTCATTTCTGTGATAACTCTTCCATACCCCCCACTTATTTATTTTGGGTAGTTTATATAGTACAGATGAATGTTATATTTGATAGTAATAATTAATTTTGTGGTTATTTAAAAATCCATTGGATGATCTCTATTTCATTGGATTTACGTATCGTATGTTACCAAATTTGAAATGTAATCTTCTCTCAATTTTCCTTCAATGAGACATATGTTATTTTACATTTACAGGGTCTATATAAATCTCTTTGATAATTCTAATCAGGAGTATATTTATTTTAATGAGATTATATGTTTCATGTAATGTTATTTTCTTTTTGGTTGGAAATATTTGTTCTATCAAAATAATGTTTTTTAAAAAGGTTTTAAAAGTGTTTTAAATGTTGTTATATACATTGACAAGGAAAAATATAGCAAGATTATTTGAAATTGTTTTAAAATATTCTTTTATATGTTTTCAATTTTATACTAAATGATGTATTTTTAAAAATTGGTTTATTATTTTGAATTTTTTTTCAAAGAGAAAATGATATTTTCCAGAAAAATTATTTATAATTTCTTATCGAATTTTGATTATGATTTTAGATTATATTATTTGATTTATCATATAATTTATTAGGGTTATGAATCTAGGATACAATCTATATTACATATATGGTTAATTTATTTTTTTATGATTAATGTTCTTGTGGAACACATAGGTAATTTTTAATAATTTGATGGGTGGGACCTATATCACTGTAGATTTCATTGGGAAAATTTTTATATCTCATGAGAAAATAGTTGGAAACATATTGACTTGCTTGATTCATTTGGTGAATAGGGAAACCTAATCCTCTATATGAAGAAGTGGAAACCAAATGCACTTAAATTTATAGACTACGAAGGGGAATGGTGTTGTGTCTTACCATGTATGTGTATCCGCAACGAATTACCTTGTTATGTTTTTTCAATTATTCTTTACTTATAGATAATGATATTACAATTTTATGTGCATTCAAAAATTCTTTTCCTTATTTCTGTGTTAGGATTTCAGGTCATTTTTGATTGACTCCATTATTATTAATGTCTTATGAGGTTCCCATATTTATTCCATGAATCATTTATAACAATAATGATATGCATGGTATAATTCTAAAATTTATGCCTATGTTCTCATAACCATCTATTCATGTTGTGATAACGGATATCCCTTGTTTACCATTATAATTCATATGATCTCACACATTCTATTGATATATTTCTCTACGATATAAAAAATTTTCAGAAGTATGATATGTAAAAAGGGTTTTAGTTTTGAATAAATGGTTGGGAAAAGTTCTTTTCTTTTATGAATTAGTTGTTTATGTTCCAATGTTTAAAAAGTACTAATATAATATGGATTTTGGAAATGTGTTGCTGAAATGTATGAAATATTATTCAAAACTAATATAATGTCTATGTATGGTAATCATTGCTCATTGTAGATGGTATCAAAAATTGTTTTTAGAAAACCTTTGGAAACTAAGATTAGAAATTCATAGTACCGATGAGGGTATTTTATAGGACATTCAACGCATGCTTCTGGTATTTGCATTCAACCAAAAAGTATGCTTGAAATATACAATAGTGGGGTTAAACCAACTCATGAAATGTTTTTACCCATAATAAACGTCAGTATCTATAAATATATTTTTCATTATGAAATGAAGGTAGAAATGGAGTTTAATGTTATGTGTTAATATCATGTTGTTTAAAAGAAATGGATATGGATACTAAAGAAAAATATAAAAAAATGGCGAAAATAAAATGGGATTTCACTTATTCTGATAGTGTTGAAGGAAACATAGTGAAAATGGTCATAAGTGGACTGTTAAATATTTTAAATCTAGGAAATATGGTCATCAGTCATTTGACTGTTTATTTGATGGGAAAATTATGTTTAATGATGTAAATAGAGATAATTTTTTATAGAATTCACACCACACGTCAATGCTCTATGTTTATGTAATATGGGAATTATTTTAAATAGTACCCCGTTATTAATGTAAATGTTGTTGATCCATGATCGAAACCTCTTAAACAAAATATAAAAGGTAAATATAATGTGATCAATAATGGATATGTTGAGTATAACAATAAAATTATGAAAGAAGTAAGTTTTTATTTAATGGAATAATATAATAAAGTTTTAGAAGTACAATTATTGTAGAAATAAATAATAAATCATCTAAGGATTGGTCCACTTTCTATTGTAATTAAGAGTTTAAAGTCATATGAATAATGATACATGTAAGCATTAAAAAATATTAAGGTAGTGACTAATAACACGTGATGAATGGAAATATGTACCTTAAATTTTCTATAAGAGATGATTCATTTTGATAAAATAAATTGGATTATATAGATATACTCATAACTGATGACAAAGAGGTTAAAAGTTTTTTTCGGAAATAATTCATGTTTTCACTATGGTTTTTTGAAATTCAGATTATTAAATTGTTTTTACAGGATATATGATAACGATGATCAGATTAGTTTTCTATAAAAATGATAATATACATCATGTTGCTTTGGGGATTAATGATAAGTTGATTTGTGGAGTTTAGTAACATTATTTTGAATGTTTTGGATTTTAATTTTTTGGATGGTTAATAAGGGAAACCATTAATTTGATGAACATTTAGGATTTAAATATTAATAACATACTAAACCGTATGAAGATTTACGTTTATTGGATAACTTGTAATAACAATTTTTATTTGATAACTAGAGATAGTAGGAATAACTTTTCATCCCACTATGGATCTTATAATGTAATATTTCTTCAAAAATTGAAATTTCTACTGCATTTCATGGAGTAAGATATTTATCAGAAATTAACCATATAACAAACAATGGATAATGTTGTTATTACAGAATGGATCTATATAATGTGAGTATATCTTTTTTTCATATTATTCTGTATTATTGAAAGTATCTTGAAAAAATGTTACCTCGGTATCCTCTTTTTTGATGAATTTTTTTTGCCAAAGATCATCATATATTTATCATATTGTTACGGTAAACTTTATATTGAAAATGATTCATATCCATATCTATCATAAAAATATAATTTGAAATCTCTTTCTTGTCCCTGTTTTCACTTTTTGGTAATGTTATCCTTATTAAAATCCATATTATGAGGTGATCATCTCCTTTCAAATTACAAATTTTTATGTGGAATTATTATTCACCCTTATTTATGGTGTGGGATTCCTAGAAATAAATTTACAAATATCCACCTTTTATTTTGTATGTGAGATTTGAAACATCAAGAATACGATTTAATTTTTAAATTCATGATCATATTTGAATGATCTCTTATCGATTGGAGATACCAACAAATATATATCATGTCCATGATGTTTAAAATTTATCTCCTCTAAGTTATTACACAACTAGTCCATCACATGTACTAAACTCAATGGTTATACCATTGGTAAGATAGATTTATTATCGAGATAAAATTGTATAAATTCATGGTCTTATAGATAATGTTATAAAAATTAATACCACACACCTCATTAATGTATTCTAGATAGAAAAATATTTTTAAGAATATATGAGATAACATGAAGATACGATGAGCTAGAGAAATCCAAATTTATTTTAAAATTGTGATGAATTTATATGGATAAATTAGTTTTAATCTACGAATAATGTAACAACCAAATATTTTTTTTGAAATATATTTTTTATAAATAATTTTATTTTATTGATGGATTTTATCACATGATACATCATTTTACCCAATATTTATATAAACAAACTTATGATTTTACTAAACACGAAACATATATTATATTGTTTTACACCCAATATAATGTTTTGATTATATAAAACATAATGTTGTGTTCCTTCGATATCTTGTGTTATATGTAGAACCGAGTGTTACTAAATAAAATATACTATGATATTTATCACCTAGAATTTAGAATGGTTGGAGTGAGAAATTATTAACTGAACTATAATATGAATTCTGGGATATAAATTATTTATAAGTGAATATAAAACGTATTGAAAAATAAAGATGTGTTTTTTATAAAAATCATTTTTTATTCCATCAAAGTTGTTTTAACATTATAAATTAATTTAATTAATTTAATCACATTAAATTAAATAAATTTATATGTTTTATATTCTATTAAATAATTTTTATGTAATAAAATATATTTTGTATTCTTCATTAATAAGAACCTCTTTTTATTGCATAATAGAAGTATTTTTTAAAATGATAGTTTTTCCACCGTGTCATGAAATATTTCTTTTAAAACTACAATTTGGCATGTTTAGAAAATTTATTTCAAAATATAAGATTCTTCTTTAAAAATTAAATATCATAATTTACTTTGGTTTATTTTTTAAATTTTCTTATAAGCTTTATCTTTCAATGAATTATTCGATATTCTGAATTTTAATTCAAAACAGCTTTTCTTTTATAGATATTTTTTAGTTTAAAGTTATATTTAATAATATTATAATATATAATTCAGAATATTTATTATTATTTAATCATATTTTTTTCATTATAATCAATTTTAAATTAAATTTTTATATATAAAAAATTCAATCTTTTGAATTTTTTCAGTTAAAAAACCTCTTTCCTCACCCAATCGATGTGTTTACTTATAAAATAAAGTTCCCCATTTATGATTTTTAAAAAATGGATTCTATATTTGAAATTAGAATGTTTTCATTTTTTAAATAGGATCCATTAATTTTTGTGCAATATGAAATGTAACTATTGTTACATTTTTCACCACTAGAATGAGTAAATTTGGAAATTATGGTGAAAATAAAACCATAAAGACTATAAAAGTACCCTAAAAAATGGCCAAATCATTTTTTATAATTAAAATTAGATCCTTACTGCTTAGGGATATAAATAATAATTTTTAGTGGATATAAACCCATAAAAGTGAGAAATATAGTATTTAAATTAATAAAGGTAAAAAAATGTCAATTTATTTGTCTTTATTATCCCCTATATGTCCACATGGGAAAAAAGGTATGTTAGGAACAAATAAATAAGGGAAGTATTTAACATTAAAAAATATTTTCAAGATATAGTTTTATTTTTGATTTTTGGGTCAATAAAGAATATATTTTGATGTTTACAATTATTTATTTAATAAAAATTCAAATATGTCACATTCGTGTTTTAAAAATATATCATTTTTATATAAGGTTACCCAAAATATTTATTAAACTATAAATATTATTTTCATTTATAATGATTTTATATACATCAAGGAAAATTATTTGTAATTTTTAGTGAAAAGATATTTATTATAAATAATTACTCAATGATGATGGAATAATTATTCAATTAATGAATAAAACAGTTAAATGATATTTAAAATTTTAAAATATATATAATTTTAATATATATTTTGATATAATTTTTTTTGATGATATTAAATATTTTTTGTTTATTAAATTAATTTTTTTTAAGTTTTATTTTTGTATTATGCTTCTTGAAGATAATGTAATAAATAGTGTCAAAATTAGCTCTAAGGATGTTTTATGAAAATAATATTTTTTAAATATAGATAAAAAAATCATAAAAATACTAAATAAGTAAAAGAGGGATGAATTAGAATCTAAAAAGGCATACATTTACTATTTAGAGTTCAATTTACACCTTATATGTAATATATCATCTTTTTAATATAGAATTCTTTTTATCATGATAAAAATTAATGTAGGTTAACTAATGGTTAATAAATATGATATGGATTAAAATTGTAGGAAAATTTGTCTAAAATATATGGGTTGATTGGATCCCAATTCTATCCCACATAATATTTAAATTCCTTTCCATTGGTAGGTATTAGGATTGAGAATTAATTTAGTATAAATTAATCATTTTTGAAATTATAAAAGTTCTCTTCACCATTATTATAAAAGGTCGCCTCTTCCACCATCACATATCTCCAATTTCAGTCTTATATCTCATACATAATCTTCCAAATTCCATTCTATAATTTTATATAATCATTATTGAGTTTGTGTTTATCCCGAAACACCAACTCTAGAGTCCTTTAGAGGGGATCTAAATGATTTGTTTCATAGAAGAGGTAATATATATAACTAATAACTCTCCTTTTCTAATATTATATAACTCTTATATATATAACATATATAGCATAGAAAAATAAAACAAAATCCCTCTATATTTTGAAATTTTATTTTTATTATGAACACACCATTATACAACCCCATTCACATTAAATAGATGTAAAAATATCTCTCATGCATACGTATGGGTAAACTTCTCCTAGTAGTGAGGCTATTAATTTTCCACCACTGTAATTAATGATATGATATTATTATGGGTGTAATTTATATATATGATATTTTCGAAATAATAAGTCTTATTTAATTTTTATATCACACATAGCTTCATGCTTTCTGATTTGTAGGAATAAAATAAATAACTTTGTTTGTACAGAGGACTGTTCCATCATAAAGCCTTTTGATTCATTCACATAATACATGGAATGTATTAGGAATGGTTTTAATAAAAATTTGTGATAGAAATGAAATTTTAATTATTCTGTATTGATAATAAAACATATACTTTTCATTCTTTTAATGATATATGAAAATGGAAACCACATCCATCATATATACGACCTACCGACTCTATGAATGTTGTATTTTATTTTTGACAATTAAATTTTATGAATCAACATAATTACATATATATACAATATATATATGTGTGTGTGTGTGTGTGATATTTATAAAAATTTTTTCATTATAGAGATGAGTCAATAATAATCTATGTATGGGGTCGACGATAAAAAAGTCAAAACCTGTATGAAAAAAAAAGGTTTGACATTTACATATACTTGATTATAAACGAGCAATAGAAATCATCATTAAATCATAAATGGTATTATATATATGAATATATTTTTTTGGTATATTAATAATAAACATTTATTTATTATATAGAAGGATTTAACGTGTAAAATATAATTCGATGCCTATGTTTAGGGGACATTTAGTATCATAATTATTTCTTCAAGACTAATTCCAAATTCACATCCATTTTCTATTGTGTGGTGTATATCATGGAAATGAATGTGATATATGATAATATTACATAAATTTAGGGGTAGTTATGTATCTATATTATGATATCCCTTTCATGGTATTTATGATTCAAAGGGTAATAATTTGGTATGTTAAATATAACTCAATTTTCCTTCTTTATGATACATTTTATGTAATACACCAATATTCATTTACATGTTGTATAAAAAACCCTTTGACATTTCGTATTTTGAATATACAACTCTTCATTGTATTAAATGTTTCATGTAATGTTCTTATCTCTTCAATGATATGTCTATCTTCTATCAGAATAATGTTTTTTAAATATTTTTTAAAAGTATTTGAAATTTTCTAATATGTATTTTCATAGAAAGTTATTTCAAATATGTTTATTTTTTAAAAAAATTTACATTGTAATATTTAAGGTTATTTTAAATAATAATGTTTTGATAAATGGTATATGATTTAAATGTTTTTTCCTTTGTTGAAAGGATATTTTTCTTATGAATTTATTCACATGATCATTCAAAATAATGTTTCATATAAGATAACTTTATTTTATAATCCATATTATTTATTGGTGATATAATTGATGGAAAAAATCCTTATTATTTTGATGGTTATTTTATTTTAGTGAATGATATATATTATTGTAGAACACATCTGTATGATTTTAATTATATTACTAGTAGTGCATATATATCCCTCCAATGGATTGGGTAAAAATTTATATCTAATAATATAATGATGGGAAGAATGTTGATGGTATTGATCAACTATGGAGAGAAGGGGAAACCCAACGCACTATAAAAATAATGTGAGACCAGAACCACAATAAAGAAAAATCTTTGATTAGTGATGGTGGTGTCTCTCACCTAGCTAGTGCATCCACCATGAATTGACCTGTTTAGTTTTGGCATAATGCCTTGTCTTATATGGAAGGATGTAACACGTTTTATGTGTTTTCCATAATTCCATGTCTTATTTTGGGTTTATTATTTCATGGATTGTTCTATTGACTCCCTTATGATTCGTGTATTTTGAACATCAAATTTTTATGTCATGACTCTCTCTTTTGATCGTTGATATGCAAGATATAATCTTCAAATGTTTTTATTATTTTTACATACCCTTATGTTCATGTTATCCTTATGTATATGTTATTTTTTCCCTTAATGAGTATATGATATCACCCATTATTCAGTTTTTTTTTCTAGGAGACAAATAATGATATTAAGTATGATATTTCATAAAGGATTTTAGTTATAAAGACATAAGTGAGAGAACATGTAGTTATATGATAAACCAATTGTTTATGTTCCCAATAATCCAAAGTCTCTAAACTATTATGTTTATTGGGTTAAAATTTTAGTAATGAGTGAAATATTCTAAAAAATTATTCAATATCAATGTACGTAATTCCAGGGTTTTTATACAATATCCCTTATTTGATTTATAATTATTCTTATGAAAATCATTACAATATATCTTGTATATTATTCAAAATTATTTTATTGTGATTTATTTCCATTTTTTTTATATGGATTTTTATATCTTCCATATTAAAATCCCAGCCAAATGATTCCTTTATCATGAATTGTGATGTCATTAAAAGATTCCATCTTTATTTTTAATTCTTTTTTGGCATGTTTTAATTTTATGATCATATTCTAATTTAATATAGTGTAATTACTACCACATTGACATTATTTCTATTATTAATGTATCATTCAGAAGATTTACACATATTTTTTTAATCCTTCCATAAATTATTTTTGATTCAATATTTATTAAATTAATATTGTTTTTTTAAACCTAAATTACTTATATAGAAAAATATTAAATCATATATTTATTTTTTTGAATGTTTTCAAATTTTGTATGATTATTTATAATTTTATTTATTATTTTATATCTAGAAAATTATATTAACAGTTATGTTTATTTATAATATTTTATGATGATAAGAGTAAAAATTAATTTTTTAAAAATAAATAATTTTCTTTGATATCTATATTCAATCTACTAGATAATTTTTTCCATAATTATCCTAAAATAAAAATAATATTATTTTTATTAATACTAAATTTAAATCTAAATACATTTAAATGAATTACCTATCATTATAAATATAATATCATCTTCCAAAAAAATAGTTTTAATAAAAATAAAAATGTTATCCAATTCATGATATATTTTATATAATACACTCTAAATTTTTTATTTAGAACCCCTGTAGATTTTGTGATAATGTATAATTTTTGTTTTAATTAATGTCTTTTATTTAATTTGTATCATAATATAATCATTAAATTGAATTTTTAATTTGATTCATAATTTATATTAATTATTAGACCCTGTTGAATTGATTTATAAAATCTTTTTTTCAGGGTTTAATTTTCATTTCCCTACAAAACAAAATTAATAATGATGATATACTATTTTATTAAATTCACTAAAAGTACCTCTATCAAATAAAAATATTAATAAATTTAATTTTGGAACAAATCGATCAATTTAATTAATTTAGTTTTTGAACAACCATTTAAAACTAATTGTAACCCATTTTGGAATTGTAATATTTTGATTTGGTGAATTATGGATTTTAAATGGAACACATATGTAATGAAGTTTATTGGTGGGATATAATACCTCCCTCTAATGAAATATTTTACAATTTATATATTGTGATAAAATGTAGGGTTTTATTTCATGGATATAATTACTAATTAAGGCTGAGGAATTTTTTGATATGATAAAAATTATTGGGTGACATTTTATGGATAAAAACATAAAATAAATACTATAGTTTCACAAATTTCCTCACAATATAATGATTCCTAGGGATTATGTTGGTACTAACATTCTTCTTTATGATATTTTTCAAAATATTTTTTTAATTCGTTTCTATATTTCTCTAATTATTCCCTATGACCAATGTTTATTATCTCTTGGTATTTGTTTTTTAAATTTATATTACATGCTATTTATCGTAATTTATAGATAACTCTTATTATTCCTTGTTAATATTACAATTATAACTTTTTCTTGATCTTTTTTTCTCATATATTTTTTATCTAATCCTTGATGACATGTTGACATGTTTTAAATTCTTGAGATTTTTTGTTATACCCGTATGTTTCCATTTTTTATTTTTTTTAATGATGAGTTTAATTAATAAGATTTATATAAATCTTTCTATTGTGGATAAGTTATAGAAATATGTTAACTAGTGTGGTAAAAATAATTTTTATATATAGATAGTTCTCAAATAAAGTAAACCTATTTTTAATTTAATTGTTTATTTATATGTTTTATGTAATGTTTATCAAATTTAAGTGATGTAAAATAAAGATATTTTTTTCAAGTCATGTAACATTATATGAAATTTTACTTCAAATAATTTTTTTTTTGTAATGGGTAGTAGAGTTTTGGGAAGCCTCATGTTGTATTTTAGGAATGATTAGTTATTTTTTGGAAATGTTTTCTTATTTTTAATTGGATCAATATTGGAGATTATTGGAGAAACCCATTTCTGAAATCCGACATGCATGATAAACGCATTGAATTATTAACAATTTGTGTTTATATTTAATTTATTGAAATGGAACAATAGTATCGATAAATTATTTTTTGTGGTTTTTTTATGAGACTAAATTATGATTAATAACATGTAGAAATTATTGTAAAGTATCAACATGATCATCACCTTTTTATGAGGAATGGGCCTATGTCAACACCACAAGACACTACACAGAGAAATTCTTCAGCTAGTCACATTATCATTATGACCCATTAATAAGTTTCAATTAAATTAAGCAATTAGTTTAATGAGTATGGGAGAACCAAAATTAAATAAACCACGATTCAACAGATAGTGATATCTTTTGAACTGAAATCTATATATGTGGTTTCAAAGTATAATATAATCTTATTTTGAGTTTTCTATGATATTATTTATGATAATTATCTTGTTATTTGAATTACACATCACTTATGTTACCCTAATGTTTTTAAAATAATCTATAAATCATGAAGGTTCCAAGTTAACAAATGAGTCTCTAGAAAATAGAGATAATTTACAATTGGGAAAAAATAGGATAAGGGATAGAGTTTGAAATATTTTATTTAATCATAATCAACTATAATGAATTATTATTAATAACATGAACATGGTTTATATTCAAAACAAATTATATTAGAGATGATTTTTTCTTAATTATATAGTAGCATCCAATCCTGATACACACTGAACAATAATAAGACTAGTGGAATAATATGACATCAATAGAACATCCTCATATTCTAGAGGCTTCCAACATGTATCATGATCATCGGTGGTATTGAACGGAGTTTATACCCCCTATAACTTATTTCACAATAATATATCAATTACGAAATATAATTTAATAATGTAAGAAAATAATACCAAAAGTAAATAATATAATTCAACCATCAATTTTTATCCTTGGGTAAATGTGAATACAATCATACAGTAAGACTGAACAACAATTAAGATAGTAATAAGTATATATATATATATAAAATAATCAATAAAATAAAAAAAATTAAAGCATCCAATTCATCCTGAATATTTAGCCCTCTTTGATCAAGAAATCCAATATGAGTTTCTATTTATTTTTCAAGTCAAATCAAGAACTATCTCAAACTATGCCTTTAATCATGTGAGATAATATTTAATAACCAATGTTTTTTGGTATCATAGGTGGTTTGTGAGTATGCATATCAAAAAGAAAAAAAAGTTTCCATAAAAAAAGATAATTACATTATACTATCATTTGAAATTCATTAAATGAATTAATAACTACATTTGAAAATTGAATAATTGTATATAACTGATCATCAAGCTGTGGGATTAGGTCCATGATCGACAATACCTTCTTCTTCTAGTGTCATAAGGTTTTTGACAATATTTCAATGACTATGGAGAATTTAATAATCTATTTTTTTCTTGGGGGGGGGGGTCTCTGTGCCCTACCATAAAATCAATGTAATGTGTCTGATGAATCAAAATATGAATGTGTATTCATGAGTAGTGGTTTTTTCCATACATATGGATCTAAGGTATATAGGTGGGTAATCCAACTATGATCAAATATCATTTTTCAGGGGGGTTCTAGGCCCAAACCACAAACCCTAAGTGTACAACCATAGAATCAAAGCACGTAAATTATTTATGTGTCAGTGTTATGTGACCTTCATAAGACCCCATGGTATATTTATAAGGAAACATATTATGATTCATCATTACTGTTGGTGGTCTATTACCTAACAATATACCTAAGGAATGTATCAATGACATACCTGTATATCTAGCATTGGTGTAGAGGTGTCTATTCCCTACCCATTGACTAATTGAGTGTGTTTACAACATTAAAATAATATCATAACATTCATTTGGTTAAAAATTGGAATAATCCCCAATTTTCTGGGAGATTCATTCAATCCCACCGCCATACCATATAACATATTATAAAAAACAGTTAAGATTATTATTCCAAATAAATATAAAGATTCTCATAGGGTTGTTTAAATTTTATTATATGAAACTAAAAGAAATAATAGACTACATATTTTCATGACACATAATCACTGTCTATGGGCCATTAGCTGAAAATTAGGGTATACACTATATGTCGACACCTATAACCCACATTATCCATGTTTCACATAGCCTACCATGGTATATATTATTCAAACACCAACTCATGTCCATATAATAGAATCAAAACAAATATTCCCTACATTGGTAGATTTAGGTCATAGAATAAGTGGAGGCAGATAAATGGGGTTCCTTATTCACAATATCATATCTTCCATCACACTGTTTTGGTCTACTAATTCCCATCAATACACATCCCAACATCCACCCACATGGGTAATCACATTTCATGATTTGTTGAGAAACATTGTAATAGTTAAAATCAACGAGTTCATGACTCCAATGTATCAATAGGGGATAACATGCCAATATGGCTCACACCAATATAATGTTAATCTTAGTATAACTACGTAATCATATCTATTTCAATTTACTTCATTAACATCCTAAATGGGGTTCAAATTTGAGTAACAATAGTTTTTTAATCCACCACCATCGGTGGCTATGAAATTAGAAATTTTAATGGGTCTTAACATGACATTAATAAAATATTCATTTATTATTTTTGGTGATCATATAATTTTAAAAATTTAATAAAAATTTAATATCTATTTTAAAATTAATTGTTATATTATCAAAATTTCTTTTCACCCTAGTTGTGAGACCACAGATGAACATTCACATAAATATCATGTTTAAATCCATATGGTGATACAAGAACCACAAAACATTAATGAATCATTTACATTAAAAATGCACGTATAGAAAAATCCCCATACCCATTCAATTTATAATTTTTTTTTCAATGATCATCTAGAGACACTCCACTCAAAGAAGGCCCAATCCCAAGGTGCATGGTCTAAAAAAATAATTATATCACTTATATTTAATAGTAAAAAAATAATTCATCTAATCCAAAAATGATGATAACTCATTTGATATCATCTTCATGCAATAACCATGACCAAACCCAAGTGGATGGATTATATTTTCCCCCATGACTAATGTAGACATATTTCCTAAAATATTTTTAAAATTCAATAATCAATTTAAAATTATTCTAGAAAACCTTAATGAAATTTGTTATTTGGAATAAAATAAATGAAACATCATGAAACAATATGAATTTTCTTATTGAGACCTCTCCAAACTAGGATACATGAATTATCCATTAACCATGACCATTTAAACCATGAACATATGCATTCATAACAAACAAAATATATAAAGACATATTAAATTAGAAGCAACAAATGAGAATGAAAAAATGACTTACTATGATGTTTAGACACACCCTAAATTCATAATATTTACAAATAAATCACCCAAAATCAATGGGTTTCAATAAAGGGGGATGAAAGAAGGACTGTCAACCCATTTTTATTTAAGGGGTATCGAAAAAAGTGGTATTATGCCTAAAAGTGAACATTAGAAAATGAAAATAAAAAACCACATTTAATGAATTGAATGGTTTTCAATACCATGCATCAAACATGTAGTAAAAATTAACCATGTACACCACTCTAACATGGTTTTGTCATAAATTTTTTCAAAATGTCTTTTATCCCTGACAATTGATAATACCTCGGTCAAAATCATTCTTCATGATTTTTCTATAACCATGTTAAATAAGAGCTAATCCCCATGTGAAAACAGTGGCACACAGATCACCATGTAATTCTCATGGTTTCATAAAAACTATATGAAAACCTTGTGATACAACCATATACTATAATTATTAAATTCAAAACCTCCCTAAAAATAGGTTGACACACACATTCTACTAAAATGTGTATAGAAAAACATGATCCACTACCAAAAACCTTAAAAAATGATTTGAATATAACATGATTCCCCAAAAACTATTCTGAGCATATACAGTACCTCATAGTCACTATAAAAAATATGATAACATCAACTTAGGATGATAATACTCTCATATTATTTATCTAAAACCAATTTCAAAAAAAACATCCATCCGCGATGATATATTTAATATTACCACAAAATTTCATTCTCAAAAGTGGTGATGGGGTATTACGACCATTGCACTATATCACTACTCAACCTCGATAAGTCTCAACAAGTTACTAACCATGGTTTTAGGCCATTCATGGTTGTTCATCCACCATCAATTCAATGTGAATTTATATAATCATAAAGTTATATCACATTATGAATCATCATATATATAGTATTGAATTCCTAAAGTGTCTAATTATATTATACCACTATAAAAAACTACAATTAATTCTCCTAACTTTACACACCTACATGTGCTGTCAAACTGACACAAACAGATCATCACTAAGAGCATAGTGTTCATCACCATAGAAATAATATTATAATGTATTATTCAATCCCACGGTTCTATCTACTACAAGATTAATATCTGAAAATACATTCTAAGTGCTCTAATGACCCGATATATGCATTTTTTAACTCACTGCATCATTTTACAAGAATCTCATCTAAAGACAACAAAATTCGTATCACCTCAACTCATATTAACTTATAAATCTATGATCGAATACTGTTAGATATCACATATAAGCTCAAACATGGAATTTCTAAATAAATATATTTAAATATGGATTTATTTACTCTAAAAAATGAAAATTCCATCAAGAAAAAATGACTAGTCTTCTAAATCCACAACCATTTCTATTCTGGTGTAGTGTCACTAATAATTACGATGACTATTAATATCATAATGTAACCTTATCACTAAAAAATATTTCCAAACAAAATCCATTGTTTTGGTACTAAAAGGATTGGATATGTGGAGTAGAATATGGTATTAAAAAATAACATTTTTTTCAATATAACTCACCTATGAATATTGATCAAATAGATTATTTGGGATACTATTAAATTGATTGAGGATAGCATAATGAGATGATTGATCAGATTTGATAAAAAAATTATTGACCTATTTCATTCAATGTAAAATAATAATAAAAATTAATAAAAAAATTATTTTAGAGGATTCATCATTATTAATCGATGTAGTAAAATTAGTAATTAAAACAATGTTTCAAATACACTAGACAAAGGTGTTTGGTGGAATAATGTTTTTTTTGAGTTATATAGGATAATTATTTGAGATTGTGTCTAATGAATCATCATTTTAGGCTAAATAATTCAATCCCATTAGATAATGAATTTTTGTTAGTCCATCAGGAAAATACTTTTGGACATAGAATATAGAGTAAATATTTTTGAAGAAGATCATAAAACATTTCCATTGAGTGATTTCATTAGACTAAATATCCAAAGAAAAGTCCATCCAAAAAATGTTGTTGAGAAAATATGCCTAATATATTCATTAGTTGGATAATCTTAAATAGGATCTATTAAAATATCAAATAAGAAAATAATGATCAGAGATTTATTAATCTTGTGAGGTTACTAGATGCAGTTTCACTATTTCGAGGAGTTGTTATGATGATATAACAGAGAAATTACTTTCAAAAGCTTTATAATTTTTTCATAATGACCCTGATTATTATGGTGACATGATATAAATTAAATTTTCAGATAATTGTGATAGAATATCAACATTAAATATGATATATGATAATATATTATAGAGTTAGTTAAGGCCAAGATTTAATGAATGTTCAAAAAATATATTATGCGTGATGGTAGTCAGGTGATGAATGTGTTGAGTGGTATTCTTAAAATCTAAAGGGATGTGTTGGATTATGATATCCATGTTTCACCTTTAATTTTTTAATAATTATGACATATATAATGGGTTAATTAAGTCCTAATTGTGATGATGATCTTGAGTAGTTTACTACTTAGTGAACTGATAAAGATCCAAGATTTCATTTTTTGATGCACTAGATACAATATTTTTTTGTGAAACAATACAAAAAATGAGTATATATCATATTAAATACAGAAAAGTTATTAATAATTTCATCAAAAAAGTGTTGAATAATACGGTATATAATGAATAGTGTACCAAATAGATGATTTTAGAACAAGTGCATCAGACATTGTGTAGCTGATGGATAGGTTCAAATGGAAGAAGTGACATAGATTTATGTGATAGTTTTAGGAGCAGATCGATGAGTAAATTATATTTTAGGATGTAATGATTGAATAATGATAAAGAATCATAGTAAAAACATATTGAATCATTTTAGGGAAGGTTTCATTTATATAATAATTTTTTTATTACCCAAGATTATCATTTCATGAAGCAGATGCATTATCTATGGAATATAGTTCAATGCAATTAAAGGATGTTTTATGGTTTTTTTAATCCAAAAATATTTGTACAATAATGGATATAATTTTTTTAGAACAAAAACATAACAGTGAATATATATTACTATTTAACACTATTATTTTTAAATAATTATGTTCACATTGGTCTTATTTTGGGTATTTTACTAATGATGTAATATTTCT
Source organism: Viscum album (assembly GCA_963277665.1). Classification (NCBI taxonomy): domain Eukaryota; kingdom Viridiplantae; phylum Streptophyta; class Magnoliopsida; order Santalales; family Viscaceae; genus Viscum; species Viscum album. The sequence continues at coordinate 141,658,585 of OY728138.1, read as the reverse complement.
ATTACTATAGGTAATATTATTATTGTTATTGTAACATAAAATGAACTAATCACATAATCACCCCTATTTTTTACAGTATTACTAATTTTTTCATATAATTAGAATCAGATCAAGGGTTCTATGGTTGAATCGTGGATATGTGAATATTGATGAAACAAGAAGATTCCACATATTTACATAACTCTGTTAATCTGTAAGGGGATTGGTGCCCTTAATTTTATAAACTATCATGTCTCCAAAGATAGTGATTTTTATTGTCTTTAATAAATTTTCTATAATGTTCTTTATGTTTATATAGATGGATTCCATTATCCTTTTTAGGGTTCAAAAAAAATATGATATAAGAAAAAAACATAGATATCCATAAATTTTATTCCTTATACCCACTCTAATTGAGAATTTATAAGGGTTAAGGGAATTTGAATGTCTAATTGAATCTTGGAAAATATGAATAAAATTAAAGAAATAAATATAGATGTTATGAATCCCATGTTTTTGGACTGGAGGATGTAATATGAAGATCTCAAAAGAATTAAATGATAAAACAATAGTGAATTATTTATGATTTAATTATATTTTAATCCATGTAAGATAACATGGTGATCTTTTAAATGATTAAACATGTGTTGAAATGATTAGGATAATTCATCTTGTTAAATTTTATGTCAAGGTGCCATCCATAAGAAGATAGGGATACAAATGTTTTTTATATTATCTTCATATTATTCTAATCACATTTTAAGTGGGAAAAGGATATTATAAAATGAATAATAAAATGTTTTTTTGGGAAATATATAACAAATAAATTCGGAAATGAATATATATAAATGATTATGAGGATTAATTTTGTGACTCTAATAAAAAAATATAATGTTATTTAAAAAATTTATGAATTAACATAATTTTTTTCTAAAAGGATGGGGTGAGGTATGGGTAATTATAAAAGAAAGTTACTATTTAATATCATTAACTAGGGGATATTTGAAAATTCACAGTAAACTATCGAATGTATAGAAAATATGATGATAGTGATGAGGAAGATGGTAATTCAATAAAATCATTAAAATGATGGTAGATAAATCATATTATTTTATAAAAGTAAATGATAATAATTTATCTAAATTGAATAAGATAATCATTTTACAAATATGTGATAAATATAAATATCGTGAAATGATGGTTGAAAATTTTGAAAAGTATTATTCTAAGCATATTTTAATAATAAATGTAACTCATTAGAACCTTTTCATTGACGAACACAATAACCTAGAAGATGATGTTGAAGACACATATATGGAGTATATACTCAAAAGATAATATCATGCATTTCATTCAAAAAAATCTAATCTTTATAAAGACAATTTGAAGATAATGAATTTAGATCCATCATCAAACTATCAGGAATATTTTCAGGAAAGATAGTATAATTGTTAGAAGAGATAACTGATTTATAGATATTTTTTGATAAAGAGATAACCAACAATATAAATATTGATGAAACGATAATGTTTAAGGAGATATCACAGGATATTCCTCATAATATACTATTTAGGTGAAAATATGACAAAACACCCATACCACTACTATAAATGCTTTTGTGACTTATAACAAGATAAAGAATCATAATGATCAGTAAATTATTTCTATAGAGGTTTATAAATTGTTTTAAAATTTTATTATGAAGAATAATCCTATGAATACCATGAATGTAGCATGAACTAGAAATATCTATAATACTGAAACATTAAAAGAATAAAATTGAGAGTTATAAACTGTTGTAATCGGAAAATCAGTCATGGATAAGAATAATCCTAATTAGTGGAAGGACAACTATTATAAATATGATATAGTATAGGTACATAATTAATTTATTCATATATTTTTAAATGTCAAATATACCTTCAATTTATATTAGTGGTATTATAGACTAATTGGGAACACAAGAAAAAAGTTATATTTTCAACACTAATTTTAATCTCGAAAGAACATGAGGTATAATTTTATGGAGATTTAATCCACTAAAATAAGACTACTAGAAAAATATATTTTCAAATTAAAATATATATTTTAAACTCGTGATTCGATTTTTGATAATTTTGATCCCCCCTGAAATATTTTTAATGAATGTATTCTAATGCTTCAACCTCATCTTTTTTTGAATGAAATGTATTATAATCCAAGGGAGATTACAAAAAATGAAATGAAATTGAATTTTTTAAGAAATAATATTAATACATCAAAAGTAATATGAGATTAAATTTTATATAGTATATTTTCTCCACATATAACATTATATTTTATGTTGTTATAAAATGTGAATAATTTCATAGAAGGTATACAGGATTTTGGAAGTAATGAGTTTCTCAAAATAAAATACATCGATCTACTATGATTGGAAATGAATATTTGAAATCCCAATGATTTTGGTTTTTTTAATAGACTTAAACACAAAAAGATATGTTTTTTATATCTTTTTGATGAACGATATTTTGTTTTTCTGAAAATTATGTTTTTTATGAAATTCTTATGAGAATGTTATTTGAAGAGAATAATGAACAAAAGAAAATATGTTTTAGGTTGAGATTCCTTGGGTTAAGGCTATATAATAATTATGGAAGTAAATAATCAATGTAATTTAGGTAATTGATATATATTTTACCAAAATATGTGTATATGGAAAATAAATAATGTATCCATGACATTCTTATTCTGGAATGAATAAAAGATTAGTGTTGTGCGATTTTATTCAAAGGTAAAAATACAAACTCAATACATAAAAGTGTTTAGATGATTTAAAATCCTATATTGGGGATTATAATTTCTAATATATAAGGGATAATGAAAACTAAGTATAAAAAAGTCTTATATGCATTTTATATCCTTTATTGATAACATTACACAAATTTTGTTTAATATTTTCATGAAAAATAAATTAGTGTCTCAAAATTTTGACTAGAATTAGAAAAATTATTAAGAAGTATTATTTATTTCCCATAAATAATATTGAAAGCTATAAAATTAGAGGATATAAAATTGTTATTTTAAAAAATTATATTAAGAATAATTTAATCCATATATAATTTAGTTCAACATATACACAATAAGAGAATATTATTTCTGAATAATGAAATAGAAGTTTGGTTAATATGGATAAAACATTATTTATTGGCCATGATAGCTCTCCATTCTATTAGAGATATACTATTAGAAATAAAATTTATTTTATAGAAAATATATCTTTTTTTTAAATGAAATATGATTTAACAAAAATATTAACTACTATGATACCACTTGTTTGAAATTACTCTACGTATTTGGTACCCCGTAAGATATGAAATTAAATTTTGAAAATCATTTGAACTTTGATAAAAGATAAATTTATTGTAGATTTATTTCATACCCTCCAAATAATAAAGTTTAATGATAATAAAAATTATAAAGGTGAATGAAAATTGATTTTAAAAAATTTGAATATGTTAAAATATTTTGATAGAGGTTTTTAAAAATAATTTGATATATGAGAGGATGTGAATAATAATTTTTTATATAAATATAATAGTACAATGTAACTCAAAATTATATATTATACAAGTTATTGATAGGGATGAATTTGACATAGAAATTTTCATAATGAGAAATAAAAATGTTCATGTCATCCATGTCTGAGGAAATATGTGGGGGAAAATGTAACTGGATATCAAGGAGAAATGGTTCCAACAAGAAAAACATCGAGTTTGGTTTCAAATACATCCTAATTATCATAGAGTGTTACTATATATTTTTAAGTATCTATAGGTCATCAATAGGACATGATGCTATAATTTTGATGATACATTTTCTCCAATTGTGTGATGTGAAACCATCAAAATCAATATTTCTATATCATTAAAATTAAGATATAATATATTCCTTATAGATCATAATTAAATCATTCTAAATGGAAAGCTAGATGAAGATTCTTGTATTGAACAAAACAAATTTACTGCTAAGAAGAAATAAAACCTACATTTTCAAGTAAAGTAAGGTTATGATGGGTTAAAACATGTTTTAAGATATTAATACTACAACATGGATTCCTTATTGATAAATATGAATAATATGAAAGAAGATATGACAACAACCAGTACATAAAATAAGATCAAGTGGTTACAGTCGTGGTGGGTTTTTTGTTAATGGTACCGTACTCATATGAGATAATAATATATTTTGAGGTAATTTCTAAAAAAATGAAAATTATATTAGAAATATATATACTAGATTAAATAATGTAATTTCATGGATAAAAAACTTTATTAAGGGTAGAATCATATTTTCAAACCACAAGATCAATATTCCAAATAAGAACGTAAATATTTTTTATGGAATATTTATAGCCTATCTAGTAATGTTGATTTTATGTAATTTTTTTAAAGTAATTTGATGTTTTTTGTGTCCAAACACCACAAGAATAGACATGGTTTTTTCTATTACCCTATTCCCTACATTTCAATGTTCACCGAAAATGATACATTGCTTGGATCAAAACATTATTTTTAAATACATTAAGATAGGTGTGGAATATGGTATAATGTATAAAAATAATAGAAATATGAATCTTCATGGTTATACAGATGCAGAATACGTCAGTTTTGAAAATGGCCAAAGATCAATATATGTAAGGGTTTAATTTTGAGAGAATGAAATTTGAATGGGTATATGAAGAAAAAATTATTAATGAATATATGTAATGTAGATGTATAAATTTTTTACTCCACTCAGGATAAAAAATAGATATTATTGATGGAGATTGAGATAAGGTATTTCTTGGTTATTGTAATGTTACCTCTTTTTTTAGGATGTGATAATAAAAGTACTAAAAATATCACAAAAAATATAGTGGAACATTAAAAGCCTCTGAAAATTTATATTTAGTATAAATATATCAAAAATCATAAATAAGGAAATTAACTAATCAAAAATATTTTTCATACAAATGGATAGGTTTCTAATATATTTATTGAACCATTTTCAAAAGACAATTTTCAAAATCTATTGGTAATGATGGCATATCAACCTCTCTCTCTCTCTTCAAGGCTATATTGTGTGACTCAGATTCACTATCTTAGTGTTTATTTTTATATTATATCGAATTTTAGAGAAAACACATAAGAAATATATATATGTTGATATTTTATTTTCTTATCAAGGGAAGGAATATAACATTGGGAAATTTTTAATTGGAGTAATATATGATTTTATTTTTGCCAATTTTTTCTTAATATTGTTGAAGTGAGTACATAATATTTTTATATTATGGTTTATTTTTAATATTGAACATATGTAGGAATATGTCTATAATATTTCATAACAAATTTCTCATAGTAACTACATGATAGGGAACATGGTAATGTTATTCAATGATTCATGTTTCATACAATGGGTTATATCACCCGGTCTTAGGAATTGATAGTTAAGTACATTTTACATTAGTTTAAATTTATTTAGTGGTTTATTTTAAAAAAATTTCAAATATATATATGGGGATTATTGATTCAAATATGTGTGGATATTGTGATTTGTAATTGATGATAATTAATGAAGGTTTTCTTTTGGGTTTCATTTTTTTCGATATAAATAAATTTTTATTATTGATCATACAAATTCATACATTATGAGTTTAATTGAAATATTATATCATTCTGGGGTGATTACACATAGTTTTTAATAGTGTATAATAAAATTTAATTAATGGTTCAATCATGTAAAGAATATAAAATAAAATTAAATAAAATTATTTTTCATTGTTCCTAAAAATTAAAAAAATAACATTATTTTTCAAGGTTTTATATACTATACTATAAGTTATTTTAAAGAAACATTTGGTGGTAAATGGTGAAGCATAAACATCCAAGAATAGGATTTCATACTTTTAGATGAAAAAATGTAAAGATACAAAACTAGAATGATAATACCTATGATTCCATCAGAATGATGCTTATATGTATAGCTTGGTGAATGAAGACTGGGGATGAATTTCATCAGACATAGGTCTTTAGGTGAGTTCACTAGAATAAATTATTTGAGTGACGTATATTACATATATGTGGCTAATTGAATCTATGTATTATGTTACTCTAATTATGTATCTCAAGAATAATGAAAAAAGAGAAATTCTAGTTATTGAATCATATAAAATAGAATAATATTTTGAGGTAGCCATATGGATATTCAGTAGCTGGAGGATTTTTTATTAATATATACTAGGAAAAGAGTTTAAGGGACATTTTCTATGATTTTATATAGAACATGATCGTGATGATTCTATTTTGTACATTCAATATATTTCTAATCACAAAGTCTGATGGTGATTCTAGAAAAATATTTTAGTAATGATTCAAGTGTTCATTGTTCTTGAGTCTGTAATGAAATTACTTAATTAATTGTTGTTGAGTCTATAATGAAATTAATTAATATGCCTCATGTTTAAATGGATCCATGTGAGGTTTTTTTAGTGGGAATATCAATATTTTATTTGGTAGTTTGAATTTAATTTTTAATGTCTCCTATATATATATATCATATTCTCATTTCCTATATAAGGGTTGCATATTCATTATCAATGTGAAAAAAGATTTCAATGTTTCTGTTTTGAAATTGGTTGATGATCTAAGGTTATCTTTTCAAAAAACTAGATGTAGTTTGATCAGATGTAGAGATACAAGTAACAAAAAATTTATTAATTAATATACAAAATAAATAGTGGATATCTCGTTATATGGTCAGATAATTAGATAGTAACTGTATGAATAGTGTACTAGATAAATGATACAATTTAATGATTATCAAACAATGTACACTAGATAAAAAAATATAATATAGGAATTTATACATAATTCTATTTTACCTATTGTAAAATAAATTATATTAGTGGAATAAATTTTTATGTGATGGTATGTGAGATATTTTTTCAATTAGAATTGTTTTAGAAAATAGATATATTCATGTGAAGGTCAGTTTTGTTATCATTAAAAATAATTATGTTATATTATCTATATTAAAAGACGATGATTTAATTATAGACTATATTTCCATGAATGTTATATATTTTACTAAATATTTTATACCTCAAAAGTATTTTTTTCTATATGATGTTTTGTAAAATATTATTTCCGATCCCAAAAAATGTCTACTTATAAATATTGTGTTATAAATAATAAATTTTCTTCGGTTTATTTGGTTTTTAAATTGGGAAGGATAATAAAAATTTTAGTTATCTCAAATTAGAGGTGGAGAGTATTTTATGTTTAAATCATATATTGAAAGAATAATATACTGAAAGAATCATATATTAACCCCCTATTAATATATTGATTATAAATGGTCTACAGACTTCACAAACCACAACATGACTATCATCAGACCTGGTAGTTCAAGATTTATTTTTTTCATACCTAAGAACAAACTTGAAACAGTATAGATCACACATTCTCTATCTGTGTAAACAATATTATCCTTACTCAAGGAAAATAATTTTATGTTAGGGTCATGTCATCCTATAACCTATTGTGGACTCTGAATCATTTACATTTTCTTATAGTGTTCCATGTGCACTAAATAAACTGGATCATATCATCATCACAACAATATAGGTCCTGTTAATATATTATCAACTAATAAAATAAACATAGAATCATCCAATTAGGATATCACTATTTATTATAGATCCTATATTGTGAAAAAAAAATTCATAAAGTATTATTAAAATATTTTATAGATAAACGACATAAAATAGTTATAAAACCAGCATCCCAAGGATTATCATCTTTGAAAAACTAGGACAATACATAAATTTTACATAATAAGAAAACATTTATTTATTTCATTTTTATCTAGATTTTCAGTGGTATTCTCATTCTCCTTAGTACAAGTAATCACCTAAGAATGTACATAAAAATGGATTATCTTAAAGACTTGTTAGTAGAAAGATAAAGACATGAATTAAAATAACATGAAGTGAGGAAAAGAATCATCATCATAACGTAAAAATGTGATCATCGTCATAATCATTATTGGAGGAATTAGATAATGGAATGGATTATGAAAATCAAGAATAATTAAAATATTATTTCATATGGTTCAACTACCACATACAATTGTGAAAAAATATAGAATCTTATTCACACATATTTCAATTTTTCTAATGTGATACATAAAATTACCCAATTAATTGGAGTTATACATAATTCTGAGTTCCCTTATCACATTATAACATTTACATTGTGTGACATAATTCTAGGTGTACCCATCACATCATAATATTTACATTAACATGCATGAAACATAGAATGTATATCATCATTATACATAAAATAACAGATGTAAAATAATGGGTTTGAAATTATAATGTATTCATTCTTAATAATTGGATTTCCCAATATAAACATGCAATATGGTTCTTGGTAACAATCTTGAAGGAAAAAAGAAATAATCTCGTGATAAGTAAAATACATATTTTGTTAAAAGAAGTGTTATTTTTGAAAAATAATTTTATTTTTTATAAAAAGATATTGCTAATATCTATATCCAATAAAATATAAGGTGATGATGAATAAAAAAATATAAATGTACTTAATGGAATATCTATACTGAAAATGGAGTGAAAGTGGGAAACCCTAAAGAAAGAGAGTTGGGTTAAATAATTTTTTCTACCTTGTGAATGAATGCATCCTTCACATTAATATCATATATAATCACATTATATTCATTAATTATACATCTAGAAATTTTTTTACATTTATTTATTAAATATTTTTTATATTCATTTATGGTCGTTTGAATGAGTTATATAGTTTAATTTCATCGTTCTGGAGTGTTTGTTTTCTTAGTTTTTATGAACGGTTAACTCGTAAACATGAATGGAAGTTTGAATAAAATTCTGATAAATAGATAGAATTTTTATTATTATTTATAAATGATATTATAGAAGTTTAAATAATATTATAATTTAATTGGCTATATGGTTTGGGGATCGTCTATTGGATGAAAGTAAATTAAGATCATTTCAAGTAAATTTCATTGATTTTTTGATCACAAAGTACTCATTTTTTATCATTATTTAATATGTATATATGTTAGTTCCAGAACATAAATATTATATTAAAAAATGTTTTAAAATATTTTCCACTAATTATAATGTTTTTATTAACATCCGTGAAGTCGATAATGAAACATGAAAGTGAATCACCCATGATGTCTGTGAATTAACACAGCACGGGCGGCGATTTCATTTTTTAGAAAAAAAAATTGAGAGATAGAAAAATTTAATGATGGATATTACATTAAAATAATATAATTATAGTATATTTAATTTACTATACTTATCATTATATACGAATTAGGGGAGGTTTTTATAAAATTAAAATATAAAAAATTTCAAATAAAATTAATTGAAAAGAAAGAGGAATTTACCTCTTGAATTCTTCCTCCTTGATAACCTACATAGGGAAATGATTTTGGTTATTTGATGAAACCACGAGCTTCTAAAATTAGTGTAGTGGATATAAAATAATGTTGATTATAATTTTGAAATGGCTCATGGATTGAGACGTGTGATGAAAAGTGGTGGTGAGGGGTTTAATTTATAGTGGAGGAGATGTGTGCTTTCCCATTAATATTTTCACTATTTTATTATTTTTTCTAAAAATAAGCAATAGTGAAGATTCCATTACTAAATTAATTAAATTTATAAGGATAATTATAGAATATATTTCTTACATAATTGATGACTCAAGAAATATTATATTTAATTTATAATGAATTTATACCATACATTTTTTATTTTACAATTCACATAAAATTCAAGTATCTCAGAAAAATAACAAACAATTCACCTTAATCATTTTTAAATACAGAGAATCAAAAAATAAACTCTATTTTATAAAAAACATTTATATATGAGTAATAAATTTTTTAATTAAAATCATCATTCACATGGAAATAATAGATTTTAAATTTATAACTGATCCTATTGCACTTTGATCATTCAATAAAGGTCTCATTAAATTATCATAAAATAATAAGACATAAAAACAATAATTTATGAATATATTGAATGAAAATAAATTTTATATTAATTAATAATAAAAAACAAAAAAAATTAATTAAATATTTAGGGCTTACAATAATACCAACCCTGAAATAATAATTTTAAAAAAATATTTACATATACTATAATATTATTAAACCATAATTTTCATTATAGGATTTCTACATTTGATTTGTAAATTCAAAGGATAAGTTACTATTCTGCTGGGCATGTTACTATTCATAAGGTTCAAATTACTATTCTAATGGTAATGTTACTATTTCATTAGTATTGGTTAATTAACTTCTATAAACACCTCTTATTTCATTGATCCTTTATTTATAATTTTTCTATTATGGATTATAAGTGTATCTAGGTGATTTATAGTATATGAAATTACAATAAGAAGGGAAAATTTCCATTTGGAAAAGTTTGGTTTAGTACATTATTCACCCCTTTTGAAATTTTGGCCTCAAAATTTAATTTCACATAAACAATGGAGGTTACTTATCCTTCATCACCTCCTATGGTTCCCTTGTTCCTTCTTCGTACATATGATTCTGTCACATCACATTGACAAGGAATGTTTTCTTATTGTGTAGAGCCTTATCTCTCTAGTCCAGAATCTTTACTATCCACAACACATAAGAAATAACATAATCTACTTTAACCACCTTGGAATTTAGTACATGCGAGGGATCTGGTATTTACTTATTCAAGAGTTATTTTTGGAACACATCATTGTATTTATCCTTTTTAAGTGCAATTAAAAGCTGATAGGCCAAATCTTATAGGGTATCAAGGGACTCAACGGGGCCAATGTACCATTGGATTAACTTCCCTTACCCACCAAATTGAATGACTCCCTTCCATGGAATTATTTATAGGAAGACATTATCTCCATAATCAAACTCAAAGTACCTTCTATTATTTTCAACATAGCTAATTTTTTTAATATGAGAATATTTGATGTGTTTCTGTTTTCGTGAACCTTATCTATCATATCTTTTTTATATTAGGACCATGTAGATTTCCTTTTCCAAATTCACCCCAACATTTTGGATGTCTACATTTTTTTACATATAGAGCTTCTTATGGTTCCCTATGAATACTTTAGTGGAAGATATTTTTTCTTGAGAACACAACCAATGGAATATGCTGATCCAATCCACCATTAAATTCTATTGTGTTGGATCCTAGAATATCTTTTAGTGTCTGAATAGTCCATTCAGATTTTCCATTAGTTTGGTGGTTATAGGCCATAATAATGTTTGTTCTATACTCAAATCATATAGAATAATCTTAAATAATTTTTATGTGAATTGTGGACAATGATCAGAGGAAATCAATAGTGGAACCACATATAGTATCACCACGTCCTTCTCATATATCATTAATTTTTTTAAAGGAATATATATTTATGAATGTAGATAAACTGGGATGTCTTGGTTACATAGTCCATCACAACCCATATAACTTTTTTTACTTTTGTTGTCTTTATAATACATGTGACCAAGTTTATAGTGGCATTATCCCATTTCAACATGGGTATAAGAAATTGTTTCATCATCAAATTGGTATTATTTCACTCAACATAATCTTAATGGCATATCAATTACCTTGAGATATAAAAAAAATATTCTTCATAATTTTTTCCCACCAAATGTATTCTTATATATCATGGTACATGTTGGTACATCCAGGATGAATAGGGAAATTTGGTCTATGTGTATTATTCAATAGCTCCATCATTATTTCACGTGATAAAGGCACAGAAATCATCATTCCAAATTGAATCACACCATCATAATTGATATAAAACCCAAGAATCTTTCCATAAATTAATTAATTCACCTTCTTTTGAAACATTGAATCATCTCTTTTTACCTCCCCAATTATATCTTGGACATATGGTTGGGAACAGTAGGTTTTATTCCCTTCTAGTATGATTTAAAAAAATATCCTTCACATATCCATTATGATTGGGTCTTTTTAAATATTTATAATGGAAAGTGTAACAAATTATTATCTACTAAGAGCATTAGATAACTTGTTTGCCTTTCCAGGATAATAGTGAATAGAGCAATTGTTTTTCTTGATTATCTCTATCCATCTCCTTTAAAATATGTTGATATCCTTTTGTGTGAATATATAAATTAATCTCTTGTGATAGATATATATTTCACACTTCTCTCCATATAGGTAGTGACTCTTAATTTTCAATGAAAAAATCATATGGTCTAGCTCTATATCATGTATCAGGTAGTTCCTCTCATGGATCATCAATACTCATGAGGCGAAGTATATCATATTTTCATTTCTCATGAGTATGAAACTCAAGACATTCCTTGAAGAATAATTGTATATCACAAAACATTCTCCAATTTTTGGAAATGTGGGTACCAGTGCAGTGATCAACATTCTCTTCTTCTCATGTGATCTTTCATTGCATTTATCTATCCAGAACTATTTTAACCCTTTCTTAATTTATTGAGTTAGTGGGATTGACCATCAGAGGAAATTTCTAAAATAAAACTGATAGTACCTTAATAATATATGAAAATAGAAAATTAATGTTACATGAAAAGGTCTGATACATTCCTCAATTTCCTTTGATTGTTGAAGGGTCCATAGAGATTCCCTCGCTTGTGATCACATGTCCAAGAAAATGACTTGATACATCAAAATATCACTCTTTTTGAACTTGGTTTAAAAATTCTCATTTTATAATTTCAACATCACAAGCTTTAGATGTTATTCATGTTCCTTTTTCCTCTTGGAGTATATTATAATAAAATTGATAAACACTACCACATATTTTTAAAGGTATGGAATAAAGACTATGTTCAAGGAATTCATTAAGATTTTAGAGGAATTATTATGACTAATGTGAATCACTAAGAACTCAAAATGCCCAAACACTGCATAGAAACCAGTGTTCTGAATATCTTATATATTTACCTTTAGATGATGATTTATAGAATGAAGATCCATGTTTAAGAATTATTGAGATCCTCCCAAATGGTTAAATAAGTCCTCAATACACGTTAGAGTATAATTATTCTTTATGGTGACTTTTTTATTTCATATTAATTGATACATAGTTGAATTACTCCATCAAAATTTTTGACAATGTGCACTGGTCCACCCAAATGTGATGCACTCATGCGTATAAACCCTTTGTCAATATTCATGTGTAGCTACTTCTTTAAATCCTCTAGTTCAATATGATCAATTATATAGGGATACATTGAGATAGGAGTAGCTCCATGTATGAGTTATATTGAGAACTCTTGCTCATGGTCTAGGGGAATTGTGGGTATTTCTTCATGAAATAAATTACTATAATACCACATAATGAAAATTTCTCCTAGGTTGATAACTTCCTTTGACATAACCATTTATGTAAGGTATTATTCGTTACAGGGACTCTACAACCATACCACTGAAGGATTTCCCAAAGTAGATCCATGATCTACCATGAATTTGTAGAGCAGTATGGGGTGGTTCAAAATATGTAAAGATATATTATTTTATTGATAGTTTATATGTTTCTTATATAATGTGATCTAATATATTCCCATTATAGAATCAAATTCCACCAAGGTAATTGTCACAAGATTCTCTAGAAGAATCATCCCACATCTACCAAGATGATAAGGGTTTGAAAATAGATTAAAATGGTTTCTACACATAGTGTTTTTAAATATTTATTTAATTTATGGTTTTGTGGATTTGATTCAATGGTTCTAGAGAAAATTCATGATATAAATGAATTCATAGAACCAGAAAGAAATAAGAATTTTTCTATTCTTGATTGTATTGGATGTATAACTTGTAAAACATCATTTTCATTCGATAATTCTGGTGTATTAATGTTAGAATCCTTGGCATTCCCATTTATCTTTGGTGCATAATGACATAGATTACCCTCAAGAGATCAATGTATAGTACACCTGTCTACATAGTTTCATTTTTTACTAAATTTATAGGATTGGAAGATGGGTGGTGGTCCCCTTTCCCCCACCACATTTTTTTCTTCCTCATTTCTTTTTGACATTCATGATCTCAGTGTCCTTCTCTCCCACACATGAATCATTTAGCTGTCTATTTGAGGAAGTTCCCATGATTCTTCAACCCACATTTTTGACATGTGGGTGGTTGAGTTTTCTTTCCACCTTAGTCATTAGATTTTATGGCTTGAAACTCCATATTTTTCTTCTTATCACCATAGCCAGGGAACCATTCTTCAAACATCATCTTGAATCTTAGAGAACATCAAAAAAATTCTTCATAACTCTCAATTTCTATTATTGAAATATCATTTCTATGGTTTGGTTTTAAACCACTAAAAAATATTTAATCTTTATTTTCATTCTTGATAACCAAACCTGAATTGTACCCTGAATGCCTTGTGATGATTTCTTCATAGGACATAACAGATTCTCCTTCCATTTTATATGACTGTATGAATTTTCAATCCATATTTTATTTGAAGAGTTTGATGGAAATAATTTTTATGAAATATTATATTATAGTATCCCCATTCCATTTATTCAACTTAATCCTTCCACTTGGTGTTCTTAATTAATTCCTACCATTTATATGATTCTCTATTTAAATGGTTAACATACAAATCCACCTGCTCCATTATGAAAATTGAATCATATAAATATATTCTCCAACATGATGGACTACTATTCCACAACTATTGGATCAAAATATCCAATATAGGTCATTGATCATTTCCACATAAAGCACTTGATAGCCAGTAACTCCTTCATATGTGAATGAATATGTTCTACATTATTCTAGTTAGTATTTATAGCCTAATATAGATGGGTAATCATCACCATTAATTTTTTATTTCCACCTTTCAATGCATTTGGGATGTCATTTGAGAAATCACTACATTGTCCTTCACAAGGGGTTTTGGCATAGTTTATCTTGGTTCCCACTATTTTCCAAAATAAAAAAGGTTATAAAAAACATAATTCAATAATTCATTAATAAATAATTTATTTCATTTTCCATTTAAGTCTAAAGCCATATCTTTTGGGATCCCTATGTTTAGAATTTTATAAAAAACTTCTCGGGTTCTTAAGTATACATAGTCTTGTACTAATGGTTTCCTCCAAGGTTCTCTAATATTAATTCCCAAATTAACTAAACCATCCTATGTTAACAGTAATAGAGACCCTTATTTTCACCCAGGATCATTCCATAATTTTAATGATAAAAACATAAAAGAGTTCAACAAAAATTATCCAAAGGATTATTAACATGGAAAAACAAGGACCATAGAGAAATTTTACATGATAAAATATAAATATTATTTTAATTCATTCTTTTTTAGCTTCTTAGTGTCCTTCATATTCTCCATTGTATAGGTAATCACCTGAGGATATATATCAAAACGTGTTGAGCTAAAATCCCAATAAGAGGATAGTGAATGATATGAATTAATATAGCATGAGGTTAGCATAAAAATAATCATCATGACATATGAATGTGAAAATAACTATTATGATGAGTGGAATCATTTAATAAAGGTGTGTAATGTGTCCATTCATAAAAACAAAACATCATGTATTAGTGGTTAAGTACCACACATAGTTGGGAACAAATCTAGAGTCATGTTCTTGCATATTTAAATTTCTATCGTTATATAAATTTCATTACCAAATGTACTAGAGAAATATATGAATCCTAGATCACCTTTAACATCTTAACATTTACATTGTGCATAATAATTTTGGGTCTTTCGTCACATAATAATTTTTACATTAACATGCATGCCATAGTGGATGTATATAAATCATGGAACTAAAATAACATACGGAAAACAATGGGTTTTATATTATAAAGTACAAATCCATAAACATTAGAGTTACCAAGATAAAAATGGATGAAGATGTCTGGTTTCAATATTAATTGAAGAGGAAAAATATCATTAGAAGTAAAAGGTGTATTTTTTTAAATGAAGAGTTTTTTGTTTTTTGAAAAATCTTTTCATTTTTCATAAATTCAAATTGGTAACATATATATCCTTGAAAATATATGGTCATGATAATGTTATTTTATATAAATATCCATAAAATAATATCTAAACAAAATATGGGATGAAAGAGGGATACCCCAAACAAAGAGAGTTGGGTTAGATAATTTCCCTTACCGTGTGTTGGAATTCATAATCCATGTTAATATACTGTATAATCATATTAGATTCATTAATTATAAATCCAAAACATTTTGAAAATTTTATTATTATTTATAGTTTTATTATATTCAATTATGGGCTTCTGGATGAGTTATAATGTTTATTTTCACCATCCATGACTATTCATTTACTTTGTTATCATGATATGTTCAGTTTTATACATGAACAGAAGTTCTTATAAAATGTTGTTTAAAATCTAGAATTGTTATTATATGATATTAATTATCTCCCAGAAATATAAATGACTTTATAGTGAATTTATTAAATGGGATGATGATGAAAAATTGGATGAAAATTAATTATTATCATTCGAGTTTAATTTTGGTGGTTTTTCCATAACAATGAGCTCGTTTTGATTAATCGTTTAGTATTATGAATATATGTTAGTTCTAGAACATAAATATTATTGAAACATAAAATTTAAAATACGATTCAACCTTTATAATTTTTTTTCACACCACTGAAGGCATTAAAGAATAACTAATGTGCAGTGCCCATTATGTCGGTAAATTGACAAAACATTAGTGATGATTTCAGTTTTAGAATAGATGGGAGGGAATGAGGAGTTTAATGATGGATATTAATTTAACATGATATAATTCTTGTACATATAAGGTAATATATGTTTCATGACATTTTATTTATGGGAATATAGGACTGAATAAAAAAAATAAAATAACATGAAAATAAATTAAAAGAATAGAAACATGAATTTACCTCATGAATTTAGCCTCATTGAGAACCTCATTGAAGAAATAATTTTTGGTTTTCAATGATACCAAGAGCACCTGATTGTGGGGAAGGGGTTAGGGAAGATAATTGGAATAATTTTTACAAGGCTCTAGGTCTTTGAGGTGTGAGGAAAAGAGGTGGTGAGAGGTAGTATTTAGATTGGATGAGAAATTTGTTTTCTCATTATTATATTCTTTAGTTTATTATTTTCAATCAATACAAGAAATTGTGATGGTTACATGAATAAATTTAGTATATAGAGAAGTATACATAAATATTTTAGTACTCAAATAAGTGATTATTCATGGAATAATTTCTTAAATATATTATGTATTTATACATTAAATTATTGTATTTTACATCTCAAAAAGAATTAATTCTTTACAAAAAATTCCAAAAATTCTCCCTAACCATTCTTCAATGTGTAGAATCCAAAAATGAACTACATTTCATTAAAATAATTTTCTATAAATGAATAATTTAATTTTCAATTAAATTCATCATTTACATCAAAAATATATATTTTAAATATATAATTTATTCCATAACTCGTTAAAAAATTATATAATGTCTCACAAATTTTTTATGAAATCATAAGATATCATAATATTAATTTTTTAATAAATATTATCAAAAATATTTTCTTTTAAATTATTAAATTAATCATAAAATTTTAATGAAAAAATTATGACCCATAAAAATACAAGAACATAATTTATAATTTTAAAAACAATTATTTACAAAGAATATGATATAATTATTCCATTCATTCTTATATAAGATGCCTGAATTTTATTTTCAATTTCAATATTTGCGTTCTTATTCTATTGGGCGTGTTACTATTAATAAGGGTCATATTACTAAACATAAGATAATTTAACCATTTCATCAGTATTGGTTCCATAACTTCTATAAATACATATTCTTTCATTCATTATTCATTTATAATGTTTTTATTATGTTTTATAAGTGATTTGTTGTGATTTACACTAAATGAAAATACTATATGAAGGGAAAAATTCCATTGATAATATTTTATTTTATTAACGTTCATAGCTCTCATTATCATCTCAATCCATGGGAAATTATTGCTATAATAGTTTCATCAAATCTACTCATCATCAACTCATATATAGATTCTCCACTATCATAATATCTATAAGATCCATACGTAACAAAGTGAATAACCATAATCACTGATTAAAATAATTATATTGTTCTCTGGTAACATCATAGCACATTCATAGAATCAATGATATCATGAGTAATAGATCATTTTACAAGGATGACCAAACATATATTTTATAAAAGTCTTTTCAAATAATATATTAAATTAATTGAACTCTTTAGAGATAGAAATATCATTTATAAGGAGCAAATTTAAATGATAATCCACCACACATAATCATACTAAAAAATCATCTACCCATTCATGAACCTTATATCCAATGTTCATTCAAAATCATTGAAACCATATAATAAATAAGTTCTTTGATTCAGGAAAACCTAAACACAATATAACTAAATTTGATGGTCCTCTTCCAAAAAAAACCCAATGCATCGTCACCATGAATATCTTAAACACCTCCAATGGTATTAATAGCTCTATGAATATCACACAAGATCTAAGATAATATCTATCAAATAAAATACCTTTATTAATAATCTCAGATAATCTTTATGCCTATACCTCATTCATAGTTGAATCTCCTATGAATTTATCTCGACCTAATTCATCCACCCACATTTCCAAAATATTGAAATATATATCCTGGGAAATACCTTCATTAATATTTCCCCATATAAAAAACAAGTACCTTCTCATTATATTTTGATGTTTTATATAAAATTTCACTATATCCCTTCATTTACCCGTGAAATTGGAGTTCAACATAGTCTCAACTTGAGGGACATCCTAGACACTCTCATCTCCAGAGTGACATGACATATTATGTTTTAAAGCAGCACTCCATCATTCAAAATCATCTAGAAACACATTTTAAGAACAACATAAACTCATATGGACTCATTCATCTATAAGAATATACACATCAAAATTATCCCTATAGAATCTCATTACCTCACATATTAATAATCATTCTACCAGAATCCCCATTTTATAATTTTATTCTATATAATTATAGAACATAATTTGAAAAATTAGAATGTGATTCTGAATTCTATGGGAAAACATAATATATATTGTTAATGGAATTTTAAATATTAAAATATATAATAAAAATAACGCACTTGGGATTTATAATTATATAATTATGTGATTGTACAGATAACCCTTCTAACTCGTGCCCATATACATTAGGTAATATATGTCACCTCCATCATTCATCCCTCTATAGAAACTAGATAACCATTCAATAGAATGATATAAAGGCACATGGAGGCCGATTTTTTTAGTATTACAACATGAACATGTACATGGAAAATATTTTTGTGCTTTTGTTGATGCATTAAATAGTTAATCCTCTTTTATTTGTTAAAAATAACACTCTCAGAATTCTAAAAGTTACATGAATCCTAAAAGACCAATATTAATAAAAGAGAAACCACTTCCTTCTATGTTCAATATCCAAAATAAAAAATTAATTAAAAATATCCAAAATATATTTTCACCATTTGATATAAATTGGGATAAATATAACAATAAATAAGAATAAAATAAATTCCAAGAACCTAGTGTTCTTTACTGTTCATTACAATAGGCGTCCATAATTCAGAAGCATGATATACATCATAGTAATTTACCAAATCCTATATCACATAAATACCATTTAAAAATAGTAATTCAAAAGGAAAACACCTTTGAATACTCTTTACATAATCTTGGCCATACTAACATTGAATAATAAATAGACTAATGCCATAATGTGACCTTAGGTGCTGCTCCATGTACACTATTGGCTGAAAACTTGGATGGGGGTTTATGGTTTTATGTTTAGGATACTATAACCACTATACCATAGTGTAAAATATTAAATACATATCCAAAAATAAGATAAAAAATATGATAAAATAGCATAATAACACAAAACAACCATCAAAAATAAATCTTGGGTGTTGGATAATATATTCATACACCAACCTTGAGTACCCACTAGTATTTTCATAAATATATATATATTTAAAAACTAGTATATAATCAATATCATTAGGATCCTCTATATATTCATGTATCATTCCATCCTGATATGTGAATCACAGAAATGCTACACAATATCACCCAATAAATTTCACGCCCCATCCTAACCCATTCTTAAAACCGTGTAAGAGTTTTCATGGGTTATTGTGTATAATAGTTTCCCTATATAAGATATGAGTAAAACATTTTCTAGGGAACACCCAATACAATATGATAAATAAGACCAATTATTTAATATAAAAAATTTCAATTATATTAATATATAAATGAAAATTATAAAAAATAACTACTAATAAATAACATAACATTGATCCTCAGGTCCATGAAATTGATCAACCATACCTAGCCATTTCAATTGTAGAATATACCTATGTATCCCATGGTATCTATGCCAAAATAATTATATTATTATGTTATATGGGATGTGTTAGACCTAACCACATACCCAAGGAACATGTTAAAGGGATCTTATTATGAATGATTCTCAATGTGTTGGGGGTATGTTTCATACCCACAACCCCAGCGTACATATATGATTCATCCAATTATGATCATCTATTTATATATGGAGGTTATATGAAAAAAATATAATTCCATTTTACATGTAAAAGGAGTCATAGTATTATCGATTAATCATAAAATTGGATTAGATTCTTGGTGATCGTTTCAATTTTTCAACTTTTGGACGGGTCATAATTTCATTATTCATTCAAAACATGGTTATAGGGGTAAGAAAAAAAATAAAACGTCAGTTTTGTTGTTGAATGAGTCTTGAGTATATTCTTAGCGATTCATGATATCACTATGGGGAGATCTGAGATACCAAAAACTAGTAAAAGCCACTAGCCAATAAGCCTCCTTTCCAATAGTCATCCAGACCAGATGATCCCACTTAAAAATAGGTTTATTATTTCTTACCATATAATAACTAAATGGTAATATTCATTAAAATGGGGAAAATTGGCTTTTCATCAATTTTCACTCTTTAAACTCATTCGAAATACCCCACACCTTTTTTCATTATGCATCCACCACATAACGATTTCCTTTTCTTCTCTACCATCTAGGTAATATCTCATGGGATACTTATTCAATTTATATTTTGCCTCATTCTTTTGAGAGCCTAATTTATATCTATCGATACACTTCTTCATATTAATTTTTTTCTTCTTCTAAATTATTTTGTTTGATTATATTTACCTAATATTCTATATTTTAAAGTTATTATTCTAGATTTATAGTTTCATTAAATTGATGCAATACAAATGATTAATATTGGGAAAATCGTATTCAATTAGAATGATGTAGATGGTCCCGGGTCATAACATATAGTTTAAATTTTTTATTAACAAATGGTGCATGTGTGGTCATTCTAACATTATATAATATTAAACTATTTTAATGTACTTTGTTTTAATTTTTACTTATTTTAATTAAAATCTGTAGTTTATGTTCAATGTTCCATGTTAGAGTCTATTCTATGTGGAATTCACATGATGTGAATATTAAAATAAGAAATAATTTATAAATGATATGGCTTCATATGAAAATAAGCATAGAATGATTTATGTTCCTTGTTTGATACCATTTTTGAGTAACATCAATTAAAATTAATAGTAATGAAATGGATTAAACAATAATTAATGTATAGAAATTAGAGAATTTACTATATTATTTAATTGAAAATAATTGAATAGTATTTTAATATTGGTTAAAGGACATATTGGACTAATTACCTAATTGATATAGAAAGAAAAATATATAGAATACATGGAAAATGTGACCTGGTAAGATATTTATTATAAACCCTAAACAATTTATCATCTAATCAATGGTTTTTAAAAAAATTCTTTTTATAAATATTACATTATAATTGAATTTACAATGGGTATTAAAATGTATGATGATAATCATTGGTTATAGTGGTCTATATCCTATTATAATTTAATAAAATAAATGATTAGATATTCAAAATATTGAAATGATACAAAATTTTAATGAATGTGTGGATGGGAACCCAGATAGATTATAAAATAAATACTTTTCAAATGCCACTGTGAGTAAAAATTTTCTATATGAAAATTGGGGAATCAGATTATCGTGATGAGCACTATTATTCCATGTAAATATAAATGACACTGAAAAAAATGTGGAGTTATTAGATCCCTATGATTAATAATGATTTTTAATACTGGTGTAAGTTATATAATTTCTTGGGAATTTAAGAATGTGCCTTTAGATTCCTTATAATGACTAAAATCTAGAGAATATCCAGTTCTGATCATTCAAACCATCAGTTTTATCGATAAGAACATTGGTCAAATGTTATACATTGTGGCTGGGAATTCCAGACATAGTCCATGATTCAATGCTATTAATTATGTTTGGAAGAATCCATGTGACATGCATAAAATGACCGTAGAACTATTCAATGTTGGTAACATCGATCAGGGTAATGGAACTAGGGGTATACAATGGTATAGTAAACCACATGTTTCACCCTTAAATCATGACATTAGTATTTTTATTTATTTTTTATTGTATTTTTTGTTCTTATTATACTTTTAAACATCTGTATTCTTTAATGAACTATTGTTACAGACTACTTATATATAGGTAATCCATTATTTGTGGCCTAATAATATTTACAACCACCCTCATTACGCTGCCAAATGACATGGGTAAACATGAAGATGTCACATTTTAGTCATAAGTTCACAGCATGGTGTACTGAAACGACCCCAGATAGCCTAGATATAAAGTCATATAAATTTAAATTAGCATGATTAAAAGGAATGAAATCTATATGGACTGATTAGTATATTTTTCTAGGTAAACCATATACAAAAAGATCCTTTTATTACCAACCAATACACTAAATTGAACTTGATTTTTTCTCTATTTAAATAATTAAAATCTAGGAGAAACTGTCGAGGATGATTCTGAGAAGGCACACTCACCAGAGTAAAACCAAGGGATTTTGAAGAATGAGTGGGTACGACAACACCATTGGTACAATCATGATCTTGCATTGGAAGCTTCGTCGAACATCCATGTGAAGGTGGAGAGCTACCATCACGATGAAAATTCTGAGGAGAGACATTTCCTTGTATTTATATTCTGGTTGAATTCCCTAAAGACCTTCAGGTCATGTAGTGTCTCTTAATCCTATGGGACATGTAATATCTAAGGCTAGGGGATTGTAAGGGCTCCCCATCGTCTAAAGATAGGGGTGTTATCAAAATCAATAAAAATTAAGGCCTTGAGGATAAGTATAATCCCTATACTAAAACGATGCATATAATTCATAGTTTAATTCTTGGATTCCAAAATAAAGAAACATAATAAGTGTGAGATCAAATTATCAATAAGGATAAAATATTGTGGAACCAATAAGGAATCAATGAGTGTAATAATAATGGAAATGATAAATAACAAAATGAACATACTATGTAATCAACAAACTAAGAATAATGTGATCAAACAATATAGAATATTAATACATGGAAACACATTCCATTAACACAACAACATAAGAAAAAATTGAATATGGAATTATAGAAGCTAAAACACATGTAATATAAAAAATTTACTGAACTGAAATGTATCCATAGTTCTGTCGATGAAAAATCCCATGAGTCAATAATAACTAAAACTAACTGAATTAAATGATTGATAATTTGATGTCATGTTTCCTATTTACATGGTACCTCTACCATCAAGACCATTCAAAATACGGTTTATAAATTAACATGTAAAAATCCATCTAAGGTGTAAATCCAAATGAATCATCCCATGTGAGCACTAATTCATTAAGGTTCTATTAATAACCATGGCCCATACAAGTCATACTAGTCCAAAACATTCTATATATATCAAATGATTAATTTTATAATGTTAATTATCAAATATCTCTATGGAATAATAAATATATATTTATTAGTATTTAACTAATACTTCCAATAAAATTCAACGAAAAAACCATATAGGAATGATATATGGTTTATTAAATGAACATATACATGAGAAAGGATATAGAAAATTTGGGTAAATTCGATGTTCCATGATCATCAAAAATTGAATATTCAAAGGGAAAAATGAATTAAGGAAGTGAAAGTGAATACTATCATTGTCCAAATAAATCATAATAAATCTATATTAATATTAAGTTTGTATCAATACATTATACCCCAAGTGGATTAAAATAAATGATAGTTTTCATTTATGAAGGTAAATATTATAAAATGTAATTTAAAAAAAATGAGAAAAATATCCTTTTGTTTTGAAAACCAATTTATTATATAATAAATTTTAAAAATGTTTCCATAAAAATTATCCTTTTACATTAAAAGGGAGATTCTATGGAATTATTATGTGAAAATTATTACAAACCATACACATTAAAAAATAATCCATTTTTATAGTATAAGGTTTGAAAAAAATCCCTATTTGGAAATTGATATGAAGAGTCCATCAAAAACATTGGTAAACAACAAAAAAGGGTAAAATGAATCTACCAAATCATATTAAAAACGTTTTTAATTTTTTTTTAATAAACTGTGGTTTTTAGAAGAAAAATGGTTCTCTGAATAAATAATGAAATGAAGTGTAGTTTTCTTAAAAACATATATAATGCACCTTTAGTACCAAAGAGTTTAAAATGGAAATAATACATGTAAAAAGATGTTATTAACAAGAGGAGAGAAAAATTAAATTTTTTACTTTAAAAATAGTAATATAATATCCTAAAATGGACTTGAATGATGAGTAAAATTTTTCTTAGGGAAAATAATCCTTAAATATTTCAAAGTTCTCCATACCACTTCGAAACATTTTAAACAATAAGCCTCATGAAAAACTAAAATTAAATTAAAGTTATTACATAATGAGAGTATGTATATTCATGATATATCTTTTCAAATTGTAGTATATACATTTTATATGAAAACTAAGTTCATAACAACAAATAATTCTTAATGAAATTTAAATTGAGATTAAATCCATTTCCATGAGTTTGAGTTGTCTAGTGTGTCATTATATTCCAGAAAACATACTTATGTTAAGTATTTAATTTTTTGGTAACTATTTTCATGTTTATAATAACATATAATTCCATTATTATCATTTTTTATACAACCACTAATGAATTTAATTTTACATCAATTGTTTTGACCAAATTTGGTTTTTATGCCAAAAAAAACATTAGTAGATTAAATACGAGAAATTGGGTTATTATGTAACATCTATATAATAATAATAATAATATAGTTATTATATTTATATATATTTTTTACTTATATAAATAATCATTAAAAATGGTTATGAAAAAAGAAGTTATGTAACACTCAAGATGAAAGTAGGTCGTACGTAAGCATGAGTAGCGTTTCTATTTTTTAATGGTCATTATAAAAGGAATGTGAGTATTAAAATATAATTCCTAAATGATAATTATATATTAAAATGCCATATTATTTAATAATATATACTTATATAAAGAATTTATCTCATGTAAAAGGAATCATATTTTGTCGAGGAGGTGATAGTCCACACGTCCACAAACTACGTTATCACTTTGTTTGTGGAGGGTAATAAAGAAAATTATATTTATATATATATATATATATTATTTCCCAAAATTTAATTATTTAAATAATTTAATATATTGTTTTTTATTTTATATATTTTTAATTATATAACTTTTTTATACATTCCATGTATCATGTGAATGAATCACATTGCTTTGAGCAGTAGATAGTCCACACGTCCAAAAACAACATTATCATTTTTACACAAAATGGAAAGTATAATTATATCATATGGAAAATAATTAAAGAATAAATGAGAAAAAAATATAATATATATAATATATAAATATAGCTTCCATCATAAGGTCCACCATGGGACACATTAATGAAAAAATAAACAATCATCGTTTCGTGAGGCAGTAGTTCTCTGTACACAAAAACAACATGTTAATTACCTTTTAGATGGTTGTTTATATAAATTAAGGTACAAAATGTTTTATAAAAACATCCAAGAATATTTAATATAATTTTATACATGTAAAAACATGGATGAAGACGATTTTAGGGAGTTGATAATGGAAATAAAATTATAGAGCTTTACAAAAGATGTTACCTCTTAATTAGTTAACATTTTTTGGATTTCACCAAAGGGATTCCTTGATTAAGTTTATGAAAAAATGGAGGCTTAAAAAAATATGGTTGTGAATTTTGGGAGAGAATTTGGAATATCTTGGACCATCCTGTGGTGATTTAGTTTTTTGATGATGTGGGTGGAGAGTCAGCATTTTATAATGGAGGAGGAGTGGCATTATAGTAATATTTTGGAAAATAGGAACCCTACTAATGTTTCTTACTCAATGTGGAAAACATTTGTCCAAATACTATAGAATTGAGAATACAGTCATAATATGGATATAAAATTTATTTTATACAAGGTTCCAAGTCAAATAATTCTTTAATATTGCAGTTTAGTACCTTAGTAAGATTGATATAACCTTAATCGTTGTAATAAACATTAATTATTTTCAATAGTTATTTTCTTCAAAATCTAAATTGAATATATGAGAAATTATATAATATTATAACTATAAAAAATGATTTTTTTTAAATTATATTCCTATATGTGGTAGACATTAATTAAAATATAATTTTCACAGACAGGAAGTCAATGCAAGTTTTTAGTAGAAATGTTTAAATGATTGCTTTGTTTTTTTATTCAATTTGAAATTGAAATTAATTCCAATGACCATTATTTTATTAATTGAAAAAAACATCTGATTAAACATTAAAATACAATTAAAATACAATTTATCAATGAACAAAAATTAAAAATCAATTTTAATGATTAATTTTTTTATAAGTCTCTTTTTATGGTGATTTTCATTATATCTATTCTTATTCCCATTATAAGATTCCTATATCTAGTCAATTTGGGATATATATATATATATGATAATTGATCCCATTAATGATGATATTTTGTTGTGTCAATGATAGTGATTATGATAATTGACATATTTTTGGATATTTAACCCAATTTTAGTTGAAGAATTCATGTCATCCTTCGTTTCCAGCATAGTTTTTCTGGTATGTGTCTTCACTCTCAACTCTTGTTTCTTGAACATGATGTCTTTGTTTTTTTTTCAAATTTATTACCAAATTTATGTGAATATCATGGTAAAAACCCTATTTAGTCATGGCTTGTCTATTTTTGAAAAATTGTTATTGGTAAATGTTATTTGATTATGGATTAAAATATAATAATATTAAATTGTAGATTTTTTTGATTCATGGAAATTATTTGATTGAAATATATTTAATTATAGAGATGTTTTATTGAAATATGTTGTAATGGTTGTTTTGAAATGGTTTTGTGTGCACGGGTTTGTGTGACTTCATGATTTCCAATTGACCATATCTAACTAGCATGTACCATTGAGATATAAGGGACATGAAATAGAATATAGAGCATATTCTATTGGGGTATAATTAGATTTTTCATTTAGTGATGAGTAGAAGTATGGGTGAGAAACTGATCGTGAGTACTGAACCATCACTTATAAATACAACTTTTGGAGTGTCTGAATAATGGAATGGGTATAACCAAAAGGAATGAGAATTTATTTAAGGAATTTATTTTCATTCCACTGAAACTATTTTGATGGGGAACTATTTGGGGTTGAAATTTCATTGGATTTTATATAAACTGATTAAATATTTGAAATGATTTTGTATAAAACATTTTATATAAATGTCATTACTTGTTCTATACTTGTGGTGTGAGTAGAGAACACATTTGTTGAAGACATACTGAGTTTCATTACGTACCACTTCATAGGGTAATTGGTACATCGCTAGAATTTGTTTGTCGAGAAAAAAGTAAAGGAAAACTATTCAGTTTCATTAGTGATTCATCGTGATACATTGGTACGTATTAAAATGATGGAACATAGATTATGTTGATAGATGAATAATTATGTATTTGTATTCTTTAAGAATTGTTGTTTAGTAATCTACTTTGGTACTCCAAAATATTTCATGGTCTAATATTTTGTGTTTTTGTTTTGGTATTACTTTGAGATGTATTATACTTTTATCATGAAGCATATAGTGTTTTTGGTTTTGGTATGATTGTGTGTGGTTTTTTTATTTACAAATCAAATTTTATCCACCAATTACATTTACGACCATGGAATTAATTTATATAATTTTGCATCTTGATGATTTCCCTTAGGGATTAGTATCAATTCCACCTCGAAATTATCCAATATAGAGGAGTTGGATGTCATAAGTAGTATTTCATTTTTTTCTCAATTTTTCTTCTTTGAGAATGTAATCATGTTATGAAATTCTATCATTTAATTATTTTTATATACATCCCCATAAATATTAAATATCAATATTTTATTTAATACCATGATATATTTTATTTAATTATATATTTTTATGGGGATTATGATTCATGTAACAACGTGGTATATGTTTTGAGTTACAATATCATCATTTATAGGGATTGATTATGATTACTTGTCCAATGTTTAAATATTATGATCCATATCTTAATACACTCTTGAATTTTATTCTCCTTTGTTTATTCATTATGTTTTATAATAATAGTAATATTTTACCACTATATGGTTATTAAAATATTTAATGATTTTTTAAAATAAAACATGAATTTTATTCTTTCTTCGGTAGAAAATCAATTTCTCAAAAAAATATGTTCTCTAAAAATATATTAAATATTATTTTACAATTTCTAAAATGAATTATTAAATAAATTTTAACCCATTTTTCATAAAAGAATTTCTTTCAGAGGAATATTTTTAATGATTTAAAAATATATCACTTTTCAAAAAAAAAATTCAATTAAAGATGATATTCTTCATGGGATGTATAAAACAACCTATCTACATGACTATAATATATTTAAAGATCAATTTTCATGTTTACCAGGTTATACATAAAGAACAATTATTAATACTAATGTTGAATTTTTTGTTTTTTTAAATTATTTTCACTGAATATGAGATTAAATATATATTATGTTTTAAAAATTCTTTCTCAAGATTATAATAAATTTTCATCAAAAAAATTTTAATATAATTTTTAATGATTCATTTATTTGTTTTTAATGTTGTTTTCAATGGAAATTATTTTCCATATTGTTTATGATTTTTAAATATATTTTCAATAAAAGCTTATTTTTCTATATATATGATCAAAGTAATCATTCAAACTCCTTCTTGATTTATGATGATATACTTTTATGTAACTAATTATTTTAAGGGGATATAAACCAATGATACCACACTTATTCATTATCTAAATGATTTGTCATGACAATTGGTTAATAAAACTTGTTTCATTTCTATGACTTATTCATGATTAAAAGAGATTATTATACAACCAATTTCATTTTCATTGGTTATTCATGATTCCGATATTATTATTAAACCTACTTATTTTCCATGGTTTAATCATGTTTCAATGTGATTTACATGGTTCCTATTTTACTTTTATAGGTAAATTATGTTATTAAATTAGTTATGATTATTACAATGACATTTATGATGAAATGAAAGTTTGATGTACTTTAACTTTGCTTCGTGGACACTATATATGAGGGGATCATTAGATTGGACCATGTGAGACTATTACATTTTATATGATGGGGCGACCATATTGTTATAGGAGATCCCATTTCAGATAATACGATGAGGTGGACCAGATAATTTATGGTTATCCCATTAAAAATTATATTTTTGGGATCCCAAATAGTTATGGGTGACCCTGTTATAGCTTATATGTTGGGAACACCTAGACACTACTCTAATGTGATGGGTAATGATAATGTTCTCCAGATAAATATATTGGAATTTTTTCATATGATCATTTCAATTGAGAATGTTTTTATTTATGAAATGATGGTAATTTTCTAATATACCATCATGTTTTATCTATTCTTAATTTGGGTTTATAATTATTCCCTTGATCATAATTGATATCACATAGACCATGATTACTAACTATTATTAATTATTCCATTACTAAATCTATATTCCATGCTTCATTATTGATGACATAAGTATAAATGTGTATGAGTTCATTTATGAATCTCTAATTCATTCTAATTATGTCACCATACCATTATAAAATTTTTATGGTTACAGATGTAATTCAATTTTTATTTCATATTATTACCCTTACATATTATATGAGACCATCTTTCTAATGTTTCCTTTTCCATTGGTTTTAAAGAGTGAGGATAAAAAATTATTTACTACAATGTATTTTACATGGATGATGATGATGAAATAATGTGAAATACAAAATCATAGATAAGTGGGAAACATTGTAAATTATTGATGTGGATATTTTTTTCTAGGTATTTTTCCTAATTCTTTGAAATTATAATGATAAATCAAATTTAAATTGTAAGTTATCCAATATTCCGTTTTTATATTCTATGTTTTGTATGGTGAAAATCGGTTCACCACTACTGATACAAGTACCCAAAATGTATAGTGTATGATTTAAGCATAAGATAAAGGAGGGAATGTTTTGGAAAATTAAAATTGATATTAGAGGCTGGTTTAGGATTTTTTTGGTTTTTGATGTTTTCGTATGAGGTTATATTAAGAGTTATTGATACCATCAAATGTAGATAAGATTAAGGGCGATCATTACATAAAATAACCAGACACAATATTTGAGGGTTTTATATTGTAAATCATATGATCATATTAGTGACATTTTGGGATAATTTTTTTTAGGTTGAGGTATTTAAAAACCCTTAGGATGATCATCAATTTTTATTTAAGAAATAATTTACCTTTATGTTTAATTAAAAAGTACATCATATAGAATGGGTAATAACCTTTCAGATATGGTATTGTCGCAAGCAAGAACCCAAAACTGAAGGGTGATAATGGTATAAAACCAACCATAGACCTACAAGATTTTCTATTTCGTATGAAATCTATAAAGGTAAATATTAATTTTATTTTAGAAGCATATGGGATTTTATTTGAGGAATAAAAGTTGACATTTATTATAAGAATATAAGATCAAATCCTTCAAATCACCTTGTTTCAAACATATAGAATTATTTTGAATAATTATATGGAAATATATTTATTGAATTATTTGTTTTCAAATTTTTGTATAATTATTGAATAATGACTATTAATGTATCTTATAATGATGTAATAAATTTTGAAATTATTTTACCATGTGATAAGTATATTATTTTGTTAATTTCACAATAAATTTGGAATTTTTTATTAACCCATTTGTTGAAATATGATCTTTTAAAATATTATTTTTAGTTCTTTAGGGATTAAAAATTCATCACGAATAAACATTGTTTAGTGATAAGAATAATATTTTGGTGGAAATGTATAAATACAGTAAATCATATTCATCATGTAAGTATAATTCTATATACTCATTTCTGTGATGAAAATATAATTTACCAACTTAAGGAAAAGGATGTAAATATATTATTTTTATCCTATCATCATTATTTCAAATGAACATATTGTCTTTTTGATCATCATAGATTTATGGTTTTCATTCCCTTAACATTCCATCTATTTTACAATTTTTTGTAATGTATGACCTCTACAACTCTATATAATTATTTATGTTTTTCCCATATGTCTATATCGTTACTTTCCACCAATTACCTCTTAATTAGAAACCTAGTTATGTTTTATTCCAGATAAAACTAATAATTCCTTCTAATTTAATTGAGAAGATTTTTTATTAACCATTTTTATGATGTGGTTTTAATAAAATTATTTTTTAAAATACAACCATTGATTACAAAGTCAATGTTGAAATTTTATGATTCAATTAATTAAAGGTGGAGGATATAACACATTGATATTTTTGAAGAAGAAAATTATATTTGATATTCAGAAGGATAAGAAACAAAGAACATATATTCAAATTTAATTCACCAATAAATTGAAAAATATTTCATTTTAATATATTTATCCTCATAAATATTTTGTGATTCATGCAACCTAGTGATTTTATGTTTGACATTGTATTGAACATGCAACACTGAGTATAAATGACCTATGATATTATTAGCAATTATAATCTAGATTCTAAATTGGTGGTTGTGAATAGTATTAATTAATTTTTGAAATAAATATATATATATATAATATCAATTATTGATTAATTTTTAGTAAATAATCATTCATTTTTAATAATGTTATTTCATTCTCCATAAATATGATTTCTTAAAAAATTATTATATATAGTGTCTCTTGAAAAAAATATTATAATATATATTTTTAAATTTAGAAAAAAAATATAATAAAAAAACAAACTTTTGGTAAACAAGTTCCCAATAGTATATTATTGTGAATTTTATAGAATTTTCCGAAAAGTATCATTTTAGAATGAAATGTGAAAAATATAAACTCTTAATTAAGTATATAATTTTAGTTTAAATTATTTATAAATTAATGTTTTATATAAAATTATTTTTAATGTAGAAATAGTTTTATCATACATCCATTAATCTACTTTACGTCATTTAAATTAATTTTATATTGATCATAGATATATAAATTATTTACCACATTTAAAGTAAAAAATGTTTTATAGGTGGGTTAAAATACTATATAAGTGTTAAAATGGACTTCAAAATTTTCTTACCCCCTTTGGATGTAATTATTTTGACCAATAAATAATTACTCCATATTCATATGAGTTTTTGGGACACAATTCTAGGATAGTGACATATATAATAAGTTATGTGAGGAAAACGAAAAAATTAACCATACATTGGTTTAATACCTATAAAGACTCGAGATTTGCACAAACATATAAGTTATGATGTAATATTATTTTGAAATATAAATGTGTTTTTTATTAGAAATTTTTTTGAGATGAAATAAATATTAATAAGAAAACTCAACAAATGAATCCTTTAGTTAATAATAAAATCGAATAAATGACACTAAAAACATTAAAAGTGATGTAAATTGAATGAATCACTATGTTACAATAATTTTTTAGATGAATATATAATCATAAACTTTACTTAACATAATATTTTATAATTTAATCTTTGTAATTGAACTTTTTATTTTTGAAATTAACATAATATTGAAAATTAGATATTAATTTTATCTTGTAATAAATGATATTTTATTAAATGATTTAAAATTAATAAAAATAATAACCTATGAAATGTTATTTATAAGCATTAAAAATATATTCTTATTTACCCTCATGTATCAAATTTTATATTATAATGACTATATTGGCCATTAAATAATATAAACTCAGTTAACACGATTATGGTACATGAGTGGTTTTTACGTTACAAGAGCTGGTATAAAATTTACTACCCAAAAACCATAAGATTTATATTTTATAAATTCTATATAATATATATCATAATTGGTTATAAATTATAACATATATCCAACTATATTATAGTATTAATGGATAAATTACAAGGTTTAAAAAGAAGTTATCATAATGAAACCCGAAATGTGTAAAATAGGAAAAAATATATTTTAAGGAAGTGGATTTTAAAAAAATCTATTTTATTGTGTGTTAGTGTTTTTTGTAGATCATATAATATATACACATAGTTAATTATCTGTTTTGTATCAACTTGAGAAAATAATGACTACATAATAGTAAATACATTTGAGTATTTATAAGAATGGAACTCCTATTCCACAATAATATCACGCCCACTTACCACTATTATTCACAATATCAAAATTATTTTTTTAACACCCAAACATCAAAAATAATTTCTTAAATTTACTACCCTCATCCTACAATACATATTTTTGGCATAAATCACACCATTTAATGCTTTAGTGAATACCAAAGGATGATACCTGAAAAGTGGTAATGTTCTTCTACAAGCATCGTTATTTTATTTCATTCTCAACATCCTACAATAAAAGTTATTCCTTTCTGATATAGTTACCATAATATCTTAAAAAAATTTATATTTTGATATTTGGAGGGTATGATATAAAAATTCACACACTTACATCAAACAAGTCAAGAAATATTTATTTCTCTGTACGACAGACTACTACCTCACAAACTGGTACAAAAAGTGTTAATTACCCGAAACATAACATTAATATTTTCTTGTTAAAAATTTAGTAATTATTTTTCATAAGAAAATAATATATGGTATCCAAAATATTAATATATATATTTAATTTATGTATAATAAAATTAAAATTATTATATTGGATGATTGAATGAGTATTGAGGAGGAAAATACTTAAGGCATGTGTATTTCTATCTCACTTTTTACATCTGTGATACATATACCATATTCATCACCTATTTTTAATGTGGTTTATATACTACCCATTAATTACTTTTAAATTTATTATCCTAAATTTTTTATTTACCTATCCATTTGAGGATATCTCCTTTACTGATTAAATGGTGGAAAATATTACTAATATGATGATTTTTTTTTTTCAATTTTCATTCTTTGAGATGAATGCCACTTTTGGAACATATCTCTAATTTTATGAGGTATATAAATTCCCATTGAAATGTAATAGAATATAATTATTTAGTTCCATGATATTTAATTTAATATGATCCTTTAATGGGTATTAAGATTCATGTCACTATGCGGTATGCCTTTTACAATTAAACACCATCGTCTATTGGGATTACACAATATTAATTTCAAATGTTGAAATATGATGATCCAAAACTCAAAGAACTCATATTTTTATTCTCATCTGGTAATACATTATATTCTCAACTAATTGTACCAATTTTTGATTCTTTTTTACGTAATATCATTATGTAAATGTCGCTAAGAAAATATGAAGATAATTATCTCATAAGAAAAAAAATTTATAAAAAATAGAAATATTTTTATATTTTTAAAAATTATTTAATCAAGAAAATTTTACTAGTTTCACTAGTTTTACTTTTTATAAAAAAAATCAGAGAAAATTTCATCTCACTTTCTAAATAGGTGACTTTTCTTGTAATGACCTTCAATTATCTTAGCCAAATTTTCTTTCTTTAAATTATGTTATATATTATAAAAACAGAAATCACATAAGGAAACAAGTAAAAACATTATTTTCAAAAATGAAGAATGAAATAAGTGGTGTTTATATAAATTATGGATCCTATACTTATGGAATAGTAACCTGATATTTTGAATTGTTATATGATCATTAATAATATTAACCTACCCAATAAAATATTAACTTCACCTAGTAAGGTATATTAAAGCGTTAGGTATCATATAAATAGAAATATAATATATATATATCCTACTGTCAGAAAAAAAAAATATAAAAATTGATATTTTTTTTATTATTAGTTTTTTGAAATGTAAGTGTTTATTTATAATTTCAATTTATTATAATGATACAAAATAAAATTTATTTTCAAAAATATATTTTAAATTAATAATTTTTTCATTATTATTATAGGTTTGTTTTATCAAACAGTACTTAATTTATCAAAGTTCCATAAAATTAATGTCTTCGGAATAAAATATTATTTTAATTAATAATTTAATTTATCGTATTTTAAAAATAAAATTCACAAAATGGAGTCCATTTCTAAAATCTAAATGTCAAAAAAATTTGATGAATTTTTGGTATTTTTCTAAAATAGTTTCATTTATAGTAAACAATGAGATATAGTAATTTATGGTATCCAATATGTTAATCTAAATAAATGAAATTTTATATAATGGTGTTTCATAGAAGATGTATGTCACCATTATCACAAACATAAATTCACTCTTTACTATAAATATTCATATGAATCAACACTATTGATAGTATTTATCAAAAATAATAAGCAAATTAATAAAATAATAAAAAAACACCCCTCTCCTCCACCTAAAAATACCACCTCTCACCACCTATTCTCCTCAGTCCTTCTAGGACTTTTACCCTACTATTATTAAGCACAATTACTCTACCAATACAATATTCCACGTCTTGTTCACTTTTTTCTCATGAAGAGGGAAACCCCATGTTTCTTACGGTGGTTCTCAAGGAGAATACATTAAAGAGTTAAAAGCCTCAGTTCACATTTCATTATTTTTATTTTCTTATCCTCCACTCAACATCCCTATCCAACGGTATATGAAAACTCATGTATCATAAATATACTGGATTATTATTATTTTAATAAAAAATCATTCATAAAATATTTTATCCTCTCATATTGTTCTAAAAAATTATAACATATTTTTTGTAGTGTTGATTCACTGCCTTTATAGACGATAAATTTTATTTATTCATTATCGCCATAATGGTTGGTAAAAACGATATTTATAGTTAAGAAATTATAATATTTATATGAAAATATAAATTTTTTCACCATTATGAAAACATAATATTATTTATAACGAAACTAGTTATGGATGGCCATAAAAATGCCAAAATAAATTAATCAGTTACCGTTAATGTTTTATATGAGGAATAAAACTCATGTAAAAAAATATAATGATATATATAACCATTTAAAATGATTAAGTAATTTCATACCAAATAATTTAACTCCTAGAGATTTATTCTAATTTTATAAGAAATCCCAAAATTAAATATATGACAATCGATCATAAAATCATGAAACGAATACATCCAGAAGAATAATACCAAAAACAATACAACCCATAAAATGTTCATAAATAGACACAATAATGATATAATAAATAATATATATATATAATAGGTTTTGAATTAGACAATTAATATTTCTTATTTCATTATCCAGGATATTAATTATAGCTTCAGAACACATTATGACATTTGGTAATGGATTCTATCTGATCCTCGATTTTAATTCGAGTTATACTCTCTCTAATTAACACTAATTTAATTATAAATTAATCTTATGAAATAAACGAATTTTTTTTTATATTCCTAACATATTTATATTGATCTATTATTCTTTCATTAATGTGGAAACACATGTTTTAATGGTTCCAATTGAAATTCCTCCTTATATTCAATCCTAGTTAAAGAGAACCTCACAATTTATTACCCATTTTCAAGTATACTAAATAAGATATTTTAAAAAAATTATTTTTTCTAAAATATATCATTTCATCATAAAAAACTTCTTTATTTCATTTCTGTTTTTTTAAAACATACTTTTACCCTTTAAATAATCTTTAATATTTTTCATGTTAAACATCAGGAAAATGTCTAAATTATAATGTTTCTTAAACACTATTTTCATACCACTGTGAAATAGTTAGAATTTACTTAAAATTAAATATAATTATCATGAATTTTGAATTTATAATCAGGATTAAAATCTATTATTTCATAGATAACATTATGATACATCATTTTTTTACCTTCTAACATTATTATGATATCAATTTCTTTGCATGGGAAAATATTTTGATTATCATCTTTGTTTGATTAGTAATATTGAATAAATATGCATAAACATGTTATGATGGGTGTACTTAGCTAAAACTCTAATGCATCAGGTAATTATTAGTTTTAAGGGACTTATTTTTCAGATAATGAGTAAATATATTTCTCTTATGAGATTACATCCACCTTGTGATATAGTCTTGGTAGTTATTCTTCCCTCATTTTTAGGTCATGTTTTATATTTCTAACGCATTCTTATGTATCCATGATTATAGGATCCCATGTTATATATTTTATTCTTAAAATTGTATTTTATTGTTTCATGCCTTTGTTTGTCTTCATTTTATGCCTTCTAACACAATTGATATTCATTAACCCAATTTTTACACCCATAAGGAGATTTTTAGATCATATTATTGATCTTGTACTCTCCAAGATATCCTATGAATATGAAATATCTCCATGAATGTTCATAGATTATTATAAAGTTTAAAAAAATATTTATTTCTTTTAGTTTCATAATATCAAATTACTTACCTAATTTCAAATGTCCAGAGAATTTATGATCAGTGGTTATTATTTGATTATTAATTATGATTAAATTCAATTATTAATACGTGTAAAATGATTGGTTATCTGTATTTGTTAACCAATAATTATCTAGTTATTTTTGGAGATTAGTACATGAAAAATTTACTAATACAACTAGGGATAATTAAATCACCATGGATAACCCATATTTAAACATAGAGAATCACATTTTTGGATATACTTTCATTTATAATTTTGTCTTTCTATGTCTAAATTTTCAAATATATATTCCTAATAGATAAGTATTCAAGACCCAGTAATTGTATTCTCAAATTTTATAAATCAAAGTGGGAAATTAGAACACTTTTTTTCAAAAATCCACGTGATAGGAAATGAGGTGATTCCCCTAAAGGACTTACAAATATAATAAGAACAGAAGATAAAAATGTCATAAAAGTAATAGAACATATTTCTCCTGTTATGAATAATAACACGAATGATGTGTAGCACCCTCCTTCTCCAATGAAATATATTGTTAGGGAAATATAATTTATTTGAAAAAATACCTTATATCATAAGTGAATCTTCTGATCCCCTCATCTTATAAAAATGGATTAACTCCCCTTTAAATATATTCTCTATTACCTAGTGTTTAGAGAAAGTGAAATCCATGATAAAGTTCTATCGCATTGATGAGGAATCTGATCAGTAGTGGAAACTAATAAAAAACAAAAAATTTAATAATGAAATTGATTCCATAGTTTGGTATGAATTTAGGAAAATATACTTTCATTAAATATTTTCCCCAAACAATCAATCTTATGAACGAAATCGAGTTCCTCATACTAAGGAAAAAATGGAGCAGAGTCTATCAGGGAGTACGAGGGAAACTATACATGGAATGAAAGATAGGACTATGTATTTCTAAATAAAATAAAACTTTTGTTGGATTGAGTATTTAGAGTTTTGATTATTATTCTATAAACAGACTTGGTTATATGGTACATTTATAGTTATGAGGAGATTTTCCATTGTGTCCTTATAGTGGAGATGGAGATTAAAGAATCTAAGTGGTCTTGTGTGGTCAGATATAAAAATTAAAAAATAAGAGTTTAATATGGGAGGATAAATAGATATGTCCTATAATGGAAGGAAAAACAAATATCACACATGTAAAATGTAATGGGAGAAGCATCGTGGGAATTGTCTTAATAGAATTGGGAGATGATTCAAATGTAGAAGGGAGGGGAATATAGATTATTTATTCAAATGGGATTTAAATAACACAACTAATGTGTAAAAAGAAATAATGGTTCATAAAAACATTCATAATGTATTTTAGTGTTTCAAGATAATGTAATATTGGAATTACATGATCCAATACCCAAATCCATGGGTTTTCTATGGAAAACAATAGTATTTTCCAATGCAGAAATGTAGGGAATATTATATTACTACTACTGAAGTGGATCCTGACAATAATGTGATTACAAGAACACTTGTTATTTATTTTAGATAATAAAATATACTATTTGATTTTTTTTCTACAAATTCCTTAATATCATGAAGATAAGTTGGACTATTTAGACACCTCATCAAAATATGGAGGTTCCATTATGTATGAGAAATAGAAGAGGAAAAATTAATGAATCTAATGTATATAATTAATCCTTGGTAAATGTTTGTGGGATGTAACTTAAAATAATATTTTTATTTCATTTCTTTGAGTTTGATGCTATATTTGGCATGGAATATATATCATTATTCATATCCAACATCAACTATTCGGAAAGGGAAATCTATATTCACATCCCAAGGAATCATCTAGTTATTTATAAGTGTATAGATGATGATGGATCTTTTTTATAATCCCCTTTATAATTTTTTATATTATTTTCTTATGATAAATAATATATAGCTCATTTAATTGAGAAAAAAGGATAGAATCATGCTTGAAGGAACTTCCATTGTGGGGTACAACACAGATGTGTTCCTCAAAGAATTGAATTTTCAAACACCTTATATAGAGGTTGATTTCTCAATTGATATTATTCTTAGATCTCTACCAATATAAAATTTCACTACAAAATGGAAATCGTTATTTTGGAAGATATAAATAATAATTTACAATAGAATATAGACTTGGGTTTCACAAGCCCAAGTGCCAAACTATGTGGTGTGTCAGCCCTCTTTGTCAAGAAGAAGGATGTATCTATACATCTCCACCTCGACTACATTGAGATAAAAAATATTAGGCCAAAAAATATGTATACCCTTCCATAGATAGATGGTTTGTTCTCTCAACTACATGGGTAATGTATTTATCAAAGGTGGGTCATCGGTCTGGACATCAACAATTAACGGTGATGAATGATAATATTCCAGAGACTACCATTCAAATTATGGTATAGAAACTATGAATATATATTGAAGCCCTTAAAACTCACTGATGCACAAGAAATTATCATGGGAATAATTAATAGAGTATTTATATAATACCTTAAAAAATTTAAGGTAGTCTTTATAGATGATAAATTCCATTCATAAGGACAAAAAGAGGAGAATTTGAATGCTTTCTAAATAATATTATAATGCAGATCCCTTATGAAAAGTATAATACATATGAGTTCTAGATGGAGCTAGATTCATTCTGGTAGAATGTTATCACCAGTAATGTAATACATCTGTACCATTCCATGAAAAAGGTATTAGAAGAGTGGACTAGTCCCACATATACAATGGTGATCCATATTTTTATTTCCTTAGTTGGGTTGTGCTGATTTTTTTGAATAATTTTTTTTGATTTCATAACACTCTTAAATTATTAAAATAGAAATGGGTAATGTTTTTCTGTATAAAATAATGGGAGGAAATAATTAAGGAGCTCATGAAGATTCTTATCACTGCACTTGTTCTCCCAATACAAACAAATGGACAATTTTTTTGGATTTAAATTGATTCTTTGAAGAAATGATTTAGATATGTACCGACATAAAATATTAAGGTAATACCATATGACATTAAATTGTTTAAGATCCATAAAAAGAACTACATAATTTATGATATGGAGCTAATGGCTATGACTTTTTCAATGAAAATTTTGTTTTGTGGCTTCTTTGGGAAGAACTGTGACGTATATACTGATCAAAAGAGACTAAATTATATAGTGACACACAATGTTATCAAAATGATTCAATGGAGATTGTTATAGAAAATCAAGGACATTGATTTCTCTATTCAATAATGTATTGGGATGCAAAACAAGGTAATTTATTCTCTCAATGGAAATTGACATCATACTCTATCCACGTATCGAATTTAAAAGAAACTGATCTTCCATGAAATGATGTTTATGAACCTATAAATACTAAAATAAGAAATTAAATTCTACGATACAGAAATTATTTCATAACCATATATCCAATATAAGATCAATAAGTACAATGCGATGACATGGAGCTACAAAATAGGGTTAATGTAGTAAATGAATGTATCCTACAAGAGTTATATATCGATGATGGTGTTGACTTTCATTATAGAACAAGGATTTGTATACCTTCATCCCTTGAGATTAAGATGTTCCTATAGGAAATTGGAAATAGCTCATCATTCACCATCCATCCTATGTGATATAATACATAACATGATATTTGAGAACACTTCTTTTGGGACATTATAAATAACCATATTTGATAGTATATCTCAAGGTATTTGGTATGTTATCATGTTTAAATATAGTAAAAAAGTCGAAATGTATTATCAAATCATTTCCAATACCCACATTGAAATTGTAGAATGTCAGTATGGATTTTATTCACTTATCTCCAAAAATAACCAAATGTAAATAATGTTATATGACTGAAAGTTAACATTTTTATTGATTTTGAATTAGGCACAGTATAGAGGATACCAAAAAACACATCACGGTGGTCTAATGTAATACAGACCCATCACATCAGGAACAAAAAATTTCATCCCCTCACTAGAAAAAGAACCCATGTTAGAGAATGAGTGCGTACGTTTATTTGATGTTTCCATAGGCACAAAAATATCTGACACCATATTTCCCTCCTACCATATGTGAGAGATCACAATATGATTTCCCATGAAGGTATTACATTTATAAATGATGTATTCAATATTCTAGGGAATGTTTCCTTTGAATTGTAGTTCTTTATAATGAATCATGAAGTATGTCTACACCATATTCAAAAAGATTTTCCTTGGATTGCATATCTCCAAATCCTCATGCATAGAAAGATCCACCGCCTGCATTACATAGAAACTTCATTATGCATCTGTGAAAAATTCAATTACTAACCCCTTCTGGTTTCTAAAAAACACCGCCCCTAATGCATCTATCCCCGTAGAAGAGTCTCGTATGTATTTAGCTTAATCCCCTGGCTAGGAGGTGACCATCAAAAACTTCATCCCTGTACTATAATGCCTTCTTGTTTGTCAACTGAATGGCTCAATATTATAGGATTCACATATAGCGCAGAATGATAGTCGGGACTCAATCAAACCAGATCTAGAATTTTTTTTTCATTTTAATGATTTTACTAACCTGAGGTCATTATACATTATGTTGTAGTGCTTCAATTATATCCTTCCATATAACCCAGTATCCCGCGATTAGGATGAGTGTCCTAGATTTCCTCTTGTCCCCATCTGTACTCTATCCACAAAACCCTGAACTGACAAAATTTTCCTTCACCCCACCATATCTTTCCTAGCCGAGGAAGGAACCAAAATACTTTCATATCCCTCTGTCTCATTCATTGCCATAAAATAGGTTCCCCACTATTTCATGGTTTATGGACCTACATCACCAACATTTAGACACCAAGTTCACTCCTATTTGTTTCAAATTCTCATTAGTGGGAATGGATTTATTCCACACATGCCACAACAGAAATTTGAATTTTGAGGGAATCATTTTGCACGATAGAGTCACCCCCAAGGATCATCATTCGACTAGTCCATTTCAAATATTAAAAGTCACTAATGAATAATACACCCAACATAGAACCCATGAAAATGAGTCTATCATGATTATCACTAGTAACAACGTTGTTGAGAAGGGTGAGCTGGATCCCATCCAGAATGCCTGAATGAATCTAGGTTGGCCACTCTCCTACATAAAATCTTGGTCGAGGGTGGGGTATCCCAGGAACCACAGCCTTCCCACCCCCCATTATTGTGGCCAAAAATTGGTACTCCTTCTTCCTTTAACCCACTGAGAGTGGTGCTACAGGGTATCCATGTATGGATGGACCAAGATTCATATCTGAGAAGGGCGTGTTCTCAATTCACTCATGATCAGTCCATAAATATTCTACATTATCCTCTCCCAAAGAGATCATCCCTCTATAACCTCCCATGCAAGCATGGCATGAATCCCTTTAATGGTTGAGGAGACACTTCTAAGATTATTTCCCCCTTCAGAAAGAGGTATAGCAAGGCATTTCCATGATGCCCAGTGATTACTTCCTTATATCAGCCCATCCCATAATATGGACACCATAATCCTCTCCATGTTGATAATCACACTATTGGGTACCGTCAGGGTGGAAAGTATGTACATGGTAAATGAAACTGGAACACTGTTCACTGCAGTAATACGACCTCTAAAAGATAAGAATACTTTTTTACAGTTGTAGATATTCTATGAAATTATTCTTATGAGCTTATCAAAATGATGAATCTTAAGGGAAGAAAGACTAATTGGTTCCTCGATATACTCCGTGGGAAAGGATTGAAATTTCATACACATTCTTACCCCTAAATCCCTCTCCCTCCATTTTAATATCTTCCTCGTTGTAAAAATGTTGTTTCCATTTGTTTACCACCTTCCCACTCCACTTTCTTTATTCCCCTACCTTCTCATTTACCCCATCACTAACCTTATTATTCTATTAATAATAAAAATTGTGTCAAATTGGAACATCAAGTGTAATATATCCCTTGTGGCATGCATGTTATGATAGTGGAAGATTTTACCTCTATTGAGGCTCATGCTAATATAGAATTTGAGAGCATTTTTAGAGAGTATGAAATGAGTGGGAGAAAAAGGTTCCCCTTGCACGAGACCATGAAAATCCTTGAAAAACCCAAACTACATACCTATAAATGAGGTTGAAATCCACGTCAATCTGAAGAAATGGAAAATAAGGTCATTATTCTAATTGGATAACCCCATGTAAGCAAATACTCTAAGTACAAAACCCCATTCCCCCCTTTCATAGGCCTTACAAATGTGAAATTTAACAACAAAACTTCCCATGAAAGATTTTTTTTTGTTTCTACTTATCATAAGTTGGACATCTCCTTTCGCATCAGGAATTGACCACCTTTTAATGAAACCATGCTGTTCAGAAGCTATCCTTGTATCCAAAGGACTGGCCATTATTTTGTTGACGATATTAGCCAGATTCGTATATGTTATATTGCACATATTTAGGGCTGATACTATGAAATGGACTGTAGGTGAAACACCATAAGAAAAAGTACCGTCTTGGTTGCACAAGTAATATGTGGAAAGTCCCCACTCTAAATGAAATCATGGAAAACACTCAAAATATTTCCTTTAATAATATCCTAAGATGCCTTGTAAAAATATCTTGGGAACCCATCAGGCCTTGGTGTAGTATTTAGGTTCAACATCCTTATAACCTCATCCACTTCATCTTTATCCAAAGTCCACCTCAACCCCCAATCACAATTATAAGAAAATTACTTAGAATACCCTCAAAAAACTCAGATTCATCCCTTGGATACCCCTAACCATACCA
This sequence comes from Viscum album, assembly GCA_963277665.1. NCBI lineage: Eukaryota > Viridiplantae > Streptophyta > Magnoliopsida > Santalales > Viscaceae > Viscum > Viscum album. The sequence goes on along the minus strand of OY728138.1, from coordinate 141,613,675 downwards.
TTATTGGGAGCATATAGTAATGATTTGATAGCTTTATTGACCATGGCCCCTACCTCATCACGATCATTGCATTAGGTTCCATATTCCCTTCAAATGTAGGGAATATAAATGTGAATATTCTATCTAATTCATGAATGAAACAAATCCAGAGTTTGGATCCCCCTCATGAAGCCATTTAACTCTATCTTACACTCTAACCAGTCATTCCTATCTCATAAGACTATCATTGTGTTGATCCTTTTTTCTTCTATGTTCAGTAAACATACACTCATCCCAATCCTGTTCCAAGAAATTCTCCATTTGTTAAACCTCTTTTTTATTCTCAATAAAGTCCTATTACTGAGCAGTAATATTCTTTATCTAAAATTGAATGATATTATTTAGCTTTCTTGACTAATTTTGGAGAGTAATCCATGTGTTCCCCTGGTGATGAAGATCCTAAGAATCCCTAACCACCTCTCAAAATCCAGGATCCTCCATCCATGTGTTTTAAAAAATTAATATTATCCTACCTCGACGCCCATGTACTTAGAGATTTGAAAAGTGGTGAATGGTTAGAGAGACACTGAACCAAATGGGAAACATTAGAATCCGGGAACATAGAAATTGCAGCCTCATTCATTAGATAGTGATCAAGCTAACAGTAAGTGTGTCTCCCTCCATGTAGGTTATTGCACCAGGTGAATATATTTCCCTTGTATCCCGCAACCAGAAGACCTTTCCTAGCCCTAAAATAATTGAAAGCATGATAGGAATTTCTAGGAAAAGTGCCCCCCTCTCTTATCATATGGGATTGTTATAATGTTGAAATAGACCCCAACAATCCAAGAGGGTGTCTTCTAGATTACTACCCTCAATAACACTCCACAAAATCTATGTTTCCTAGGCATTACACATGGCATAAATGATGGAGAAAATAGAAGCATGAGCCCCAAATGAAACTTTAGGGGTCAGAGACTGGTCGGATTCACTCAGAAGATCAACTGTAATTTGGCCCTTCCAAAACAGCCATATTTGGGAGTTAGAGGGGTTACATTGCATAAAACCACCAACTTTTATCCTTATAGAATACTCCTTTATCATTATATATCCCTATTTTTGTTCCACAATTTCCACCATAGAAATAGAATTTTTACTTAATTCATTTATCATGAAATAATACTTCACCCTAGCCCCAAGACCATAGGAATTTCATATTACGAATTTAATCACTGAGAATAGAATGTTTGGCATTATCACGAGACTCCTAGCCCTTGGCATTATGAGACTATCTTGAACAAACAAACACACCAGATTCAGATTGATAGTGGGTTTGATTACTAGTATGCACATGCGGGGAGAATTCCGGAGGAGAAACCAAACCATAGGAAAAGCCCTATAAGTGACTTCAAGTGTACCAAAGTTTTGTCCATCTATCTTACTCTAATCCCACATCATGAGTGCCGAAGGAGAGAATGGATGGGAAGAAGGTGTATGCAAAATTGGCGAAGGCTGTGGGGAAGACACCACTAGTTGAGAGGTAAATTACAGATGGAGAAGCTCCATATACGATGAAGGAAAAGAGACTTTCAGATCACTAGGTCATGTCCCCATCATAATTATCTATGAGATGTGAATGTGAGTGGGAACCCAATCCATGGTATATATAGTGCGAAAAAGAAGAGATTTTCTAAGGGCCATCCTTATTTTAGGGGACCCCTCCTCTATATATTATACCCATGGATCCTCTCCCATGTAGTGGTGAACAGAAAAAAATCACAACAAGGGGATACATTCCCATCACCAACAGAATGCTTGGATAAGGAAGCCTCTGATGTCTGAGCAGGGGGGTGTGAGACAATGCCTTTACCCTAATCATGCACAACAGGTCCTGAGGGAAAATTTGTGCAAGGATTCTAAGAAAAAGGCCTCCAAATATCTTGAGGTTTGGAGGCCTCCATACAACATTGAGGAACACCTGTAAATAATGACTCAAAATCCAGAAAAAGGAGTAGAACATGGGATACACAGGGTAAATCAGGGGTTGAAGATGATCCTCCATCCCCTTGATCATCATCACAAGGTAGTCCTGCAGGGTCTGAGATATATCTAACTCAATGAAGATCCTCGTAACCTAATCCTTCACCAATTGAATAGTCCTTTCATCCATACATATAAAACACCCCAATGAGTCCCCAATAACCTTTAGAAATGCCTCATTCATGAGGGGAAGAGGAAGCCCTAGAAGCGATATCTAGACAGCCGCTCTAGAGTATTCACTACCAGAATGAGCATCCATCGACCAGTGAGAAAGATAGACCCTCTATCTTCCCACTGAATGTGGGATCCTGCACCAAGAATTAATAATGTTCACCCTATAATCCAAGATGATGCAGAACGCCTTCCTATCCTCTATTAAAATAGTAGCTAACAGATCAATTCCACAACATCTGACACAATCATGAAAACATGCTAGAGGAGGTTGTTATCATAGAATTTTGCAACCACAGTCCACTGAAGATCCATGGAATCCCCCGAAAAGGACGTCGGTGAATCCTCGAGTATGGTGTATCTCTTCTCCAGGAATGATTATGTGACCACCAGATCATCCAATGGGGCTTTCTCAGGAAAATATTATCCTGAGGTATGGAACATAATAACCTACTTGAAAAAGGACACGCGGGGGTGATCCAGGCCATCACTGGTGTAACGTCCGACCCGGCTCACCTCTAAACCAATGACCGGACTGGTCGCCACATGAGCTTGAGCATGTCTCCCCATATGCCAGAGGCTGCCGACAAGCAGTGAGGGTATAAGGATAGTTAGTGGGGAGACTATACCCTCTTATCAGATTTTCACAGTGGTATATCGAAGTAACTAACAAAAAATTGCATTAAATAGGGGAAGTATTATAAAAATTATAATGTAGTGGAAGGTAGATTTTATAAATCTTGTACAAAAAAATGTCCAACATCAATTACATAGCAGATGCATGAATGACATGCTAATGATTCAAAAATGGAAAATAGTGTATAAAATAGAATTCTAAACATTCCATTAAAAAAAATAAACAATGACTCGAAGCCCCTAGGGTAATCTCCTTGAGCATCCCGAGCTTCTGCTCGGTCCTTTGCTCATATCTTCCAAGTAAATGAAAGTAGCACAATCCCGAAACCAAATAGAATATACTCAGGTACCTAGTGCAATGATGGCCTGAGTAGGGTGTGAGATATAAATCTCAGTAGGCCGGGACCACCAACGTCTACCCCAAATGTGGAAATTCAATAAGTAATTTAAATTTTGCAATCATGCATAATTAAGTTAAGTAGTACAATGTAAATATATACCCAAGTACCTACTTTAACTATCCGCTAGTGATTGAACCTATATTATACATTTTTCATGCATACACAATAGTCATTACACAATCATTTTCATTTATGAATTATTCAAACCCTATTAAACAACATAATTCTCATAATACGGACTTAGCCCGACATTTCCTATATAAGTCACTCACCACATATTTCTCTAATGACCATCTATGTAAAAAAAAATTAGACCAAATCAAATCATGTGCTTTGGCTTGGATAATGCGTCATATGTTATTCAATTTAATTTTTCATATACTAAATCTGAGCCCATCCACTAAAAATAGTGATTCGATCCAAGGTCTATCCAAAAATAGTGATTCATCCAATTTTTTGATAAGTATGAACCCTTTCTCATAATCAATTCACAATCAAAATGTCACAATAATTTTCATTATCTAATTAATTCATTTCATGTATGATCAATTGGACCCACAGTCCAATGTCAATTAATGGGTGTATAACATCATGTCTAGCACTCTCGTGAGTATTTGGAGCGTCAGTCCTTGTCTCACAACCCATCGGTATTTGGAGCATCAATCTCTGTCCCATAAAAGAATGTTTTCTTGAAAGATACGTGTATAACGCCATATATAGCACCCTGTGAGTATTTATAGCATCATTACCAATCTCAAAACCAATTTATCAATCATACATATATATTTATCATTGGTGTAGAGTGCCATGTCTAACACCCCAAAACCATCCATTAATTTATTCATAAATTAATTAATCCAATCCATCAATTAATTCAAAAACTAATTAACAACATAAATCGGCCATAAAAATTCATCCATTAATTAACCATTAAACATATCAATAGTAATAGCAATCCAAATAAACACTTAACTCAACATTTAATTATCCCAAATCATTAGCAAGTCTAAACCTATCCACTCAAAATGTGATTCATCCAACACATTAAACATTTACATGCACGTCATAATCATCTCAAAACATTTTGAACAAATCCCATATATTTAGCAACCATCTCATGCAGCATCTCTTATTATAAAACAAATCCATCGAAGACAACTTAATTTATGAAAATTTAACATGCATCAAAAGGTACCCATGGACAACAGTTGAACAAACAATCAATTCACAATCTTAATTTAATGCATTCAAATTAATTAATTCAACAATTAATTAATTAATTATTATATCTTTAAAAAATCATCAATTAATATATTTTTTAAAATTTATCAGGTAATAATTAATCCATCCATTAATTATTACTAGTTTCTAATTTATATTCCTAACATTTCAAATACTCAATATTCTAAAAAATCAGTAAAAGTAAAAAGATTTATTCCAACTCATGACTTGATAATTAATTCTACAATTAATTACCCTATTACCCATTCTTCCCATTCAAGTCATTTAACAGTCTAATCATATTACTTTATCCAAATTACCAAAACATGGTTAAATTCAACACATGTTTAAGTCCTCATTTATCTCATGTGGGAAGCATCATTGAATAATATCAAAATCTTCATGCATAGACATATCATAATTAAGGAAACTCACATTCTAAATTTAATTAAAGAATATATAATTCATAAATAAAGTGATAGGGATTTGGGACCCTACCTCAGGGTGGCACCATTTTAAATCTTAAGTGCCTTAATATAATTAGCGGAAACCAGTCCCCAACTGGTCTATAATCGCATGTGGACACATCTTATATATATATATATATATATATATATATTCACGTGTGTGCCCTGCAACAATATAAATAAAATTTAAAATATTAAAATAGGTACTTATAATCAAATCACCAATGACCAATGCACCTCTAACTAGGTACCGGGGACTCATAGAAATTATCACACACGTAATTCAATGATGTGAAACTATACCAAAGATAAATAACCTTACCCAAAACATGAAAGAAAAGAGAAAATTAACTCAACTTCCTCGCCTTTGTCGGCAAATTCCAGAATACGGTCTAAAGGGTCTAGAGGAGCTCCTCGCACATCCATAGAACAGAAGAAACAAGGAAAGCCAATAAAACCTGAACCATGTGATTTTGGCTAAAGAAACAAGCAACAGGGGAGCCAAATGGCTGATGCGAATCACAAAAAAAATGCAGATGGACTTACCTCACTGAGACGGACATGATTCGAGAAGACACCGAGAGGATTCGATCGTGCGAAGAGGAGCCGGCGAGGGGGTATAGCACTCCTCAAAGAAGGGGATTCATGCATTTTTGTTATCCTTTCGTATGGTGGGATCCCACCCTCTTGTTCTCTCACCCAATTATCAATTACACCCATGATAAACTAATAGTCTTAATATAATAATAATAACATTTATTATTCTCATTTAATATAATGTCACTTCATTAACTGACCTTTTAATAAATGTTTCACAATTAATTCTGAAAACCCCCATTAACCATACAATAAAATTAATACAATAATAATAATAATATCATTATTATTATTAAATATTTATTTTATTTAAAATAAAATAAAAGTAAAAATAAATCATTTTAAAAATTTAATAACCGCACAGTTGACCCGCACCATTTGACTACCTGTGCACAACCTGATATCTGCATTTAAAATAGTTTAATTAAATTAAACCCAACTCCACATTTATTCCACATTTAATATTAGCATATAAAATTACCCTGTGTCAATAACACCCAACATTTGATTTACACATTATTTAATTATATCCATTCACAAAATTTAATTAAATAAATTCCCCACTTCATGTTTTTTAATTAAATTCTCTCAACACAATTTAATTAAATTTAAAAAGTCTAAATCATTGTTATTTAATTAATTATCTCAACATAAATTAATTAAATAAAAACCTTCTCTTCATAGAATGTAATTATATTCTTATTAACCTTTAATTTAATTAAATAAAACCCCAAAAAATACATTATTATTATTATTAAAAATATTAATAACAAACCCTCATAAAACCATAATAATAATAATTGTATTCTTATTATTCTTATTATTCAACCATAGATAAAACCCAACACCTCTTATTAAATAAAAAAATTCTTTATTAATTTCCAAACTCCTTATTTAATTAGACGTTTCTTTGAGATACCTAAAAGCCTCATTAATTTCACATAACTATTACACCTCATTAAAAATCCAATTAAAATTTTTTAACATAAAAGTTACAACCCATTTAATTAAAAACTATTATACATTCATTATTCTCTTAATAAAATTTTCATATTTAATTATGAAACTCCCAATTTATTACAATATCATTAACATGATAAAAACATTAACCCATAACCCATAATTTAATTTCCATAATAATAATTATTATTACATTCATAAAACTAAAATAATAATAATTTCATTATTATTATTTTTCAAAATTTTGATAAAACCAACACCACTACTTATTAAAAATTCTTTATTGAATCTGAAACTTCTCATTTTACTAAATGTTTCATTAACAAGATCAAAAGCCACATTAAATTCTCATAAATGATATACTCTTTTAACATGCAATTAAAATCTCAAAGAATTAAAATAATCTATGACATCGTAATAATAATAATAACATTATTATTATTAGAATATTCCCCCATTTAATAATAAATGGAACTTTAATAACTCTGAAACTCTTCATTTAATTAAAATGGTTCTTCGATAAACCCAAAATCCACATTAATTTCTTCAACCATCATTTAATTAATTATTTAACATTAATTTAATTAAACAACCACAATAATAATATTAATAAATTTGTTATAATTATTATTAAAACATTTTTTTAATTAATCAAAAACTCTCATATAATCTTATTTAATTAATTTAAATAATTTATTGAACATGGTAAACTGCATGGTTTGGACATCAATTGTGCGATATCCGTGCAAACCCACTAAAGTGGAGTTTTCCAAAATTGGTGTTCCCAAGACTCATCGGGACACCTGCAAAAATTATTGGGTAATTACCCAAGTCCAAAAATGAAACCTTTAGGTGTTCCAACACTTGTAATAAAATTCAAGAGCTCAGTTTAAAATAATGACCCATTTATAAACATAAAATTAATTCAAAAACATTTGTATATTAACCCATTTCAAAAACACGGGACTTTACAACCAGTTGCCAGAGATCCAAGCACCTAGGGGAGATTCCCCCTGGGGGAACAAGAACAACGGGTGGGAGGGAATTTGGAAAATTCATTTCTTCATAATCATAAATAATGTAATATGGGTTTTGGTGGATCAAATCACTATGATAAACAATTTTTTCACTAATTAAAAAAATATACCAATTGAGAAACATTCAAATATATATGTGAAGGAAGTGTTGGGGCTGTATGTGGTACCACTATTGATCATAACCGATCGTATCCATTTTTCAAATTTAAATTCTAGGGATGTTATTAACATTCATTGAGTACTTAATTGAATATAGGTATGTCACATCACACACAAAATGGGGGGAATATGAAAGGAATATTATTATACTCAAGGTCATGATGTGAGCCTTAACAATAGAATTAAAAGGTTGATGGGATCAACATATACAACTATTTGATTTCTGATACTGCATTTGTTTCTACTTGAGAATTATGATGGCTCCATATAAGGCTCTATAAGGGTAGTGATGTAGGAATCCAAGTGTTTTGGATGATTTTGATTAATGAATTCTACATAGACTAGATCTTGGGAAAGATATGACATATATGGTTAAATCCATCAAAAAACATATCAAATAATCTCAAAGTCAGCATAAGAGATATGTTGACAACCATTGAAGGTGTTTTTATTTTGATTTTGGATACAATTCATTCCTTAAAATATCACCACACAAGACCCTCAAGTTGTTTGGAAAGAAAAGTAATATTGTCCCAAGGTATGTTCTCACATTTGAGATAACTATTCGTATAAGAGTAGTGGCCTATCAGCTTGCACTTCCACAAGATATGCATCATGTTCATGATGTCTTCCATGTATGTCTCTTGAGGATGTTCATACCTGACTCCTCACATGTACTATATCTAGAGTTGTTACAACTAAATAATTAACTTTTGTACGATGAGTAGATAATGAAGATATGTAACCATAAAGAAAAATTACAATGAAAAAATAACTCTAATTAACAAGGACTTTTTATGCAATCATTGAATTGAAGTGGAGAAATGGGAACAAGGGGAAGTGATGAAAGGAAAATACACCCACCAGTTTTCAAATTATAATATAAAAAAGAAATATCTTTGTAAGAAATTTTATAAGTGGGGAAGAATGAAATGACCTGTCATTTTAGAAATGAAATTTATCTTCTCATGAAAATTTTATATAGTATTAAACACATTAATAATATATATAATATCATTGTTGTTTTATAAATATATAATTAAATAAGTGGTGTTTATTGAAATTAATGAACATCTACTGATGGAATAGTAACCAAACCATTGGAATTGTAATGTGACCATTAATAATAGTAACATAACCAATAGAATAGTTACGTCATCAACGAAACTATAAATAAAATTTTTCTATCTTTTATGTGAAAATATAATATATTTATATAATTGTATAAATAAATTAATGTTTTTAAAAATGATAAATTAAGTGTTCTTGTTTCATTGAAAAATAAATGTTAATATAAGATTTCATAATTAATATAATTATTTTTAGTAAAATTCATATCCACAAATGTATTTATAAATTATTAGTTTATATTATTATGATTATAAAAAAATTTAATGGGATGTTAATTAACATTAAAATGTTTCATAAAATCATATATAATTATAAAATCACTATTTTTCATTTTAATAATGAATATAAAAAAATTTAAATTTATCATAATTGGAGAATTATTTTCAAAAAATGGATTCTAGTTTTGAAATCTACACATCAAACAAATTGATACAGTTAAATTTTTTTTTCTAACATAGTTCAATTTTTATGAATAGAGAAATATGGTAATTTATGATATTTAATATTTAAAGTCAAATAAATGAATCTCTAAGACATGGATTATTCATAGATGATGTAAGTGCCCATTATATTTAACACAATTCCTATAGAAACATTAATTAGTCACAATAGGCAAAAATATTGATATTCTTCATCCATAATAATAAAAAAATGAATAAAATAATCAGAAAGACCACTCACCCCTATAAATATCACCACTCAACACATATTTTCCTAATCCCTTATAAGACATGGAGCCTACAAATATTCTTCCAAATTAGTTTCTGAATCCTTTTCCCCACATCATGGAATTTCTGGTCTCATTGAAAAGTCAAACCCAAGTACCGTAAGGATGTTCTCAAAGATATTACATTCAAGAGGTAAAATCCTCCTTTTCAATTTTATTTTAATATTTTTACATTCCCCCCACCCCCCACCCCTTATCAAATGTGAGAAGTTAACTCCAATATCATAAATATATTATAATTTCATTTTTAAGGTAATATCCATCATTATATCCCTTATCATTTAGTTGTTTCTCAAAAAAAATGAAAACATCATCGGTGGGGTGTCAATTCACCACCTTCATAGCTAATGAGCATTCAATTTTAATTACCATGATTAATACTTTTAATAAAGCCATTTTATTGTAGAAATTATTAAAATATATGTATTAAATCATATATAATGTAATAGAAATAGTATATAAACTGAATATTAAAAAATTTATACTAGTTATTGATGTTTATAAAAAACCTCTAAACTAAACGAACCATTTTAAATTAATGTATTATTCAATGAATAAACCTCCTATAAAAAATGATAGATAAGATAATTTAATTTTATGGAAGTGAGTTAATACAATATAATTTAACATATAGATAATTATTCCATCATAAAATAAAATCACATAATTATACTAAAGGTAACGGATCATAAAATAGTGAAACAAACACACAAAGTACAATGAAATTATATATTATAATCCATCGAAATAGTCTGAAATTTATATAATAAAATTTTTATTAAAAAAATATACATATAATAAGTTATTAATTAATTAATTACTAGATCAAATTTGATTATATATTAAATTTATTACAATTTCAAAAATGCACTCATTTATATTGAAAGAGATTCTAACTAAACCTACATTTTTCCATCACATTATATTCTTACTCTTTATAACCAAATGTAATTATTAATTAATAGTATGTTTTCATTCAAAATTAAGTGCCTATGTTTCAAAACCAAGGTAAATACCACATTAATTAATTATTTTATGGGTAAATACATGTTTTCTAAGGTCCCTTTTAAATTACACCCTTTATGAAATCCTAACTAAATTTAACATTCGAATTTCATACACATTATCAAGAAAGGTCTATAATATATTTTCAACCACCATTATTTTTGTAAATAATACCAATTAATCTAGAAATCTATGACATTTTTCTTCTTCTTTTATTTATATAATTATCCCTTTTCATCTTTGAAGACACATTAATATTTTCCCCACAAATTACACTATATTGGATAAATTCTAATTTTTATTAAATAGTATATTTACATGTATTCACATTAGTTGGAAATATATTATCATGATTTATTCTTATTTTCATTAATGATTGACCATGTCTAATTTGAATTCAACTTTTCATGGATATCATTATGATAATAATTTTGGTTATTCATTGTAACATAATAATGATTCCCAAAGTATTCCATAGGCAAATCTTAAATATATTCCATTTTTTATTCATTATGTGAAACATATATTCAAGAACATGTTATGATGAGTTCAAAAATATAACACTCCATGGAGTTGGGTAATGTTTAGTTTCAGGAAATTTCATGTTGGGATATGGATTAAACCTATTTCTGTAATGAGACATTGTACACCATGTGATATATCCATGGAATATATCCTTCAATAGTTTTTATGCTATTTCATAAATTGATTGCACATTTCTATGTCTCAAGGGATAGAGATCCCATGATCTATATGTTAGATTCCATATGTTTATTCTAGTTCCATGACTTTTAATGACATCTTGCAATGCTTTCAGACACATGATATATTATTTATTACAATGATCATTATCATAATGTGTTTTTATCTCATCACATTGAATATGTGATCCCCAGTTTATCCTATGAAGATATATGATCTAAATAGATGTTAAAAGATCATTATGTAGATTAAATAAAATATTCATTTATTTCTATCTCATTACTTCTAATTATGTTCCATATCTTCCAAATACATCATACTTTATGATCCATGGTTTGTATTTGATTTATAATTATGCATAAATCATGTAATAATATTTTAAAGATGATATGATCGATATAATTATATAATTTTTAGTGTGAGAAGGAATATTCTTTATGACATGTATAGAATTTCCCACTAACATGAATGTCATATAACTGATTCTTTGATTTCATGTTTATACAAATATTTCTAAAGAATTGTTTTTTTAATATTTCTAAAATTCATGGTTTTAAAAAATTATTTTCAGTGGAAACAAATTTGAAAATATTTTATGTTTTAAAAAAATTATTTCAAAGAATAAATTATAATTTCCTCAACATATATTTTAACTAATTTCAAATGCATCCATTATATGTTGTTGATGATGTTATAAATGGAAAATATTTTGAAAATGTTTTATCCTCTAAAAATATATTTCTGATTAAATGTTGTTTTCCATAAGATTTTATCCATGTGAAATTTCATAATACATCCCAATATTTGATGATATCTATTGATGTAAATAATGTTTTTATAGGGATATGAAGCTAGGATACTTTTCTTTTCTTTATCTGAAGTGATTTTACCAAATAGATGTTCATAAAATCAGTTTCATTTCCATGAGTTAATCATGTTTCAAAGAGATTTATTTTTAACATGTTTCTTGATAATGGGATACTCGTGACACAAATAAAATGTTATAGGTCACATTTAATTTCCATTTTTTAATAATGATTTAATGGATTGGCTTGGTATCCATTTAATTTTCATAGTTTAATCATGTTATAAATGTAATAATGACTATTTATATGAGTTTTATGATGACATGCACGATCTATGTACTTTAATTGTGGTTCTTGGACAATATATATGATGGGTTTGACTAGAGAGCATTAGCTGACCCTATTTTATAATATAAAATGGGTCTCCCCAGATAATGTCAGTTGATCCTATTGCAGCTTATACAATGTGGAAACCCAAATAGTTATAGTTGAGCCCATTACAAATTATACGATGAAGTGACCTATATGGGAAAAATTGAGTCCTTTATATCATATACAATTGGTTCACCTATATAGAACTACAATGAATTGTCTAATGAAAATTTTCATCAAATAATTATAATGTAATTCATCAGTATGTTTATTCCAATTCTAAGGATTTTGTAATTGGGACATGATGGTACTATCCCATGATTCCAAAAAATTTCATTTATTCTTAAAATTCGTTTATATTATTTATATGTTCATTATTAACATCACAATAATCATAGTTATTGATTTTAATGAATATTTTTTCTGAATCACTGTGATATATTTCATTATTGATGACATATGTGTCGATGCATGTGAAAATTTTTATGATTCACACATGTACTCTATTAATGTCATCATATCCATATGCACTTCATAGGCTCATTAATGAAATTTGATTATTAATTATTACATTTACACTTTCTATGAAATTTATATCATGCTTATTATTTTTCATTTTATCTAGGTTATAATGAATGGGGTTGAATTAATTATGTAAATAAGGGATATTATTTGGATGATTATGATGTATTATTTTTAAATAATAAAATATAGTATATGTGTTAGAAATTATCATTTAATAACATGTGAATTTTTTAAGTAAGATTTTTTTCCAAATTCAATAAAATTATAAACATAAAAAACTCTTTTAGAATGTATGTGATCTAATATTTCATTTTTATTAAGAATTTTTGGATCTCTAAAAAAGGAACACCTCAATCAATAGTGTATTTATAAATATAATGTTTAAAATTATAACACTCTATCTAGGATAGAAGGTTCTAAGATATAATTTATAGAGGCATTATCTCTTCATCCCTCTGTTATTTTATATTTTTTCATCCACCTTCCTTATGAGTGAATTTCTATTTTTAAACTATACAAGTATTTACATAAATTTCATCAATTTTCACCTATAAATGGGGCCTCTCCGTACAACATAAAATATCTCAAAATCATTTTCCTCCATAAAACCTTCCTTTTTTATTCGGCTAAAATCATCATCCAAATTATTGAAATAAATTTAATAATAGATTATTCCACATCATCATTTTCCATGTAATTTTCCATTTATAAATGAAATCTATCAATGAGAATAATAATTTTTTCATTAACTTCATTCAATTATATTTCATCTTAACAATTTCAATTTTCAAATAATAATTTATTGAATTTTTTTATATTTTTCTTCCAATGGTAAAACAATTAAAAATACTTCTCCATTTCCATTAACAAAATTGAAAAAATAACATTTAGGTATGTGCTTGAATTACTACCTCGACAAAGCTTCAGGTTCCAGTTTACTTAATCTCCATATAAATATATTGATATCATTTTATTTAAATAATAATTATGATACTTATTATAAAATTAATTTTGTCCGATTTAATATTTTATGATTTCTTTCACAAATTTTATGGAAAATAAAGTCATCGTCCATGAAAATGTGTGTACTATCACTTCTATGGAATAGTTGATTTACATTTCTGTTATCACTTAGCTTTACATGGATAGTAAATACAATTTATTTAATGAATTAATATTATAATATTTTATATTTTTAATATTTTTTAATGTCATATATTCGTAAAAATTAATTATAGGGTCAACATATTTTCATCATTAGGATAATCATATAAAATAGGGTTTCTACGAGGAAAATATTTTTTATAATTTATATAATATTATCTTCTCCATTTTTTATTATTATACATGATTAAAATTATAATATTTCATACAAGAAAACTAAAAATTATCATTATTATTCATTTATAATTATATTAATCCTAGAAAACAACATAATCATACTTTAATAATTTTATGTTCTTTTTTGGGTCAGTTAGAAAATATACTTATAAAATGAAAGGAATTTATTCCATGTAGAGAAATAGAACCATAATTACTTGGAAAATATTATTTAAAATTTCAAATAATTTCGTGATTTTGTTTCAAGAACGGTAACATTTTTTATCAATATCATTAATTTTTTAAACCCATTTCATTCATTATATATTACATGAATATGATCATTATTAGTTTCAACTTCATTGATTGCAGAAAAATAAAATTTAAAATGAAATTATAATTTTATAAACATCATGAAACATGTATTCTAGTACATTTAATGATCATTAGATAATGAAATACATATCATCAATGAGTAAAAATTGTAATTTGGTGAGAATAGTATAAATAATCCAGATTACATACTCTCGATATTGAAAATAAGTAATAAATAAGTTTCCACTATATAGAACATTATTATAAATGATGTATATATATAAGATTAAATATAATTTTGGTAATAAATTATTTATTAAATGATTTATTATTATATAGGATTTAGGTATTATTGTAGTGAAAATTAAGACTATAGTTGGGGTATCTTCTCTGAAATTTTCACTCATTGAGGCAGATATCATATTTGTTGACACTATGTTCCATCACAGAGACTAAAAAATAAAAAATAGAAATTCCATACAAAAAAAGATTAGAAAACACGTGAATAAAATCAATATTTTTATAGTATTGAAAATTGGATCATCCAAGTCAAGCTAAGGATCCATCCGCATGCTAGGTACTTGCATGCCCCTCTACCATTTCACCTAGGGTAACTTATTTTCCTCTAAATAGACCCTTGGGGACATCATTTTGTATATATGAATTACCATGATGCCTAATATCTACTCTAGTCACCCTAGTGATTTTCCAATGACTTATGAAACCTTCATGGTAGTTTACTAACACTTAGAGAGGAGGAATTGAAGGAGGATTGTAAGACATAAGCCCCATTAGTGTTGGAAGTCCATAACACTTTAGGGAATAAAGTTCCCTACCTCCCTAAATCAGAAACACATTTGCACCACTTATTCCTCTCAAAAGAACTTAATCACCCCATTTCGAGGAATATCTATGATTACTCTTAAATTCTTGAGTCAATTCTGCCCCCCCCCAATGTATTAGCATCTATGTTGTTCATCACATAATTGAACATCATATCTCCCATGCCTACTTGTGCGCCCATACCTATCCGCCAGAAACTTACTTGGGAACCCTTCTTCAATTCACCGTATCCATTCATTCAATACAATCCTTTTACCAAGCCTTCTTCAAGAAACTCATGGAAGGGATTTTCTTCAACGGATTCCTTGTCTGAAAGAGGTTATGTTGAAACCTACACCAAAACTACCTTAATTATAAAACCATTGGGAAGGGCACATTAGTATGTCTCCTATTTGGGATTTTATATCCAAAATCAGAGGTTTCCCAAATTTGTTTTGAAATGGGTTTGGGTTCATGCAGTGTCTATGGGTTTCTATATCCACAGTCACATGGACCTTTATTCAAGGAATAATATTGGTATGTACTTGGTTTGGAGGATTAGGGTTTGGGTCATAATCTCCCATTTTCATCTCTAATTCTTGGAACCTCAAGTCTCTGGTAGGGAAGGGACTATTCACCCAAATGTTTCCTTTTGAACAAAAGAGAAGTCTCCCTCCCCTACTAGGACCAATTTTAGGGCCACCATCCTACTGTAATCCCCGAGCCTTTCATGTAAGAGTTTGAAATCTTACTCTTCTCTACTTCCTTCACCTTCACTCCTTCCTTACATTGGACCCATGTCTAATGTAATGGGAAGAGAGGGACGCTTTTTCACCTCTGCCTCTTCCACCGTCACCACCATAGGCAAATCCTCTTTCACCAGCATAGGAGGAAATGTGGATGTGACTTTATTGAATCATTGGCATCCTATTGTTTCTAAAATTGACCAAGAATCACATGGGAATAGAGATTTTTGATGATCACTAAATTTTTACAAACACCTCATTGAATGAACTATGAGAACTCGGATTCCCACCATAAAGGGAATACATATGATTCCTTCCTAAGGAGAGATCTCCATATCATTTCATCCATCAATGGGAATCCTATATATGAGTAAGCCCCAAATTATACCCCCAAATCACTAATCCATCCATTTTAATAAGTAATCCCATACTCATTTCTCTCAAAGGACTACATTGTACTATGAGACTCATTAAACTATGTGAGTTGTGATTTCCATCCAAATACAATATGTAGGAAGCCTCTCAAAGGTTCAAACCCAACAATCCAAATCAACCATGTTATTCCTAGTACATATTCCTAATAGGGTCTAATCCAACATAGAAACACATATTATTTCCAAGTCCCCTGGGTTTCATAGGCATAAGTCCCACAACAATCCTTGACTAAGAAACTTTCACATAGATGACCTTACCACATGACATTAAACGACACATCTGGGTCCTTATCACATGACCTAAAAGTTATTATGTGTTCAATTAAGTGGAAATGAACTATGAGGGTTCTATTTACTTTCACAAGGATGTATAGGTAGCCCATTTATGGTTCTAATGCCTACATAAATTCGAACATTTATCTCCTTGGATGATAGTAAATTCCAGAGTGCCCTACTGAGTGGCTTAAAAAACCATTATTATCCTGAAAAAATATAAAAGAATCCCTAATAGTATATGATAAGAAAACATTGATGGAGAACCTCAAATACATACTGATGTATCCATTAATGATGAACCATGAATATATATGGATGATTCTGAATTGAAAAAATTCTAATTATTGACTGAAAATTACAAGATAAACCTATGTTATACTTTTTGAATTAATAAGGATTTATGAAAATATCTCAAATCATTTTGAGAGTCCACGGGTAGTTAATAATTCCCCCGAGGGAAGGATAAGTCTAACCTCTAATTCTATCGACCAATTCATGTTCCTAAGTGTTGTAAGTTCAATCATAACAAATGCCTGCCTTTGGAGAGTAGGTCCCATTGGATAAAAACCCATTAGACGTTTCCAGTTGCATAGAAAAATCCAATGGAAACCACCTAGAAGTATTGATTCATATCAAGAACACACGTTCTGAGGGACACAAAATAAAAATAGTGAACCAGATGTGAATCCTTAGACAAGACAATAGTTCTATGCATCTTCCAGGCCCCTATAAATTGATAACGGAAGACCCGACAAAAGAATCAATCACACATGTATCCATCTAAATTTTTTCGATTTATTGGAGTTCATTTTTTATCATGTTTTCTTAGAATTTCCTTGACACTAAATGGCATCCTTCATGTTTGCAGACATGAATCCCCCAACAGCTACTCAAGTTGGATCCTCATTCGATGGATGGACATCATCACCAACACAATATCTTCAATGTTGGGTCTCAAATTTATTGGTATGAGAATACCATCAACACGGTACTAACCCAACCTCGTAGGCTACTTTACGAGATTTCTATGTTAACAACAACCCTCGATTGTCCTATCAACGACCACCAGTCATAAAAAATCAGACGGTTCCAACAAACATCATCAATTGTTTTAGGTCTTTATCCTCATTATGAAATAATCAGTCCCTCCCATACTATAGAAAATTGGATCAAGAGGTCACTCATAGCCTTAACTCAAGGATGAAAAGGTCCTTCCTGAGGGCTCCTACCAACAATCATTGTCAGTAGAATCGTGCAACAGTGAACCCCAACATGATGGGGGTGTCGCCTTTAGTTGTTCAGCCCATGTCCCTCAAACCTGGGCAAGCAAGATAAAACACGAGGGGCAACATCCAACCAACATAAAGTAGGTTCTTACTTCTTAACCCTCCAGATAAGTCCATCATACTAACTTGGTGGAAAACAACGAATGTGAATATACATATTTCTGTCATAATTCTCCTACCCTGGAGACTCATATGAAAGTGACGCACCAATCCTGACAATTAAATCTATTTTACTATCGTGAACAAACACATACTTCAGTTTAAAAACAATCTTCTACTTATCCAGCTTGTCTGGCGGCATTCAAGGAAGCCCACCAATCAAAAATAGTGCCAACTAGTAAGTAGGAACATACAACTACTTACACTCACCAATTTTACCATAAGTCTCATATATCAACGTTGAAATAAGTACATAAACCATTCTTGGTAGAAAACAACCATTAGGAACGTACACCAGCCAACACCCATCAATCCTTCCAACAATCTCATTTGGCAGCACCCAGATAAGTATGTCGGAAATCTCTGATAAAAAACCTGGGGTAAACTCAACTCTCTGCCCCCATCCAAGTGATCTGTCAGTACCCACTAATAGTAAAGGGAGTATATGAACATGAATATACACCTACCCTAGACAAAAAATGGACGTATAATACCATTCAGGCTACTTATTTCAGCAAATGAATTTTAGATATAGTGAATGGGATGACACAAATTCATGCCCATATTTTGGAAGCCTATTGAAATATCATAATAGAAACATTAGCAGTACTAGGGAAACAAACAAATAATTATATCCCCACACCTAGGATGACTTATTGGCATGCCACCCCAGAATAAATACACAACTCTTTTCCAGTCCAGGAAGGTTATGGGGTATACTCCCCCATATCGTGCAGATAATCAGATCAAGAAAATAAACCCTTTCCAATTAGAGATAATTATCCCATTATGATGACCACTCCAAGGTAGGTACATACACCTTCCCATGATAACCACTTCTCCTAGAAAGTGGTCCTAACTATGTGTAAAAGAGAATCTAAGAAGTTGTCTCTCTAAACACAACTATAAAATCAAGATCCAATCTGAGAACTAACTCTACATAATGCGGGTGTTCTTGAAGCCCTCAAACATATATCCGTTGAAACTCAAGTTACTTATCTCCCATTTCCAAATTATGGGAGTAGTAGAAGTAATTATGTAGTTTCCCATGGGGTACATCATCTTGAAGGCTTACATCATGAAAATTTAGTCATTCTAGAGAGCCTATCACCAGATGAGATATGCAGAGACCATCTGTGTGGCCAAAAGACCAAGGGTCAAGAGGATTTATCCCTTATTGTAATTCACTACGGTGGTCCTCCCCATAGTGGCATTCACTATGAATTTTCTCTCTGTTTTAGTGTTTCACATTGATATGATAATTCTCTAATTGAAAATTTTATAATACGAAATCCCTCTTATCTCAACGCACTAGCCAACATAAGGCTAGTCATTCCTGATACCATGTTACTAGCAAATGAAATACATTCTCAATAAAAAGATATCCTAAACGGATGGCCTTTCTCCGTGCCTCTCTTGGGCCATTTATTTTCTAATACAGTACTGGAAAAAGAAATTGATTCCATTTATTGTAATAAAACAATTGAGAATCGTATTCTCCGGTCGAACCAAGTGGATAAACCTCTAGAAAAAGACGCTGAAGATATGTTGAATATGAGAAAACAATTGGATATTAGAGAAATAACATTCATTTTATATCATTTTGAAACCTCTAAATTCAATATTCTAGAATTTATGGCAGCAAGTTTCATTCATGATTTTCACCTCAACAAATGGAAAAATCTTTGTCCTCTAAAAGCCAAAGTATTACCATGTGATTAATACCAATGTCATGTAAGTGTAATAGAAGTGTTGCGACATCAAATTGACTTGGAATATCTCCCTGTTTCATGACATAAAATGGTTGGGAATAAGAATGGAACCCTTCAGTGTACATGTTTCGATGTACTAAAGAGGTTTTTCCAGTTAACTACTGATACCCGATCGAGTGCCCATATTAAAAGATGGGGTGTACACATAGCCATTTATTTCATTGAACATGAAAAACAGAAAAAGCCCATCAATAAGGGTTATCATGAAATTCATGTTGCCCATGGCTAGCTATAATCGATAGATTTTGTGTGTAATCAATGATACGATCAAGAATAGGCTTCAGAAAGATCTCATTAGTGTCAAGCCCATAAGGAGTAGGCTATAGAGATATATTTACATAAATCCAATGAAAACATTATGTAGACCTCCAGTGTAGTGGACTTCAGCCATCTGATGGATCAAATGTCTAAAACAACACAATGGTCTTTAGAAACAATTGATTTTTGTGGTTGTTGGATAATACACCTAGCCAATATTCAGACAAAAATTAGCAAAATTAGAAGAGAATTTGTGAGAATATCAACAATAGATGTTCATGAACAACCCCAGCCAGTAGGGATGTAGGATTTTTTAATCCATCCTTCGAATTGAATAAAAAGTGTTTGATGGTTGTATGAAAAAGAATAGAAGCATCCCTAACCTATATAGCTGGGGGATTTTTCACATCAATAATACCCTCCTCAAAGGACATCATTTTCACCCGTTTAAGGAAGAATCCAAAAAGTGAACGCATAATTGAAATATACATGAATTATTTTTAGGTTACCATTCATCAAATTGTTCTCGATAATTCAAAATATAGGAAAATAAAGTATCATGGAAGAAACAAAAGGAGGAAATCTTATAAATATACTAATAGAATTCCATAAATGCATTATGTGTCAGTGAATGTCATCAATATTATTACAGAAAATCCTATAAAGAAAAATCTAGTTCTGGTGAGTCAAAGGATGATTTTTTTACCCATAAAATAGTACACAGAGAAGATAATAACAGATGTGTGTGTACCCAAAATTAGAGTCTTACCTAGAATCTGGGTATTCTATTATGTAACAAATTCCCTAGAAAGGCATATAACAAGGGGAATGGTAAAATTCAGATTATTTATCCCTTTTCTACTAGATAAGTTCAACATCGTTATCTTTAAGAAATATTTTCTCCATAAGAAGAGGAAATGAAGGAGTTGATAAAAATTCATGTAGAGTTACTTCGAATCAACATTTCCTCTAGGCATGCTCCACAGGGAGATCCTCAATATGAATATCTTGTAGAAACTTCTCTGCAAATAGTGTTTTCTAGAACTACATATGAAGATAATGAATTCCATCCATTGTGTGCATATCAAGGAAAGGATCAAACACATCCTTATAGGCCCGTCCCCATGGGTTTTCTTAGAAAAATACTAGTAGCACCACCAACAGTGGTTTTTTCAGTCATCGTGCCAGTTGAAGCTCTAGATACTATACCTATACAGGTCCCATCTCATCCAAATATTCCCAAAATTCCTATAAAAACACATGAGGCATTAAAAATTCCATTGGAAGCTATGGAAGAATGGTGTGGACTAGTAAAACATGAAAAGAATTCTTTCCTGAAATGGGGGGATTAGATCCCTCCCCCGCCAAACATTGTGAATACTACACTTCCAATGGTTAATGGTTTAGGATATCTAGAGAAACTCTTAAGGAATTTGGTTTTTCTATGTGATTCCGTGATGAGGATCCCTCAACAGAAAAAAGATGTTAATCTTAGATTCTTTGAGAAATCACTAAAGGGGACAAATTTTGTCTACTGTACAAGTTTTCAATCTTGATCAATTACTAGATTGGGAGAACACTATCAGATCTTCCTTATCCAATTCAACTGAACACTACTAAAGAAAATTGTTTTTTATCATTAAAATGGAAACACAGAGATAATTAAAGTGTCTCAAATTTTATTGATCAATCAAAAGGATTAACATATTTCATAAATCTAGTAGTCCCCAAAGAAGAGTTGCTACAAATTCATGAGTAAAATATTCATGATGAGTTACGCACAAAATTAATCCATGTGAAATACATAGGAGGGTTTTAAGACCTTTCTTAAATCTCCCAACAATTGGAGAAACTAAATCATAAATCACCTTCAACAGCGGTTTACAAAACAGCCGCTAAACCATTCATTAAAAATGTTTAGAGGTGGTTTATTAAAAACCACCATGAAGCCCATTTATTTTTTTTATAGTGGCGACACTCCCCCCCCCCACCCGAACTGACCCACTTCTCCCCCAACACCTGCAACCCTTCTCCCCCCGACGAGCCCCATCCCTAGCTCTGGTCCCCTCTCGTGCCACCGGTGACCTTTCTGCCCATTGCTGCTGACCCACATTCTCCACTAGACACATGCGACACCACCTTCTCTCCTGACCCCATCGAGTTCCTACCCTAGTTCGGCTCCCCTACCCTACCACCAGTGGTTTTCATAGTCTTAGGTATTGTTTTTAATATTTTTTTGAGCATTCAATGCATAGGGTTATAGACATATGCAACCATTTGTGACTATATCACAACTAAGTGGTATAGTTTGGATAATTTTAGAATATGGAAGGAATCAAATTCACTGGGATACACATTTTAATTTCTATTGTTTCCTACAAGTTTTAATAATGTATTCATATAGTCTAGATCCCACTCATGCTTTCTGTTTGGTTTCATTCAAGATGGAAGTGTTTCATGTTTTAATGATCACATGTTTATCTTATTGACACTTTGTTTATTTCAATTCATTTAAATTTCATTAACTATTTTTCATATTATTAATTTATTGGAATATGGAATGTTTTAAATCAAACCAATGGATGTTTAATTTCAATTGTATCCAAAATAAATTACTTAATCTAATTTGTTTCATTTTTAAGATAAAACAAAATTTTACATGGTCAAAAACATTGTATAGGTTTATGGTGGTATATTACTGTGAATGTTTCACAAAACTATTATATTATATTGTGTGTATGAATTTATGGTATTTTAGTATGTAGATAAATAGAACAGTGTCATGTAGCTTGAATGCATCTCTGGGTTGTTGTCACATTAATGGTGGGTTTGGATAGTGGTAACAGATAGACACATGGAGACTTTATTTTAATTTATTTTCATGTTTGTCTTTCTAGAATGGTTTATTTATCTCTCCTGGTCTTTTAATTTTTCATCCATGATGTAATCTGATTGATTATATTTATCTTGTTATATATGAGAGATATTGTTGTTTTATTTTAGTGTGAAATCACTCCCATGGTTATGTGAGTTGATACCCAGGTCATTGTCACTCGCCCATGGTGATTAGGAATACTCTTTGGGACCCATGTTGGTTCATTAAAAAATATTATTATATGAGGTTTTATTTCAATTTTTGGTTCGTAATATGGAATTATTTTATAAAAATCTCTAGTATTTTTTCCATACATGTTTCACCACACACATTGAACTATGTTATCTTTATGTGGAATCGATTCTTTTACTTTTTGACTATACATTTCTTGTGCCTATTTTATTTACCAAATTTTCTTTATAAATTCCATTTATATAACTAACATTTCAGTTTTTTCATTGCAAAAATGTTTGAACTCTCAACATGGATACTTATAACATCCCTCTTTTTTATTAGTTTTCATACATGATGAACCTTTCATAAACTTCTCAAATTTATATTCCAATGCCTCTTACCTTCCCTATCTGAAATAATCTTAGGATGTTTTTTCATACAATATTATTTCACATTTTCCAATGGTTGATTTTTATTTATTCACTAACTTATGTGGCCTTATATTATTATTTGATTAATATATAGGTTGATATGATCATGGACTAATCCTATGAATACTTATTTTTCCTACACCACACACATATTCAAAATTTGAAATTATTTTTTATGTATACATGTTTCTCTTATCCTATGGATGATTCTTCTTTATATATAGATTTTTATCCCTTAGAATTGGATTCCTTTATAATTTTTCATTTAACGGTCTATACCAATAATCTAATTCACAATAATTGAATTTTTCACAACACCAACATTGATCCACAACCCATGATCATCTTATTTTATTTGAATAATGACATGAGGTCTTGATTATAACTTATTTAGATCTTTTAAGGTAAACAAATTTTTTAATTTCCTTATCCACCTTAGTTAAGGTGGAATATTCCATCAAACATTTCAAAATCTATACTTGTACATAATTTTTTTCCTACCCACACCCTTCATAAAAAGAGATTTACAAAAATTATTATGAGATGGTATGGATGGAACCTCTTACTTATTGGTGGTCTAATTCTACTAAATCAATGCTTTATATCCTTTGTTAGAAACCAGATTCAGTATGACATTATTTATTCTCTTAGTTAAGGCTTGGAAACCTATTTTTATTCTAGAATAATCCCATTTTTACATAATTCTAGATTAAACAAGTGACATTACGTCAGCATAAAACTTATAGATCAAATTTTAAAGAAAGAAAATTTGATTCTCAACACCACTTGTTGAGTCATGATTAGTCATGACACGTTTTAATCGTATTTTAAATCAAATGAGACTTGAAATAATTATTAAATCACTTATTTAACACATTTTTTGGATTTAATTAGATCTTCCTTTATCCAGATAACAGGTAATTTATTAGCGCATCCACCCCATGGATCATATCTCCCCATAAAAATTGGCCAACTTCAAATAAATGTAATAATTATTTAATTTAATGGGAGAGGGGAACCTCTAACTTTGTTAAGTTGAGTAATGTGGTTGGACTTTGATCACTCACCCTAATCTCCCAATTTAATTCTAATTCTTTGTGGTGGTACTACTTTAGATGACACCACTAGTGGGTGATTTCCCATATGTATTTATATTAGAAAACCTTATATAACATATTTATTTATTTTTTCAATTGGTATATATGAATCTATTTCCCTATTTAGTAATAATTATTTGTTTTAATTTTTTTTTATATTGTGTAGGCACATTGTGATATACATTGATAAAAGCTGGATCACATTACTAAGGAATGCACCTCCGTATATTAAGGTTTTGAATGAGTTTTTAGATTTTTCAATTTATAATCTATCTGTTGAAGATATAATATGATGTCCATGTCCTAAATGTAAATTTATAAGATGGTTGAAGAGAGATTAAGCTTATGAACATTTAATATTGAAGTAATTCCCTGGTAAATATTTGCATTGGATTTGGCATGGAGAATCGAATGTTACAGAAAGGTTGAGCGCTAATGTCAATCCACAGAATGGTCTCCCAAATTCATTGACAATGGAAAATGAAATGCAAAACCATATAAATGATACATTTAGCACTACAAGAGACCACCATAAACATCAAAACATATCATAACAACCAGATGAGGTTGCTACAAATAGCAATGATACAAGTGATGTTTTTTAGACAGTAGGACAACCAAATAAAGATTGTAACATATCAGTGAATCATCCTCTTAATTCTGTGGATACTATTGTAAGTGAAAACATCATAGAGGAAAATACATTCCATTATTTTGTTGATGATGGAAATAAAGTGTTGTATAGTGGATGTTGGAAATGTTCAAAACATTCTTTTATACTGAAGTTTTACCGTATCAAATGTCTATGTGGAATTACAAATAAGGGAATGTCCATGATATTGGAATTGTTGCGAGATGAATTTCTAGAAGCAAACATCACCGAGACTTTTTATGATATGAAAAAAAGTTGTTAACAAGCTTGGTATGAATTATACAAAAATGCATGTGTGTCCCAATGATTGTATGTTTTATTGGTGAGAGGATTCAAGTATACAAGATTTTAAAAATTGTTCTTCTTCTAGATAGAAGTCAGTGGGTGATGTTTGAAGTTTAAATGAACATACTTTCATGAAAAAGAAGAAAAGGAACACACCTGCAATGGTTTTTCATTACTTTCCTTTAAAGCCACGATTGCAAAGATTTTTCATGTCATCGAAAACCGCTGAACACATGAAGTGGCATTATGTAGATAATAACAATGATGGGTTAATGAGACATCCATGAGATTCACAATCATGGAAGAAGTATTATTCATTACATCCAAATTTCTCAACTGATTATAGGAATGTTCAATTGGGTTTTGCTATAGATGGATTCAACCCATTTGGGATTTTGAGTACAAGTTATAGAATTTGGCCAGTTTTTTGATCCCTTACAATCTGTCTTCATGGATGTGTATGCAAAAAACATATTTTTATCATTTTGATGAATATTCATGGAAAAAAATCCCTTCAAATGATATTGATGTGTACTTGCAGCCTTTACTTGAATAATTACAGGAGTTTTGGAGCAACAGTGTTGAGATATTTGATGATTCTTCTAAGATAGTGTTCAAAATGAATGTTGCTTTAATGTGGACAATTAGTGACCTCCTTGTTCTTGGGAATTTATCTTGTTAGAAAACGTACATGGGTTTGGCTTGTCCTATTTATAACTTTTATTTTGAGCCCAAATGGCTACCTCATAGTAAAAAATGGTGCTTCTTGTTCCATCGAAGATTTCTTGATGCATCTCATAGATTTCTGATGAACAGATCAAAATTTAACGGCTTCATTGATCGTAGAACACCTCCAAAGTTGGTAACTAGTTATGAAAAATTGAAAAAAATTGGAAATGATAAAATTGAATTTGGGAAGGTTCGTCATTTGAATGATAGCAGGAAACGGGTTCGAAGTTCTTCGTCAACCATAATCAGAATGCAACTATGGAAGAAAAAAAGTATATTCTTCAAACCTTTGTTTTGGGAATTTAATTTTTTGAAACATAATCTTGATGTGATGCATATTGAGAAGAATGTATACAAAAATTTTATTTTCACATTGCTTAATGAGAATTTAAAGTCAAAGGATCATCTCAATGCTCGCAAAGAAAAACAAGCAATTAACATAAAACATGATCTATGGACAGATGAGAATGAAAAGTATCCTATGGAAATTTTTGGAATGAAAAAAAGAGATAAAGAATCATTCCTTCGAATTTTAAAGAATTTTAAGGTATCTGATGGGTATTCAAGAAATATATCGAGGTGTGTTGACTTGAATAATTGTATGTTACATGGATTGAAATGTCATGATTCTCATATTTTTTTTAAAACAGTTACTACCATTGGAATTGCGTACATTATTACCAGAAAAAATTACTAATGTTGTACTCCAATTCTATACATTTTTCTGACAACTATGTGAGAAATATCTATACCCATTTTATCTTGACAACCTCTACAAAAGGTTTTTATTGACCCTTTGTGAAATGTAGATGATCTTTCCTCCATCGTTTTCTACTGTAATCATGAATTTAACTAAGCATTTGGTAGAGGATGCTAAATTAGGAGGCCCCGTTTATTATCAATTGTTGTATCCAATTGATAGGTACATTATTAATATTTTTTTAGTTAAGTAAACAATAATTATAACTTAATTAATTTCATAATCATGATTATTTTATTTCACAGATATCTTGGGCATTTGAAATCATACGTGATAAATAAAGCTCAACCAGAAGGATCTATTGCTTAAGGCTATTTTTATGAGGAGTGCCTTGCCTTTTGTTCTATATGCTTGGATGATATTGAGACAATATTTAATTGTGTTGAACAAGTTGATGACACATCGACTCAACCTCAAATAAATCAAAAATAAAAAATATTTCCTACTATTGG
This sequence comes from Viscum album, assembly GCA_963277665.1. Classification (NCBI taxonomy): domain Eukaryota; kingdom Viridiplantae; phylum Streptophyta; class Magnoliopsida; order Santalales; family Viscaceae; genus Viscum; species Viscum album. The sequence continues at coordinate 141,585,896 of OY728138.1, read as the reverse complement.
CCGATCAGTTGGGAGGACATCAAATATGACACTGACAGAATTAGAATTATTACAGACAAATAGATATGTGTTTCTGAACAGTGAAATTGTAGATCCATTTATTGAAGAGTTGAGAATAAAAACAACGAGACGAATGAGATTCCGAACATGAAATGAGAAAGATATAATAAAAGATGTTAATAAATATCTTGTAGAATGTTTATCACGATGTGTAAGTTCATAAATATTACAATAAATATGAATATTAGTTTGACACATATATTTTATAAATATAGTAAAGTATATTTCTTTTTTTAGATCATGAATACTAAAAATCGAGCAGAGGTTTCAGAAGATTTGAAGTCTCTTGCTCGAGGACCTCTAAAACAAGTTAGAAACATCGACGCTTACAACGTGAATGGATTTTGATTTCGTACAGTTGATCGAGAAGAGGGTTTGAAAACACATAATAGTGGTATGTTTACATTTTCATAAGTGGAATACTATGGAAAGATAACTGATATAATTTATTTAAACTACCATGGGCATTTTTTTAGTTGTTTTATTCAAAAGAAATTAGGTCAATATTATCAGAGATGTTAAAAGAGATTCCTTGCAATTTACTTCTGTGAACTTCTCTCGCTTGATGGATGTTGGTGATCATGAACTGCATGATCCATATATCTTATCATCGCAAGAAAAAACGTTATATTATGTGAATGATATTTTTGATTAAGGGTGGAGTGTAGTTGATCTCGTAATACAACGAGATTTGTATGATATGAGTGATGAAGTGGAAGATTTGACCTCCGATATTGAATCTCATCAACAACAAGAAGTGGAATTATTTGTTCATCATGATATTGAAAATATTAGTCTATAAAGGAATAATAAAGTGGATGAAGTAATGGAGCAAGAAACAGACAAGATTGAAGGGGAAAATTATTGTATGTACAGTTATTTATTCATTCAATAACCACTTACCTCATTTATGCAGTCATTCCTTGTCATTGTTATGTATATTTTTTTTGTTAGTACTGGGAATCTATTATAATTTTAAATTTTTTTCTGCATAATTTTGTTGAAATATATGTTCTGAAATTAATTTTTTTATTAAATGATAGGAATTCCATGGATAAAGTGATACACTATTTCATCCACTACTGCAACAAATGACGATCAATCTGTCTCCCTCCCAACGGCATCTGAGCCACCAGCTTCCTGCCCCCTACACCATCTCCCCCTGCACCATCTCTCACACCCTCTGTGAGTGTCCCTTTAGAAGCTTAGTCATCGACTCCCCCTTCAGCAGCTTCATCAGTCGGGCGGCGGTGAGCCACTTTATGTTCATCATGGACATACTGGAGGGTCACTGTTATATGTACAAATTTTAATATAAATAGATTTATTGCACGTTTTTATACTAAATTTTTGTTCATTAATGATGAAGAAAATGGAATTGTGGAGAAAAATATAAAATTTTCAGATCTGTAGAATATAAATGGAGAGAAGATAGTTGTCCCATTCGATTCATATAGTGTCCCTACGGATGATGTTGCGGGATTACATGGCTATATTCTAGGACAACTGGAAACGGATCCCATTTACATTCCTATTTTTTATGATGGTTCGAGAAATATGCCTCCATGTTGGAAAAATGAAGTTTTTGATTCCCAAATAAAGGTAAATTTAATACATTATGGTGTAATTCAATGTAATGTTATTAATATGTTCAAAATAAATTTCTATATACAGATGATTTTCCACTTTATAGTTTCTAATTTGATAGAACAAAAGAGGTCATTGAAAAACCTTGGTAAGAAATGGAAAGACATCAAATGGAGATTTTGGGGCGTTGTCAACGATACTTCATTTATCGTCCAAGAAATGTATGAGAAGCTACCCAATGGGGTACCCAAAGAACAGTGGAATGTTTTTGTTAAAGAACATCATGATGAGAAGCATATAGTATTTAAATATATATTATTGTATTAACCTCATTTTACATTTATACATGTATATAGAGAGGAGATGATGTTGAATAAATTACTATTAAATTTCATTTTTTTTTATTTCAGGATCTCTCAATAAAGAATGAATCAAGCTGGGAAAAGCAAGTCATCTATGACAACCCTGCTTTTATTACAAACTTAAACATGATTTATTACATAAAACATCTCTAGATACAACAATGCAGATTGAGAAGTTTAGTGTCTTTGGGGCTTAGGATCATTACATAAAAACTTAAAACAAGAAATAAAACATCTTTATTGAAAAAATCCTTTACATGACCACTATATTCCCTCGTACTTAGCATTGCATGGGATAACCTGAGGACATGCATAAAAAAAGGTTGAGCTATAAAGAAAAGTAAGGGAGTACACATTGAATAACATGAGGAGTAAAATATATGTTATGAAATAGGAATATGAATAGAGGATAAGAGAAACATGAACATAAAGGCATGATAATGCATGATAATCGTAACATGGAAATGTGGCCACAACACTTAACATGGAATTAGCATGAGCCAAGGCTCATTGCACATGGAGCATGAGTAAATCCTCATTGCACATAAAGAACGAGTAAACCCTCATTGCACTTGAATTATCATGAGTCAACACTCATTTCACATGACGTATCATGATACTGTACTTTACACAATTCATTGGAGCGCTATAAGGGAACACCCTTCTTAAACATTTCATTTCATGCATAAGGGTGCCACATGGATCATAAAACATGGATTCATAAAACATAATCATTTATTCCACGATAAAGGAATGTGGAATTAATACATGAAACCTTATAATCCATAAGTAAATGTTCATAAAGTTGAATACCCTTGATGGATAAATGGACATGGTATTTACTACACAATGACATTGGCTTAGAAAATTGGTGCAATTTCGGAAGTGTAGCAGCGTGACATAAGATTTCATAAAAATGTTTTATGAGATAGAAATGGGTTCTTCATCATCAATACATGTAATGGACAGTATGTAGGTCATATATATACGTTTCCCATAAATTGTAATGGAATTTAGATACATGATATAAAAGTATTGCTTGAATATAAAAGAGGAGAGAGAAGTTCCTTTTGGAATTTCGGCATAGTAACTGGTGTACATGGGAGGCATTTAATGAGAGAGAAAGGGGTCTCCCATCATTCAAACATTAATATGGTAGTATAAGGGAGGTGTGAAACCATACCCCAACATTCATAATTGAAATTAATAGGGAAAAACAACTTAATGAAAATTGGAAAAAATGAGAAAGGAATAAAAAACCCTTACATGGAAGTGTGCTTCCAAAGGCTACAGAGAGGCTTGTGAGAGGCTTCCTGGGAGCTTGGACCACCTTGGGGGGATTATAGAGAGAGTAGGGCAGAGGTTGGATGAACTCCAACATCTTTTACTGTGGAGGAAGTTGGATCTTGGGTGGGTTTATATAAGAAAGGTGAGGTAATTCTATATTATTTAGGTTTGGGTCCCCTTACATTAAATTAATCCAAACCACAAACCATATCATGGTTTTTGCCCATGGTTTTTGTCAAATGGAATAGGAAAAAAATATTTTATAAGGAAAATGTCCGAACTTCCTAAAATAATGGGGTTGCTTATGTGGAGGTGAGTCACACTCCCATGGAAAATAATTTAAAAAGACAAGATGTTTAATAAGTCTTGAGGGGTCCATTAATGCTTTGAAAATTAAGTCAAACCAATCCAAAATCAAGTTATTTTAATGTTAAAACATATATTGGCCAAACATAAAGCTTATAGTATTTTATTACATAACTATTGGGTCATTATGATGTCATAAAACACATTATATATTTAAACGGTATTTAATTTTTACCCAAAAATATGACTATCTCAAAAAATTATGAAAAATTCACCGTTGGATAATTTCAACATCATGATTCCAGAAATAACATTTATTTAATTTAAATAATTTTATAAATATATTAATTTTCACTTTTAAAATAAAAACCGACATTTATTGAAAATTCACGGGTTTTGATAGAAAATGGCTTTCAAACATTAATAATAATTAAAATTGCATTCATAAAATTATAAGATAATTTATATTTAATAAAAATTAATTTAATAATAATATTAATATTTTATTAAAATATTATTTAATTCAAAAATCCCTTAATTTAATAAAATAGAATTCTAAAATAAATAATAACTAAAAACATTATTTGTACTTTAAAAACTCATTACAATGTATCAATAATGACATGAAAGTATATTCATTATTATATACAAAAAAAATAATGTACATGAACATAGTACTATTTATATGTTACATAACCCCTTAAAATAGCCGCATAATACCTAAGGGTAAGGTGTGTGATGGTGACAGACTCTTGGGGTGGCTTGGATAACATCGCTCGAGTGGTAATTTTTATCAACTTCCACTTCTCCCGTAGACTGTCTCGTTCGTGCTTGACATGATGAAGCTCAGCATGGGCTTGGTCAAGAGTGAATCCCAAGGATTCCACCTATTTTCTAAGCTCTGACAAATGGGCTTCGTATGGGGTAATTCTACTGGATGAGGTCATCGCTTCCTTTGTCTGAGTAAATTTGGATTTGGTAAAGCCCTATATTTAAAATAATCATGTGATCACTGTTCAACAGCTATATTAGCAACGGTCAAAATTCATAACATAAAACCAAAGAATTTGACATTTTTATAAACAAAAAGTGACATTTAATTAGATCATGAGGGATTTCCATTAATGAAATGTTGGTTCGTTACATCATCCCTCACACTATGAGGTCAAAAATATTTTATAGAATCCGATCGACTCTGGTAATCATTTTATTAGATTAAATATTTATAAGAAAATATTATCTATTTAATATATTAAATTTTTGATTTTTCTTTTTTTAATGTTGTTGTGGTTTTTAGGGAATTAAGAATTCCAAACTGAAGTGTGGTTGGATGTTCACAAAAAATCTGATGCAAGTTTTGTTAAAGATCCTACCAACGAAGATGGGGTATGAACTCATTTTTTTCATAATTCTAACGTATATTCAATTTTTTATATAGTAATATATATTTATATTTGATTTATAGGTAATAATTAAAGAACAATGGGATTAAAATCCTGTGTTGTCCTACACAGTCTCCCAGGATGACTCGGTTGCTAAAGTCCTTGAGAAGGACCATCTGGGTATAGTGTATGGGATTGGTTTGGGGCCTGTAACATATGTGGTTTTTAGGAGGCCACTAGGGATGGTAGCTGCATCTACTCCTGGTTGAAGTTAGCCCATTCCTGGAGATTCTAAGAAAGAGATTTTTTTTTATGAAACACAATTCATGAGTAGGGGGATCAAATATCCGCTTTGTAGAAAGAGTTTACTGAAAAATGTCAGCAGATGAGAAGATATTCCCCCAGTGGAACTGTATCAACTGGTGGTGAGCAAGAAAATCAAAAAAATTCAAAATCATTTAATTTTCAGAATTTTATTGGTTTTATGTTTAAATATAAATATGAAACACTATTTTATTTTCAATATAATGTTCTTACATGTGGTAGTTGGAAGTCGAGATAGAGGTGGAGAGGGTGATGATATGTCTTCATCATCGGATAATGATTAGTTGTATTGTAGATATGATAGATGTGTAGAGGGTGGTGATATGTGTTCATCTTCATTTAGTATATGTATCATGTGTGGCACATATTTTCCACCAAACATTTTCATGACCTAACATTTTCATTATTAGTCATGTTTCATTTTATGTATTTTATTGATTTCTGATGTTTTCATTTATTTCATGATTTCATGTGTGTTATATGCATATATAGGACACAACAGCCTACATCAGTCTCCTACCAAAGCATTAATAGAACCAACCATTTTCTTTTCAACAACTTTACCATAGTGAAGAATAGGGAAAAAAATTAGGAATCAAATGGTTGAGGAATGTCATGGATTTTATATTATATAGTGTTTTCTCATATATCTTAATTATGTTATTATACATAACAAAAAAGTATGGTTATACGGGTAACCATGAAAGGGTTGAGGAATGTCATGGTAATTTAGTGTTCATGGGATGAGAAACACTCTGAATGGTTTTGGTATTTAGTTTAGGGGAGAGGGTAGGGCTTATTGGATAACAATTCTTATAGATTGAGATCATAGGTTGTGAAGATAAGGTTGAGAATAGAATAGTTATATGATCTCCATTTTCAGAATGACTCATATGTGGTGGGTGATCATGTGGTTAGCCTTTGTATGACTATGATGCTTTGGGATATTAGATTTATTGACATGTAGTGGTTCATTGTAAGTGGGTTGGGAACATAAACCAGATATTACCAGACAAGATTCATTGGATCATTATTATAGTTTTCTGATCATAAAGTATGGGAGTGTGGAACCTTTAGTTTTGGTCAATATTAAGTAATATTATGGGAAAGAACTAGTGAGATAGTTCACAGAGGATTACTCTATAGTGGGATGAAGAGAGTGTGTGTTGGTTTTTCATTCCAAAAAAATATATGATGTGTGAGGGTAGTACACACTAGATATCTGTGGTTCTCAGTGATTTTTGAATCATTTATTATGCTAGATGAGTGTGGTATAAATATTTTGGTATTCCTGGTACTGTTTTGTTTCAGAGCACTGGTACAGAAGCAGCAGAAGATGCTATTTTTTTGTAAATCTGTTTTTAGTGGCGGTTTAAACCACTGCTACATGTCAGAATTCTTCTATTAGTAGTGGTTATAACCACCGCTAAATGTCAGAATTTTTCTATTAGTGGCAGTTATAACCATCAATATAGTATTAAATTTAGCTGTGGTTTTAACTGCCGCAATAGTGAACCATCATCCATGTGATGTTCGAGGCGGTTATGATGTTTTTTATTATGGTTTTCCAGGTCAGGGACTTACATTTTTTTAGCGGCAGTTAAAACTTCCGTTAACAAATATAATCCCCTGCCCGGGAATACCTCCCCTAAAAACATCATAATCACAGACAAATGCGCAATCTACGAAGGTTCCTATAAACCACCGCTAAATACATATAACCACTGGAAATAGTGTCCCAAAACACAATTTAGCGGCGGTTTTCGGAACTGCCATAGAAGCATACAACAGCGGTTTAAACCACTTCCATACACAAAAAAACGGCACGAGCTACGAATATTCCTATAGTGAATTACATTTTGGAAACTAAAGATAAATCTCAAGTAGTTCTAATAAATTTTCAAAGGAGAATAGGTAAAGTAGAAACTGATACATTCACTCTTAAACCAACACCTTCATCTTATACTACTTCTAAAATTTAATCATAACAAAGAGATCCACCTCCTAGGAATCTTCAGCAATGAACACATCATTAAGATAATCAAGAAGATAAAAGATAGATACAATTTGAGTTATTAATGAATAATTATTATTCTTATCAGAATTAATAGGTTCCCATTTTCTTCATTTCATCTTTGGAGAATAGCTTGGTTTAGTTTCCAATGTTGAATAAACTGAACAAAGAATGAGATGATGATCTCATAAATTATTTTCCCATTCATCAAATGTTGGGGAATCCCATTCAAGATTGATTTTTTTTCAAAGACCTCCTACAAAAAATGGTATTTTATGGACATGTGAAACTGAATAATTCATCATCCCAAGTAGTATGTGTTACTGATACTGATCTAGACAAATTAGGCGAATGGTAGGAAGTCAAAAGAAAAAAAGCACATAATTATGATGATTGGATGGTTAGGAAAACAATCACTCAAACTCATTCCATTCTACAAATAGAGTTGATAAAATGTACTATGTCTTCTACCACATCTCTACAAAAAATACATCTTCATCAAAATATCATCCCTCCAAAGGTCAAATATCAAAGAAGGGACGTGCTCAGAAGGATAAATAGAAGTTAGAAGAGGATGATCTTGTGTGAAGTATAATTGTATCCTTAACTTTGGAAGATTTGATGCCATCTATATCAAAATAACGGGAACCACCACACCAAATAGAACAACTTGAACTGGCATGTCAAGTAGAGTATTCATCAGATGAGGGGTTGATCTTTGGTTCTGTTAGCATTATCTACTTAACATACCCCTATGTAAATGATGACTCTCGTTATAATTAACCTGAATTCCCGGTACCTCACTAGTGAACTAGATGAATAATCCGAGGATGGGGTTACTGGAGAATATGTGGAAATGCTAGAAACTACTATTTTAACTATACCACAACTCAAACTGTTTATGCAGTATAAACTTGTGGGAGAGCCCTTCAAACGGCTCAACAAGAACAAGGTAATTCTACCACACATGACAAGACAGTCTCTAACATGATTATCCTAGAGGAAATATTAATAGTTAATGTATCATTTCCTTATCATGTAGATATACCTAGTCAGTATTATCTAAAAAACCATATTTATTTCCATCTTCTGCCCTAATATAGGGTATATCTATATTGAGAGCATTAACTTCATAGGAACTTGTAAAACTGCATATCCAAGCTGGAAAACACAGACCTGTATACCAAAAGAAATATGTTTTGATACAGTTAGACCTGGTACTGTCCATTTTATTAATCTTGGATGCCTTGAATCTGTCATAAGATATTCGATAAGCACTTATTGTGGCTTGGTCAGGTCCTCAAGAGTTTGAAATCGAGGTTGCAACAGCGGAAGTTTACATTATAGAAAATGATCATGCAGAATGGATTGTAGTGACATATTTTAAAGATGAAGATGAGGATAATTTTTGTACATGGACACATCAGGACCTTGTATATATATATTAGTGATAATGAAATAGAAATATGAAGAGCCTTCATTGATAATGTCTCAGGATTCATCCTCATTCCCATACGTACACTTCAACGATTGTCTCTCACTGAATCTCACATATCTCATTCCACATCGATGTTACATAGATATAAAATGGATGAAGAAGAACCTATAGGTGAAATTACACTAAGAACTCAGTGTGGGTAACTTGTACTTAATTCAGATTTCAAGGTTGTATGAAATGACACAACCTTTAACATTCTTCTTGGAAGACCTTGGTTACATCAACATGCTAAATTTCCTTCTTAATATCACCAAGGGATAAATTTTTTCTTAAATAGTCAAATTGGGACATTTTATGGTGACAATACTACATTAAAAATGTGTGAATATAATTATATCAAAGTATAATTATACCACACAAAGGGAATGAGGACCACAGAGAAAAATGTACAAGAATCAATGCTCTGAATTGCCGAGAAAAGATTCTTACTAACCCATTCAAACAACTGAGTATAGATTATGTGATACCTATCAATTAAATGGAAAGGATATATCCAAATCCAAACACTCATCTAGTGACTTCCATAATGTTAATTACAGTAATCTAACCGACAGCATGGGAGAAACTGTTGATTTTCCAAGAAGTGGTGAATCCTTAAATGATGATGTCTTCATTCCATCCATCGGACTTTATGAATTATTTTCTTCATCAATCTATCTAGAATAGGTTGTCACAATACTAGTTGAAGACAAGTTTATTTATTCTCAACCCATCATCTTCCCTTCAAGGCTCTTATAAGACCCTTCATCATCAGTAGGGTTAGAAATGGTTTCTTCTATTTCATGATGTTCAAATACGAATGCTTCCCCTAACTTTGATAGTTTTTCTTCATCACAAACTCTACAAGCAGAAAAAAAGTAATAAAATATAAGGAAGAAGAAGAATAAGATCTAAAGGTTGCTCATCCAGTATTTGAGGATGGTATATCCACCACCGTGGATGAGATCAGAGAAATAAATTTGGGTACAGAGAATGATCCACACCCCACTCAAATTAGTGCGGCCATGACTTGTGAAGATTAGAGATGTATACATGATTTGAAAAGAAACATAGAGATATATTTTCTTGGATCTATATAAAACTTTTAGGCCTTAACACGTATGTATCCACTCATCATAAGGATTTTACGGAATATCATCGAGGAGTCAAGTAGGAAGCAAGAAGAACACACCCAACCCAAGCCTCTAAAATTGAAGCTGAAGTCGGCAGGCTTATCATGTCTAACATTTTCAGTGAGGTAAAATATCCCAAATGGCCTTCCCACATTTTCCCAGGGAAAAAACGAATGGAAAAATTAGATTGTGCATTGATTTTATAGATCTTAAATAGCATTGTAAAAAAATATGACTTTACAATTCTAATCACAGAACCATTGACGGATGAATCAGCTGGTTATGAAGTTCTCTCCTTCAGTTATGGATACCCTATGTACAATCAAATCTGAATAGCCCAAGTGGATGAAGATTCTACATCCTTCAAAACCCCTCAAGGTGTGTTTTTCTATCAGACTATGAAATTTGTGTTAAAGAATGTAGATTCAATGTATCAATGTTCCATGAACCATTTCTTCACAAACATCATATGATTTTTTTTTTCAATTTTATCTGGATGATCTAGTGGTTAAATAAAAACATATTAATCATTTTACTGATCTGGAGACCATATTTTTTAAACACCGATAGCATAATTTGATGATTAATCCCTTTAAATATTCTTTCGGGGTAACCATAGGAAAATTTCTCAGCTTCTTTGTACACCATCGTGGCATCAGAGATGATCATGAGATGAAAAATTAAATCCATGGCATGCCACGTCCTCAAAATAAAAAATAAATAAGAGGACTTCAATGGAACTAGGCCAATATTCAGCACTTTATCACCAATTTGGAAGCCAAGAGTTTACCCTTCATTAAATTAATGAAGAAGGGACTCACATATAAATGGACCAAATATTTCCAAGTTGTATTTGATACCGACAAGAAATATTTCTTGAGTCCACCCATATTAATTCCTCATGTTGAAATAATTCCACTTATTATCTATGTGATAGATTTATAGTGATCATTGGGTGCCTTCCCTTCACAAAAAATAATTCAAGGAATGAAAATAGCCTTTACTATCTCATAGATGAAATTCTTGACAGAGATACTCAATATTCATGTATCGATATGTGTGGTCTAGAATTAATCATTGCAGTTAAAAAATTGAGGAGCTACCCTTAACATCATGAGGTCCACTAGGTATCTTGCAATAACCCGCTCAAATTTATCCTCATTCATCCTATGCTTACAAAACATTTGGCACGATGGGAAGTTATTTTGCAGTAGTTCAATATCCAGTTTATGCCTTAGACAACAATAAATGTCCAAGACTTGGAAGACATCCTTGTTGAAAATTCATATGCAAAAGACACATCATTGAATATTGAACATCCTGATCAAGAGATATTCTTCATTCAAGATAATCCCAAAACATTGGAAATAAACATTGATGGTTATTTTATAAGTCAAATGGGAATGAAAATGGAAAATCCAAAACTGAACAAAGTTGGGATAGGAATTGTACTTATCTCCCAAGAAAAGTCAGTGTTTCCATATTACATTATGTTATCAGAAGGCGGTACAAACTATGATGCAGAATATCATGATCACATCACAGGCCTAGAATTGGAACTCTAGGTATAAGTGAACCACCTAAATGTGAATGGTGACTCAGAGTTGGTAATCAAACAGATCAATGGGGACTGTGCTATCAGAAAAGAAAAGTTAATCCATTTTGTGATTATTTTAGAGGTTTAATTGATGAATTTCCCTCAAAGACAACACTATCTTATGTCCCAGATTCATAAACTTCCCATGATGATACACTAGCTAACACAACCATAGATTTGGAAGATCTGAAATGGGATGAGACAATCATCAGTATTTCCCATCGTCATGTGGTTTCACAAATATTTCATAATAAAATGTAGAATTTTAATGTAATTTTCCCTATTTCCAAGTTGTGCGGTCATACTATGGTATGAATGACACCCATCATAGAATACCTCTAAAATGGAGTACATCGACCAGATACTATAGAAAAAGAATAGATCTGACGATGTGTGTGCAATTTCACTCTTTATGATAGTCCAGATCACCAGATGATACTCTCCAAATGAGGCCTTTATGGAATCATGTTCATGAGAATTTATGGATAGGAGACCACAACTGTCAAGAATGAAGTACATGTAGGAGCTTTTGGTCCTCACCAACCTAGTCATAAGCCTTTGGATTAAATATAAAGGCTTGGATACTTCTACCCATCCATAATGTGGGGTTGCACTTATTTCACAAAGAAATGTTATCCCTACCAAGTGTATGAAAATTTCATTCATCAACCCCCATATATGGTACACGCAACTAAATACTTTTGGCCATTTTCCGCATGGGAAATGAACATAGTAGGACCTTATCCTCCATCTAATTCTAAGAAGATATTGTATATTCTTACTACTACTAATTTATTCTCTAAATGGGATGAGTTAGTACCTCTCAAAAAATTTAGAGACAAATCATTGTTATCTTTGTCAAAGCTAATATAATTACTAGATTTGGTGTACCTCGTAGTATATTGACAGATAATGGAACTATTTTCTGTTCTGTTTATGTAAATAAGTTATATCAAAATCACAATATTAAATCCAACCATTCATCTCCCTATCATGTAGCGACCAATTGATATATAGAGGCATCCAATAATACCTAATCAAATTAACTTCAAAAAATGGATGATAATGATACAAAATATTATCTTGATAAAATGTTCCTATCATTGTGGGATTATCAGAATATTTCTCGTACTGCCACTCAAGAAAATAACATATTAATTAGAGTACTACATAGAAGATGTTTTTATAATTCAAATTCAATTTCCTTCACTCTGAGTTGAAATATGTGATTATATATCTACAAATGAAACATATCATAAATGATTGGATGAGCTGGAACAGTTAGGCAAAAAGATATTTCTTAATTTTCATCATTTATAAGTCTATTAGGACAGAATAGCATGAGATTTTAACAAAAATGTTTTCCTCTTCTCATTTCTTCAATGATAATCGTTATTGGTCCTGAGGTCTCCAATGATACTAGGAATGAATCTTCCAAAACATGAGCAAATGTGTGACAGATATTACATTGTACATATGTTCTACTCAAATTGACCTTATTACATAATATCAGTGCATGTAGAACTTATTAAAACACCAACCAATGAATGATTTTTCAATAAGTACATTGTGTAATTTCATATCATCAAATGTCCTCATTGAATGAAACTAAACTACACAACACAAAGTACTAGTTGCAAGACATTAAACTGTATAACAACCATAAGCGTCCATATTGCACGATGAAAAAATATGTAACATCTTTGTCCTTGTTTCATGCCGATAAATTTCATGACATCATTTTTCCTCATTAGCGGCATTAAACTGTATGATTAAAATCCTATTTATTTGACTTTTACAGCTTCTATACACAAGCATCACTTACATCATTTTCATTCCTTAGTGGCACATGTGTACCATTTCTCGCTATGTTTGAGTCAAAATTTAATTGGGACCTTATATCATGTACTACGTGTGGCTTGATTCTAATTGTAATGGGATACATAAATATGCCTAAAATTCCAAGCATGGGCCCACCAATAATCACACAAAAAATTCCCTTTTCACATATTGCATATGAACAAGATTTATACATATTACTCTTTTAGGATACATGGTTTGATCTTCATTCCATTTTTTGTCTATGGCTTAATGATTCATACTAAATGTATTAAAATCCCCCATCTCTCACATAAAATTAAATTGGTGTGGGGATTATTATTTCAAGTACTGTGTTTGTCTTGATTCTCATTTTTAATGGGATACGTAGAGATGCCTAGTTCTCTAATCTTGGTCCTAACCAACACCACAATAAATCTAATTTTTTCCTTGTGTATGAATCATGCCTACATAAATAACTACATATGGATTGACTCTCATCTATATGAGATATGTAGTGACACCTTGGTTTAATTCCATGGTCTTGCTACAATATTCCTTTTTCACGTCAGAATCACTTCATATCCTCACTACATGACATTAAACTGCATTGCATAATGTCTTTATTACATGAAATTAAAATGAAAAGTACCCAAAATACTATGTATGACTTGATACTCATAAAAATTAGATACGAATGAATGTTGGGCCGTAGATCTTATTCCCATCTATGGGATAATGTTTTATCTCTCTTCCACATATAAATAACAATCTATACGGGAGTTTTCATTTTGGGTCCTCTCCTGATAGTTCCCAACAAGGAATCAAGAAATGTCCCCATTTTACATATGAGTCAGATATATGTAAGTGAATCCAAACTCATGGACATTATTGATTCAAATATTTATCTTATGCATTTACCATTACCCCCTTTTGTATTTAACACTTTTAATCTTGAATATTTTATAATATCCATTATCATTCTTACAATTTTTGGTGGAAGAGTTTCTGATATCTAAGGATTATTTTTCTTGACTATGCAGTATGTGACCCTTGGTGGCCTTGCATAAGTTGACCATAGAGTGGGCCTATTAGTCAAACGATTCCATTATTTGGCTATGATGCATATGGCCTAGTTGACCCTGCATGGAACAACCCCCATAATGGTTCTTTCAAATAATGGTTACTTTTCTCTTGTTTAATGTGTATTTTTTCCCATTCAATCATTGATGAAAACATACAAGAATATATATCTTAAAATATCCATACATGTATATTTGTCCATTTACATTTCTATCGATCTGAATTTCTTCAAGACCATGTTTTACTCATTTTCCTCTATATATGTTTAACGAAATATGAAATATCCTTAGATCATGGGACTGCATATCATCTAATATTTCCATTTTTGCCCTAGTCATATGAGAAAAATCTAAAAACACCATTCTTCCTACATTTGGGTTAGACCTTCATAGAAGACCTATTCCAACGATTCCTTGGAAATCACGATTGGAAATTGGTTTTCTATATTCAGGTACCTTTCTTCATAAACCAAACAATATGTTGTGGAATGTCTGAGTGTCCATAAAAATTCTACTTATTTCATCAATAGGATGTCATATTTTTAAGAACTCTTTTTTCTGACTATGTAGTATGTGCCCCTAGGTGGCCTTGAATAAGCTTCCTATATAATGAGCATGTTAGTCAAAAGGATCCACTCCTTGGCTATACAGCATATACCCATGTTGGCCCTGCATAATACAAACCCCACAACAGGTTTTTCAAATAATGGTAACTTCATTCATAGGAAATACTACTCCTAATGACTTTAGCACTTTTCCCACAACACTATTCAGTTCCCTAAATTCCCAAATCATTGTTTATCATTCTTCTTTTCTATACATGAACATGGTAGTATGTTTCTAAAAAAATTCATGAATTTGTGGAGTCTAAAACCTTTGGTCAACGATAATGTCCTTAAATTAACACCACCAAATATCCTTACTACGAGTCTTAAAAATACACATTATAATGTCTTCACTACATGACATAAAGCTGCAATGAATAATGACATCACTACATGAATTTAAAATTGCATAGAATGATATCAGAAATTCCCTATCTGACAAATTTTAACCATTCCTCACACAAAAAATTTTTTTAGAATGGGTTTTCCCAATCATGACATATGTCTACATAAATAACCCTTAATTATTAAATTCCCATTCCTTGGAAAAACCACCCACTTTTTCCTTGAGTCACCCAATAATTATTTTCCCTTGTCTATCAATAAAAAAATGTTAAATTTATTTGAGATATTTATCCTAACTATGATGTATGTTCCCCTAGGTGGCCATCCAAAAATTTTCTTACATGAAAATCCCATCATTCAGAAGATTCCACTGTTTGGCTATGACCCATATGCCATAATTGGCCCTACATAATACAACCCCTATAATTAGTTCATCATATAATGGAATCATCATACTTTTAAAAGACCCTATTTATGTTTACACATGTTTTAGATTTGGTGAACATAAATAAATCATGACTCAAGATTACTCTTTGAAATATTTAATGAATATTAAAGCAATTCCAATCCACTAAGACTTGTTTGGGATCTAATTTCAAAATTTATGTCCAAATATATTCGACATTAAAAACTAGACTTATTAGTCTGACATGCATTTCTCTAAATTTCCAAATAGCATGTGACATGGTACTCACCTAATTGAAAAACTGAAAAAGGTTCTCTGGACAAAATTTGAAATCTCATATATCTATACATGCACTTTTAAGGTTCTATGAAATATTGAGAAATAAAATTCCAAAAGCTAAAATTTTTATGGGATTGTTTATATTACCCTAGTAAAAAAACAAACTATGCTTACTTGGACAATTGTATTGGGTAGAAAATAATCAAGAAAGGATGAAGACAATGATTTTTAAAGAAAAAATTATTTCCATTTGTGAGTAAAAAACCATATAGGAGCATAAAAAAACTAGAGTCTCTCTGTCATAAATAACAATAGGTTTTCTACATAACTTTTCATTGATTAGTGTCCTCTTCAGACCCTTTAGATGCCTATAAATGTTCAGTTAGTTAACCAGTCTAATGCTATTTATCATGATGAAGTTCTTCTATAGCCATTGTAATAGACTTTTCACCATCCACTTAGACTTCTCCTATTGAATCATGAAGTTGCTAAAGCACCCATTTAACAATATATAACTATTGTTGAAGTTGCAGCTTCTGAATAGCCTTTTCATTAATTTTTTACATGAGTTCATTCAACATTGTTGTATAATTGGCCTCAGTATGGGATAGAGCTTCATAGAATTCATCAGTGTTGGTCAAAAGTCTATTTGTTTCATATCTTGACAAATTTTCTGCTCTTGCTCCATTTTTTGGATTTTCACATTTACTACGATATGAATTTCATAGTATTCAAAAACTCTAAATCCCAACATAATGAAAAGAGATTAATGTCATGGTATTCTTGAGGGAAGTTCTTCAAGGGGAATTTTAGATATTAACCTCTATATATTCATCCATGCCTTGCGATGTGCAAGACGAAGAGATTTTTGCAGCTCCGGATCTGATTCTAAATTTTTGTCGTAAGGAAGAACATGTTTTGGGATTAGTGAACTTAAAGAAGAGCCATGTTATGCTCTTTCCATGATAGTGTTTGTTTCACTTCCTAATACTATTTGAGATGGTGTAAAATCATCACCTCCATACCTATCCATTGATTTTGATAATCCTATAAGGTGAATTAAAATAATGGTTATTGTCAGTTTCAAAAGTATAATAGGATTGAGAAAATCAAAATATTGGTGTGCCTTATCTAAAAATATTTTGACATCTTGAGGAGACTCCAACCCCATATTCCTTGCTTCAATAGTTTTGGTTGATGTCTCTTGGTGGGGAATGTGTTCTTTATGTTTCTCAAAATCCTCTGAATGAATATCGGGAGTATTTTAGGTCTCAAGATTCACCTGATCTAATGTCTCTACAATAGTAGGATTGATGGGGATGTCGACTCTTCCTTCAGGCATCGTCACAGGAATAGTTTCATTAGATAGAACTGTATATTTCAACTGATCATGATTGGAATATTAATCATAAGAATATTGATAGGATGGACAATAAAAACCCACATACATTTGGCTCTATACAAGGATCCTCAAAATATTATGATGTATTTGGAATATTAACATGTTTTAATACTTCTTAAAAATACATGAAAGTTTTTTAATAGTTTCCAAATATATCATAGACCACATGTTATTCTCACCCATTGGAGCAGTTAAAGGGGTCGTTTTTTAACCCTCCTACAGATATTTTTGACCCTAAAGAGGTTCCCCAATAATAGTTGTGTGGCCAACACAAGTTGTTGCATGATTTAATGGTGTGTACGATGAACCTAAAGTATCACAAAGTGAAAGTCATTTGTTTTTACACATTTTTTCTCTTGAAGCACTTATAATTTACCAAAGGTCTCATCTCTCATAATGGTAGGAATTGGATAAATTCTATGAGAAAATTTTGGTTTCTTTGGACTAAATCCCTCTTTAGTAAAATGAATCAATAGGTTAGGAGGAATTTTTTCTTTTTCAGAAGAACCCTCCATGGTTACTCAAAGATCATCATAGATATCAATAAGAGAAGAAACCAAATAATCTCCTCCAATTATATGATTTTAAACACTTTTTATAAATAAAGATAAAATTCATATTTTCATGAATGCATACCACTTCTGAGAAAATGTTTAACCATAATTTTCATTCTTTGATGTTTATTTTTCTTTACCCCCTTGAGAGTATATGCATTATCATCTTCAAAAATTGTTATTAGAGACTACAAGACCCATTCTATCTCATGCTCCATGGAATTTTTTCCTAGATATATTGCTACAGATTTATAATATGATCCAATAAATCCATGTTTAATACCACAAGGGTTATATTATGGTGACAAAACATCAGTTAATTTTCCATTAGCCAGCTAAATGTTAAAATGATATTTCACCAGAGTAAAAATGTGATGACTAAATTAAAATTTCGAAGAATAAATGAATGTGATAAAACCAAAACATACATCTTAAAGACCTACAACATCACACATTTCTTTATCTAATTAATGGTAAATCCATTGTATGGAAACAAGATCTATCATTTAATTCACTCGTATTGTGGTAGGAATTGATTCATCGGTTGTGTATATAAGAATCTAAAGATCTCAGATATAAGATCACACTTCATCAGATTTGTTCTTAAAACGAATATCAAAATAGGCTCATTGATCCCCTACCCCCAAAATAATAAAACCATCACATAAATCTATCCATGTGGTTTTAGCATCACAATGTAGGATTTTCCATGTTTAAACTGACTCTAGTCATATATATTCAGAGTACATTCTAGAGGGTCCTAAAGTGGATCTTGTAGTTTTATATTTGAGTTTCTTACCAATTCGTGCAGACACGGACGGTAGATGAGAAAATGGGACTTGTTTCTCTTTATAATGATAGATACTCAACAATATTGGTACAAAATCAGCTAAAATTGATGGTGTGGATCTCATGAATCATTAATTTTGATTATATCTTGCACGAGGTTTATTTAGTGTTCTTAGAGCCTCATCACCTCCACCATCTGATTCTAATGAATTTTCCCCTAATAGTAAAGAATTGCCTTCCAAATTAAAGAGATACTTCCTAATACCTCTCATTATCCCTACTCAAGGGAAAAAATGGTTTAACTCCCCTTTAGGGTATGATGATACCACGTTCTATATTTAAGAGATAGTCAATCTTCTTGTTACATCAGTGACAAATAAATTGAATATTTCCCCATTTTTCACTACAGTCGCCAGCAACCATAGTTTTCATGCTACAATCAGATGTTTCTATAATCTGAAATGCACTAAAGGAGAGGCGTTAATTATTTCCAGACATTTAAATTTACATGTGAATCTATTATAATCAAAGGCCTCACATATGATTTTCTTGTCAATCCTAGAAGCCAATACCCCATCCATGTATGCTAACATATATTCCCTTATCTCTAATCTGGTCATCCCATCAACAAAAAATTACCCTATAGGTGTATTCCCGTAATAAAAAAGATTAAATTACTATCACATACATAACTTAACTTTATTATCATAATAATTCATAGACATAGGTGAAATACTAGAGAAATCTTGAATTGATGGTCTGAATGAACATCCAATGTATTGTACCCTAATTTTCACCGAATAAGTTTTAAAATGAATGGTGATCCATCCATATAACAACTATAATGATTCCCCTATTACAAAAAGATACCCCTTTAATATAAGAAGTAAGACCCTATGAATCTTTTCCAAATTAGGGGTAACCAATCCTATCATCCTCTTCTCGGCCAGTTTGATCGTAATAAAAAAAATGGCCTCACACCTCACTTGGAATATTTAATAGGTAGTAGATACTTGTCGAGCCACATAGAACAGAAATATAAAATATTTGTCCTCATAAGAATCCTAGAATTAACTTAATACCCCTACTTTTCAAACTCTCCCTTCACTAATGTTTTCCAACATGTGTTAGGTGTACCTCTCTTTTCTTCTTTTGGAAGTCTTTTTATACAAGTGAAAGTGGGGCCCTTATCCTTCTTATTCACAAGGAATATTTTCATCCACTCTTCTAGGTGAGTATCCCTTATTATGTGGGTCTTTTTTGTGTTCATAATCATGAATTTATAAATTATCTTCATTAACTCACAAACCAAGGCAGGTGTCTTTTTTGAGTTACTCAATGTCACCTTTGGAGGAAGAAATTCATCATACATATATCCAAGGATTAGATCCCTTGTGATCTGGTAGGAATCCAACAAATCAATTCCTACCCGTCCATTTTTCATATGTAAGTAATTATCCTCTAGAATCCATTGACATAAAAACTTTGGAATAAATTCTTTATTCAAATATACATTGTTCTACCCTACCCAGACAACCTCATAAATCCCAACACATTTTAAGTCTTCCAAAAACACAACACATGTCTTGCATACCCTATATTCCTACATCCATCTGGGTTTAACGCACCCTCCTAGGTATAAATCCTTGCTTTTCGTCCATCATTTTTGTTAATCTTCTTGAGAATCTCAAAAAAATGGATGAATAGCACTGTATCTAAAGCTCGATTGTATGTTCTTTCAAATATGAATAACATGAGTTGTGATGCATGAAAGGGGCCTTAGTTTTTGTCTTACTGTTGATATATGTGCCTTCAAAATAAATTTTGGTAGATGAAAAAATTTTATGTTACTGAAACCAATAAAGTGGAATATAATTATCAGGGTCCGGTATGTTGATATCTTACAGATGGACATTACGACATATAGGAACATAAAAACTCCTTGTAAAATTGAAGTGATTTTTCATCATATTCATTTCCATGTCTGGGAGAGTAGTGTCACAGATTTCAATGTAATTATGTCTGAAAAGCTTCATCATATCCTCAATTCTCTTACTGTACAATTCGTCAGTAGTTCTAATTCTCATGGGAGCCATTGAACCTCAAAAAGGGATCAAAATTCATCATTATATGTGAGACCATTTTGGATGTCTTTTTAAAAGGAATTTTGAAATTTTGAAAAAATACATTATGATGTGAAAGTATGGATTCTGTGTGCAACAATAAATCAGTCGCCTATGTATGGAATCCTAGTTTTTGTGCATAAATAAAAAACAAATTGGAGAAGTGCGACCAATAGGAGCGTCTAAAAAAACTTTCACACTGAGTGCTAGATATCCTGATTTCATTTTATATTTTATTGATGTAAATCCACTATATATAAGAAATGAAAATTTCCTTATGTTTCATCACCTTTTACACCAATATCTCATGTTCTATCACATCCCCACAACATTAACCTCTTTTTTACCCTTTTTATAAAATTACCTCAGTATATGATCCTATTTTCATTTCTAATCCAGTTCTAAGGGGTGGGGTGGTGGGATTTCATTGAAAATATATTCCATCAAAAAGTAAATAAACTGAAAAATAAAAATTACTTAGAAAAAATAGGATAAAAAACATGAATAAAATCAATATTTTCAAAGGCCTGAAAATTGGATCACCCTAGTGAAGCTGAGGATCCATCGGCATGTAAGGTACTTGCACGCCCCATGACAATTTCTCCTAGGGTGACTTATTTTTCTTAATAGTAGACCCTTGAGGAATTAAATTGTATTAATGAATTTCCCTCAAGCCTAATTGAAACTCTAGTTGACCTAGTGCTTCACCCAAGTCATTCTATACCTTTAAGGAAGATCATAAACACCAAGAGTGAAGGAATTGAAGGAGTATCAAAGGACATAATACCCTTTAGTGTTTGAAATACAAAACACCTGCACCCGTAAGGTGCAAAACCTATATAAATAAAAATTAACTTGTGCGCTACCTATTTCTCTAAATGGAACATGAGTTCCCCAATTCTAGGAATACCTTTGAATACTCATGGAGGCTTGATTCAAGTTTCACACAAGTATTATGCTCTTGGTTAATTGTCTCTTATGTGAACATCAGGTCACCCAAGCCTACTTGCACGACCATACTTAAATGCCAGATACATACTAGGGCACCCTTATTTGATTGAACTTATCCCTTTGGTCAATAAAATCCTTTTATCAATCCTTCTTTAAATCCATTCATGAAAACTATTCTTCCTCATTTTTTGCCATGAATAAAAGGGGTCATTTTGAAACATTCACCAAATCCTCCTGACATATCAAATCTTTTGGAGGGGAAAAGTAGTGTGTCACCTATTTGGGTATGTATATCAATAGTTATAGGTTTCCCTCTTCGGTTTTAAAATGGGGTTAGGATTCATAGAGTATGTGTGGGTTTTTATATCTGCAGTCACATGGAAAATTCTCTCAGGAACAATGTTGGGAAGTACACAATTTAGAGGATTAGGGTTTGGGTCGTGACCTTGCCATCTCATCTCCAAAACATTAAACCTCGTGTATCTTGTTGGAAAGTTACATTTCACGACTACTTTTTCCCTTTGAATAAAGGATAAGTCTCCCTTCCCTACCATGACCAATTCTAGGGCATCCATCCTAGGATAATCTCCTAGTCCTTCATGTAGGATATTATAGTCTTACTTCTATCTACTTCTTTCATCATCACTCCTTCCTCACATTGTACCCCTGTCAAATGTAAAGTGAAGAGAGGGAAGGTCTATCACCATGGCCTCTTCCATCGTCATCATTGTTAGACTGTCCTATTCTACCATTGGAGGACAAAAAGTGGATGTGCCTTTGGTGAATCTTTGACACCCTCGGGTTTCTCAGACCAGGAACCACTCATGTGGGCATAGATATTTGTGATGATCACAACATTTTCACAAACACCTCATTAGATGATGTATGAGAACTCTTCTTCCAAACATAATTGGAATATATTGGAATCCATCTGAGGGCCCTAAATCCTTTTTATTTAATACCTAAATGGGTATATTACATAGGAGTAAGCCCCAAATTAAACCCCCAAATAACCAAGGAATCCATTTCATGATGTAATCCCAAAATAATTTCTTTTAGATGACTACAATCTCGTATGAGACTCATTGAACAATGTGGGATGTGATTCCAATCCAAATAGGATACGTAAGAAGCATCTCTAAGGTTCAAACACAACACTTCAAATCAACCACGTTCTTTCTAGGACATATTCCCAATATGGTCTAATCTAACATGGAATCCCATATTTTTTCTAGGTTCCTTGGGCTTCTTAGGCATAAGTCCCACACATAACTTTGACTAAGAATATTTTTCTTATATTTCCTTAACACATGAAATTAAACGGTAAGGCTAAGTCCTTATCGCACGAACTTAAAAGGTTTGATGTGTCTTATTAAGCGACACCAAACTAAGAGGGTTCTAATTTATTTCACAAGGAAACTTATATAGCCCTTTTATTGGTATGATCCCAACAAAAAAACAACCTTTTTTCTCCATAGAAGAGAATATATTTCATAGTTCCCCACTGAGTGTCTTCAAAAACTAGTTTTATCATAACAATTGATAAAAGAATCTATAAATAGTACATGAGAGGATACCATTGATAGAGAGCCTCAAATAAATACAGGTATCTCCATTAATGAATATCCTTGAATACATATGTATGATTTTAAATTTCACACATGCTAATTATAGATTACAAATTCCAAGGGAAACATATGTTATAATTGGTTACGTAATAACGATTCTTGGAAATATCTCAAATCTATAAGAGAGACCTAGAGTAGGTAATAAATTCCCCAAAAAGGGTGTGATGAATCTAGCCACCCATCCTATCGACCAATGCATGTTCTTATGTATCATATATTAAAACATAATGTATGATTGACTTTGGAATGGAATTCCCTTTGGATAAAGAACCATTCGATGTTTCGGGTTCCATATATAAATCCAATGGAAACTTCTCTAATGTAGTGATTCTTAAACAGAACACACATTCTGAGGGATGTGAAACAATAATATACACTGTTTCATTGGAGTCATGTATCTACCTCACAATTAATATTCTTTATTATTCTTAAATCAATTTTTACTAAATTAATTATTTATTTTGACATCATATCCATTAATATGTTTTTAATTAAATGGTTTTTATTGTCCTTTGTTTTTTCTACGATTAAATTCTTACTATTTGAGGAATCGTATATGTTATTAAACATGTATCCTTAATATAGGTTTTCTAGATTTATTATACCATTAAAATATTATAAATTATTTAAATTTATTTCATTGGATATACTAAAGAAAATCATTTTTATTTCCCTGTGTGGATTTTTACTATAGCTTTACCCAAGACATTAGAGTTTTTTGTTACATAATTTTTTTTCATTGAGTTGTTATCATTCTATTCAATTTATATAATATTATTTATGATCACATTGATTTTATTTTGTGGTACTCCCACATTTTTATATTTTCAACATATAAAATAATTTTAAATTATTTCATGCATCTTGGATTATGTTTCCTATATGGGATATTGATTACTCAATTCTCCATGCGATGTATTATAATGATTTATGTTTATATTTTTTCCATAGAAATGGGTTCTCACTCACTAATAATTTATTATATAGTATTTTATATTTTTAATTTTAAATATTTCATTTTAATAAAAATTAAAATTTATTACACTTTTTAAAATGTGAGTTTCTAATAATGTTAATTTCAATGTATTAAAATGGTATCTCGATATTCACATTTTTTTATAATTTGAATTAAATTTATTGTAGATAACAATAATTCATTTTCATGAATCAATTAATGGATATTATTTTTTAAATAAAACATTTTCATCAAAAGTCACTTAATCTTTTGAAAAGTTTCTTTTTTAATATGAAAATTATATTTTTTGTTTTACATCTATATTACCAATATATTCTTGAAAATATTTTTTTCAAATTAATTTAAATTTTCAATATCTTACATCTCATGAATAAATGACTTTTAAAAAACCAAAATGCATATTTCTCAAAACTCGTAGTTTATTTCAAATTAAAAAACCAAAAATATTTTATATTTTATCATTAAATAAAACAAATCTCCTTTAGAAAAATACATTGAATTAATATCATATGAATTAACATTATATTTGATCTTGGTATATGAATACTTTTAGTCTCAAAAAACCATTTTTTTTGGAAAACCATTTTTCTTCTCGCACTATAAAATACCTATAAATTGTATTTATTACACTAATATAGTTTTAATTTGTTAAAATGGACTCCTTATTTTGAATTATAATAGGTCATATTTTATAATATGTGTGACTTTTTTATTTTCCATAATGAATAGTAAAAATAAAGAACATTAATCACCACTATTAATGGGTAAATCCGTTTATCATGGGTTAAATGTAAGTGATAAGGTAAATATTTCTGAACATAAACACTATTGGATGAATAATTTTTTATCTTTAACACCATAGTATAAATATATATTTTCATATGATACATGTTTGTATGAATATTACCAATATAATATTCTATGTAAAGAAAAAGACAAAATTTCACTCTATTTCTTTTAAATATCTATCATGTGTTCACATAGGGAAAAACAATTTTTGAATGAATATCAATGGTTATTTTAATATAGTAAAATAATTACATGGATTTTAATTTATTTATAATTTTTATTAATTATATAATTACCATAAATTCTTATACAACATTGGCACAATATTTTAGAAATTAAGAGAATAATAATGTTAATTATCTTTTCAATAATTATAGTAGTATAATTTGAAATAATTATTGTGTTAAATAATTTATCTACATATATATATATAAGATTATATAGTGGTTTGAATGGAATATATTTGAATTTCATTAATTTAATTTTGTTTTAAACACTATATTAAATGATTAGTTCCCAAAATGACATTAATGTTATATTATAATAAATAATAATTTATTAAATTATTAAATTATATGAAAATATTATCATTACACAGGTGAATGTAATATTTTAGAAATAATAAAAAATGAACTATTAATGGTACATTTATTCAATTATGGTAACATTCTTAACCAGTTATGTTTGAAATATATATTTTAATAATCAATGTTAATATATGGTAACTAAGGGGTTTAATTAAAAGATATTGTTTAAAATATCAAATAAAATTGTCGAAATATTATTTTTTCGATTGTCTTTCAAAAATATCCTACATTATCATTGAATATATATATATATATAGATATATATTAATTTATTGAAAACAAATTTTCACTAGAATTTACTTTTTATATTTTAACACTTTCATAGTTTCGAAAATATCCCTTCCCCCTACACTTATAACTAGGCACCAATAGATTATATTGAGTTTAGAATATTTAGATTTCAATATTGACCTGTAAATAAAAAAATTATATAAATATTTTACTTGTTTGTTTCTTCCTAAAATAGAATCCCTAAGATCCTTTAGAGGATATCTAATGGAGTTCTTTAGAATAATATGTAATCACAGTAATAAATAAAACTCATTTTAATTCTTACATTACATCCAATAAGACTATGATATTTTTCATAAAATTTCTTATTGAGCATCTTAAATAAAA